>BSBK01006153.1:2100000-2784758 GCA_027943335.1 Chamaecyparis obtusa | reverse complement strand
CAACATACTATAGCCAACCAATCATTGATTGGTAGAGTGCTTCATTTACTTCCTTTGTCTCATCTTCCTTTGATAATTTGCAACCAATAGCCATCAATGTACCAATCGATTTTCACTCTTCCATGTCAAATGTCTTTTGGATCTCCTTGATATACTTTGATTGTGTGATGTAGATCCCATCTTTGACTTGTTAAATTTATATTCCAATAATTTTTTTAATCTCTCCTATCATGGACATCTCAAATTCCTTTCTCATCTCCTTAACAAATGCTTTATATATTGACTTATTTCCTCAAAATATAATATCATCAACAAATATTTCACCAATCAAAATATTATCATTACTATCACATTTCAGATACAAATTTCTATTATCAATTGTTCTTTGAAATCCAATCTTGATTAAATATGAATTTAATCTTTCATACCATGCTCGGGGTGCTTGCTTCAAACTATATAGTGCCTTGTGTAGTTTGCATACAATGTCCTTGTTAGAATTATCAACAAATCCTTCAGGTTGTTCAATGTAAACTTATCTTTCAAGAATTCCATTAAAAATGCAGACTTTACATCCATTTGATAAACATTGAAACCTTTTTAAGAAATATATGCAAGTAAAATTCTTGCAACTAATTTAGCAACAGTGGAAAATGTCTCACCATAGTCAATACCTTCTTCTTGTGCATACCCTTTGCAAACCAATCATCACATCTCCTTTTTTATTTAATTTATTCCTAAAAATCCACTTTGTACCAATAACATTCTTGTCCTTAGGTCTCGATACCAATGACCAAGTATTGTTATTTTCAATCTGATCAATCTCTTCTTTCATTTCATTAACCCAATCTTGATTTTCAAGTGCATCCTTGACTATTCTTAGCTCAAATTCAGAAATCAAACATGTATTGTCTCTCAACTTACTTCTTGTCATGACTCCTGCATTCTTGTCTCCAATTGTTTTTCTTGATGAGTGGGGTCTTCTCACACACTTCGCTAAATAGGCTTGGTAGACTGTTCTTCAACATTTTCTTCCTCGGTGGGGGCTCAACTATTTCCTCGATTTCTTCTTGAAGCTTGGGTAAAGTACCAGAAATTCCTTCTTGTACATATACAAATCTTTGATAACCTTTTGGTTCCTTTTTGCTATTTTCTTTGTTTCTTTCTACAAATTCATCAATTCTCACATTTACACTTTCCACAATTTTGTTAGTAGCCTTATTCAGACATTTATAAGCTTTTCTCTTTGTGGATTATCGTAGAAAAATACCTTCATCTCCTTTAGAATCAAATTTTCCATTCCTAGTATCTTTTAGAATGTAACACCTACTTCCAAAAATTTTAAAGTAGCTAACATTAGGTGTATGCCCATACCAAAGTTCATAAGGATTTTTATTTGTACCTTTCTTCAATTGTACTCGGTTGATGATGTAGAGAACAATACTAATGGATTCTCTCTAGAATGTTTGTGCAACCTCTTTTTCAATCAACAATGTTCTAGCACAATCAACTATTGATATGTTCCTTCTTTCAGCTATACCATTTTGTTATAGAGTTCTTAGTGTAGAGACTTGTCTTTTGATTCAATTCTTATTGCAGAAGACAGTGAAGTCATCAGAGATAAATTCACCTCCTCTATCTGATCTTAAACATTTCAATTGTTTACATGTTTCCTTATCAACTCTTGCCTTATACCATTTAAACATTTGGAATACATCATACTTTTCTTTTAAAAACATTACCAACATCATTTTGAGTAGTCATCAACAGATAAAATGAAATACCGATGACCATAATAGCTTTGCCTTCTCACAGGACCACAAAGATCAGTATGAACTAATTCCACTATACCATTAGATGTGTAAGACTTTCTTGAGAAACTTTATTGTGTCATCTTACAGACCTAACATTCCTTACACATAACTTTATTAGGCTTGCTCAATTTTAGTAAACCTCTTACTCTATTCTTTTTGCTCACCTTAATTAATTTATCAAAGTTCACATGAAAAAATATTTTATGCCATAGCCATACATCCTCAATTTTATCAAACAAGTAAGTTTTTGTAGTAGTATCAAGGTAGAATAAGTTACCTTTTGATTATTCACCAATTCCAATCAAATCTTCAACAATATCATAGATCTTCACTTTTCTATTTTAAAATTCTAGTCGGTGACCAGTGTTGTTCAATTGTGCAACACTAAACAAGTTGTACTTTAGTCCTTGAACCCAATAAGAATTATCACATTTGATCTTTTCATTCAACATAATGGATCCTTTTCCTCTTATAGAACATGGAGCATCATTTCCAAATCTAACAAATCCTCCATTATATTCTCCTATGTTCTCAAACTTATCAATGTCACCAGCCATATGATGTGAACAACCACTATCAATTATCCATGGGTCAGTTTTGGTAACATGATAAATAAGGGATTTTTCATCTTCATACCTTTCTTCTTCTGAATCATCCTTCATAGCAACATAGACAACTTCCACACTTTATTTTGTATCATCATATTCTTCATCAATTATTCCTTCCTTAGCTAGGTAGCATGATTTATTTCCTTTGTCCTTGTAATCTCTAAACCTTCGGTATCAATTCTCCTTCTTGTCACTTTTATCATTCCTATCATAATTAGGACACCTAGATTCAATGTGACCAATCTTGTTGCAATTAAAACATTTTAGAGGAAGTTTACCTTTATAGTTTCCTTTTCCTCTCAGTAGCCTCTTTTTCAGTAGTGCTTCCAATTCTTCTTGTTCTTTTTCTTAAGTTAGGATACTGCCATAGTCACTTCCACCTAAAGTATAGTGATTCTCTATTCCTCTTCTTGAACTACCAATGCTTAAAGATGATTTTTAAGATGTTTCAATCTTAGGTAAACTATTATCAAAATTACTAAGCTCAAATGCAGTCATCTTACTCATCAAATCATCAAGAGTAAAATATTATTAGGTATGGATCTCATTTCCTGAATATAAGAGACTCGAATAGCATATTTAGGTGAAAGAGTTATAAGAATTTTTCTTACCACTTCTTCTCCTATTAATGTTCCACCATGACCTTTGATAGCACTTACCACTTCCTTAATTTTGAAACTATATTGTGCAATGTTTTCTTCTTCTTTCATTCTCATCTCATCAAATTTTCCTCTGAGACTATCAACCTTTTCTTTTTGTAGATGGAAATCACCTCCATAAACAAGTGAAATTTTATACCAGATCTCTTTTGCAGTAATGCAGTCCTTTATGTCATTAAACTCAACATCAGTCAAGGAAGAAGCTAGTTCAATCATTACCCAGTTATGTTCCTAGTTTTCTCTCATCTGATCAAGTGTCATAGGTCTAGGAGGCGGTGGTGTGTTGTCATTATCCAAATGGTTGAGCGTAGATTCTTCAATTCCAAATAAGTATAACCTCATCCTGATTTTCCATGTAGAGAAACTCTCCTTTTTTAACTTCGGTACTTATCTCCTATAAATCTTTGGATGTTTTACTCAAGTCTTTCAAACTTATCCCTTTAGAGTACTTAGCTCTGATACCAATTGTTGGATTACGGAGAGGGGGAGTGAATCGATAATCCTAGATTATGTGTACCTTAAAAACTTTCTCTGATTCAACTCGGTGTCAACTCATCAGACACACTTCAATATTAATCGACAATGGATAAATTATCTTGATCAATCATTAATAACATTCACAATAGAAATTCAACACATATAACACCAATATTTAACATGGAAACCCAATTTGGGAAAAACCATTGTAGGAATTGTCACCAACTAAATAAATACTTTTCTGAAGTATGCTTAGTTAAAAGACAATTTGGTTAAAGATTACAATACACATTGTTAAATGTGACCATGTTAGGGGATTTTACTGAGATTTGTTAGGATCTTCACCCTATTAGGAGTGTATTGGTTAAAGGTCTTTAAACACTCTTCTAGAATGTTATCTTTTTCAAGGATTTACAATAAGACTTTTAAGTCCACTCAGTTAAGAGATTTATCTTTTACAAATGTTAATAAGAAATAGTATATAAATTGATATGTAAATTTGCAACTACCTTTTTATTAATCAAATCCCTTGTGCACTCTTTTTCTTCACTTTCCACTGTCTTCAACACTTCATCAATCTCATATTTTTGACTCAGATTTTAACCTTTTCTTTCTTCACTTCATTATTATGTGACTCATCAACCCTACAACTTGCCATCCTTCTCTTCATACAATTTTGTCCTTTATATAGACTTTGTTTTGCCTCTTAATATCCTTTATTACATTTTCCTTTGATTAATTTCAACCGTCTGATCATCCTCATAAGATAATTCATTGAATTTAGAGCTTGATAAAATGTTTTATCATCACCTCAGAATTTGAACTTTCTTGGAACTTGTACCTTCACTTTTTTCCGCTTAGATCTATACCATAGATCATCACCTTGAATTTTCCTAATTGTATATCTCTTCAACTAACTCTTCCTTATCATTCCAGCTCATCATTAAATGTCTTTCTAATCATTGCATTTAATTTATGTTCCTTTCTCAGTGGCTAACTACTTTTTCTTCAAGCAAAATTCTGTTTACTTTTCTTGGTAACTGAAACCTTCTACTCGGTGTCTTGAATTCCTTTCTCTTTACTAAAACTTAGTTTCCTTTTACCAAATGAATTTTTCATTCTCAGTAACCAAACTATTTTGTTTACGGACTTGACTAATCTTCTTTACTGACTTGATATAATTAAATTTTTAGTAGAAAATAATTATATCGACATAACCTTAACATTGTCTTATCTGTATTAGCTGCCCAATTAAGTTCTTCAACTTCACAAAATTTCACTTCCTCTTCTTCTTTAAATCACTCAACTTATATCATACTCCAAATGATATGACAACTCAATATAAATTAGAAATCAATTGCTTGACATCAATGACAAGATAATAAATGATCTAATCGTTCTACAATCTTGTATACCTCTGATCTTAGTCAATCTTCATCATCATCACCATCAGTTATAGTAACAATGTACCCATTGTGTTTGGTGTGCTTATGATTTTTATCTTTGACTATTATCATTAGCCTAAGTATGTTTTGTTAGTCACGTTTTATGTGATTTTGATCCATGCCTTGTTTTCTCTAAAGGATGTCTTTTAGGGATAGAGGTAGTTGACAAAATTTTCATCGAGATGACCACAAGGAGGAGAATTATAAGGAAGAGCATAAAGAATAAGAACAACATGAGGATCACCATGAGGACCAAAGAGTGGGTAATGGTGGTAATGATAGGAATCCCCAAGTGGTTCAATTTCTTCAAGAACTTATTACTCGGTTTGGACTTCATCAGGAGGAATCTCACCATGGGGAGTCTCAGTTATCTAATCATATAGAATGGAAGGAGAGGATAGAGCATGCACATTTTTGTACTCCATCTTGCTTCAGAGTAGAGCATAAGAGAGACAGGGTAGTGGTGGATGAGGATACTATCTATGTAGGGCACATGAGAGATCTTTTGAGGTTCTGTCCACCTATGTTTGATGGCTCTTGTAGTGGTATTGAGGTTGTTACTTATCTTTTAGATCTTAAATGTTGATTTTCTAGGCACCCTTATGCAAGAAACACAAGAGATAAATGTGCCATTATGCACCTTAGGAGTTTCACATCTACTTGGTGGAGTATAGAGGAGCATTATATCCAGTTGGATATCATGAGTGTTTCCTAGGAGATATTTGAGGAATGGTTTTGTGAGTGTTTCATCTCTAACTAGTATCAAGAGACATGTGTTGATGAGTTCCACCATCTTTGGTAGAGGACTATGATGGTGGATCAGTATGAGCATAGGTTTTTTGAGCTGAGATAGTATGCTAGTTATACCCAAGATGAGCCTATTCTAGTACAACATTTATTTAAGGCCTTAATAACCATATTGTTGGAGATGTTTGTGTGCACTAGCCAAAGAAACTTGCCCTTACCTTTGAGAAGGAAAGATTGGATGAAGGTAATATATCTAGGGGTTCTGGCTAAAGGAAAAGTGTATAGGTTAATCATGCACAATGTTTTATACCTAGTGCATAGAGCACACAGGTACAACCCATAGGTTAATCTAGGGAATATTTGGCACCACCTAGGACAAGTCACTAGTAACACCATAGGAAGTGACATTCTTAGGGTCATTAGAGTGGTCATATTTCATGTACCCAAACATCTAGAAGGTCATATATGGTTATGTAGTAGGTAGATTCAACATAGTTATCCATCTCTGAGTGCACAACAAAGTGCTAATGGAGGTAGTTTCCTTCAGTCTAGTGCACCTTCCATAGGGTGTGGCTATGGTTCAGGGGTATGTTTCTCTTATGGAAATAATGGTCATGGGGAAGCTCTGTGTCTTCATAACATTATTCTAGGGCATAGTCAAAGGCAGTCTACTTATGATCCCACCATTGGGGATGTAGGTAGATCCCAAAGAGATTTTTTGGCAGTTGATAATCATCAAGTTGAGCATTAGGGAACCATTATTGAGACTTTAGGTGTGTTACATGGTATATCTACATCTTTTTTATTTGATTCTAGTGCTTCAAATTCATTTATATCCCCCTTTCTTATAAAGCAATGTGGGCTAGTGGCAACACGATAGGTTGATAGTTGGCAGGTTGAGTTAGCCATAGTTTCTAGAGTGTTCACGGAATCCCTTGTTTGTGGTTGTGTGTTGGATATGGGAACCTTCACCACCATGATAGATCTTTGTATCCTATCCTTGGACTCGTAAGGAATTTTTTTGGGTATGGATGGGTTGGCTTCCCACCAAGAGAGTATAGAATTCCAATGCAAGTCAGTATAGTGTGTGGATGACATAGGTTGGCATGTTGACCTTTTAGGGGATCAAAGACCTATTTCACTTCATAAGTTCTCATCCATATAGTTGAAGTAGAGTATACATCAAGGATTTCAATTTTTCAAGGTATCTTTTACTGATCTTGATGGGATTAAGAGTTGTGAGGTGTCTCTTGATGATCACCCACTACTTCTTGTGTTTGCATATGTGTTTCTATGTGAGATTATAGGTATGTTTCCTCAACATGACATAGATTTCCATATTTATCTCATTCCTAGACCTGAGAGTATTTCTAAAGCACCTTATTGTATGATCACTCATGAGTTGAGTGATCTCTATTTGTAGCTAGAGGATTTATTGGCCAGGAGCCATACTTATCCTAGTGTTTCCCCTTCAGAAGCACCAATCATCTTTGTGAAGAAGTAGGATGGATCCTTATATTTGTGCATTGATTACTTGTAGTTGAATAAGGTGATGATAACAAACTAGTATCCCTTACCAAGGATTGACAACTTGTTTGATCAAATGAAGGGAGCGAGTGTTCTCAAATATAGATCTTAAGTCAAGATACCATAAGCTTCATATCCATGAGGCTGGCATGCATCATACAAATTCTTGCACTTGATATGAGCACTATGAGTTTATTGTTGTACTCTTTGAGTTAACCAATGTGCCATTAGTGTTTATGATTTTTATGAACCATGTTTTACACACCTATCTTGATCATTTTTTCCTTGTGTTTTTGGATGACTTTTTAGTGTAATTGAGGAGTATGGAGGAGTAGGAGGGCCATTTGTGTCAGTTTTGTAGTTTCTTCGTGACCATCAGTTATTTGGAAACATGGAAAAATGTGAGTTCTTCTCGACTGAGGTGAGTTATTTGGGTCATATTATCTCAGGTGAGAGTATTGCAGTGGATCCTTTGAAGATCCAAGTCATTATGGATTGGCCAATATCGACTAGTGTTCCTGAGGTTTATAGTTTCATGGATTTGATAGGTTACTATCACCAATTTGTGAAGGAATTTTGTCAGTTGGCACACCCTATCACTTATCTTTAGAGGAAAGAGAAGAATTTTGTTTGGTCTATTTAGTGTGAGTCAATATTTTAGGCTCTTAAGGAGTGATTGACTATTGCACCTATTTTGGTAGTGCCATATCCTACATGTGAGTTCATTGTGTGTATTGATATGTCTTTGGAGGGAGTGGATGGTAGTTATTATGTAGGATGAATGATTGATTACATATGAGTCCCAAAAGCTCAAGGATCATGAGATGAATTTCCCCACCCATGATTTGGAGTCAGTGGCAATTGTGCATGCACTAGTGTGCTAGAAACATTTTCTTTAAGGTCACAAGTTTGAGTTGCATAGCGATCATCATAGCTTGCATTATATCTTTTCTCAGTTGAATGTAAATGCACAACAACATCATTGGATGGAGTAACTTTGTGAGTATTTTTTTTTTTATGTTCATCACATCAAGGACAAGGTGGACATTGTTGTGGATACCTTAAATAGGAGAAGGCATGCGATCTTTATTTTATCTCTTGGTATAAATTTGTGTCACCATATTATTGAGGCTTTACCTAGTGACACTATATATCAAGAAGATAGAGAGGAGATTGAGTTTGGATGTACCCTTACAAGACTATTTTTAGGTTACTCTTTGGAGTCAGATGGAATTTTGTAGCACCATGTGTGAATTTATGTACTAGTGTCAAGTGATCTTCATTCTTTAGTTTTATCCAAGCAACATCGTGCACCGTATTCTATACATCCTCGCATCAAGAATATGCATGCCAATCTTAGATAGGTGTAATTTTTAGTAGGGATGAGGTGTGATATTGTAAATTTCATGACTAGATGTCTTGAGTGTTAGAGAGTGAAGATAAGACACCATCATTTGACATGTCTTTTGTAGCCACATTCCATTCTTGAATAGAAGTGGGACACTATATCTATTGATCTTATTACCAAGAAACCTATATCATCATGTCATCATGATACCATTATGGTTAATTTGGATGATTTGTCCAAGATGGCTCACTTTTCACCCATGAGATCTTATATGATCACTTCGGTAGTACATGTGTTCATGGAGGATATCATTCAATTGCATGGGATACCTTGTAGGATCATTTCAAATAGAGATATGATGTTTACTTCCACATTGTGGACACCTCTCATGCATGCTTTGGATGAACAAATCAATTTTAGTTCAACATATCACCCCAATATCGATCATAAGGAGTAGGTGAATTAGGTTCTTGAGGAAAACCTTCACATGTATGTGATGGATCAAAAATCAAGGTGGGAGGAAAATTTTTACTTTGTTGATTTTTCCTATAATAATGGGTAACGTAGTTCTCTTGGCATGTCTCCTTTTCATGCCTTGTATGGTCAACCATGCTGTAGACATTTGAGTTGGGATCATTTGGAGGACTATGTAATCTTGGGTCTTGAGATGCTTCAGTATATGGATCAGTAGGTGGTTCACATTAGAGAGCATTTTGTTAATTCTTAGGATTGCTATAAGTATGCAAATGTCCATAGGTTGGATTGTCACTTCTCAGTATACATGACCATGTATTTTTGTGAGTTCAGTTGCAAAAGAGCCCCATCCATTATGTGAAAGGCTCTAAGTTAGCACCATGTCTTGTTGGACCTTTTGAGATCCTTGAGAGGATTGGTCCTTTTTCCTATCTCTTGGTGGTTCCACCTACCCTATTATGCATCCATGAAATATTCCATGTTTCTATGTTGAGGTAGTATATTCCCGATGTGACGCATGTTCTTGATTGGGGTGCCTTATAGGTAGAGGAAAAATTTCATTCTTTGGAGCCCATCCACATTCTTCAATATTTGAGGGTGACCCTCAAGGGTTGAGACTTTGAGTAGGTAAGGGTCTAGTGGAACCCGAGTGATGAGACTTCAACTACTTGGGAGGATGCCTCATGGTTTAGAGATTTGCACACCTATATTTTTGTAGGCTTCTAGGAGTAAGCCTATGCCTAAGGGGAGGATGTAGTGCCTCATGTGGTTTTGTTCCATTCCATGATTATTTTGATCCGAGATGGACTATGATTATTATTTTGATTATCTGTATGTTGTGACCATGCATTACACTATGTGATGCATTTCGTTACATTACATTATTTTGGCCTTACCAGTATCATATCTAACTTAGATATTAGATTATACTTTAGTTTACCTTTTTATCATATTTGCATGATGATGCTATTTTGAAGTGGGATGATGCCTTATGATGATATATGGTGTATTTTTTATTTAATAAAATTGTATTATGTTATCATGATGATTATATCTGTTTTCCTATTATATTGTGTCATTATTACTATTGGGTGTTTCATTGAGATTTTCTTTGATATATGCTCATATTGTTGTAAATGGTTATTTTAATGTTTTAAATTTAAATGACATGTACATTGAGGATTAAAATATGGAATTACTAGTGTTGTTATATTCTAATACATATGAATGATCATGTCACTAGAGTGTCAATGTTCCATTAGGTGTATTTTATTATTCATGTATATGCTTCGGCTATTTATATTGTAAGCAACTACATTTAATGTTTTCCTGTTTTAGTGAATAGGTACCAAACATTGTTTCTCCTAAGCTATTGGTTTGAGTGTCTTAAACTCAATAGTGTTAGGAATAAGGTGTCTCAACCTTGGATAATTCCTATTCTTATTATTTGTTTTGTAAAATGTATTTCTTGCAAATAATGTTGATGTGTCGGCATCTTGAATTGTGTGTAAGGAGATCATGGCTAAAACGGTTATGACGGATTCCTATGACACGTAAGAGCTATGTCAGGAAGATTCAATGGCAGGTGAAGACATGTGGCAACTGATAAATTTGAGTACTGTACACTCTTCCCCAAACATGGGGTTCGGGGCATCGCCCTGAAAATTTTTTTGGGGTTCCTATTTTCTCAGAGAATGGTAAAAACCTAATACGGTTATCTTTGGGAGTAGCCCTAAAAAGTGAAGCACATGATATAAGATTTTTTAGGGTTGTGAAGAGAAGTGATGCAAGTGTATGGTTGGAACGTTTTTATGCTGCCGTGATTTGTCTTCAAGGTTTTTGGAAATCTTCTGAAAGAACTTGCATTGCAAGTGTATTGTAAGCTGTAATAGTTTTGATCAATACATTGTGCAAGTTTTGGAGTGCTGGGGTTTTTTTTGAAAGGTTTCCCCAGGGTATATCATTGTGTCATTCTCTATTTTTTCTGTATGTATGGTATGTGGTTGCAATATCTTTGTTAAAGTAGTTAATGAATCTGAAATTGTAAGGATTTAAAAGAACTTTGCACAATATTCTCCTATAGAGATTAGCGTAGGAAGCTGTTTCCACACCTGAGTTTCCTTACAAATAGTGGCACATGAGATAGTTTCACCAGCCTTTCATGACTTAGCTAATATCATCCCTATATGGATGATGTATTCATAATTGTTTATTATACCTCCAGTACATGTGGGTAAATCCAGACTTCATACACATTTTGTGATAGACTAGTATATGTTTCTATGCATTTAGAGTTCTCATAGTTGTCATGGATGAGTTAGAAATCAATTGCTGATTTGATTATTTTTGGCATATTTTTATTTATCGTCTAATTTGTTGTAGCTGAATTCAATTTAATTGGAATTGATTTGATTATTCTTGAGGGTTTTCTAGAAAGTATTTAGTTTTGTTTAAATTTATTTAATAAAATTTATTAAAGTCATTTTTTTGCAAAAGTGACTTTATATTGGGGACAAAGCTTCATTTCCTCATGTTTGTTTTTGGGAAATTATTTTGCTGCAAATTGTTTTGGAGAAAATTGATCTCTTTCTCATTATTTTTGATCTATGCATTGGATTTTTGTGGGTAGTAGCTCATAGGATTCATGCCACCATTGCTTGTGTCTGTGTGGAGTTGTTTGTGTTTTTTCAAAGTGATGAAGGGTGCTCCCCTTAGTACTAGAAACACATAACAGAAATAGAGAAACAACAACAATAATATGCAAGAACAGAAAATTGGCTTCTTGTTATCTCCACAAATGTGGAATTACAAACTTTTAGAATTACAATATGCAAAGCCACATGGGCATTCCCTTACAATATTCTATAGGAAAAATCCTTGAATCAATACCCAGATCTACTACCCATAACTACCCTAGACAACACTACGGGCCTTCTTTATATAGGCAATTTCCACCGCCCGAGAAGGTTCCAGAAATTTAGCCCTAAGGGCCGACCCAACTTAGAATTATTTTATTTTTCAATTTATTACATCAAAGTCAGCTCAAAATAACTTTTGAAACCCGAACAAAAATTTTGAAGGAAAAATATTTTCTGCCATTTCAGGTGGCCTGACTTCCGGAGACCATAAGTCATCACTAGTTGACCCGATTGACTATTACAACCCCATTTTAGAAATGCCACGAAGCGCTCTACAGGCTTGACCAGTGCAAAGCGCCCATCGCCCAATTTTTTGACCTCATCTGGGGCCTCTAAAGCTTTCAAAACTAAGTTCAAAGTTTCTGTACCCTATTGCCAATATCAAAAATCTTCAATATCTTCAAAACTAGACCTGATCTAGCCATGAAACTTTGCTGGCAGGCTGATATGACTGAGATGAACCTCCACATGTAAAATCAGAACATTCCAAGATCGTAAGGCCAACTTACTAAAAATAGCAAGTTTCCATAAATAGCAGCTCTGCACAAGATAGCCCTTATTGAATACAAAAACAAAAATATTTTTGGATGATGCAAGATTGCCCTTACACCCAGGATGCTCCTGCATCAGACACCCGGGGTAATTTGAGAAGTGACCCTGTCACGACTCAAGTGTGCAGAGGAAAACCAAGATGGTTAAGCTCCTCCTTTGTTAGCCATGATGAATCTTCTACAGGTCATCCTTTCCATTTGACCAAATACTCTTCATATGTCTTGTTCCTTGTGCTTCTACCAACACGACTGTCCAGTATGTCTTCAATCTCCTTGATATCTGAACTGGTTGCTAGAATACTCCACTATGCTGCTGCAACCTCATCTTCAACACCTCCTTCATGATACTCTGTCAAATCTGAAATGTTAAACACTGGTGAAATATTCAGCTCAGTAGGCAATTCTACCTCATATGCATTTCTTGAATCATGCTTCTTCAGTATTGTACATGGTCCAAACTTCTTCATTTTCAATTTTTTATATGTACCAACCGAAAATTGCTCCTTTTGCAAATGAACCATGACTTCATCCCCAACCTAAAATTCCTTATGCCTCCTTTTCTCATCTACCTTAGTCTTATACTGCACATTCATCTTGGTAATATGCTTCCTCACCTCCTCGTGGATGTTCTTCAAGTGTTCTGCAAAATCCTCAGCTTTAGCACTACTTATTTCTCCTTTATCTATCTTTCTCAACTCAGATGCATTTCTTGGACTACTTCCATATACAATCTGGAATGGTGATTTACCAGTGCTTCTATTGACAGAATTATTGTATGCAAATTCTGCCTGTGGTAAAATCAAATCCCATCCTGTTGGCTTATCTCCAACCAAACATCTCAGCAAATTTCCCAAACTTCTATTCACCACCTCTGTCTATCCATCAGTCTGTGGATGATGTGATGAACTGAACTTCAAATCTATCTTCAACTTCTTCCACAATGTATGCCAGAAATATCCAACAAACTTAGTGTCTCTATCTGAAACTATGGTCTTTGGCAAACCATATAGTCTCACTACTTCTCTGAAAAACAATTTTGCTACATGAACAACATCATTAGTCTTCTTGCAGGGAATGAAATGTGTCATCTTCAAAAATCTGTCAACTACTACAAAAATTGAATCGTGTCCCCGCTGAGTCCTCGGTAAACCAAGAACAAAGTCCATACTGATATCCTCCCAAAGCTTCTCTGGTACAGGTAATGGATGATATAACCCTATATTCTACTTCACTCCCTTCATCATCTAACATACTCTGCAACTCTATACAAACTTCTTCACATCTTGCTGCAACTGTGGCCAATAATAATTCTCACCAACCAAAACAAGGGTTTTATCACAACCAAAATGTCTAGCCAATCCTCCACTATGCTTCTCTTTGATGAGATTCTCCCTCATAGAACTTCATGGAATGCACAACTGAATCCCTCTGAATAGCATATCATCTTGGATGATGAAATCCAGCCATTTCGTCCTATCTAGAGTAACATGTTCTTTACAAGCTTTCCAAGCTCCACCAAAATCAGGATCCTCTGGATACAAATTCTTGAGTTCCTTGAACCCAACCACCTCAATCTGCATCTCTATCAGGAATAGTTGCCTTCTGCTAAGAGCATCTGCAACCCTGTTAGACTTTCCACTTCTATGTTCCAAAACAAATGTATAACTCTGCAAAAACTCAACCCATTTCAAATGCCTCTGATTCAACTTTCCTTGACTATTCAAATATTGCAAAGCTTGATGATCAGTATACAAAAAAAAATCCTTAGGAAGTAGATAGTGTCTCCACTTCTTCAATGCCTGAACTATAGCGTAAAATTCCTGATCATAAACATAATACTTTCTCTTGTCATCATTTAATTTCTCACTGAAATAAGCAACCAGTTTACCTTCTTGGCTCATAACAGATCCTATTGTGGTACCACTAGCATCACAATCTACTTGAAACACCTTATTAAAATCTGGAAGTGCTAAAACAAGTTGTTCTGTAACTTTTTGTTTCAACAATTGAAAACTCTTTTCTGCCCCATTAGTCCACTTAAACTCTTTTCTATCTCCTCTCATTGTTTGAGTCAAGGGACCATAAATACTGCTCAAATTTTTGATAAACTTTCTGTAAAAGCTATCCAAACCATGAAAAGATCTTACCTCAGTAGCACTGCTTGGAGTAGGCCATTCAAGGATAGCATGTACCTTCTCTGGGTCCATTTTTAGACCTTCTGCTGAAACTACAAATCCCAAATACACTAACTCTTTCTTCACAAAACTGCACTTCTTCAAATTAATCAACAATTTCTCATCTCTTAGCTTCTCAAACACCATACGAATATGCATCATATGCTCCTCCAATGTCTTGCTAAAGATCAAAATATCATCTAGGTAAACAATGACAAACTTACCAAGAAATTTCTTCAGAACCTTGTTCATGAGCCGCATGAAAGTGCTTGGTGCATTGGTTAGCCCAAAAGGCATGACTAACCACTCATACAGTCCTTCCTTTGTCTTGAAGGAAGTCTTCCATTCATCTCCTTCTCTGATCCGAATTTGGTGATATCCACTCTTCAGATCTATCTTTGAGAAATACACAGCTCCACTCAAACAGTCCATAATATCATCCATTCGTGGCAATGGAAACCTATACTTGATTGTGATCTTGTTTATTGCTCTGGAATCTGTACACATCCTCCATTCTCCATTCTTCTTTGGTGCTAATACCACTGGTATAGCACAGGGACTCAGACTCTCTCGGATCAACCCCTTCTGCAATAACTCATGTACTTGTCTGTTCAACTCTTCACTTTTTGCTGGTGTCATTCTATATGCTTCCTTGTTTGGCAAACTGGCTCCTGGAATCAAATCCATCAGATGACTGATCTTCCTTACCGGTGGTAATCTATTAGGTACATTATCAGATATAATATCCTGAAACTCATTCAACAAATCTGCAACCTCTATAGGTACATCCTCTACTTCCTCTTTACTAGCTTTTAGAATTAAAGAAAAACACACATGCTCATGCCTCATACCATCTAGGAATTTTTTTCCATCAACAAAAGTTATTCTTGCATTACCACATACCTTTTCTTCGGTCTCCTTCAGTGGCTTTTGCTTATGTCACACTCCATCCTTTGTCAGGGAATAGGTATTTGCATGACCATCGTGTACAACACATCTGTCAAACTGCCACGGTCTACCGAACAACATATGACATGCATCCATAGATATTATATCACATAGTACCTCATCTTGGTACCCGCCGATCTTGAAATTTACCAGGCACTGATCACTGACCATGACCTTGTGGTCATCCTGCACCCAGGCAATTCGATATGGATGTGGGTGTTTCTATCTCATGAGCTTCAACTTTGTCACCATCTTTTCTGACACCAAATTGTCAGTGCTTCCACTATCGATAATCACATCACACCATTTACCTTCACAATTACATCTGGTGTGAAACAAGCTCCTCCTTTGTTTAGGTTCATTCTCACCACTCAGCAGGACTCTTCTGTTAATTAGTGTTTCTCCTCTTTCAGCATCTTCAGAATTTGATGATCTGGCATCTTCATCTACATGTGCAACTCTGGCATGGCCTTCATTTCTCTTGTTTGTTCTGCCTTGGCACTGAGGACATTCAAATGCCCTATGACCTTCTTCTCCATAGTGAAAACATGTTCCATGGAAGCCTCCTCTTCCAGATCCTTGTCCTCTTCCTCTTCCTCTTCCTCTCTGATCTCTATTATTCTGATCTTGGAAATGATTGGAATTGTTTCCTCTCTGATTCTAGCTACTACTGGCCTCATCCTTCTTTTTTGGATCTTCATTTTGGCCACCATATGACCGTCCACCAGATCTTCCACCATGACCTCTTCCATTTTGTCTGCTCTCAAACTTCTTGTTTAGCTTTTCCTCTACTTTTAGGGCAAACTGGTATGCCTCCTCAATACTGTTCATTCGAACCAGATTCAACTCATCCTGAATACTTGGCCTTAACCCATTAAGGTATCGGGCAACTTTCTCCTTATCAGCTTCCGCATGGCCTATTCTGATGAGGAGTCGATAGAACTCCTCTGTATACTCCTGAACAGATCTTCCTGCTTTCTTCAAACTTTGCATTTTCTTTAGTAGGTCAAGCTCATAATCAACAGGAATGAACTATCGCTTCAATTTATCCACCATCCGATCCCATCTTGTGATTTTATCTTTCCCTCTTCTATTTCACTCCAATTGAATCTCTTGCCACCAGATCTTCGCATGACCTTTCAGTCTGGCCTTCGCAAATTTGACCCTATCAGGATCCTCAACATCTTCATACTCAAAATATTCCTCACATTCATTGATCTAGTCAATTAATTCCTTTGGGTTAAGATTTCCAGAAAATGTAGGAACCTCAATCTTAGGTCTTTTCCCAATCTTGGAAATCGCCCGAAAAAGTCTTTCTTCCTCTGATTCACAACTTCAGCTTCTCCTTCTTGATATTCTTCTTCGGCTTCATCCTCGCTTTCATCTCTGACATTAAGATTCATTCCTCTGTGAATCTCTTCTTGCAATGCTCGCACTTGTCTCTGTAGCTCTCTAACCTCAGGTGTCATAGCACCAGCTCTTCCACCACGTTCTCTTTGTGGAGGCATTTTCGTGATGCGCACTAAAACCCTAACCACAGTCCTGGTGCAAACTACCTCACAGTTGGTGATCTATTTACACACTTAAGAACTCCTGCTCTGATACCACTTGATGAAGGGTGCTCCCCTTAGTACCGCAAACATATAATAGAAATAGAGAAACAACAACAATAATATGCAAGAACAAAAAATTGGCTTCTTATTATCTCCACAAATGTGGAATGACAAACTTTTAGAATTACAATATGCATAGCCACATGGGCATTCTCTTACAATATTCTGTAGGAAAAATCCTCGAATCAATACCCAGATCTACTACCCAGAACTGCCCTAGACAACACTACGGGCCTTCTTTATATAGGCAATTTCCACCACTCGAGAAGGTTCCAAATATTTAGCCCTAAGGGCCGACCCAACTTAGAATTATTTTATTTTTCAATTTATTACATCAAAGTCAGCTCAAAATAACTTTTGAAACCCGAACATAAATTTTGAAGGAAAAATATTTTCTGCCATTTCAGGTGGCCTGACTTTCGGAGACCATAAGTCATCACCAGTTGACCCGATTGACTATTATAACCCCATTTCAGGAATGCCATGAAGCGTTGTACAGGCTTGACTAATGCAAAGTGCCCGTCGCCCAATTTTTTGACCTCATTCGGGGCCTCTAAAGCCTTCAAAACTAAGTTTAAAGTTTCTATACCCTGCTGCCAATACCGAAAATCTTCAATATCTTCAAAACTAGACCTGATCTAGCCATGAAACTTTGCTGGCAGGCTGATATGACTGAGATGAACCTCCACATGTAAAATTAGAACATTCTGAGATCGTAAGGCCAACTTACTAAAAATAGCAAGTTTCCATAAATAGCAGCTTTGCACAAGATAGCCCTTATTGAATACAAAAATAGAAATATTTTTGGGTGATGCAAGATTGCCCTTACACCCAGGATGCTCCTGTATCACAAAGGATTCTTTTTCTTTTGTTTATTTTTGGGTTTCCACTTGGTGTGAGGTAGGGTTGTTCATATCTTTTGAATTGCTTCATCTTTTGGATTAAAATAATATGGTTTAGTTCCATGCATTGCCAATTAGCATTCCTCCACAATTTCATTATTTTCCATTGCCCGATTGGGTTTCCTTTTCTATTTCATATTTTAGAATTCTATAATTGTGGTGTTATGCCACCCTTTTTTTTATGTTTAATCCTAGAATGATAATTTTTTTGGTTAAAAGTGTTTTTGGGTATATTAGAGAAAATGGGTTTTAATTTTGTAGCTTGATTTTGAGTTTTATTTTTGGATTTGCCTCGATTTGCATGCTTTATAGATTTTTCTTTTGTCATGTTTTCCATGATTGCGTTATTGGATTTAGTAGTACTCCATGACTTTAGTAGGATCAAGCTATCAAAATGGATTGAGTACATTCTGGGAAATAGCTATTGTGATCTTGGTGTAGGGGCACCTAGACAACAGGGCCCTCACCATTTCTTGCAATTTTGTTGTGTGGTGCTCTTAATGAGCCTTGTAAGTAAAAGAAAGGTCCAAGGACCTCTTTTGTAATTGGCAATGTTAGTTAGGGTCTAAAGGTCTTAGGAGTTCCTTGGTTGGCTTTAGAATCTGATAGGTACCTCTTAGAGAGAGGTCATTTGAAGAAGTTAGTGGTCCATTTTATGACTTTTGATGTTATTTTACATTGGAATTAGTGATCCTACACTTATATTTCCACTAAGAGGATTCACAAGCCTTAGAAAGCCTAGATTTAGTCTAATGGACACGAAATTGAAAAGTTGTAAAAGTTGCAAAGTGCAACTTTGCAATTTTGAAAATGTTGCTTGACAACATTTAGCCATGATATCCTATAATGGTGGATTTCAATTCTAATGTGATGGAAACCCTAGACATACTAGGAAAATACCTAAGATACCATATATGAACTAAAGAAACCCTAATATTGCCAGTACGTGTGTGTCAGAGTACGGACAAGAGACTGTTGTAACTGTTCTGTGCATAAGAAAGATCACAGTGAATGAATGAAAGCTTTGGATTGTTAAGTTTTCTACTGTAATACTTTGGCATTATAGTTTTTGTTGTTTAGAGTAGATTTTAATTCATTAGATTAGGTGTGTATAGTTTTTCATTTGAAATTTTGTAATTAGTTTGTGTGTGCTAGTCTGCTGTCCTGAACTAGGCAGTTGGTTTTGTAAGCAATGTAGCTCACTATCCCACCATAGAATTAGTACAACCATTTGGGAATAGTGAGTAGGTTAAATTTACTTTATTCTTGTAGGAGGAGGGCCCTTAAAAAGATATGGAGGCATTTATAAACACTTGCCGTAGGTGAGCCTGAGCCAACCTGGTTAGGGAAGAGTGACGTTGCAGCAGTTATAACTTGCAGGGTTGTGAAGACCTAGAGGAATGGAGATATGGAGTGGAAAGGGGATTGAATAAGCCACCTTTGATGTGAAGGAAGAGGTCTCATCAATCCAAGAAGACACCTAGGCAAGCTAAGGAGCAGTCAAACCAAAACAAGGACTAAAAACCCTCACAAACCCTCATTTTGTGTTAGGGCTCTATATGACCGTTTGGAGACCCAAAACCTCAAAAATCCTTGAGCCCTAGTTGAAAGAATAGGAGTCTTTGAAGGAAGTTTGGTGGGGTTAGTAACCAGAAATGGATTTATTTCCTTGTTTCTCGGAGCAGGAGGGCTAATAGGGGCACTTTCCTTGTAGCCCTATTTTGACAGAGATACTCAAAATCAATAAAGAGAAACATTGCATGGGGTCATTTTGAGAATTTAAATTAGTGAAATGGAAGCTTTTTAATAACGTCCATAACCATGCAAGGACCTATGACAGTTGTGAGAAGTTGGACCTTAGTAAAGGCTAAGGAACCTAGGGTATTCCTCATCCAAGAAGAGTACCTAGAAGTGGGAAGCATGGAATTTAGGATCAGATAGGAGAGTGGGGTTTAGGATTAGGGGATCACACATAAAGAGGGTCCTATAGATCCATTTGGTAGACTTGGAAGTCACCTTAGGTCTTAGTGGTAGACAAGAAGCATGAACTAGTGATTAGTTCATCCCCAATCCCTATCAAGTGGTATCAGAGCCTTATAAAAGGTGTGGGAAAAGCAATTGTAGAGAAAGGTGAATTTTCTCACCTACTAAATCTAGTGGATCAAGCAAGATGGTTACCAATGTAGAATTGGCCAAGAAAGTTGAAGAGCAAGAGGAAGACAACAAGTTGTTGAGAGAAATACTAACACAACTAGAACAGTTGTTAGGTGATGTCCAAGACAAGGCAGATAGAGTTAAGGAAAAGATGGAGAAGAAGGAAGAGAAGGAATCCAAAGAGAAGGATATTGAGTTGGAGGAAGAAACCCCAACACTAGACCCTATTATACCAGAAGAGCCTTTCTTGAAGGCACTAAAAGCAATGAACAACAAAGCTTTGGAAGGCATTCCATTGTTCAGTGGCAAGATGGATCCAGATCTTATCATGGATTGGATTGATGGAATGGAGAACCATTTTGAATGTGATGGTGTCTCCAATGCTCAAAAGGTCAAATTAGAAAAGTCAAGGTTAAGAGGCTCTACCTTAACCTGGTGGAAATTTGTCCAAACAGAAAGAGAGAAGGAAGGGAAGAGTCCCATAGGTACTTGGAAAGGAATGGTAACTAAAATCAGACAGGCTTATATTCTTGATGATTATGAGATATAGTTGCATAGAAGAAGGAATAACCTTAGACAAAAGGAGATGGATGTACACTCTTATACCAAAGAGTTTCAGAAACTATGCTTAAGGTCCAAGGTGGTCGAAGATGAAAGCATTAGGTTGGAAAGATATTTGAATGGTCTTAAGTGGTCCATCCAAGAAGATATGAGCCTTGTCACTCCTAAAATAGTTCATCAATGCTACCAAATTTCTTTGAAGGTGCAAGAGAAAGGAAAGAGGAAGCAAGACTAGACTTCAAAGAATAGAGGAAGGGGAAGAGATGGCAAAGGACATAGAGGAAGTTATGGAGGTAGAAGCAATGAGAGTAGACCTCAAGGTGAGTCCAAGCTGACTAAACAAAGTGGAGAGACTAGCCAAAGGGATGGTTCAAGAAAAGGTAGAGGATTTGGAGGAAGAGGTAGATCACCAGGAGGAAGAGGACCATCTTATTTTTCCACCATGAAGTGTTACCATTGTCAACAATTGGGGCATCCTGCCTATAGGTGTCCTGAAAAGGGATCATCTTCATAAGGTGACAAGAAAGTGGCATATGTACATGAAGGTACTTCAAGTGTGAAGTCTCCTGATATTCAATTGGACTCAGAGAGTGGTGAAAATTTGACGATAAAGAGGGTCCTAATCAAAGAACCAATCAAGGAGGAGCCCAAACAAAGAAGGTCACTTTTCAAGGTAAGGTGCAAGATAATGGGAAAAGTCTACAAAGTTATCATAGACTCAAGGTCTACTGATAAAATAATCTGTGAGGAGGCCATTACCAAGCTCAAGATTCCTAAAATACCTCATAGCATTCCTTATAAAGTCACATGGTTGAATAAAGGGCAAAATGTCTTGGTTAATGAGTAGGCATGGATTGAATTCACCATAGCTGGGTATAAGAACAAGCTCTTATGTGATGTTTTGCCAATGGATGCCTGTCACCTATTACTAGGTAGGCCATGGTAGTTTGATAGAAAGGCCATGCACAATGGTGAGCTCAATTCATACACTTTTGTGAAGGATGGTGTGAGCTACAAAATTCAATCATTACTTGAACAAGACAGCCAAGGAAGTGGACCTAATGTACTGACGTTGAAGGGGAAAGAGTTCATGAAAAATATTGAGAAAGAAGGAGTGGGTTATCCTATTGTAGTGAAACCCAAGGAGGACATAGAGACCAAGAAAGAGGACATACCTCATGAAGTGCAGAAGATTTTGAAGGAGTTCAAGGGCATTATATCAGATGGAGCACTTGCAACCTTGCCACCTAAGAGAGAAATCAGCCATCAAATAGATTTGATCCCAGGGGCATCATTGCCAAACAAGGCACCTTAGAGGCTAACTCCTACACATAATAGGGAAGTTGCAAAGAAAGTACAAGAATTGATGGAACAAGGGCTAATAAGAAAGAGCATCAGCCCATGTGCTGTTCCTACTATTTTGGCACCCAAGAAAGGAGGAACATGGAGATTGTGTACAAACTCCAAAGCCATTAACAAGATTACAATCCGGTATAGGTTTCCCATACCTAGGATTGAAGACCTAATGGATTGCCTAGGAGGGGCTAAGTATTACACAAATATAGACCTTAAAAGTGGCTATCATCAAATAAGAATAAAAGAGGGAGATGAGTGGAAAACAGCTTTCAAAACCACTGAAGGACTCTATGAATGGCTAGTCATGCCATTTGGCCTCTCCAATGCTCCAAGAACATTCATGAGGCTCATGAATGAGGTGTTGAAATACTTCACAGGTAAGTTTGTGGTAGTCTATTTAGATGACATATTAATTTTCAGCATGAGTAAAGAGGAACATTTAAAGCATCTCAAGATTGTGTTGTCTAAATTGAAAGAGGAACACCTAACCATCAATCTAGATAAGTGTGACTTTATGAAGCAGGAACTAGTCTATTTAGGCTTTGTTCTATCCCAATGAGATCTAAAGATGGATGACACTAAATTTGCAGCAATATTAAGCTGGCCAACTCCCAAGAATGCCAGTGAAGTGAGGAGTTTCCATGGCCTAGCTCAGTACTATAGAAATTTCATCAGGAACTTTAGTGGGATATGTGCTCCAATGATGGAAACCATCAAGGGTGGATTGAAAACTAAATTTGTGTGGACACCTGTAGTAGATAAGGGATTTGAGACATTAAAGAAAGAGGTAGCTACTAAGCCTATTCTAAGGTTTCCAACCTTTGATGAACCCTTTTTCATTGAATGTGATGCTAGTAACATAGCAGTAGGAGGAGTTTTGAGTCAAGGCAATAGACTAGTGGCTTTCTTTAGTGAGAAGATAAATGTAGCAAAGAAAAAGTACTCATCCTATGATCTAGAACTTTATGCACTTGTTCAATCCCTTAGAAAGTGGAGGCATTATCTTTTGCCCAAAGAGTTTGTAGTGTTCACTGACAATCAGGCTTTGAGCTTTCCCAACTCCCAAGACAAGTTGAGTCATAGACATGTCAAGTGGGTAGAGTATTTGTAGTCTTATATCTTCACCATAAAGCACAAGAAAGGGCAGTTCAATAAAGTAGCAGATGCCTTGAGTAGAAGGCTGCTCACTGTTCAAGAAGTCCAAATGAAAAGCATAGGATTGGATAACTTCAAGGAGATGTACCAAACTGATGAAGACTTTGCAGTAGCTTACAAGGTTTGTTAATAACATATGAATCACTTCCATGGTGAGTTTGTAGAGTATACATTGTAGAATGGACTCTTATTTAAAGGAGGGCAATTGTGTGTTCTAAGAGGATCCATGAGGGAGAACCTCATTCAAGAAAAACACAATGGGAGTTTGAGTGGCCACTTTGGCCTAAACAAGACCTGGGAATTAGTCCAAAGGTACTACTATTGGCCTAAAATGCAAAGGATGTCAGGACCTATGTTGAGCAATGCATCATATGTCAAAGAGCCAAGGGTACTTATACAAATGCAAGACTTTATCAGCCTCTCCCCATACCAAGCAGACCATGGGAATGTGTAAGTATGGATTTTGTGGTTGGTTTACCTAGGACAAAAAGTGGCTTTGATAGTATCTATGTTGTAGTGGATAGATTCAGCAAAATGAGTCATTTTATCCCATGTAAAGTCACTCATGATGAAAGTCATATTGCTTATTGGTTTTTCAAATAAATTGTAAGAATTCATGTCTTGCCAAGTAGTATTGTATCTGATAGGGATAGAAAATTCATGGGACACTTTTGGAGGTCCTTATAGAAAAGACTACGTACCAATCTAGCATTTAGTTCAGCTTACCATCCTCAAATTGATGGTCAAACTGAGGTGGTCAATAGGACACTTGGAAATTTGTTAAGGTGCTTAACCAAAGAATATGGTTTGACATGGAATTTAGTCCTTCACCAAGAAGAGTTTGCCTATAATCATAGCATCAATAGGACTATTGGCAAGAGTCCCTTTGAGATTGTCTATGGGATACATCCTAGGGGTGTATATGAACTAAGAAATCTAGAAAACCAAGTCCCTAATAGTGGCTATACTGAAGATTTTAGTCAATCCATGAAAGAAGTACATGACCAAGTGAAACAGTCCCTTATTGACAACACCAAGAAGATCAAAGACAAGGTTGATCTCAAGAGAAGAGAGGTTTAGTTTGGTGTAGGTGACTTAGTCATGGTCCACCTAAACAAAGCAAGAATGGAAAAAGGAGTTCCTACAAAGTTGCAGATGAAGAGAATTGGTTCATGTCCCATACTAGCCAAGTACGGACATAATGCTTACAAAGTTGGTATACCAGATGATCTAGCTATCTCTCCCATCTTCAACATTGCAGACATGGTTAGGTACAAAGGACCTCTTACTGAGGTAGATCAGAATGTGGAGGAAGCTAAGAAGGAAGTTCAAGCTACAGCCCTACCTCCCACAATCAAGCTAAGAGCAGAGAAGATATTGGACTCCTAGGTGCATACAAAGACTAGGAATGGAGTCTATAAAGAACACCTTATCAAGTGGTAGGGTAAACAAGATTCAGAAGCAACTTGGGTCCTTGAGAATTAGTTTCACCTTTAGGGCATAGATCTCCACCTATTGTCTCCAACAGGGACTTAGCTTCTTTGGTGGGGAGTATGATGTAGGGGCACCTACAAAATAGGGCCCTCACCATTTCTTGAAATTTTTTTGTGTGGTGCTCTTAATGAGCCTTGTAAGTAAAATAAAGGTCTGAGGACCTCTTTTGTAATTGGCAATGTTAGTTAGGGTCTAAAGGTCTTAGGAGTTCCTTGGTTGGCTTTAGAATCTGATAGGTACCTCTTAGAGAGAGGTCGTTTGAAGAATTCAGTGGTCCATTTTAGGACTTTTGATGTTATTTTATATTGGAATTAGTGATCCTACACTTAGATTTCCACTAAGAGGAGTCACAAGCCTTAGAAAGCCTAGATTTAGTCTATTGGACATGAAATTGAAAAGTTGTAAAAGTTGCAAAGTGTAACTTTGCAATTTTGAAAATGTTGCTTGACAACATTTAGCCATGATATCCTATAATGGTGGATTTCAATTCTAATGTGATGGGAACCCTAGACATACTAGGAAAAGACCTAAGAGACCATATATGAACTAAAGAAACCCTAATATTGCCAGTACATGTGTGTCAAAGTACGGACATGAGACTATTGTAACTGTTCTATGCATAAGAAAGATCACAGTGAATGAATGATAGATTTGGAGTATTAAGTTTGCTACTATAATACTTTGGCATTATATTTTGTGTTTTTTAGAGTAGATTTTAATTCATTAGATCAGGTGTGTATAGTTTTTCATTTGAAAGTTTGTAATTAGTTTGTGTGTGCCAGTCTGCTGTCTTGAACCAGGCAATTGGTTTTGGAAGCAATGCAGCTCACTATCCTACCATAGAATCAGTACGACCATTTGGGGATAGTGAGTAGGTTAAATTTAATTTATTCTTGCAGGAGGAGGGCCCTTCAAAAGCTATGGAGGAATTTATAAACTCTTTCCCTAGGCGAGCCTGAGCCAGCCCAGTTAGGGAAGAGTGTTGTTGCAGCGGTTATAAATTGTAGGGTTGTGAAGATCTAGAGGAATGGAGATATGGAGTGGAAAGGGGATTTAATAAGCCACCTTTGATGTGAAGGAAGAGGTCTCATCAATCCAAGAAGAAACCTAGGCAAGCTAAGGAGCAGTCAAGCCAAAACAAGGCCTAGAAACCCTCACAAACCCTCATTTTGTGTCAGGGCTCTATACAGCTGTTTGGAGACCCAAAACCTCAAAAATCCTTGAGCCCTAGTTGAAAGAATAGGAGTCTCTAAAGGAATTTTGGTGGGGTTAGTAACCAGAAATGGATTTATTTCCTTGTTTCTCGAAGCAGGAGGGCTAATAGGGGCACTTTCCTTGTAGCCCTATTTTGACAAAGATACTCAAAATCAGTAAGGAGAAACATTGCATGGGATCATTTTGAGCATTGAAATCAGTGAAATGGAAGGTTTTTAATCACCTCCATAACCCTGCAAGGACCTAGGACAGTTGTGAGAAGTTGGACCTTAGTAAAGGCTAAGGAACCTAGGGTATTCCTCATCCAAGAAGAGTACCTAGAAGTGGGAAGCATGGAATTTAGGATCAGATAGGAGAGTGGGGTTTAGGATCAAGGGATCACACATAAAGAGGGTCCTATAGATCCATTTGGTAGACTTGGAAGTCACCTTAGGTCTCAGTGGTAGACAAGAAGCATGAACTAGTGATTAGTTCATCCCCAATCCCTATCAAATCTGAACTCACTCGTTTGATGCTAAAATGGTGATTTTTGTACTGCACCAATTTTTGTCCAAATTTGGCTTCTATGTGTATTTTGTGGATTCTTGAGCCTTCCTCATGTTCTAAAAGGATAATTTATGGATATCATGGGAATCCATGCTCCTTGCAAATAGGACACTTGAGTGAGCTTTTACCTTGTATTTTTATGGCTTGTGTGATAACCATTCCTTTCATTGTGCTTAGTTTTCCATTTTGAGTTGAGGCCTTTTATTGTATAGATGCACAATGTTGAGATGGCATTCATGCATGCAGTAGACATATTATCCTATGTCAAGTTCCAAGTGACCTAAGCTCTTGGTGAGTCTAATTTAGTGTATCTTGTCTCCTCCTTATTTCTTGGCATATAATTCAATGTTATGTTTTGGTTGAGCATTGCATTGTTGTCTAGTAGGTGAAGAGTAGTGGAATGGAGTGGATCCTTATGTGGATTGTGGCCCATAATTTTATGACATATGGAACATCAAGGATTTACTTAAACAAGTGATAAATTAATAAATTAGAATGGGGTAAAGCATAATATAAGACTTAATACAACTACCTTGTCATTTACGGAAGTTGATATGGTATGTCCTTGCCTTTCCATTTGATGAAGTTGAAATGGAATAGTACCTTTCTATCTATAGATGTTGATATGGTACAATACCTTTCTATATATAGACATGGATATGGTACTCTTTTATCCTTATCATCTATATATGTTCATAAGGATGGGTAGAGCATCGTTGACAAGTGAAGGATCCCTTGAGACTAGACAAGCTTCCACAAGACATGTGATGATACTCCATCCTTGAGTCTTGAAATCTGACCTTGTCTAGTTCTGAGTAGTGACCTTGACCTACTTGGATACTATTATTTGCATTATGATTTCCATTAGGCTCTATATACTGTCCCTTGAGTTTTTCATATGTTTTTCACGTGTGTTAACCACTATGTACATGTGTGTTTACCTTGTATTTGTGTTCGGGTGACTATCTCCATTAGTATGGTGGGGTGGGCCTAAGGGTACCACATGGTTGAGTGTAATTTCACTTTACCAATGTTGGGGACTAGTGTAGAAGTAGTGGGATTCTTCGAGAGACAAAGCTACGCATGATGAGCTCATTCTTTCCCTTGATCACATGCTTCGATTGATTTTGTACTATGTATTGACATGATCAGGAGATTAGATTTTATTTGATGTTTATGGATGTATCAAGTGTTTGCAACCTCAAAATATGCTAGTTGGTACTCTTGGTATGGATCTAATTGTTTACTAGTCATGCGTTGGTGTTATCTTAGGAATTTGAGTATTTTCTTTTAATTTTGGCTAAAAATTGTGGATTGGAACCTCTGCTTGCATTAACACCTACACTAATAAGTGTTTCTACATGCTCTATCAGTGCATGGGACTCACTGGTCTGAGATGTTTTGTCTTGAGCTTTTACTAGTCAGATCAAGGTTTATGGAGACCAATGTCTTTGCCTGCATCAATGTATGTATCTGTTTGGTTCTTTTTTGGTTTATTGATGGTTCTAATTAACTTGTATATATAATCATCTAGGAAAATTAGCCTTTGGATTAAAATGAATATTTTTTAGATTGATTGTGAGGGTGGATTAGTCTCCTCTATGTTTAGCTATGGATTATTTTTAGCTTAGCCCCTTATGATTTTTGGACGTTGTCTAAATCCTTGTCGGGAAGTCTCGTGAGCATGTGTACTCCATTCAAGGTATGATATTGGGTTGTAATGGAACCCTTCTAAGTACCTATTAGTCTTCTACTTGCGCATGATCATGGTTTACTTTCTTGGATGTTTATATCTTTCTTATGCATTATGATTATTGGTTGTACTTATGTACATGATGTTTATTCTATGTTCAAAAAAAATTAGTGCATACTTGACCCTATGTTCCAAGGGTTTCTTGGTGGGGCATCACAATAATGATAATATAATGACATATATAAAAATAACCAAATAGAAATCAAGATTAAGTGTGGAAATCGCCAATCTACCCAAAAGTGTGAGAGCCTCCTAAAAACCCACACAAAAGAAAAAAAAAGAAGAGAAAGGTTGGTGGTTGTATTAAGAGGTTTTCCTTAGTCAAATCCTAGTTTAGGTATTCATACCTCAATGGATAGCCAAGGCCAATAATACATACTATAAATATAGAAAATATATAAGAAAAATGAATGATTCAAGTGAAAAGACCATGATCTATGCCATGAAAGTGAAAAAAATAGCATTGAACCTCCATAGTGAAGGAGAGACTATTAGACTTTTAAGTGAATCTACAAAACCCCCAGGATCAAATGAATCATCTAGATAAATTCAACAAGAGAATAGCAAGAGAATTACAACAAGATGTGAGAATGACATTATTTCTAATAGACATTTAGTAGATTACAATACCATAACTGATGGATTCATTAATCCAATTGGAAAGATTTACAATGAAAATTTGTCTACTTGAATAGTGGTGAAAATGGTTATTCACCACTATGGGTAGAAATTGTATATGGATGGATAGGGAAATATGAATAGAAAGGATGTATGATGGAAAATGTTGTGGACATACAAACTAAATGAAACTGAAATACTTATCTCTAAAGAAGGCTGATGAATTAATCATTGTTTTCTGATGTCTATGCACAATTTCAAGAAATTCTACAACCTGCTCCAGACTCAAAATGATGAGACAGAGAAAACGCAGAAAAATTTTGTCTTTCTGGAAGTAGGTCATCCTTGAAATAGATAGTGAGGAAAGGTCTTACCCCGGGGTAGGATCCTACCCCTCACTGAAGATCATCTCCGACGGAAATTTTGTTCGCAGATCTCAGAAGTTAGCCAAAAAGGGTATCCAGATCTACACTTCAATACGCTGTCTTGTACCTGTACCTGCAAGAAAAATGGTTTTGTTGTTTGGATGAGGGGTTTGCCTTGGTCAAACCCTAGTTTAGAATCAACCTTAATCATTAAATTGAAATAGAGAATGCTAGCAATTAGTAGAAGTATATCTAACAATGAAGCTATGAAATTCAATAGATATGCAATTGTATTTCGAATGTAAACAAGTATATTGATATGAAACCTTGAACATAACATTAACAAATGTAAATCAAAACCTCCATGATTTCATGCTTGGAATCCACCTTGAAGGAATAATGAATCGATCTTGAAGATGAACAAAGGATCTTGAAGGAAGATCACACCACCATGATGGATAGATCTAGGGTTTGAATGATGAATCTTGAATACTTGAACCAAATCCCTTCAAAGGCTTGAATTCGTGAATCCTTGATCTTCAAAGGAGAATGGAGATGAGGGCTTGAATGCTTCCTTGAAAATTCTCAATGAAATTATTTCTTGATCATGCTCTTGATGAATGGATTGCAAAACTTGATGCCTTGATCATGAAAGTGGATGCTTAATTGATTGCAAAAAGTGATGTGTGAAATGAGAGAGGAAGGCCTCCTTTTATAGTGATCTAGGGCACAAAATTATAGAGAGGCTGAAATTGGAGAATTAAATCCCAATTAACCTTAACCCCTAGAAATGGACCTAGATTAAATGAAATTTAAGGATTTACCATTCCAAAACCTGAAATAGTCGACCCAGAAGTGGGAAAATAAAGTTTTCTGAAACCTGGCATCCCAAAACTTCTGAAATTTGAAAATTGGGCCTGGGATCAAGGATGAGGTAGTCTCTGCCCTAGGTTAAGGATGAGGTCATCCCTAACCTAGGTCAGGGACTAGGTCATCCTTGACCCATCAGGTCATCTTTGACAAAGAAAGTCAAAACCTTCAGATTCTCAGGAAAAGTTGCCAGAAATGAGGTTGGAAATAGGGAGAGAGAAGCAGAATAGGGGGGAAACATATAGATCCATGCAAAGACCCAATCAAGGAACTTGACATGACCCCAGACCACTTACTTGGAGGGCTAAATGCTCTTCATTGAAGTGCTTCCATTTTAAGACGATACATTAAGCCCCCACTTTAGCAAGAGTATGGACTCGATGCAAACTCTTGGTAAAGGAGATGAAAGAAGAGATCCAAGTGGATTCACAATGAGATAAAATAACACTTAGCTAAGGACACAAGCCACCAGGCTAAGGATTCTAACTCAACATACACACACGAGGGTGCGAAAACAAAGAGAAAAACAAAAGAAAAGCTAAAAGACATAAAAAGAGGGGTTAGTACAAACAAACCCAAATCAATTAGCATAAGAAACCTTGCTAAGAAATATTTCTCATACTAATATCATATTTGGAAAGCTATCATAAAAGCATAAATGATTACATAAGAAAAACAAGAGCAATAATATAAATAACATAGCTTCATGATCCAGTCCTACTAGCATGAAAGCAAAAAGAAAGAAAGGAGAAAGTGATTACCTCACCCAGTAAGATGCCCGCCTTACCGTGAATCACCAAGGGAGGGAGAGCCAAAAAGGTGGCCAAACCTGATAGTTCACCCATAAACTATGCTTGCAATTGTAATGCGTCTTCTGACGGCTTTTGGAATACCCATAGATCCACCTTCTTGTATCACTATGAATATGAAATGCATGTCTCCTCAGGATTTAGCAACTTATGGGCATTACCTTTAGAAGATTTAGCATATTGGAAATGCATGTCTTTTCAGGATTTAGCAACTTATGTATGTTACCTTCCAAGATTTAGCATATTGAAAATTGAAAAATTTGTGTCTCTTCGGGATTTAGTAACTTATGTGCATTACCTTTAAAGGATTTAGCATAAAAATAAAAAACTATACTACAAGGAAGACCCTATATATGCCCCCCTCCTTATCATGGTTGTCTACTAGACATGATAAGGAAGAGGAAGAGGATACCTGCTTCACAATGCAAAGAGATATCCTATTTAGCAACAATGTATACCATATTCTTAACAAGGGATATTGACCCCTACATCCAAGAATATAGATAATTGTGAAAAGCATGTGCCACTCATGGAAAAAGGATCCTCAATGAAAAAGAGATCTTATCAACAAGACCCCCACCATAGAGGATTGATTTTAGATAAAATATCATCTTTCAAAGGTGGGAAAAAAGATTCAATCATCAAACCCCCTAGAAGGAATCTTTGGAATGAGGGAAACAACTCTAACACCAAAGCAAGGGTAAGAGTTTATAATAAACATAATTTGCAACATAGAGAAGAGGTGATGACCTAGGACAACAACCTCTCATATAAAAAGGTTATCCATGGTCAAAACATCTGTTAATATGATGAAATAATATTCCAATATAAACAAATAACACTAAGCTAAGGAAAGCAACTCCCTAGACAAAGAGAAAGACAGAAGAACCTTGCCCCCAGGGATAGAGACAAGGGATACCTTTACAAAAAAAATGTCTTAGAAAAGATATCTTGAATAGAATCTATGGATGATTATAAACATAATACAAAACCATAGAGAGATAGGAGAGAAAGAATACCAATTAAGCCCAGTAAAAATCCTAATGGATCGTAGGGGACTGGATGGAAATATACATCTTGCCCCCCAGTCTAGAGACAAGAGGAGTTGAAGTCTATATTATATCAGATCAAGGAGAATCCCCTATATCAAAATTATGAAGGAATTGTAAAACTGCATGAGAGTGAGATATAATTCCTAAAGAAGCTCTTTCCCTAACATATAACTTGAAATATTTACAATCAGCAAGTAAATGCATATTACTATAATGAAAAGGACATTTGTACTTGGATAAAGCATTTTTCAGTATAGGTTTAAAGATTTCTTTTTTGGAATTCATTAATTGAATATACACCTTCTTAGCTATATCTTGACGAGTATCAGTGTTATCTACAGTGTGTAGGGAGAAGAATATGAAGAGGAGGATGATGATCACCATCACCTACCTTGACTTGAGATTACGAATAACCAACACCATGTAAATCCTATTTAGGGGGTATATGAACTGGAAACCTAATACCATGCTCATTAGCTCCAAGCCCTAAACCTCTATAACCTTGTTTAGTTATCATATTATATCCTATAGTGTACATATCATGTAAAGATTTGACAAGAGGTGATTGTTTATCATGCTCATGAGTAAAGGCTGTATAAGGTGGAATAATAGGTTTTGAAGAAGTTAGAATAATAGAGAGGGGGGTGAATTAGTTATCCAAAGTCCCAAATATAAAATGTATATCACAAAACAAATTCAACTAATTCTGTAGCTCGATAAACATAAAATACTAATTGTCTATGACTTTACTGATTACCAGTTAATTGCTCATAGTGATTACCAACCAAATCTAACATTCAATATGTAAAGTATGATATCTAGACAATCACAACATGAACACATAACACAAGAGATTTAACATGGAAACCCTGCAAAGGGAAAAACCACCTGGGACCGGTAACCCAAAAACTTTTCACTCTTCTAGAGTGAGCTTAGTGAAGAGCCAACCCTATTAAAGGTTACAAAACACATTATAAGGTGTGAACTTGTTAGAGGATTTAACACTGACAGTTATCATCCAACCAACATTCACTATGGGGTTGACAGGATAACAATGTACATTCTATGAGTGACATAGAAGACTTTCAAGTCCACTCGGTTAAGAGATTTTATCTATTTACAATGATTAAATTGTAACAACAAGTGATCTGATTACAATAAAACTTGATTTTCAGATTATCAAATCTATCTTAAGTCCATACAAATCCTTTGACCAATATTTTTTATCCAGTTCAACAACATTCAATAACTTACTGTCCCTCAGTAAAGCTCTCTGACGCTTGGTTAACTTTGTAGTTCGGTTCTCCTTCAACCAGTTTGATCAAGAAAGCATGAAGCAATGTTCACGTAATATCTCTGTAGTCTCCTTCCTTTGGCATAAGTTTCACTATGAAACCCTAGTCTCTTAGATAGACAAGTAAACCATTTTCTTCTCATCCATCAGATTTTGCCACTTAATCTCCTTCGTTGATTTTTCCACTTAAACCTTCCTCAGATGATGTGTCAGTAACACATTTTGTTTCTATCCTTTAGATCTTTTCCAAATTTTGTTAGTCATTGATCTCGTAGCAAAATTTATCTTTCCACCTTGATTACGAGGTACTTTCTAGCTCATCAATTTCTATCTGCTAAACTAATCATTTAGTTCTTTTGTCCATACTCGGTTAACAAAGAAATGCATCGATGAACACAAGCTTAGTTGATACTATCACTCGGTATACACTACACTAGATTGGTGTATATTGGAATGCTTCATTAACTGACCACACTGCTTTGTAACATTTTTCTTCCAACTTCATAACATATTAATGCAACATAATCTAGTCAACAATATGAAGTCATAAACTCATCAATAAGTTACCAAGAGTATTCCTTATCCTCATCTATCAGATCCATCTTCCTCTATGTAGATATCTCGGTTCTTCATCTTTTCTCCTCCTTTACAGATGTTTAGATATTTACAACTACCATGATAAGTATTGTCAAAGCTAGTTGACATCAATGACAACATAATGACTGATTCAATCATCCTACATAACAATTTAGTGCTCGATGATCTCTAATCAATTGTAATTCTCCAATCAGGTTCTTAATAAGTTGTAGTTCATCAAAAGTTTCTTTACCCTTTCCTTTAATATCATCATGAATCAGAGAAGGTAAATCAAAGAATTCTTGCACATCTACATCCTGTACTATAGCTTGAATCCCATCATAAGTACGGGAAGAACTAGGGATAGTGGATGGAGAATTAGGCATCGGATTAGGAATAGGAAGATTAGGAATCACATTAGGAATGATAGGATTGGGAAGATTAGGAGATGGTGTATCATCTACCAAATTCTTCACATAGTCCAAAAGAGTAATAAGGCTACCACATAAATCTTTAATGAAATTCTTGAAAGAAGGAACACTAGTAACAGTCAATTTCACAAAAGCATAAGCAAGTGCAAAATGAAGGATCATCAACATAATGAAGTGAATGATACTCTCATAAACATCATAGGTATGGTAAAGAGATGCTAAAAGAAGGGTAATAAAGAACATGAGCACACACCAAAGAATCTTAACAATCCTCATAGTAAATGAAATGCAAGAAATGTTTTTGTATTTTATTGAATATATAGATTTTTTTTGTATTTTTGAAGTTAAAAATGCAAGGGCATAAACTAAATCTAATCTTGATGCAAGAAAAGACCTACTAAAAATAATATAGCATCTAAATCCACAAAAGAAAAGAGGTAAGTATGTCGGGTTCATCAAAATGAATAGTGGAGGTAAACACACAAGGGAATACAAAGGAAGATCTAACACAATAGAGCATCCAAATCCACAAAAGAAAGGACAATAAGCGTGTCAAGTTCACCAAAATGAATAATGGAGGTGAAAACACAAGGTAATACAAAGGAAGATCTAACACAATAGAGCATCTAAATCCACAAAAGAAAGGAGGGTAAGCGTGTCAGGTTCACCAAAATGAATAGTGGTGAAAATGGTTATTCACCACTATGGGTAGAAATTGTGTATGGATGGATAGGGAAATATGAATAGAAAGGATGTATGATGGAAAATTTTGTGGAAATACAAACTAAATGAAATAGAAATACTTATCTTTAAATAAGGTTGATGAATTAATCATTGTTTTCTGATGTCAGTGCACAGTTTCAGGAAATTATGCAACTTGCTCCGGACTGGAAATGCCGAGACAGAGAAAATCCATAAAAATTTTGTCTTTTTGGAAGTAGGTCATCCTTGACCCAAATAGCAGGGCAAGGTCTTACCCTAGGGCAGGATCCTACCCCTCACTAAAGATTGTCTCCAATGGAAATTCTATTCCAGGATCTTGGAAGTTCACCGAAAAGGGTATCCGGATCTACACTTCAATTCGCTGTCATGTTCCTGTACCTGCAAGAAAAATGGTTTTGTTGTTTGGATGAGGGGTTTGCCTTGGTCAAACCCCGGTTTGGAATCAACCTTAATAATTAAATTGAAATAGAGAATGCTAGCAAGTATTAGAAGTAGATCTAACAATGAAGCTATGAAATTCAATAGATATGCAATTATATTTTAAATGTAAACAAGTATATTGATATGAAATCTTGAACATAACATTAACAAATGTAAATAAAAACCTCCATGATTGCATGCTTGGAATCCACCATGAGGGAAGAATGAATGGATCTTGAAGATGAACAAAGGATCTTGAAGGAAGATCACAACACCATGATGGATAGATCTAGGGTTTGAATGATGAATCTTGAATACTTGAACCAAATCCCTTCAAAGGCTTGAATGCTTGAATCCTTGATCTTCAAAGGAGAATGGAGATGAGGGCTTGAATGCTTCCTTGAAAATTCTTGATGAAATTCTTGCTTGATCTTGCTCTTGATGAATGGATTGAAAAACTTGATGCCTTGATCATGAAAGTGGATGCTTGATTGGAAAAAGTGATGTGTGAAATGAGAGAGGAAGGCCTCCTTTTATAGTGATCTAGGGCACAAACTTCTAGAGAGGCCAAAATTGGAGAATTAAATCCCAATTAATCTTAACCCCTAGAAATGGACCTAGATTAAATGCAATTTAAGGATTTACCATTCCGAAACCCAAAACAGCCAACATGGAAGTAGGAAAATAAAGTTTTTTGAAACCTGACATCCCAAAATTCTGGAATTTGAAAATTGGACCTGGGGTCAGGGACAAGGTCATCCCTAACCTAGGTCAGGGACTAGGTCATCCTTGACCCATCAGGTTGTCTTTGACCTAGAAAGTCAAAACCTTCAAATTCTTAGGAAAAGTTGCCAGAAATGAGGTTGGAAATAGGGAGAGAGAAGCAGAACAGGGGGGAAACATCCAAATCCATGCAAAGACCTAATCAAGGCACTTGACATGACCCCAGACCACTTACTCAGAGGGATACACACTCTTAACATGGAAATGCTTCCATTTTAAGATGATACACTGCTTATATAGGCAAGATACTAAGAGACTATGATAAGGATTAGATAATTTATCCCAATACAAGGTGGAATCAAACATCCACCAAAGGTGGATCATCCTCCATTATGAAATAAATTTTGTGCAACATTTGGAGGATGATAATGTGGTACATGCACTAAAGGTGGATCTCAAAAATAAAATGGAATGTTATAACAGTTATCACCACCTAAAGTGGAATTTATCCTACACCAAGTACAAATATAGGTGCACACTCCTAGGTTTCTCATATGAAAAATACTATGCAATACATTATCCTAAGTAAGTTTAAGTAAATTGTAATTAGGTGAATAATTAATTACACCAATACCCCCCCTTGAGTTTAACTTAGATGAATGCACTCAAACTCACAATGTAAGATGGGTCCTGGCTACTAGGTCATGTTGGGTACCCGTGTACAATATGCAATACAATGCAATAAATATCTCATAAAGTGGAGAAAGGGAGAAAACCTCATGGGACAAAAATCCCCTCCAAAAGATAGATAAAAATACACAAGATCCATGGATGGAGGCCTCAAGACCCCCAAGGAATATATACATCATGTATATACAATCAAGTATCCCTCAATAGGAAGGAAATAAGTAGACATGATATCCCCCTCATAATGAAGAAGCTCTAATGTTGATGAAAAGTGCTTGCAAACAAAAGATAATTTAATTTCTAAAAAAAAAAATATCCCCTTAGGAATAAACAAGTCCATCAAATGATGAAGAAGCCAAACATGTCCAAATGGAAGGAGGAGGAAGGAAGTCTCCAAGTATCCATCTTTGAAGATTGAATTGGTACCTCCAAGCTTATAGAATCCACCACTTAACCATAATCAATTTGAACCATGAAATGTGACAAACCAAGTGAAGGGGGAGACTTGTAAATTCTAATCTCCAAAAATGGTGAAGAAGATTCTCCAACTATGATGAAGCTATTACCAAAGAGAAGAGAAACCCCCTCAAGTATGTCTCCCAAATCTGAAACATGATACTCCACACATATGTTGGCATAATTGATGTAGAGATACAAATATTATGTTATGGTATGTGTATAATGCATATATGATGATAAGATGATCAGTTATGATGTTTTCATTAATGTCAACTTAGTATTTTCTGGTTGAGAGTGTTCCTATTATGTTGAGGTATGTTCAAGAGGCTAGATCTCGAGCTATGGTAAGAGTTGGAGTGTGTGATCATGATGGAAAACTAATTGATGTTTCAATATTTTAATATTTTTTACCACATATGTTTATCTTATGTATCACTTATGATTATTTGAAGGTTGACAAGAAAATAAGAAGAAAAGGATAAGGCCAAGGAATGATGATTTGATGATTGTATTAAATTAATTTGGATTCAAGTGTTGTGATTCAATATGTGTGCTCTTCATGATAATTGGATTTATGTTACACAAAGTTACTGTATACACTTAAAAATGGCTTCATTAATTAATTAAATATTTATTATTTAATTATTTCCTCTATTTATTAAATAGATTATTCAATTTATTTAGTAAATTCACTATAGTCTATTCCTCTATCCCAAGTCTTCTAATTAGTCTTATTAAAGTGATTTAATTAAATATACAATCACCTAAATATGACTAAGTCCCCTAGTCCACCTCACTTACCTAGTCACCTGACACATCACTTTGGCTAAAATAAATAATTATTATTAATTATTTATTGGTAATTATCTTCACCCACACATGTCCTATTCTTAAGGGCTATGTGGCCTTATAGGACTTGGTCTCATGACCACATGTCCTCTCTTAAACCAAGTCAAGAGACATTCCCTATTCCTAAGGGGATCCTCAAGCCACCTCTAAGGGTCAAAGGTGACTCATGGGACACTTTTACCAAGAGTCCTCATGAGTAAAAAGTCCTTCCCTCTTCCTGTCTTTGGTCTTTGTGAGACACTTGACATGTGTCTTTCCCTTCCACCTTGTTCTCCTCCATGTCAATGTGAGAGGAGCATCATCCCTATTCTCCCTCTCACATTCCAACTACATCCCCCTTTCTCTCAACTCCTTCAACCAAGTCAATCCTAATCCTAATATCTTCCACCTTTCATTCTCCACTGTAGGATTGTGCCACCTAGGCTTCGATCCTCCAAAACTCTATAAAAGGAGCCTCATTTCCCCTTTGTGAGCTAATAGGTATTTTGTAATCAATCATTCAAGCAATAGGAAATCAAACATTCTAAGCATCCAAGCACTCATTATCAAGCAAAATCAAGCATATTCATATCATTTTGTGAGCATCCACACTATCATCATTTCACTTGCATAATTCCATCCATTAGTTGCATAATCAAGCTTTGGGCTATTTTGCACTCACTCATTCAATCTCCACACTTTGGTGACATCTTGGGCAAGGAGCTTCAAATTGGAAATTTGAGAGCTCAACACATCCAAGAAATCAAGGCTAGGAGGACAATGGAGACAAGCTACATGGTGGGTGAAGGTAAAATGCTATTTTAGTTTCATTTTGATTGTATTCTTCATTGTAGTTTGCTTATTAGTTTGATTCATTAATCTTAGAGTAGTTAATTTATCATTTAGAATAGTATTCACCTAATTTTGCATACATTTTTGGTGCCCACCGTGAGGCAACCCATGTTTTTAACATTCTATTTTTATCTTTTCGTGTGGAGATTTTTCTACAGGTCTCTTCTGCGCATTCATCCCCAATTCCTGTGCATTCATAATTTTCTGTTGCACATACATTTTCTGCTACCACAGTCATCACTTTCTATTTTGTATTTCCATTTTTCTAATTAAAACCTATGCATTCATTCCATTTTTCTATGCTTTTATAATTTTATGTTGCACATTTGTAATATCCACGCATTTATACTGCTTCACTGCGCATTAGTTATTGTCTGTTGTGCATCCATCATTTTGTCGCATTCATTCCATTTTGCTGCGCATTTGCTCACTATTTCTGTGCATCTGTTATTTACTGTAGTTAAATTCAATTTGCTAGTTGTTTTGATTTTAGCTAACCTTTTTAACAAGTTTCTGTTTGTTCTGGTAGATTTTTAGGTTGTTTTGCAAGACGTTATTTTTGAAGACCCCATTGCCAAACTTTCTAACAGTTTTTCTTGCACATTTTCAATTTCATGTGTCTTCTTTAGAATAGATTTTGTGTCTGTTGTGTTTTTCTTAATAAGCTATTTGTAATCCCAAAATTATAACAATGTATCCTCTCCCCTCGCCATTCATGGACCTTGAGTGTAAGAGAAACTGTTATAATTTTTAGAGGGTGGTCTTTGGTGGGAAAAGAGGTACTCACCCCAAGGAACGACCCAATTGGTAATAGGCTAAAGCCAAGCCCTTCCAAACTGGTATATAAAAAATGTAGTGTGATTAGTCTCACATTAGACAGGTGTGAATTGGTTGTGGCAACCAAAATCTCCTTTAGTACCCCAGTGGTGTGTTAAAGTCCTACATAGTAGAGGTGAAAGCCTTGCTTTGAAGGATTGGGAGAGCCCCCTTAATTGGGAAAATGACTTGATCACAACCACCTGAACGGATGTCCTTACTAAAAAAATTTGTATAGTGGCCAAAAAACTTCTATTTGTTGGCTCAAGGGGTCACCCAAGCTTGTGAAGACACCCCACATTACTCATGGTTCATAGTAGAGATAGCAGTTCTTTGGGAAGTAATGAACCATTGAATTGGGAACTTGGTGTTCCTGAGAAGTGAGTGCACTGTAAGGAGGAGCCCGTGCCTCCAAGTTCCTAGGCTGTCCACTATGGATTTGCGTGGCTAGATTTTATTATCCTAGTGGGGATTCAACAAATACTATCCTTTCCAACCTTAGGATTGTAAGCGTGTTTGTGCATTCATATTAGAACAATTAGATTAAAATCATTTATGTCTTGTGTGTGTGTGTTTATGCATTTTACCTTTGCCAAAACCAAAACAACAAAAATTTAAAAAATTCCAAAATCTTGAAGTTGCAATCAATCGAAAACAAAAACCTGTGCATTTATCCATTGTTGTTGCCCATTCATACAATTTTTATGTGCATCTATTAATGTTATCATGCATCAATTCATAATTTCTACGCATTCATACAATTTTTTTGCACATTTATTAAACTGTCCTACGCATTTGTCGCTGCACATATACAATAGAGAGCATTTCCACAAGCTTTGAAACTTTCACAATCACTTTTTCAGATACCCATTTTTGTCCTTAGTAAGATTCTAGAAAAACATTCGAGTTACACAGATCTCTAATTTTTAATTTGACCATTTCCATCAATTTTCATCATCCTTCCTTCACCAAAAGTCATCAAATCATTTCTTCCAATCTTCTAAAATTCTAAATTTAGTGTTGAAACATCACCTTATCTATCAGATTTTGATCTTTGTGAGTTTATCCTATTAGGATCTATCATCCTCAATCAAACTTACTTAGGTTACTATCTCTTGATTTTTCTTTGTCATATCATAGTGAGATCTATACCTCCTATTGACTTAGATTTTATCAAGTTGTCTCATCAATTTTCAACACTTTTCAATTTCTTTTTCATATCTTTTCTGTCAAACACTCTTTCCATATCTTTTCATAAAAAATATTTCATCCCACAAATCAACTTTCACATTTTTATGGTTCAAACTCAATCTCAAAAACTTAAACAAACCATTGATCTAGAATCCCTAGACAAGATGGAAGGAAACAAAAACAATGAGGAAAACCCTTGGTCTAGAATTCCTAAGAAAACTTCACTTTTTACATCAGATGAGGAACCCATAGATCAAGAACTTAGGGATGCTACACAATATCCTAGATTTTATAATGTCATGGAAAGACTCCTAGACATGGATAGAGAGATGTATTTCCTCATGCTTTCTCAACAAGAAGCCAAACTACCAAGTGATTTTGATGTTTCCCATCTTAGAGAGCCACCTAATACAAACAATCAAGAAATCCCTAGTAGTTCTCAAGATACTCATGGAGCAAAGGAAACCAATCAGCAATCTAATGCTTCTCAAAACAACCAACAAAACAATGCCTCTCAAAACAATCATCAATCCAATGCTTCTCAGGATACTGAACAACAAAATGTTTCCCAAAACACTCAAGGAAACACGTGATCTTTGGATCCCATTCTACAACAAATCTAGATGCTTCAACAACAAATCCATGACATTCAAACTAGATCATCAACTAAGAAGTATTCCTTGGATGATATATGTCCTTATCCTTTTGATAAGAATTTTCAATGATTCCATTCCCTCCTCATTTTGAGGTACCAAAATTTGACAAATACAAAGGGAATTTAGATCCACAAGACCACATTCATGAGTTTTGTGTTTCTTGTATTGAAGTCACTCACAATGACACTTATCTTATGCGACTATTTCCATGAAGTTTAGGAGGACAAGCCATGGAATGGTTCTCCAAACTACCCCTAGGCATCAAATATTTCAATGAGCTTCTTGACAAATTTGTGACTCATTATTCATATAACATCAAACATGAAGTCACTATGCTTGATCTTTGCAATGCACATCAAAAGAATGGAGAACCCTTCCTTACTTTTTTGCAAAGATGGCATCAATTGTTTTCCAAGTATCCATGAATGATTCCTGAACAAGAAAAGATGGATATCTTTGTGCATAACCTTACACTAGAAATGAGTTATAGGTTACAATTGCAATGTCCACCAAACTTCAATAAGTTCATATAAAATGGTATCAAGATTGAGGAAGCCATGGTTAGAAAAGGTGAGATAAAACTTTATTCCAAGGACAATGCTAGGTCCTCAAATTCCAATCCCAACAACTATAACAATGACAAATCTAAATTCTGGAATAAAAACAAAAACATTGTCAATGATGGGATTGTTGATAATCGTAATGTCAAACCAACACAACCCCTTCTAAATCTCACAAGTAAGGCCAATGCTACTCAAGCTACCTACAACAATCAATCAGCAAATCCAAACACCAACAAAGATTCATCTAAACCAAGATTGCCTTTTATGTCACCTCAAAGAAATTTTACTCCTTTAGGGGAATCTCTTGAATCAACATTATGAAAGTTAATCACAAAGAAACTCATTATGCTTCCTGAAACTAAAGATTTTGAACCTAGAGTGAAAACTTCTTGGTGGAATGGGAATGATTATTGTGAATTTCACAGAGGAAAAGGACATAAAACCAATGACTGCCAAAGGCTCAAAAATGCAATTCAAGACTTAATTGAAAGCAGTGAAATTAGTGTTGACGGACATACCTTGAATGAATCACATACGACTTTCAAAGATCCACTTCCTGAGCATGAAAAAGGAGGTTCTTCCAATACTAAGGGTGACAACCAAGCCAATTATAATACTACGCCCTATAGATATGTTGGTAACATTTCTAAATGTCATCCTTCTAAGTACTATGCCAATGTCATTACCATAAAGGAAAAATTAGAGATTCAACCAGTCCATGTTACTACTTGTGCTCAATCCTAGGTTACTCTCCAAGGAGTCCCGTCTAAACCAAGCACCTCTCAAAACAAGTCTGTTTATGTCCCAAAGTCTACACCAAATATTTCCAACCAGTACAATCTTTTGGAACAACTCAAGAAAACACCTCCCAAATATCCATCTTAGAGCTTTTGCGTCTATCCCCATCTCACAAAGATATCCTTGAAAAAGCTCTCTTAGAAACCCAAGTCCCCAAAAATCTAGATCATGATCAATTTCAAGCTATGGTGGGACATTTAACAACCCCACATTACCTATCCTTCATTGAAAATGATGATTTAGCTATTACCCAACCTCATAATGCTCCCCTACATATCAAAGTCCTTGTACAGAGTCACAAAATCAAGAGAGTACTAATAGATGGAGGAGCTGGCTTGAATATATGCACATTGAAATTAGTCCTTGCATTGGGATTTTCTGAAATTGTTGTAGATCCAAAGAAGAAAATCACAATTAAAGCTTATGATGAAGACGAGAGGTCATCCAAGGGATCTATTGTTCTTCCAATCAGAGTAGGTCCTATAATTAAAGATGTACCTTGCCAAGTTCTTGACATGGATCTTTCTTATAACATTCTCTTGGGAAGACCATGGATTCATTCCATGCAAGCTGTGCCATCAACTTATCATTAGTGCTTGAAATTCCCTCATAATGGTTAGGAGATCACTATTAAAGGAGATACTAATCCTTTCCAATATTTTAGCACTATGAAGACATTTGATTCTTTGGTACCTTATAATCATACTGGATCTTCTACAACTACACCCACTGATCCTAGTAATATAGCATCAACTTCTAAATCTAATGGGATCAAGATAGACATAAAGGAAAGAAGTATGGGGGAGTACACTCTAGGTCAAGCTCTTTGCATCACAGAGTTACCTTTATCTCCTAGATCATATGGTAGATATTTGATCACTAAACAACAATCAGAACCCCCTTCAACACTTGTTTATGACACATTTATAAGTGGGGGCACTATATCAAAGGAGGCAGTTGAGCGTAATGCTAATCATTTTCTTAAGTCATAGAAGAATGAGGAGGATATCAAACATGAATATATATCACTTGATGTCTATGGTAAAGGGTATACTTTGCTACAAAAGATGGGATACCAAGATGTTGGACCTATAGGGTTACAAAGAGAGGGTGTTATAAAGCCAATTTTGCAAAATCCAAATTATCAAAGAGATACCACAGGATTAGGGTATAAAGGAGAAGGACCACAAGAACCAAAAGGAAAAGAAAAGATCACACCTTTTCATAAGATATCTAAAGCTCCTGCCTTACAATTTTGAAAACATGGTATGTATGTAGATCCAGAGAAACAAAGGATAGCACAAAGAATCATTGATAGACTCGGGGATAATGATGATTCTGACTCAAATGATTATGAATGGGATTCATTATCTGGTGGTACTGGAGAAATAGGAGTTGATGTTGTCCATCATTATGGTAATGATTACCATGAGGGAGAGAGTTCAAGGACTGACTCACTAAGATTAGTCCCACGTGATACTACTTTTGTTGATTATGAGAAAAGTGAGCTTTATCTTACGATAGACAAATGGGATGAGAGTATGGAAATAGACCTCACTAATACCATCATAAACCTTGAAAACTTTTCCATCAATACCATCTCTATGTTTGAAACTGACCCGACTGATCCAATGCCCCTTGTACATCCTGACCTTATAGATTGGGATTCTCTCGATCATCCAGAACTTGATGTCTTCCATAATGATGATGCAATCATTGACTATCTTGGAATTAGGGATCATTTACCACCAAGGGATCACAAGTCAAGATTTCTGATAGAACTTAATGACATGGCTTACTTTTGAGAGAGTACCAATCCTTTTAGTCATAAAAATATTAAAAAAATCAACAGATCTAATGGTGAAAACCACTCAGTGGCAGTATTATATCCAAAAATAGTAAAAAGAAAAGATGCATCTAATGGTGAAAACCTCTCTGAGGTGCCTGATGATGGAAGGATTGACACTCTTCCCAATTATTTGTATCGAGAGAAATCTGCCATCCTTATAGAACCAACAGTACCTCTTAACATTGGAATAGAAGAGTCTCCGTGCATTCTTAAAGTAGCAGTATCCTTGACAAAATCAAAGAAAGAAGTTTTGCAAAAAATTTCAAAGAGAGACAAATCAACTTTGCTTGGTCCTATGTTGATATGCCTGGGCTGGACCCTAATCTCATTATGCATCATTTATCTATTGCACTAGGTGTTAAACAAATTAAGTAGAAGCTCCACAAGATGCATTCACACATTGCACTAATGGTTAAAGAAGAATTGAAGAAACTCTTAAATGTTGGGTTCATTTGTGCTATTGATTATGCTGAGTGGATCTCAAATATTGTCCCCATCTCAAAACTAGACAAGTCTATCTAGATTTGTATTGATTTTTGAGATCTTAATAAAGCTTGTCCAAAAGATGTCTTTTCTCTACCAAATATTGACATTATTATTGATCTGACAGCTGGGCATGACATGTTATCATTAATGGATGGTTTTTCTAGCTATAACTAGATCAAGATTGCACCGAAAGACCAAGAAAAGACTGCTTTTATTTTTCCATGGGGTACATACTGTTGGAATGTGATGCCATTTGGGCTCAAAAATGCTAGAGCAACTTACCAAAGAGCTGTGACCACAATATTTCATGACATGATGCATACAATTATGGAAGATTATGTTGATGAAATTTTAGCAAAATCCAAAGATAGAGCTGGTCATTTGAGAGTGTTGGATAGAATATTCACCCAGATGGAAAAGTATCAAATTTGACTCAATCCAAAGAAATGTGCATTCAGGGTCACATCCAGTAAACTGTTAGGGTACATTGTCTCAGCCAAAGGAATCAAGGTAGATCTAGAAAAAGTTAAAGAAGTAATGGAGATGGCTTCCCCCACTAACATCAGTTAGTTAAGATCTTTGCAGGGATGTCTCCAATCCATCTGAAGATTTGTTTCTCAACTAGCAGATCGAAGTCATCCTTTTCAACATTTGTTGCATAAAAATATCTTATTCCAATGGGATGATAAGTGTGAGGAAGCTTTCAATAAAATCAAGCAATATTTGGTGAATCCTCCAACTCTGATGTCACCAATTATGGGCAAGCCACTCTTCCTCTACATTTCAGCTATGACAGTTTCATTAGGTGCCCTTCTGGCTTAGCAAGACCATGAAGGAAAAGAAAAATCCATATACTATATCAGTTGCACCCTAGTAGGATATGAGCTAAACTATTCTCCAATAGAAAGAGCATGTTTGGCCATTGTTTTTGCTTCACAAAAGTGGTGACATTACATGTTGTCACATTTGATCAAGCTCATTGCAAAAATTGATCCTGATGCAGCAACCTTGCATCACCCAAAAATATTTATGTTTTTGTATTCAATAAGGGCTATCTTGTGCAGAGCTGCTATTTATGGAAACTTGTTGGTTTTAGTAAGTTGGTCATAAATCTCAGAATGTTCTGATTTTACATGTGGAGGTTCATCTCAATCATATCAACTTGCCAGTAAAGTTTCGTGGCTAGATCAGGTCTAGTTTTGAAGATATTGAAGATTTTCGGTATTGGCAGTAGGGTACAAAAACTTTGAACTCAATTTTGAAGGCTTTAGAGGCTTCAGATGAGGTCAAAAATTTTGGTGACAAGCACTTGCACTAGTCAAGCTTGTAGAGCGCTTTGTGGCCTTTCTGAAATGGGGTTATAATAGTCAATCGAGTCAACTGGTGATGACTTATGGTCTCCAGAAGTCGGGTCACCTGAAATGGCAGAAAATAATTTTCCTTCAAAATTTTTGTTCGGGTTTCAAAATTTATTTTGAGCCGACTCTGATGTAATAAATTAAAAAATAAAATAATTCTAAGTTTGGTCGGCCCTAAGGGCTAAATTTCTGGAACCTTCTCGGGTGATGGAAAATGCCTATATAAAGAAGGCCCATAGTGTTGTCTAGGGTAGTTCTGGGTAGTAGATCTGGGTATTGATTCGAGGCTTTGTCCTATAGAATATTGTAAGGGAATGCCCATGTGGCTTTGCATATTTTAATTCTAGAAGTTTGTAATTCCACATTTGTGGAGATAATAAGAAGCCAATTTTTTGTTCTTGCATATTGTATTTGTTTCACTATTTCTGTTGTGTTTGTGGTATTAAGGGGAGCACCCTTCATCAGATCCTCTAAAGTATCTATTAAGCAAGATAGCCTTAACATGAAGATTGGCTAAGTGGGTCATGTTTCTTAGTGAATTTGACATTGAATATGTGGATAGGAAGGCTATCAAAGGCCAAGTGATAGCAGATTAGCTAGCTGATGCCCCATTAATGGATGACCAACCTATACACATAGAGTTTCCTAATGCACACATCTTTGTTTTGTCTACACAAACATGGAAACTATACTTTGATGGATCATGTACTCAGCGGGGTTCAGGATCTGGTATTCTCTTTGTCATGCCATAAGGATACACAATTCTAAAATTTTATAAGCTGCTCTTTCCTTGCACTAATAATGTAGCAGGATATGAAGCTTTGATGATTGGGCTAAAGATGGCCTTACAATGGAAACTAGCTGAAATGAATGTCTACGGGGATTCTCAGTTGATTATAAACCAAGTTAATGATGATTATCAGACTAAAGATGATAAGTTATGACCATATAAATGTATGGTTGATGACTTCAAACCATATTTCTCAGTCATCCCTTTTGAGCAAATTCCTCGGCAGGATAACAAGGCTGTCGATGCGATGGCTACGATTGCTTCTCTGTTTGATGCAGAGGATACCAAGGCCCATTTTGAGTTTTTGGTAGAATCCCTGACTTGTCTTGCATATGATGACCCTGATACGAGTATTATATGTCATCTAATTGGACACGACTCCCCAATTTATGGAAAAAAATTATTCTTATCTGAAAAATGACATCCTACCCCCTGACCTATCCCAGAATCAAAAATGAACTTTTCTTTGCCAAGCCTCTCGCTATGTCCTAATATCCAACACCCTTTATCAGCAAGGTCTTGACAGTACTCTCCTGTGATGTCTCAAGCATGACAAAGTTCAAACTGCCTTGCGAGATGTACACAAGGGTATTTGTGGGACACATTCAAGTGGTTCCTCTTTGGCTAAGAAACTCATGCATATGGGTTATTATTGGCCTACCATGGAAATAGATTCCTTTCATTTTGCTAGGGCATGCAAGAAATGTCAGATACATGGAAACCTTATTCATGCTCCAGCACAAGAGTTACATCCTTTTACAACTACCTTTCCATTCAGTCAGTGGGGACTCGACCTTGTGGGTGCAATCAACCCCCCATCTTTCGATGGCCACAAATGGATTATCACTACCACAGAGTATTTTACTAAATGGATTGAGGCTGTTCCATTAATTACCACCATAGGGAAACAAATATCCATGTTTATCCTAAATTATATCATTTGTAGATATGGTATACCTATGTATCTCATTACTGATCATGGAAAATAGTCCCAAAATCAGGACATGGATGAACTATGTGCAAAATTCCATATCACCCATAACTATTCCTCCATATACTATCCCCAAAGAAACAACCAAGCTGAGGTGTCAAACAAAACAATTGTTAAAATCCTACAAAAGACTGTCAATGACGCTAGCCATGACTGACATATCCAACTGAACCAGACTTATGGGCTTACCGCACCTCCATCCATACTCCCACTGGAGCCACCCCATATTCCCTTGTCTATGGATCTGAAGCAGTCCTACCCCTCGAGTTCGAGTTGCCTTCACTTCATGTCACTCTCAAAGAGTTGATTCCTGATGAAGAGTATAGAGTTGCACAGCTGACTAAACTAGAACTGTTGGATGAACATCGTCAGAGAGCTTATGATCATTTGAAAGTCTATCAGCAATGGATGTCTCATTAGTATAATAGCAAGGTGAAAATCAGAGACTTTCAAGTGGGTGATCTAGTCCTTCGAGAGAATCCAAAGAATCAACAACATCGTGAGAAGAAGGGCAAGTTCTAACCCAATTGGTTAGGTCCTTTTGTAATTACAACATTTTATGGCTCTGGGGCTTATCAATTGTCCACACCTAAGAGAGATCCTTTGGATAAACCTCTTAACAACATACACCTCAAGAAGTTCTATCCTTTAAATCCCAAAGCAAGGGCTATGTATATATTATATAAATAAATTAAAAATTAAAAAAAATCAAAAAAATCAAAACTTGGAAACAAAAGCATGTGGTGAAAACTTGGAAACATGCACCATGTGTATCAAGTTAGCTCCTCTATCTATTAGGATTCTTCTAGTGTGTCTGTTCATTGTATATATCCACAATAACACAGCTAGCCAGTCACCATTCCCGCCATGTATATATCATAATAAAATGGCCAGGTGTATGTTCATACACTATCCATTGTATCTACCCATAATAAAACCCCACCATAGCTTGATCTTTTGTCTTGGTCTTCATCTTAGTCTTGTTGTGTCCTTCTTCATCCATAATAAGTCAGTCCATCACCGAGCTGGGGGCATGTACCTTGACCTAGTTTGGGAAGTGGATCTATGATAGTCATGACTCTTAGAGGACCTAATGGAGTATTTTCACTAGAAAAGCAAACGCAATCAAACGTTCTTCTACAAATGCTATTAATGATGATACGCCACACACACCTCGACTCCAAATATTTGTTCCTTGATGGAGGGGGGGAATATTCTTGTCTATTATGCAAATGAAACTAAGGTCATCTTGGTTCAATTATACCTAGATGCTTGTCAAGTTTTCTATATTAAACTCCATGCAAGAAGTGCTCAGGTCATCCTGGTTTAATTATACCATGATGCTTTCATTTTCTTGCAACATAACGAGCTCAATGATGAGAATCAAATTCCAATTTTTATGAAGTTTTAAGATGTTATATGAATTTGTGGAGATACTCATTTCATATTTCATTTTGCATTACATTTAAACAGCTCATGACTTGCATATTAGTGCTCCTTTTATAGGGATTTGTAGGTTATTTTTCTTATTAGGTTATCCGTTCTCCTAGTCCATTCTTCTCGTGTTGAATACATTGTTATTTAAGTTGAGGATATTTGGAGAACAAAAACATTAAGTATTTATCTTGCATCTTATCATTTTGTGTAATTCATTTCAGACATTTGTTGTTTTCATTAGGTATGTTCATTTGTATATTACCCATCTATGTTGACATGCATATTTCAAGTGTTGTTTTACCATAGTTATCATTTTATTTCATTTTCTTTTTATCATGTTGTAAGTTGTTATACTTAATCATATTAGGTACATTTTCATTTATTACATAAATCATTATTTGCATTACATCATTCATTTATTAACCATTATTTATCTCATTGAATTAGTAACCAAACTGCATTCATAAAACATTTAGGACATACATTTATCGTTAATATAATCATTATTCTATGCTAGATCATTAACCATTATGAATTTAATCAAAAGTAAACCATTTGCATCATACAATATAAATACTATACACATCAAAGTAAATCATCACATCCTGCATAAGCCAGTATGCACATGTAGATAAAATCATCAAAGCAAATCATGATAGAACTACATCAATGTATATATAGAGTCCATCATATAGGGTCCATTGAATATAGAGTCCATAAAACATTAAAATGTCCAAATGTCCAATGATATATCATATATAGAAATGTGTCAAATAGTGTACATCAAGTCCATAACATAATGAAACATATTGATACAATGATACAAAGAGTGTATATAATGATGTCTTGTATCTATGATCCATTGCCTCTCGACTTAGTCTGTCGCTGTCGATGCAATGAGACCTCGTGCTATAGAACCACTTGACCTTGAGGCTCCTGTTGGATCCCCTGAACCTATAGGTTCTATCAGAGGGTGTGATGATACACCTCCATTGCCATTTGGTACCTATCTATCATACATTGTTGTCCTAATGACAACTAAGCTCTCTCTGAAGCTCCCAATCCACTGATCTCTAGGTACCGTCTATTTGTAGGCCTCTCGCTAGTAGGAAATCTCCTTCCCATCCCATATCATAGCTCACAGATTGTCTCTGTGAGGACCTAACTCCTCTGTCCACTGTAACTCATCCAATAAAATCTCTGTCTCTCCAAGTCGCTCTATAGCATCATCCCGCTCATGTCTAAGATCTCCCATCTGTCTCTCTAGTATCTCTATCCATCTCTCCAATCCAAAAACATGGTCTTCCTACACCCGTGTCATGGTTAGTCAGACTAGGAATGAGTCAATGTCTGGATCCTCCTCTGTGACATCTCTCTATAAATAGGGATCCTGTCCCCCAATATCCATCTCAGCCTGCTCATCATGTGCCTCAACATCCAACATCTGTGCATCCTGCCTTACCATATTGAGCATATGCTTGTCTTGTATATCATTAGGGGCCTATCCACCCTATACCACTCCAACCTGAGCCAATAGCACATCTACCTCATCCTGCACTTGTCCTGCCTGTATCGGCACCTGTACCATAGGATCTCCCTTTGATAGCATAATAACCAGTACCTATGCAACTGGTATCTATGGTGGAGCTCCTGCTGCTGGCTGTGCTAGAAGCTGTCTCCATCCCTATCTAGCTAAAGGTGGCATCAAACCCCTCTATCTCACACCACCACCTCTCATACGTGGTCCAGATCTCTCTCCTCTCCCACCATCTCCTCCATTCCCACCATCTCCTCCATCCCCACCATCTCCTCCATCCCCACCATTAATACCATCTCCATCATCACCTCCACATCCTCTCCCTCGACCTGTCTTGTCTCGGCCTCAGTGTCTCCCATGACATCTCTCTGCTAGATCTCTCTCTGGTGGCCTCACTATCGGATTAGTCAAGCGAGGTACTAGAAAATCTCTCAGGTATTGCTCCAGATCTACAGTCATCCCTAGGTCCACGACCCCCTGTCTCATCATCCATGCATGAAATGACATGTCAAGAAAATCCTATCTCACCAACTCAAATGAGACCATGGGACCCCAGTCACGTCACTCCTAATGTGTATGAGAAAATTTAGCAATGCCCTATGGCATACCCTAGATCCTGCCAAACTATCGCAGAACCCAACTCATTAGCTATCTCTCAATGATGTTGGGTGTCCACCCTATCAGCCATTGTGACTCAAAACAAAATCTAAGCTGTCTCTCATCATCCCAGGGCTCACACCCTAAGTAAGGTATCCATATCACTATGTCAATCATGTCAAAAGTGCACCCCCAGAACTCTAGGTGTCCTACCTTCAGTTGAGACAAGACTGATGAATATAAATGAATGTATAGTTGTCCTGCACCATGAAATCTAATAGTTGCTAGTTGTGTAACTACAATATCCTCCCATGCCCATACATGGAGCAGTGTGACATTTGCTAATAGTGAAGCACTCCTCTAGTACACCACTTGATGAAGATCATGGTACAGATGAGCTAATAGACATACACCCCAAGCAAATTAGGTCTCATCATCCATCATCCATTGTAATGTGTGGCCCCAAATAATTGCAAACCTATGTGACCAATGATCAGGGCATACGAATCCCTCAGTCACTCCTCCTAATACCACTGGCAGAGGCTCATAAAAATTGACCATATCCTCCCAACTAATCTCCCCCTCATCAATCTCATCATCTGAAAAGATGGCTCTGCACTCTATCACCCTGTCATGCCGATCATAATGAACCAGCTTGCCTGTGATAGGAAGCCGGAGGATGTGATAGACATCCTCAAGTGTCACTGTCATCTCTCCTTTCAGGAGATGAAAGGTACTCGTCTCTAAGTGCCATCACTCTGCTAATGTTGTCATCATGCTCAAATTCACCCGAATCTCAGGCATGTAGATCACATGATACAATCTAGTTGCACCAATCAAGAGTCTATCAGTGTCTGACAATGCTGGTCTCAAGTTCTGTGTAACGGGATATCTCTCCCGTGACATCAGAACATCGGTAATATCCTCCTATCCAAGTCAACAATATCAAGCTATCATATTTCAATAAACTAATCTATCAATCTATCTATCTTATCATATCAAATACAAACATGTTTTATCACATGTTTACAATAGATGATTCTATCAATTATCTAAAATCAAGACTGGTTAACTAGCGACCATGCTACGACGTTGCCTATCTTGACCAAATTAATCAAATTCAACCACCGACAAATCAAATTGGCTTATCGACATCAAGTTTGACCTAATTGACTCATTAATTTGACCAAATTCTACAATCCAAAACAAATGCACAACATCCCCTACTATTTGCATAGATTTAAATGTTTGCACAGTTTTCTTCTACATTTGTGCAGCATTCCTTGACAAATACGCAGGATCCATGAATGCGCACTTTTATTTGAAATTTGTGCAGTTGATCACAATCCTAAATACAAATGCCCAGCTTCCCTACATGTATGCGTAGAAATGGTAGTTTGTTGTGCAAACATGGCTCATTGCTACGCATTCATAGGCCGCAACTACACATATATTTTTTGCCCTTGAAAAAGAAAATTTTCTACATTTTTCTATGATTCAATCTATCCTAAACATGATGCAAATCAAATTATAACATGCTACAAATAAAAAATTGACAAAGAGGATTGAGTCACCTACCGGCTCTCCCGAATCGGGCGGTCTCTGGAATCGTCTGGCCCTCTCGAAGCGATGATCTGACAGTGGGAATGACATCCTGGTAGCTCTGCTCTTCTCTCTCAAGCTCCAATCTCCAAATGACATGTGTGCACAATGAGCCTATTATGGACCCCTTTTCCCTATTTATAGCCTGTGGACCCGATGTGCTTAGTGTGTGGACCCTATCTCCCATTTTTCTTACGTTTCACCCCATGCTCATCCATCTTTTCTACCATTTCTTTCATGAGATTTATTGTGATACTCGGCATAAAAAAATAAAAACCTAAAAAATAATAATAATAATAATAAAATCCATAAATTTTTGTCAGTCAATCTCTCCAGGGGGCATGCATAGGTCAGTCTGAGACATTGTCTGGGGTAGGGGCAAAAATGCTTGAAATTTTCTTTGAAACAATGTGATACACACATTATTTCAAAGAGGGCAAAATGTATACACTTAAAAATAGCTTCATTAATTAATTAAATATTTATTGTTTAATTGATATTGACTTGATGAATTAATTAAGTATTTATTATTTAATTATTTCCTCTATTTATTAAATAGATTATTCAATTTATTTAGTAAATTCACTATAGTCTATTCCTATATGCTAAGTCTTTCAATTAGTCTTATTAAAGTGATTTAATTAAATATACAATCACCTAAATATGACTAAGTCCCCTAGTCCACCTCACTTACCTAGTCACCTAACACATCACTTTGGCTAAAATAAATAATAATTATTAATTATTTATTGGTAATTATCTTCACCCACACATGTCCTATTCTTAAGGGCTATGTGGCCTCATAGGAATTGGTCTCATGACCACATGTCCTCTCTTAAACCAAGTCAAGAGACATTCCCTATTCCTATGGGGCTTCTCAAGCCACCTCTAAGGGTCAAAGGTGACTCATGGGACACTTGTACCAAGAGTCCTCATGAGGAAAAAGTCCTTCCCTCTTCCTCTCTTTGGTCTTTGTGAGACACTTGACATGTGTCTTTCCCTTCCACCTTGTTCTCCTCCATGTCAATGTGAGAGGAACATCATCCCTATTCTCCCTCTCACATTCCAACTACATCCCCTTTTCTCTCAACTCCTTCAACCAAGTCAATCCTAGCCCTAGGATCTTCCACCTTTCATTCTCCACCATAGGCTTGTGCCACCTAGGCTTAGATCCTCCAAAACTCTATAAAAGGAGCCTCATTTCCCCTGTGTGAGATAATAGGTAGTTTTTAATCAAGCATTCAAGCAATAAGAAATCAAGCATTCTAAGCATCCAAGCACTCATTATCAAGCAAAATCAAGCATATTCATATCATTTTGTGAGCATCCACACTATCATCATTTCACTTTCATAATTCCATCCATTAGTTGCATAATCAAGCTTTGGGCTATTTTGCACTCACTCATTCAATTTCCACACTTTGGTGACATCTTGGGAAAGGAGCTTCAAATTGGAAATCTGAGAGCTCAACACATCCAAGAAATCAAGGCTAGGAGGATAATGGAGACAAGCTACATGGTGGGTGAAGGTAAAATGCTATTTTAGTTTCATTTTGATTGTATTATTCATTGTAGTTTGCTTATTAGTTTGATTCATTAATCTTAGAGCAGTTAATTTATCATTTTGAATAGTATTCACCTAATTTTGCATACAGTTACAATGAACTAAAGCTCACTCAGTGAAAGACACAAGAAGTTCTTTGAATAATCAATTAGATCCTTAACCAATGATGTTGCACCATGTTGCGATAAGTGGTTATCTGTTAGAAGGATCGCAGTGATGTGGCAAATCAACAAGGAATGATGAGTTGGAATTTTCATGATCGTGATGATCAAATTTCTTGGAGTCATGCAAGAACATTGGAGAGTGTGATATGGTTTGGATTTTCCTTGTCAAATCAATTTTGTGATGGATCTAGAGGCTGACATGAATCGGTAATTGTAAATGATAATTGGTATTATATTTTAGGGTTTAAGGAATGAGATGCAATGAATTGTAATGATGTATTAAGGTTGTTTTTATACCTTAACTTGTAATTATTTTATATATATCATTTATGATGTATTATGAAAATTAGTAGAGGAGAAAGATAAATGTGTGGTACTACTCTTGTTGATTCGGCGGTTTATGGTGATCAAAGGTTTTAGTACATATATGAAGAAGTGTTTTAGAGAAAAGCATTGATCAGGAATACACTAGATCTATCATGCATTGAGTGAAAATATTATATCATTCTTTACTTGTTGATTTTAGCAAGTTTACAAGAGAAATCCCTTAACTGGGTCACTCTTAATAGGGTGAGAAGGACCCTACTACCTATCTAAGGATCAAAATCCTCTAACAAGGTGACTCTTATAAGGAGTTCTAAATCCCTTAACTGGGTAGATCCTAACATGTCTTTGTTCTAATATCCTAACTAGACTAAATACTCTTAACCAGGTATACCCTTGATCGGGTGGATGTAATACTCCTAATAGGGAAACTTATTAATTTAGTAGTGAGATTTTGTGGGTTCTAATTCCCACACGTGGTTTTTACCTCTAACAAGGGTTTCCATGAGAAAAATAGTTGTATTAAAATGTTGCATGATTTTGATGTTTGATTTACTTTGTTACTATTTTTATATTTACATTGCATGCTATAGCTTGTGATAGTTGGTGGTGAAAATAGTTAGAATTTTTGGTTACACCGATTCATCCCCACCTCTTAGTGTCATCTAACATCAATAATTGGTATCAAAGCCAAGTTCCCTTGAATAATCCTAACCGCTTGGGTAGGATCCTTGAGGTAGATATGGAGGGTTTGACATTGAGATAGAAAATACAACTTGAAGAAGATGAAGAGGTCATTGAAAATCTTAAAGAGAAATTGAAGATCTCAAGGGATAAGAGAAAATAACTTTGTGAGAAACTAAATGAAATCCAAAACTACATTGATAAACTCTGTGAACATTGTGGATCTGAGGAATCTAAAGAAGCCCTATAATCCTTGTCTCAAGAGAATGAACAACTAACAAAAGAGAAGAGAAATATCAAGAGGGAGTTAGAAGATTTGTCTATTAAGATGGGTTGGGAAATGGAAGCTAGGAAAGTTGTTGAGGAAGAAAGGAAGATTGTTGAAGATTCCCTAGAAGATAAAGACCAAGCTTTGAAGGATAAGGAACATGAACTCTTCAAGTCTGAGCAAGAGGCAAGTAACTTGTAGGTATATCTTCTTGATACTAGAGAGGAAATGAAAGATCTAAAAGGTGAGATTAACAATCTGATGATGAAAAATGAATATTTGGGAAGAAAGAATGAAAAATTGCAGAATAAACTAGATGAGCAAACAAGTTGTCAAAGAAATTTAATGAAAGTTATGCAAAGCTGGATGAACAACTTAGCAACCAAATGATGAGTGGTGAGACTCATGGCCTTGGCTATGATGGTTTTGAAACTGGTGAATCATATGGATCAAAGAAGCTCAAACAAGATGAAAGGTCTCCACCCAAGGTGAACGAGAAAAGTCCTAGTAAGAAACTTTATAAATTAGTTTGTTTTATTTGTCACAAGATAGGACGTATTGTAAATTTATGTTGGAATAGACCTAGTACACCTACATGTTCAATTTGTCATCAGGAGGGTCATATTGCTAGGGTTTGTAGAAATAAACCCAATATGTTTAATGGTCACTATTATAACTCTAATAAGTATGGTTGTAGAGTAAGTGATTGCAGGACAAAGATGAACAATTGAGGATCATTTGTGATCCGAAAAAGTCCTTATTAGAATAAGAACCGATGGAATGTTACATGCTCACATTTCCACAACTATGGGTACATGGTTATTAATTTAAAATTGAGGATAAACAGAGGTAATTCTAGACCTTGGAGATCCACTAGGATGACATGTTTCCATTGTGATAAGATTGGAAATATTTCAAGTTTTAGCAGGACAAGAAATCAAGGAAACCAACTTGTGAACAAGATGAATGATAAGAAAGGAAAGAAAAATACAACTATTGAGGAGACTAGAAAGAAGATGAGAAAAGTACAGGAAAATAAGGATGAGATAAAAACATTAGAAGGATCCACATCTCCATTAGGTGTGGATAATTCATCAACTAATTAAGCTTTTTTTTTCTTAGGGGGAGAAATCACTGTCAGATCAATCTTAGACCCCCTAGAAGAATGTGTGGTAATTTTTATCCACATATTTAGATTCAAAATGATGAATTGTGATGCGATGTGAATTTTGGTTGCATTACATGAAGTGTTACCTATCAATAATTAGGTTTGAAATGTTAAGTGATGCATAGTTATTCTCAATCGATAAATTGAAAGGAAAATAAGAAAAGAAGTGAATCAAATTTCCCCATAGAAAGGATTTACAAAAGAGAAAATTGATAAAGAAAGGGAAAAATATGTTGTGGAGAAGGATAGCACATCTAATGCTATAGGTGATAATGATGAAGATATTGAAGTGGTATCTTCAACAACTGGTAAAGCTCCTACCGACATACAAACAAGAAGTGCAACAGTTAAACAAGCAAAGATCACTTCATCAGAGAAGTTACTAGTGAAGAGGGTGAAACCACAAAAGTGAGTCCCACATTTGGGGATGAAGAAGTTTTGGTCAGGTGCAAAAAAGGCTCTTTTTGGGTCTTCGTGCGAATTCAGGGTCTTCACACGAAGAGGTACAACCCCTTCGTGTGAAGACCCTGACGTGGAGTACTTCACATGAAGGGATAAGGACACCTTCGTACGAAGACGCCCTTCTCATGAAGACCCCCTACACTAGATTCCATATAAATTTATGGCGGAGGTTCATTTTCACAATTACTATTTATTGAGAGCTTGTGGACCCCCAGAGTTGGAGCAAGCCCCTTGATGACCTCATTGACTTCTCCTCATTTCCTTCTTTTTGAACACCTTCGATCGTCGTATATTCTAGGTACACACATTTCTCCTTTTTTTTAAATTATTTTTTATTGTAAATTATATGTTTATAAATTATTTTAATTTTAATTTTAATTTTCAAATAGTTATTTCATTTTTTGGTAATTTTTAATTTAAAAAAATTAGATTTAAGTTACAAAATTATGTTAGTAAATGTTAGAAAATACTAGAAAATGTTAGCAATTTTTAGTTTTTTAGTAATCTTATTGCTTGTTTTTAAATTATTTTTAATTAGTAATGCTAAAATGTTAGTTTTAAATTATTTTTATTAGAAAATTTTAGAACATTAAGAAAATTTAGAAAAAATAAAAACCTTAGGAAAATTTACAAAAACTTGAAACTTTAGGAAAATTTAGAAAAATTTGAAACCTTTGAAAAAATTAGAAAATTATTAGAAAATGTTAGAAAAAAACTTTGCCTCTCTTCGTGCCCATTAGGACTCTCTCACCAAACTCCTTAATATTTTGTCCACACCCTCTTAAGACTCTCTCTCTCTCTCTCTCATATAGATTATGGTTAGACATTCATATACATTATAGTTAGACATTTATATACATTATGTGTTTATGGTTGACATTTATATACATTATGGTTAGACAGAACTTACATGATTTGATTTGATTATGGTTAGACAGTTATATGATCTATGATATTTTATTACGATTCGATGATTATATGATTTAATTTGATTTAATTATGGTTAGATGGTGACGTGATCTGATTTGATAGATGGTTATAAAAAATAACACTAATATGTAACTAATGGACCATAAGTAATATAAATTATCTAGAACTAACATGTCATAAGTTTAATATAATTAATGTCATTAATAACCTAACTAATGTCTTAAGAGGAGGTCTTACGGGGATCTTTAACTAATAAGTTAATCTAATTTTAATATCATAAAAAATAACACTAATATGTAACTAATGGACCATAAGTAATATAAGTAATCTAGAACTAACATGTCATAAGTAATCTAACTAATGTCATTAGTAACCTAACTAATGTCTTAAATGGAGGTCTTAAGGGGATCTTTAACTATTAAGTAATCTAATTGAACCATCATAAAAAATAACAAGATAATATGTAATTAATGAAGCATAAGTAATTTCTAAACTTGATATCATCCATTTAACACTTCCACTTTAACAAACATAAAAGCATTTATATAACTACTTAAGAGGAGGTCTTAAGGGGATCTTTAACTAATAAGTTAATCTAATTAATATCATAAAAAATAACAATAATATGTAACGAATGGACCATACGTAATATAAGTAATCTAGAACTGACATGTCATAAGTAATTTGACTAATGTGATTAGTAACCTAACTAATGTCTTAAGGGGAGGTCTTAAGGGGATCTTTAACTAATAAGTTAATCTAATTTTAATATCATAAAAAATAACACTAATATGTAACTAATGGACCATAAGTAATATAAGTAATCTAGAACTAACATGTCATAAGTAATCTAATTAATATCATTAGTAACCTAACTAATGTCTTAAGGGGGGGTCTTAAGGGGATATTTAACTATTAAGTAATCTAATCGAATCATCATAAAAAATAACAAGATAATATGTAATTAATGAACCATAAGTAATTTCTAAACTTGATATCATCCATTTAACACTTCCACTTTAACAAACATAAAAGCATTTATATAACTACATATAAAAATCATTGAACCATCAAAGCATACATAAGAACATACATATAAAACCATATGTATAAAAGTATTATTAAAAACATACATAACTATATATTAAAATAATTGAACCATAAAAACATATATAAAAGCATTGAACCATGTCAAAGTATATAATCAAAGTCTTATTAATAAATAAATAAAAAATAATCCATCATATGTTTCAATATATCAACAAAGTATAATCGATTTAATTTAGAGATGTCAAGTAGGTCCTAACACATGAAATGTGTATGTAATTTACTTTTTAGACCAACTCAAGTGGTTTAGACCTCTCATGGAGAACATGTAGTATTCTCTCATGATCCTCACTATCTAGTCTCCACTTACGATGTCCATGTTTAGATTTAACTAGATGAAGACAAAGGGAGGTGGCAACTACTAGGTGGTTATTTTGAAACACCTTATTGTCTGGTGGGTAATCAAAAAAGTGAATACCATGTTGATCTTAGTTTGATTTTCTTGAAATATGTTCCCTCTAAAATAATTGAACCTACAGGTCACAAATTTTAACAATATAAATTTAAATAAAACAATTTAAATTAAAAATTTGTTAAAACTTTGAAATTTTATATTTATAGAATGAACAATATATTGACATGTAAATAATGAAAACCTATGGGGAACAACATTTAATCACTTTCTTCAGGATCAATTAACTTCATCCTCTCTGCAGTACAACACAATAAATATTAACTAACTCCTACATTTCTAGGCTCAACAATCACTGCAAAGATATCTCCTGCACAACAAATTTATGTGCATGTGAGATCCTAAAATTGATTTAGTTCAATCTATAATCTATATATTACACGAAACTCAATTCCATATGATGTAAAACTCAATTTATTATACTTACCAATTTTGACCAATCCTGAAATATGATTGTAATCAGTAGAAATCGAAGGAACGCCATCAAAGTTTTTATCTTCATCTCTATCAAATGTATCACTAACAACTAGTGGAACCAGATTCTAGGCACCTACATATCCATGTTTTTGATTGATGCATTTCTCATAGTTGTCAACAATGCAGTGACAACAAAATCATGAGTAGTATCTAGTGTTCAACATCCAATTGTGACAATTTGTACTCATAAGTGAATGCAAAGATCGTGTCTTTCCTATCCTCTTGCAACTATGCATAATTTTTCTTTCCACACCTAAACACATGCATATATATAATATGAATTTTATTTTATAAATTTGAATAAAGAATGTAAAATTTAAACAAGAATAAATATATATATCACATGCATAATTTAGAAACACGTGCATATCTTTTATCTCCCAAAATTCTCTATGTGGTACCGCTTGAGTCATTCATGATGATGTGCCATCCTTGTTTGATGTGAAATGTGTTTTGCACCATTCAACAACATCATGTGCATTTTTTATACGAACTCCCTTATAATTCATTTGATACTTTTGTAGAGCACGTTTGATGCAAGCTCCAACACCATCATGTTCACCTTTTCCATGTCCACTCTCAAAGAAACTCCAGACATGTTGTATGTTTTCATTACGATGATATCTACATAGTGCATAAAAGAGTCTGGATGATTTGAATTGTGCAACACATCTATCTGACCAAACATTTTTTTTATCAATTTTTCTGCATCTTTCTTTCAAATTTGCAAAAAGCATCTTGAAGCATTGTTCTACATAATGAATGTCATGCTCTTTATCATCACTTCTATAAAAATTATATTCCTTCTTAATGACCTATGCTTCAAATGTATTTTAAATACCATCCAAATCTAATTGTGCATGTTGATAACACACATGTACCATAATAGTAATTTTCTCTGAAAAATAGTATTCTGATTGAACCTCCTTTTGATGAACAAAGGAATAGTTTTCTGCGAAATCAAAAACTGATAGAATAGTTCCAAGTGGGAAATTGTCTCTCAGTTTTTGGAATTGTTGTGCTTGCCACTTTGCAAAAAAAAGCATGATGAATCTAGGGTTGAATCTATTGGATATTTTTCTTGCAGACTTCAATATTAGACAACTTGGGTCCTTAAATCCCTATTCCCACTCCAAATATGACAAGTAAAAGGTCCAACTAATGAGGATCAAAACCTCCTGCACTTTGAGCTTCAAGCTCAGGTGAGTGTACCTTATGGATTCACTTCTTTAAGGGAATCAATAACAGTTCTCTGCATTCTTCATACACAAATAGTAAACATCTATGCTCATCAAACATAAAATAAAAAAAATTTATCATTAAAGGATTGATGATGATAACTACCAATCAAGTAAGACCAGTGCCTAATTCTAGGACAAAGAGTCAAATGAACATACATTCACAGAAAATTTTTAAATCAAACACACCCAGAACCCAAATGAAATGCCTTACAAATCATTCTTTTCATTTTCACATTTAGACATCAAATTTTCATATAAACCATGAATCCTTTGAAACTACCCTTAAGAATTACCCTTCCCTAGAAAGGAACTTAAAAATAATCTCACAATCTACCTTATAAATGATATATTAAAATTACCTTGCAAATTCAATACATAAGAACTCAAAATCAACACAAGAAGACATCATAGATGTGTAAATGAATTCCACTGTATTCTCATTTAAATTTCTCTATTTTAATAGATTCAAAATGACAAAATACCCAAAAATAAGACCTTGAAATCCAAAAACTCTTTTTGCAATTATGAATTCACCATCTCGGTACATTACAAAAACCTTGCTATATATATCATTCACTAGCCATCTTGGAATCCTAGGAGAAATAGGATGCAACAAGCTTTTGATGGCTAGGACAAAAAAAATACACTAAAAGACAAAAATAGTTACAATCATTTGAAATGGTGGAGAATAAAACTTGAGTAGCATCTTTGCAATCATTCTGATTTCTTGAACAGTTGGCACCTTTGTTCGCAGATATTCAGGGTAACTTCTGAAAGTTGTTATGATAATAATGACCGCCTTCCTAGCTAACATACATTATTCTTCTAAGATAATTACCCTCCCTATGCTCATTGATCAGGTGCCAAGTGTCACATCAATCCTCCTCCATTGCCTCCAATTCTATTGTTGTTTGCTTCTTTTTGAGCTTTTTTCTTTTGTCCCACTATGCAACTTCCTCCTTAGATGGCCACTCAAAACTCTTTATACTTTGCAACTGCTTTACCTACCTATCCCATCTGGAATCAGTTATGGCCCTTGTATTTGTGACAAACCTAGCACAATTTGTTTCAACCTTGAACATATCATCTAGGAAACTATTAATTTTTTCCATATTCAAGGAATTATCTTCATTAAGGAAAGATTCTCGCTCTATCAGCAATGTATCCAAATCATTTTTCCACCCCTCAATACCTTTTAGTTCATTGTTCTCATTATGTATGGGAGGTAAATATTTGTTGAAGTCAGGACCAAACATATCCAATTTTGACTTTATCTAATTTTCCTTTCCGTTAAAGAAAGATAGGGATGCACCAATTTGTTCAATCATCTCCCCAACCTGACTAACTAACTCAAGAATGTATGACCTGTGAGGCTGTAGCATTTCTAACTTTTCAAAAAGGGGACCCCTACATGACCATATATTAAACAAGGGATCCAAAGTTGCCATTGCATCTTTTACATTAATGTTAATCTTATGTAACATACCATATGACTCATGGGCTGCACCTAACTTTCCCTTTATCACCTCAATTCTATGTTGCATAATACTAACCAAGGCAATGAGAGAAACATCATGTTTACCTTTGTCAAACCTCTCTATTGACTCAATAGGATCATCTATGACAGGAGGCATGGAAACCTTAGTTTCTTGAATATGAGGGGGAAAACCTTGGATGCCTCTTCCAATTTGACTTTTAAGTCCTCCAACCAATACCTTTATTTTCATCAGGACCTTCTCCCTATCCTTGGCCAAAGAAATTGTTTCATCAAAGAGCCTTCCATACCTATTTGGCAACTGTGTTGTTTTAGCCTCATTTAGATGGGCAAAATGTGTAACAGCCTTAGAAACTTCCAAGTCTTTTGTATTCTGCAATGTCCATATGATTTTTTCCCCATCCATCTTTTTTGCAACACTCACTAGGGAAGGATTTTGTGTCCTTGGAGATAAGGACCACATGGAAAGAGTTTGGGACCTTGGGTCATAACCACAGCCTCTGATAATTTCCCCTATCTGAGTCTCATAAGATAATTAAGTCTCAAGATGCCTCCTTATTTGATCTATGATGAAAGCTAAGGCCAAATCCCACCCTGGAACAAGAAACATCCCACTAGAGTTTACCATTTGTCTGGCTTCTTCCACTGTAATAATTTCTAAATTAGGACCATAAGTTGCTAGGGCTTGTAGAGCCTCATTGCCTGGATCAATGCCATCAGTTCCTTGCAATTGGGAGCCTATTTCTTTTTGTTTCCTTCAAATGAGGAAATTCTTGAACTCATACCTTTTTATGAATTCCTCATCATTTAAGAGCTCCTCCTGATAAATCTCCCTCTCATATTAGCACATTTGGAGGGACAAATCAACTTCTTCTTGGGTCTCCAACCTATTTTTTCCTTCTCTGATATTCTTTCTTAATTGGTGAAGGTAAGGCCTATCACCGAGAACCAATGCAACCACTCTGTCCATTTTATTTTCATGCACCTTTAGCTTAGAGGACTCTACCTCATCTATTGTTTGCTTCTTTTGTGGAGACTCACTAGTCACCTCTGTATCAGGGACATTTGGTTCTTTCTCCAAACCAAGTGGCTCAGTCATTTGGGGAGGGATAATATGTTTGTAGTACTCCTCACTATCTTCCTCATACTCAGAGGATGAGTACTCTTTTGGTACACCCTATTTTTCTTCTAACTGGGCCTCAAGTTGACCATACAAGGTGTCATACATGTTAATCATTTTGTTTATCCTAGACATGTAAGGGAGGCTAGGAAAGTATCCTCCAAATGCAATCCCTAGCTTCTTCATTTGTGCTTCCAGATTCATCAAGTCATAGAACTTCCTAATTCTCTTCTCAATTTCTTGCTCATCTAGTATATTCCTAGTGACATCCTCATCATCACATCACTCATGCTCATGGATGGTGCCAATACTCAGAATCAATAATTTCTTTTCATTCTTAAAAAAATCTTATGGGTCCACATACCTGTATTTAGAAGTACTAATCTTGTACTGATTCAACCATTTGTTGATCTCAGGGAGAGCCCTTTTCCCAATAACAAAGTCATTAACTTTGAATTTCCTGGGTGTAAATGTCCCTTTTCTATGGGGAGCCAAATGCAATTTATCTGTCCACACCAACTTCCAAATTAATTCCATGACGGAAACCCTTGGGGGAACAAATTTTGGTAACACATGTGGGGACTGAGGGCATCCATATACTCTTATCAAAGTGAAAGTCTGGCCCAAATAAAAGTCAACCCAATTGTGGTCTTAAGTCCATTTGTCTACATATTCACAAGGCCTTAAAAGCCTCAATACCTTGGTAGATAGTCTATATTAACCCCCAACAAATTGATAATAGGATTAACAATCCAATTCTAAAAACCACAGAATTCATGCTCATTTGAGGTGTAATTCTAGACCCTAATCCACAACTGCATATGATTTGGCTAGCCATTCACATTTTTTTGGGTCTCAACATTTGTATATCAAAGCTATTGACATTGTATAAGAAGATCAGAAGCATCAACAAGGAATAATGCATAAAATGGGGCTGCAAGTTCTCCTTTATGCTCATTAGGCCTTCATGCATTCGGTCAATCACATACTGAATCTAGTCATAATCAGTATTGACATGGGAGTTCTAGATATCAAGGACAATCATGAGAAGGTTAGCAGGCATTCTCTCAGCATCTCCATCTTTTCCTAATACTTCACACAACCCATATGCCAAATATATCATGTATAAATGCAATTCCTTAAACTCATAAGGTACATTCATGTGGCTGGGTAGAGGGGCTACATATTTCCCCATTTTTGGCATGAAATTAGGGATTAGGGTTTTCACTAGATTGACCTTCTTCTTAAATTTTTCCTTCTCTTTGCCCAAATCAATCTTTGTAGATGAAGAGGAGTAAGTGCAAAAGGATTTCATAAGGGAACCTTTATCAAGGGACACTGGGGCAGACTAGTCACTCTTCATGATAGTCTTAGACACTAGGTCATACTTCCTAGCCAACTCTACTAGAAAATCAACATCCAAAAACACATCTGGAACAATTAACTTTCCCAAACCTAATTTCCAAGCATTACAGACTAGGATTTTCTTAACTCTGTTACTGTAAAAGTAATTAAACAAATGATACCTTGAACAAGGAGTTTTTGGGTCTCTACAAGTAGCTAAGTAGTCAGAGAAAACCTCATCACTAACCTTTTTATTTTGACTTCATCTAGGGAGCAATGTGATGAATTCTTCTAAAACATTGCACTTTACCTTTTTATCTTCCCCTAAATCCTTGATCTCTTTGCTGGATGAAACCCTACTAGACTCTGGTTGACTCATTTTTCTACTTGTGTTTATCCTCTTCTCTGAAAAATGCTCCTCTTAATTACTCTTTTCAAACTGCTCAACTTCTTATCACAACTCAATGAAAATCTGATGAGTAGCAAGATAGTAGCACCGTGTCTTTATAACATTTAGTAATGAATTTAGCTAACTTGTCGAGATCATAGAAAATATTTCCTCAATCACTTCAACGTTCACTTTACATGTATTCAATTTAAAATTTGAGCTAGTTATGGCATGTGAAGTTGACATGTACATTTAATTCTTGAAAAGAAAGTGAAAAAGGCCATCATTATCTTTTTCCTCTAAAAACCTCAAAAACTATCAAAAAACCCCAGCTTCAAACTAATTGGCCACTACTCATTCACCTTTTCCACCTCAATAGAGTACTTTGACCTATCAGGATCTCCTAGCTTTTCTTATTGCCATGAGGCTTCAACCAATCACCTTCTAGAGATCACACGATATGCAACTTCCTCATAATCTCAGAACATTTGGCTTAACTATAATTCGATCATGAGATTCAGCGACCAAGACATACCTCTCAATCTCTGAATACTTGACTTGACCAGGGTTCCATCATGAAATTGAGTGCTTGACAAGGAAAATTGCATAATCATTGAATGCTAGCTTTAAATCAAGTATCATCTCAAGAATGAGCGATAAAGGAATTCTCATCATCTCTAGATGTTAGCTCTAACCATGGTTTTATTATGAGATTTGGAGACAACATATATCTCTCAATCTATGGGTGTTTGACTTAACTGTGATTTTATCTTGAGATTCAGTGATAACCGTTGATCCTTATCCTTATCCACTATCATCTCTTAATCTCCAAATATTTCATGACTTGACCATGATATTACGAGACTTGGAGATAACCTTTAATTGTTTACTTCTTAACCTCTTGCCAGATCTCCATATGCTAGACAACTAACCACCACCCTCTGGAGATTCAGAGATAACAACACCCACCAAGTCACTGAATAATTAGAATTAACCATCGATCTTTATGAGATTGAGATATGACCTTAACTGTTAAGTCCTTGCCCCATTCACTAGGTCACCAGATGTTTTAATACTTAACTGCTACTTCATGAGACTTGGAGAAAGCCTAATTGCCAAGTTGTTGAATTTTAAGAACTTAACTACTAACATTGTGAGATTCAGAGATAACTGTAATTGGTCATTTCTTAGCCTTCTCGCTTGATCTCCAAATGTTAGAGGACTTATTCATTATATTAGGAGATTGGGAGATCACTTCCTTCGCCAAGTTGCTGAAAGAAAAGAACTAACCGCCGAAAATTTGGAGACTTGGAGAAAGACAGGAAAATAAAAGCCACATGCATAACAAGGGGACTTAAGTGACAAGAAAAGGTAATGTGAAAACATGAGAACCAAGGCACGACAAGGAAAAATTCAAAGACAAAAACCCTACTAAAGATAAACAAGACCTAGGGCATAGGGTTTCAGACATTTTCAAAGCATAATTGCCTTGAGACAAACATACTTAGAAAATTTGTAGGAATGTTGATATAAGGATCAAGAGGCACAAATTATTTTTCACCAAGAACAAACCTTGACACTTCTAAGAAAATCTAAAACTAGACCCAACATAATCAATTTTTAAAATTTGTCCATAAATGCTCCAACAATTAATTCCTCTTCAACATATTATAACCTTTTAGATTCTTTCCCAAATTTTATTTCATTCTTGACATATTTGTAACTCTTTCAATTTACCATCTTTGTTACATCAATGTTTTCATTTTTCAAAGGAAAAAGAGCCAAATTAGCACGTGTTTCACCTATTCCTTTTATGCAATTTATTTGACCAATTGCATCATCTCTTTTGTCACATAAAATGGATGAGATGAACTCAATTCATCTAGTAGGAGGAGCATATTCAAAACTATGAGTGTCTTCTACAAACTTTCAAAAAACTTGATAGTGGAGATCAATTCAATATGATAATGACAACAACAAGTTTCAAACACTTTGTTTGTCCTGACATAATATGGATTCAATCTTTCAAACAATGTTTTCCCAATCTTTATATTAGGATTTGAACTAAAAAATGACACATACATGTCATGTTACGTTTTGTCCAACCAATGTTTTGTATGATGTCCATATTGATTAGCTGCAATTCTATGTCCGATAACATCTCTACTGTTTGATGAAGGATGAGTATTATCATTCCAAAATAATCTGACCAAATTCTTGACTTCCTCATCAATCCAATTAGAATAAGGAGCTCTACACATGATTTCCCAATTGCCTTCCAAGGTTCTATCATCCAAAAGAATTCTCCTCTTAACATATCGTGATATTGTTTTCCTACTAAAACCAATCCAAGATGAAACTGAAGATATTTGTCTGTTTCGGGGCATAGTGTTGCCTACAATGGATGTCAACATAACTCTTCTTTTAATAAGATCTCTTCCCTACCAATAATTTTAATGCCTCTTCAAACTTTTTGTTTATAAGTACAACTTAAAGAAATTGGGCTTGTTCAAGTGTTTCAAAATTATCAAATTTAGCCAATATTTCTCTTGCTATCTTATTCATTGACCTCTTCTTAGCAATACTTAAAGATTGAACATTAGAAAATGATCTCAATTTATCCACATCCATTGTAATTAAATGATCTAAGTTTCTATAATTAATATTTCTCTTTATAGTTTGAGCTAGATCTATAAGTTCATCCATTCCAGTAGGAGCACGTGATCCTAACTCTTCTCCAACATTAATTTCTTGAGCTTCTGGAGGGAGTGATCCCGACCCTTCTTCAATGTGCATTTCTTCAACTTGGATTGACCCTCCTAATTGAGTTTCTCCTTCACCTTGACCATGTTGGTTGTGAGATACATGCACAAAAGGGAATCAAATTAGAGGAAAATAGAGCATAGGTCCATAAAATTTGGGAACGTAAAATTAGAGGTCTAGGTCCATACCTTCTTTGGTTTTATAATAATATGTCAATGCAGCTTCATGATTTCTTTGTTTGGTAGTAGGTGACCTTTTTCTTGGAGATTTACTTTGTCTTCCCTTCTTTTTCCCCATTTGTTCTCTCCAAAAATATGTCTTCTAAAAATTTGGCAATAGTAATTCTCCTCTTCAAAAAAACATCTTAGAAAAAATCACCGTACTAGTAATTCTCCTCTCCAGAAAATCATCTTTGATAAAAAACAACAATAATAATTGTCCTACAAAAAACCAAAGAAATAGTAAAAAATTAAAATTAAGTTGATTTCAATTGTGTGAAAAATGAAAAAAAAAACATTTTCTTTTATACCATACAAAAAAAAACCATAATTAGCCGACCTACTTCACACGAACTAGGTTGAGTAAAAGTCTGACAGGGCTTGCTCCCATCGGAATCTTCCCAAGGGGTCTTTGTATGAAGGCCCCTGCGCACAAAGTCCTGGGATGGCTTCGTGCAAAGAGGATCTTCACACGAAGACCCCAAACTTGAAATTTTTTTCAGGAGAAAAAAAATACAAAAAAAGGACTTTCAAGGCCTCAAACAAAGGCGAAACAAGATGATATTCTAAAAAAAAAAATGCTAGATGATGCTACTTAGAGGAAGCTTTCTAACAACTATAATTTTAATACATATTAAGTTCATTGTCACTTTCAAAATTTACTTTAAGTAAACATAGGTTGTTTGGCCATTCAACACCCTGTCTCTTCGACGCTTTGGGAAAAAAAGTAACTTACAAAAAAAAAAATTATGAAAAATATGTAGGAAAAGAGTATTTGTGTTACCTTTCTATCAAAAAAAGAAAAAATGAATTTTGATATATACAAATCAAGTTAGAGCAATCCAAAAGAAGCTATATCTAAACTATAGTTATTCTCACTTTAGAACTTAATAAAGTATGAAATATTAAACCAAAATGAATGAAACCAATTTTCCATCCATTAGATATTAAAGTTAAAAATATAACCTCGAAATAATTACATTGTTATCATTTTTTTAAAAAAAGGTATGCTAATCCAAGTGACTGTCACTCCTTAAAAATGTTGATTTTTCACACAAACCACTTTTCGAAGGAAAAATAAAAATGTATTCAAATCAATTTTATTTTTTATTTTTAAAATATATTTAGAAACTAGAAATAAAATGATAAAGACTCTAGTTTACATCATCGTCAAATTCCTAATAGTTTTGCGGCAATAGGTATTTGAAAGTGAAGTTTGTTTTCCAGAATGCTAATCTCAGTGTCAAAGTTGGCCAAAAAGTGGAACACACTATTGTGGGACCACTTGATTCATCTAACCCATTGTGAGATAGTCCTTGCAACAAAATTAGCTCTGACTCCTTAATAATTTCTCCCCATAATTCTCTTTTCCATTTCAATCCCATAATTCATTCATCCATTCATAATGTTTCATGCATTGCTTGAGAATAAATCTTGGCATACGCCTTTCACCCCAATTAGTGATAAAAAAAGTCCTTTAAAAATACAAAAAAATAGAAAAAATCTTTTTAAAAAGATAAAAATCACAAATTTCCTCGAAAAAAATTAGAAAATGTCCTTTAAAGCCCTAAAAATTTAGAAAACATAAAAAATCCAAAAAAATTTGTATTTTCATCATGCATAATAACAAAGTCTTTTTGCAATGACAGACACTTTGAGCATACACAAAAAAAAATCATATGAAACATTGAGCTTAATAAATTGTGCATTAAATAGACAAATCTATCAAGTTAGTCTACAACCTAACCAATCAACTACCTATCAGTTTTATACATACCTATCAAACAATGTGTCTTTATGGATATGTCTTTTCAAGAATGAACACCATGTCAAATATCATGCCATAAGGAGTATTTATTTCCTACAATAGGCATCATATCTAACATTATCCTATCAAGAACACAAATCTTTGGCAAGAACATTAGTATGGTTGTTGGCTAGTTTGGTTAAGTGAGTCTTATCATATTTTGATTTATCTTAAGTCATATTACTATGCTTTCATGGGCTATTCATAAGTGAATAGAGGGGTTAGGATAGTTCATGGATTTATTTTTCTTTGTGGGATGTTTGTCATGAAGTCTAAGGATAGGTATTTTGATTGTCTATGATTGGCACGTTCACATATGAGAAAAGTATTTAGTGCAAAAAATATTATCATTGATCACAAAATACTCGTGATTGTCGCGCATACCTCAAACCTTAATGTTTTCACCCTTGGATGAGAACATTCCTTGTCTATCATGAGTGCCCATTAAATACAAATGAGACCATCCCATCTTGATTTTTCAATATCTTAATGTGGACATGCCCATTTTGTTAAATAAAAGTAGCTTAATGATACAAAAAATTTACTCAAAGCATAAAGATTCAAAAGAATGTGTAATTCATGAATTTATGATTTTAGTATTGGTTCAATTTCACCATCTACCTAATCATCTCTTAACCTACTCATTCCATTAACATTTATTCTATCTATCAAATTAGTCAATCATCATTTTTCTTATATGGGTATATCTTTCCTGATACCAAACATTGTCATTTCTCTTATACAAGTTATGTCTTCCTTGAAACTAGATGTTGTAACTTGTCTTATACAAGATGAGTACTTCCTAAAACCAAACATGATTCTTATCAACAATCTATGTGACCAATGTCAATCTAACAACCATCATTGCCTACTTGCATTCTTCACTTCTAACTAGTTACTCTTTCATCACATTTCATATTTTATCTAGCATTTTTCTTCTTCTTTCAAGAGATCATTCATGCCTTTATTGCACAAACAATCTCTTGAGGGGAAACCATATTACCCTATAGTCACTTTGTTCTCGCTAAGGCATACTGGGGCAAATTTTTCAAAATTATTCTTTGAAACAATGCTCACAGTAACATTATTTCAAATAGTGGCAAAAAAAAGACACCTAAAATTGTCCTACGTTTGTAAACAACAATTTTACTAATTTTCTTCTCAATTAATTAAATAATTTTTATTATTAAATTAGTGTCATTCTTCTAGTTCGAATTCAAAAATTAACATTTTCCTTCTTTCTCATAATTAAATAATTTTTAATTATTTAATTATCTAATTTTCTTTTAACATTAATGAAATAATTTATTTTTTAATTAATCAATTTCCTGCACTTTAATTGACTAATTTTTATTATTTAATTAAATGTATTCTTTTAATTTCTCTTATAATTAAATAATTATTTTAATTAACTAAGTCTTTTATAATTGAATAATTTTTTTAATTTATTCAATTATTCACTTTTTTCAAAGAAAACAATCTCTTCTAAAAATAAATAAAATCTTAATTTTATTTATTGATCTCAATCTTTTATAATTAAATAAATTCTTTAATTTATTTAATTATTCACTTTTTTTAAAAAATAACTTCCTCTAAAAATAAATAAAATCTTTATTTTATTTATTAATCTTAATCTTGTATAATTAAATAACTTTTTTAATTTGTTTAATCAATCACTTTTCTTGAAAAAAGTAAAATCTCTTCTAAAAATAAATAAAATTTTTATTTTATTTATTTATCTAAAATTTTCTACAATTAAATAAGTTCTTTAATTTAGTTAATTATTCACTTTCTTGAAGAAAATAATTTTTCCTAAAATAAATAAAATTTTATTTTATTTATTAGTCTCTCATGCACATGATTAAATAATTATTTAATACTGATTAAGTCTCCACTTCCACATCCCAAATAAAACAACAATTGTACATTGTTTTCCTCACTATAAATCAACTTTATTGAATCCTGACCATTCATTGTCAATTAGTGCCTTTTAATCTCAACTTCTGTTGAAGTTGTGAATTCTATAAAAGGAACCTTGTTCCTCATTATTTAAAGAACCACAATTCGTGAATTTTCATGTCGTCATATCAAGAGAAAATTGAGAGCCCATATTGCATTGAAATAGAGAGAGGTAAGGGAGAAGCATTGGTGAAATTGTGTGCATTAAATTATATTAATTATTTGATGATGTGTACATGATTTGTTAATTTATCTCTCTTGATTTGGTGTAGAATTTGTGTTACTAGATTAGGTCTTTTATGGTTTATAAATTCAACAATTTTATCCCTATATATTATACCATATTACCTTTTCATCAACTTGTTCTCACTAAGGCATATTGGGACAATTTTTTTAATGATTATTTTTTGAAACAACGCTCAGAATCACATTGTCTCAAAGAGGGATAAAATGTAGACACCTAAAATTATCTCATGTATGCTAGCAGTAATTTTACTTTCTTCTTAATTAATTAAATAATTTTAATTATTTAATTTATTCAATGTCATTCTTCTGATTCAAATTCAAAAATTAACATTTCCCTCCTTTCTCATAAATTAACAACTTTTAATTATTTAATTATCTAATTTTCTTCTAATATTAATTAATCGATTACCTCCACTTTAATTGAATAAACTTATTAATTAATTAAATAAATTCTTTAATTTATCTAATTATTCACTTTTCTCTAAAAAAGAAATCTTTTGAAAATAAATAAAATCTCTATTTTATTTATTAATTTCAATCTTTTATAATTAAATAGATTCCTTAAGTTATTTAAGTATTCATTTTTTTTTTAAGAAAACAACTTCCTCAAAAAATAAATAAAATTCTTATTTTATTTATTAATCTTAATTTTTTATAATTAAATAAGTTTTTAAATTTATTTAATTATTCACTTTTCTTGAAAAAGCAAATCTCTTCTAAAAAAATTCTTTATTTTATTTATTTATCACAAATTTGTTATAATTAAATAAGTTCTTTAATTTATTTGAAGAAAACAATTTCTTCTAAAATAAATAAAATCTATATTTTATTTATTATTCTCTCATGCACATTATTAAATAATTTTAAATGTTGATTAAGTCTTCAATTCCACCCACATCTTGAATAAAGTAGTTAGTTTTACATTGTTTTCCTCACCATAAATCAGCTTCATTGAATCTTGATCATTCATTGTCAACAGAGATGAGGGAAATGAGGAATAAGATCAAAAACATTATCCCTCCCTCTCTCAAGCCAGAAGATGCAGTTACCCTTAGTAGACCCCTATCTGTTGAAGAGATAGTAGAGGCCATTGGACATATGAGTAATGACAAAGCCCCTGGTCGTGACGGGCTTCCTATTGAGTTCTACAAAAGTAACATAGACTAGATAGCCCAGGACCTTTTGATGATCTACAATGAGGCTATCTTGACTGGCTCCCTAGGAACTAGTATAAACACTAGTTGCATTAAGCTTATCCCGAAGGAGAGTGACAGAACCCTGATTAAGAACTAGAGGCCAATAACCCTATTGAATGTGTCATACAAAATTTTGGCCAAAGTCCTGCCTAGAAGGTTGGTTGACATCCTACCCAAAGTTATCAGCCCCACCCAGACTGGCTTTGTTAAAGGTAGGTATATCTTGGAGAACCTCATCACTTTCTAGGAGACTATGGAATGGGAAAAGTGCTCTGGACAATAGGTTAGCATGTTGTTAATTGACTATGAGAAGGCATATGACAGGATAGAATGACAATTTATTGCTACTATGTTGGAAGCTCTAGGATTCCCTGAAGATTTGATCAGAATGGTCTAGACATTATTGATTGGGGCTACTATGGTGGTTGAAGTGAATGGTGAGAAGTCAGAACCTTTCCTTCTAACTAGATCCATAAGGCAAGGCTACCCTTTGGCCCCAACCCTTTTTGTTTTAGCAGCAGATTCCTTGTATCATATTTTAAGGGATGACTCCATTTCTCCAAAAGTTAGGGGGTCATCTTACCTAATGATGAGGAACTCATAAACATCCAGTTTGCTGATGACACCTCCCTCATGGTGGAAATGTGTGAAGATAACTTCGAGTGCCTCATGGAAAAATTGGATATATTATGTCTAGCCTCAGGCAGCAAAGTGTCCATAGCTAAGTCAACCCTGTTGAGTTGGGATGAAGCTTCTCCGGGGTGGTGCAATCAATTTGGGTTTGCCTGGGGGGGCCCTCTCCACCAAATTAGATACCTAGGAATACCATTCTCTATTAAACTGGATTTGAAGAATATGTGGGAATGGGTGAAGAGAAAGATTGAAGTGAAGCTGAAGAAGTGGAATAATAGGTATCTGTCATTGGCAGGAAGGGTTCAGGTGTGCCAAAAGATTCTAGCTGCATACCTCATTTATTACTCATCAGCCTAGTTTTTTAACAATGGTTAGATAGATTTCATCCACAAAGCAATCCAGAACTATCTTTGGTCATATGGTAAAGGAAATAAGAAGGCTCATGCTGTGAGGTGGGACTGGTACACTAGGTCCACAAAGCAAGGGGGCCTAGGGCTAAAAATTTAAGGTGGCAAGGTAATGCTCTTGCTGTGAAGTGGGTAGCTAAAGTAGTTCATGGCAGTGAGCCCTGGAAGATTTTGGTGAGGCATAACATCAGCAAAGGCTTCCCTACCTGAGCTAGGCAATGGAAGAATCTACCACTTATTGATCTCATGATAGGGAAGTTCAGAGTCACGGTTTTAGGATCTGAGGTATTCCAATCTATCTAGAAAGGTTGGGAGGAGACTAAACCCTTCTTGGAAGACACCAACCTACTTGATCAATCTCTAAATATTTGTGGGGAAAGATCCATTTGGTGGAATCTCATTAAGGGAGGTAAACCTCTTGCTCAACTTTAGGGATGCTTAGCAAAAAAGTGGAATGCCCTAGGAATTATCTATTTCTTGGACATCATTAAAAATGATATCCTGATCCCATGGGATACTCTGGCCTCTAGATATGACTTTCCCTCAACCCAATGCAGAACCTACATCACTGTCAGAGATGCATGCTCCACCCTTAACCTTCCCAGAGACACTTCGGTGGATTCGGACAGGATGGATTTAGTTAAGTGGAAGGATGGAATCCCATTGGTCCAAACTAAAGCTAAACCTATCTACCAAATGCTTGCTTACACTGAAAACATAATTGACCACCTTAATACCAAATGGCAGTTAAACCTAGACACCAACTCTTGGAGTAAAATACTGACCAAGCTTTGGCGCACCCCTGCAGAACCCAAAGTCCTCTCACTACAACATTTGGGGTCAAATTTTGATGCCACTACAATTTATGTTTTTTTTTTGTGTTTTTTTTGCAAGTGCCCCCGACAGTGTTGTAATAGCAATGATATCATCATAATTGTGACACTCATTTGGTTATAAACAAAAAAAAAAAGAGAAAAGAAAGTGTCATTTGTAATTTGTGAATTCAAAGAGCTACTGCGAAGATGACACAACACTTTTGTGTGGTGCGAAGAGGGCATTCTAGTTTGGCATGTGCAAAGAGGCCGGCACCCATGTGTGGGAAGAGGGCACTAGCACTTGAGGTAGGCATTTGAGCTTTGTCTTCCCATTAAATCAATTTCAGTGGCATTTTTTACATCTTAGCATTGTTAATAGTGGCATTGTTTACATCTTATCATTTGGAATGCTTGATGACCCGCAAGCTTTGACAGCTAGGGTATCGTTGCTATTACCTTCAAGGCATTATGTGAAGTTTTTGATCTCTCTTTATTTATTTTTCTATTGATATTCACTATGTGCGTACTCCCCATTTATGATCATTTCATGAAGAAATGTCTTGATGGCTCGCGGGCTGCAAGCTAGGGCATGATACATTGTTCATGAGCTCACTATTTAATATTGGCATTGTTTACATCTTTTCATTTGGAATGCTTGATGACCTACGAGCTTTGAGAGCTAGGGCATCATTGCTATTACCTTCAAGGCATTGTGTGAAGTGTTTGATCTCTCTTTATTTGTTTTGCTATTGATATTCACTATGTGCGTACTCCCCGTTTATGATCATTTCACGAGGAAATATCTTGATGGCTCGTTGGCTGCAAGCTAGGGCATGATACATTATTCATGAGCTCACTATTTAATACTGGCATTGTTTACATCTTTTCATTTGGAATGCTTGATGACCTACGAGCTTTGAGAGCTAGGGCATCGTTTCTATTACCTTCAAGGCATTGTGTGAAGTGTTTGATCTCTCTTTATTTGTTTTGGTGTTGATATTCACTATGTGGTACTCCCCGTTTATGATCATTTCATGAGGAAATGTCTTGATGGCTCGCGGGCTACAAGCTAGGGCATCATACATTTTTCATGACCTCAATGTTTAATACTGGCATTGTTCATGAGCTCACTATTTAATATCTGGCCAGGCCATGTAAATGGTACCAGGCCAACCCAATCAGCCCAACAAAATGTGTCATGTTTATCTTTGTCAAATACACTTGTTCACCATTTTGTTGTTGTTATTCACACAAATATTGCATCAAAAGTAATTGTAAACAATGATTCAAAGAAAAAAGAAACAACTACAATAGATCAGACCCCAAAAGAATACAGTCAACTACAATAGCTCACAGTCTCAATGAAATAAATAGTGTATAAAAAAAGATATGGTGCACAAAAACAGTAAGCATGCAATGACAATAATAACATTACATGATAAAATTCAATACTCTTAGTTTTTATTCAAATCTATTCAAAACTCCTATCAACTCATTGTCCAATAGTTAAACTATGTGGTACACCCCGTTTATGATCATTTCATGAGGAAATATCTTGATGGCTCATGGGCTGCAAGCTAGGGCATCATACATTGTTCATGAGCTCATTGTTTAATACTGGCATTGTTTACATATTTTCATTTGGAATGCTTAATGATGACCCGTGAGCTTTGAGAGCTAGGGCATCATTTTTATTACCTTCAAGGCATTGTGTGAAGTGTTTGATCTCTCTTTATTTGTTTTGTTGTTGATATTCACTATGTGGTACTCTCCGTTTATGATCATTTCATGAAGAAATATCTTCATGACTTGCGGGCTGCAAGCTAAGGCATCATGCATTGTTTATGAGCTCACTGTTTGAGCACCTCATGTCCATATATATATACGTCAAAGGAGGAATTATGAAATATGGTTGTAGGTAGTTATCTCTTCTATAATGATAGAGGAGTGAAAGGTAATTATCAATGAGGTTGCTGCTATTAGATCATACATTAACACACTTACTGTTTTGAATTTGAGCTTGGGCATCATGCAATGTTATTGTTGTCATTGCATGCTTGCTGCTATTGTACACCATATATTGTTTTATACACTGTTTATTTCATTGAGATTTTGAGCTTGGTTTTTCTTTCAGAAGTGTATGGCTTGACTATGCACATGCATAATTGTAGATGAGGATCAGTAATAGGATTCCATTCATTACTTAGATATTTTTTATATAACCCCCATCTCTCTTTTCTTTGCAGGTTCTGGATCACATAGGGGCACACTAGATTCATACCCAGGTCAAAAATTCATCACTTCAGGCAATGTCTGGCACCCTTATTATTTATGTTCATCCTCTTATGTATGCATGTACTCTTGCATTTTCTTCTGAAAGTTATTTTCCTTGTATAGTATATACAAGTTATTTTTTATATATATACATGTAATCTTTAGATGCAAAAATTTATTTTCCTTTACATGTATCTTTGCATGAAATGAACACAAATTAAACAAGATCATCTAATAATGCAAGCTAGGGTACTATAGTCACTCATCTAGTAATTAGTTCCCCAGACCATTACTAAGGATTCAACATAAGTCTATGTCCCCAAATCTATTGTTCTATGTGTATAAAACAATATATGGTGCACAACAACAACAAGCATGCAATGACAACAATAACATTTAATGATGCCCAAGCTCAAATTCAAAATAGTAAGTGTATTAATGTATGATCTAATAGCAGCAACCTCATTGATCATTACCTTTCACTCCTCCATCATTATAGAAGAGATAACTACCTACAACTAGGGATCATGCATTGTTTATGAGCTCACTATTTGAGCACCTCATGTCCCTATTTGATTGGTCAGTGCTCAAATAGTGAGCTCATAAATTGTGACACCCATTTGGTTATAAACAAAAAAAAAAGTATCATTTTTAATTTGTGAATTCGAAGAGCTGTCGTGAAGACGACACTGCACTTTTGCGTGGTGTGAAGAGGGCATTCGAGTTTGGCATGCCTGAAGAGGCCAGCACAATGTGGGAAGAGGGCACTAGCACTTGAGGTAGGCATTCAAGCTTTGTCTATTTGATCATAAACGGGGAGTACCACATATTGAATATCAACAACAAAACAAATAAATAGAGAGATCAAACACTTCACACAATAAATGTTGCTTATAGCTCATAGTCAACTACAATAGCTCACAGTCTCAATGAAATAAACACTGTATAAAACAATATATGGTGCACAACAACAACAAGCATGCAATGACATCAATAACATTGCATGATGCCCGAGCTCAAATTCAAAGAAGTAAGTGTATTATGTATGATCTAATAGCAGCAACCTCATTGATCATTACCTTTCACTCCATCATTATAGAAGAGATAACTACCTACAACTAGGGCATCATGCATTGTTTATGACCTCAATGTTTGAGCACCTCATGTCCCTATTTGATTGGCCAGTGCTCAAACAGTGAGCTCATAAATTGTGACACCCATTTGGTTATAAACAAAAAAAGAAAAAGAAAGTGTCATTTTTAATTTGTGAATTTGAAGAGCTAGCGCGAAGACGGCACTGCAATTTTGCGTGGCATGAAGAGGGCATTTGAGTTTGGCATGCCCGAAGAGGCCGACACTATGTGGGAAGAGGAAACTGACACTTGAGGTAGGCATTCCAACTTTGTCTATTTGATCATAAACAGGGAGTACCACATAGTGAATATCAACAACAAAACAAATAAATAGAGAGATCAAACACTTCACACAATATATGTTGCTTATAGCTCATAGTCAACTACAATAGCTCACAGTTTCAATGAAATAAATAGTGTATAAAACAATATATGGTGCACAACAGTAGCAAGCATGCAATGACAATAATAACATTGCATGATGCTCGAGCTCAAATTCAAAGAAGTATATTAATGTATGATCTAATAGCAGCAACCTCATTGATCATTACCTTTCACTCCTCCATCATTATAGAAGAGATAACTACCCACAACTGGGGCATCATGCATTATTTATGAGCTCACTGTTTGAGCACCTCATGTCCCTATTTGATTGGCTAGTGCTCAAATGGTGAGCTCATAAATTGTGACACCCATTTGGTTATAAACAAAAAAAAAAAGTTTCATTTTTAATTTGTGAATTCGAAGAGCTGCCATGAAGACGACACTGCACTTTTGTGTGGAGCGAAGAGGGAATTCAAGTTTGGCATGCCCAAAGAGGCCGACACCCTATGGGAAGAGGGCACTAGCACTTGAGGTAGGCATTCCAGCTTTGTCTATTTAATCATAAATGGGGAGTACCACAAAGTGACTATCAACAACAAAACAAATAAATAGAGAGATCAAACACTTCACACAATATATGTTTCTTATAGCTCACAGTCAACTACAATAGCTCATAGTCTCAATGAAATAAATAGTGTATAAAATAATATATGGTGCACAATAGTAGCAAGCATGCAATGACAGCAATAACATTGCATGATGCCCAAGCTCAAATTCAAAATAGTAAGTGTATTAATGTATGATCTAATAGCAGCAACCTCATTGATCATTACCTTTCACTCCTCCATCATTATAGAAGAGATAACTACCTAAAACTAGGGCATCATGCATTGTTTATGAGCTCACTGTTTGAGCACCTCATGTCCCTATTTGATTGGCCAGTGCTCAAACAGTGAGCTCATAAATTACGACACCCATTTGGTTATAAACAAAAAAAATAAAAATAAAGTGTCATTTTTAATTTGTGAATTTGAAGAGCTGCTGCGAAGATGGCACTGCACTTTTGCATGGCGTGAAGAGGGCATTCGAGTTTCACATGCCCAAAGAGGTCATCATCGTGTGGGAAGAGGGCACTGGTACTTGAGGTAGGCATTCAAGTTTTGTCTATTTGATCGTAAACAGGGAGTACCACATAGTGAATATCAACAACAAAATGAATAAATAGAGAGATGAAACACTTCACACAATATATGTTTCTTATAGCTCACAGTCTCAATGAAATAAATATTGTATAAAACAATATATGGTGCACAACAGCAGCAAGCATGCAATGACAGCAATAAAATTGCATGATGCCCGAGCTCAAATTCAAAATAGTAAGTGTATTAATGTATGATCTAATAGCAGCAACCTCATTGATCATTACCTTTCACTCCTCCATCATTATAGAAGAGATAACTACCTACAACTAGGGCATCATGCATTGTTTATGAGCTCACTATTTGAGCACCTCATGTCCCTATTTGATTGGTTGGTGCTCAAACAATGAGCTCATAAATAATGCATGATGCCCTAGCTTGTAGCCCACAAGCCATCAAGACATTTCCTCATGAAATGATCATAAATGGGGAGTACCACATAGTGAATATCAACAACAAAACAAATAAAGAGAGATCAAACACTTCAGACAATATATGTTACTTTATAAAATTTTATTAAGACTAAATATATTGTTTTATGAGCTCACTGTTTGAGCACCTCATGTCCCTATTTGATTGGTCGGTGCTTTATTTGTTATATTGATGCTATTAGATATTTTAGTACCCTTTATGGAGTACCTTAACATGCCAAAAGGATAGGGTAGGTTTCTTTGGAAGGTATATGACTGTTTACATTGTTTCTCATATTTAAGACCTAAAACTCATGCATTTACAAAGGAAGTACTAACTAGTCAAACTCCTAGGCTCCAAGTCTTTGCACAGTGTCATGAATAGGTTCAAATCAAAGGAATATTAAGTCAATTTGACTCCAAGAGGTTTCTAGATAAAAAAAATCCCTAATTTGTGCCCTCAAAACCCTTAAATCTAGGGCTTCCTCAATGTCACATTTCCCAAGGTTTTCTGCAACAAATAATTGTTGATTAACCTTGTACTTAACATGTCTATACACTTTCAATCATAAAATATTTCCCTTTTTTGGCCAGAACTCTCTATCCTTCAGCCTATCCTCCAAATTCACTTAGTTTCTTAGTATTCCCTATGGTGATCACCACAACAGTCAATCAAACTTGCATTTCCAAAGTTAGAGGATTATAATACATGTTAATTGGATGCCATTCTATGAGAACCAATAATCTACATTCATAGAATGACATTCATAATGAAAGAAGCTCAAGAAAATAGTCCTAATTCAGATTTTTAATGATTGTACAGTCCCAAAATGGAATAACATGGACTAGAATAGAATTATCAAAGCATGAATGACTTCAAAGTCATGAAATATAAGGATCAAAACATTGTAGAAAACATTCCAACCATTAAAAACTTTGAATCATACCAAAAATCCTTTCAAATTTGCAAGAAAATCAAACTTTTATTTGTTGATATTTTCCAGATTCTACCTCAGAATAAACAGCTTCTAAAGTTCTCATAACTGATCTTCAGAATCATCTCTCCTTTGTGAATGAATTAGTCTTGAAGTAGTCTGACATCTGCCTTAATATTTGGTAGAGAATTATGCTCCAAAATTTGCTTCTATGTATACTGTAATTAAGAATGAGATTTGAAGTTGATGCCCTTCTATGGAGGACTTCGCTTTATCTACAATGTCTGAATTAACTATTGTTTAATGGCATCTAATGTTTTCCTATGCATCTAATGCTACTAATGTTGTTTTTTAATGGAATCTAATGCATCTAATGCTGCTATTTAATGGCATCTAATGTCATTGGATATCTTCATGTTCACTAATGTCTTTTTGATCTCCATAGGTTTTGTGAACTCCTTATGTGCTCTAAGTGCCCCTGCACCACTATGTGCTTTAAGCCAATGAAATTTTTATCATCATGATCAATTAATAATGCATTAAATGTCTTACTTATCTCCCTATTCAATTTTAATTTTATAGTGAATTCGTGATTTATAATTCAGTTGTAGCAGCTCAATGTGTTTGAACTCAAGAATACCCCTTACTTGGTTTCCTACAAAGCTTTTGGCAAAATCTGTCAGAAAATGAGAAGCTATGAGAAGGTGACATGAAGCTAATGAAAGGAGGCATCTCCAAAAAAATTTTAGATATACACATTAAGGATCATGTCAGATAATACAAGGGAATTCGATCAAAATAGGGAGACAATCGCTAGATTGTTGTCTAACTTTCAAAGAGAAGCCAATGACAAATGTTATTTTCCATGCAAGAGTTGTAACAGCTTAAAGACAAGAAGAATCAAAATCAAAACAACAAAGAGACATTGTAGGGAGAATGGTCACATGGAAGGGGGGTTTGATTATAATCTAGTGGTAAGTTATTTGTTATATTATTTTCACAATTAATATACATATGAACCATGGAAGGAGGTTTGATTATCATCATTTTTATATAGGTCGATCTCCCCAGTGTGAATATAGAGGAACATGGAGGTGTGAGTATTGAAGTTGAAGTTCATGATCCCATGGAAGATGACGATCATGCGCCAGAAAACACATTTGAGGATGATGGTATGAATGCATTGATCATTGACACATTTGGTACTGGTGTTGCTGGTGCTACTGCTACTGCTAATGATGAGGATGACATTGACAATGTCCATGATATACCTCTACTTGAGAATGCAAACACAACCCTTTACGAAGGCTCCCAATCTACTCTTCTCTCTACTGCATTGTTGTTGGTTAATTTGAAAGTTATGAATGGTTTATCCAACATACCAATGTCACGTATGCTAAGGTTTGTCATATATGTCATTATAGTCTATAAAAGGTGAAACATGTACCATTAAGATTGTTTATAGTAATGACTTATATTATTTGTTGCAGATTGATAGGTGACTTTCTGTTACCACCATCAAATGTTCTCCCTCACTCATACCGAGAATTATGTGCCACTATGAAACATATTTGAATGGAGTATCAAACAATAGATGCTTGTCCTGAAGATCATATTATTTATTATAAAGAACACAAAAATGCAATTGAATGTCCTGAATGCCATACAAGCAGATATCAAGATGATCAAGTGACAAAAAAGGTGCCTCGCAAGGTTCTTCATCACATCCCCATTATTCCACGTCTAAAATGATTATTTAGGTGCAATAGCTTGGCACAATTTATGGATTACCATGCACGTGGTAGGAGTCAAGATGACATTATTTGAATGTCTACAAATGGTTCATCATTTATGGACATAGAGGAAAAGTGGCCACACTTTAAAGAGGAACCTCTAAATCACAGGCTTTCTCTGGTAGTAGACGGTGTCAATTCGCATGGAGAGATGAGATTCATTTGCTCGATGTGGCCTATTTTTGTTATAAACAATAACCTTCCTCCATAGATGTCAATAAAGAGGGAGTACATTATGTTGGCAATGATTGTTCTAGGTATCTTATTCTTTATAGTTATCTACATGTAATTATAAGTCTTGGAGTGAAATTGCCACAATAATTATCTGATATTTTTGTTAATTCAACTAGGTAAGTACCAAGTGAAAGATATGAATGTATATATTGTGCCTCTTATCGATAAGTTTTTGGTGTTATGGAATGGTTTCACTATGTATGATATCTCCCGACCAATTGGACAAAGAGAATTTCAATTCCATGCAATGCTTGTGTGGACAATTCATGATGCTCCAGGGTTGACACATTTTTGTGGTATGTTATGGTGAATTCTAGTTGTACAGGATAATTCAAATTTTAAAAATATACATATTTAATCCAATTTTATCATTATCTTGTAGGTCTTCAAACAAAGGAAAAATTTTCATGTCCAATGTGTGGTCCAAAGATGAAATCCCGTCATTCCAAAAGTTTAAGAAAATAGATGTTTGATGAGTATAGGCAGTTCCTCCCCAGAAATCATAAGTATCGAAGTGTAGAAAGTCATCTTTTCACTGGGAAAGAAGAGACTACATCAAAGCCCCGAAGAATGACACCTCACCTATGGCAGTTGGAATATAATAGAATTCAAGGTAATATCGTTCCACGTAATGGTCGATGTTTGAAAATTATATAGTTTGATTGTGTTTTGTTGGCTAATTATGTTGTTGATGATCTTGAAGGTCGTGAAGGCATCACTGACTAGCTTCCAAAGGGACTAAAATGTTATCCAAGAGAATTTAGTAGGCTACCCTACTATGAGCATCTACAAATTGTGCATTTGTTTGATTCTATGCATATTGGAAAGAATGTAATAGAGATGCTGTGGAAAATATTGGATGGAAGGTGTGACAAAGAAAAATTTGACAAAATTTGTAGTGACATTCATGATTCCAATCATGCAATGAAAAATATCATTGAATCAAATAGCAATGGAGACTGGATTAATGCAAGTGCTCTTCCTTGGTTATTAACAAAGCAAAAAAGAAATGCCATAAAAGAAGTGATCCGAAAAATTCAATTTGCTACAGGATTTGTTGCGGATATAAGAAATCTCATATCAAAGAAAAATGATTTTGGGTCAGGGATGAAAACACATGATTGGCATACCTTCATCAAGGTAAGTCATAGTCTTTTGTATTTACAATATATTTGTGTAATTGCATTCAATTTTCATTGTATGAAATGATCAGTTGACAATTGTTGCAGTATTTGCTACCCCTATCTCTCCCAAAGAACTTTGACAATAATATCAAACAAGTGATATATGATCTTGGAAGATACATGAGGTAAGCAGTGATATTTGTTCAATATATCAAACAAGTAATATATTGTAAAGTCTCGTATTTTTATATTTATGTCTTGAATTCCTTGTAGGTTGTTGTCATCTAAAGAAATCCATAAAGAAGATATAAAATATTGGAAGAAAAGAATTTGTCGATTAATGTGTGAAATGCAAAAGTGTTTACCTCCAGCTTTTTTCAATGCACAAGAACACTACCTCATACACCAAGTTGAGGAGATTGAATTGTGTGGACCTGTACATGCTAGGTCAATGTGGCTGTTTGAAAGACACTTGAAATTTTTGAAGGGTTTGGTACGACAAAGAGAAAATCCTGAGGGTTCTATGGTTGAGGGATATATGGTATACCAGATGATGGTGTACATTACTCAATATCTTCCTAATCTTACAGCAAAGTCCCATATAGATTGCATTTGGGATCTTGACTCAATTAAAAAATTTGAAGGGGAGTACTTGGTGGGCAACGGTAGATTTAGGAAACTGAAAGGTAATAAATTATGAGATTTTATTGGAGTAAATTAATTCTTAATCTTCAAAATAAATCTGTGGTAACTCATCTATTTACTTTTGTACAGCTGCTAAAGAGTGGGATGCAATACATTTGTTTATTGCAAACAATCAAGATTGGATGACGGCATGGATTGAACAATGTCAACATGATGGTCATAGATTAACATGGGAATTTGTGTCTTCATTAGTTATACAAGCTCATCGCAATGGAGATCCCAATGTTACACAAAAGGAAATAGATTTAGCATATGGTTTAAGAGATCACCAGGTACTTATAAATTTGTTAATTAATCAATTGTATGTTTTTCAACTAGTGATGCAATAATTTATACATGTTTGACATTATTTCATGTGAAACACCACAAGGCTATGTTTTGCAATGGTTATAAATTTCATATCAAAAAGTTGGATGACATGAAGAGAACTTGTGATTCTGGGATAAGTGCAGTGTTTTAGGTGACTAATATTTCATCTAGAAATTACTTACATCCTCAAGAGTCACAAAATCAATACTATGGTATTTTGGTTGATATACTTGACCACGACTTCAATTCCTTCAAATTAGTTCTCTTCATTGTGAAATGATATAGACTACGACTCAATAAAAATGATCTTGATAGAACTATTATTGAACATGACAATGGATTTCCAATGATTAATACAAGGTTGTTTGAGCCAGTTGGAGAAGAGCCCTATGTTCTTCCAAGCCAATGTGAGCACATTTTTTGTTAGACATGATCCAAGAGGAAGATCGATAAAGTATAATGCGATGGAAGAAGATACCGAGGAAGATGAAGAAGTGGAAGATGATGTAGAACCAGATCACGATCGAGAACTAGTCGAAGAAGAATATGAAGAAGAAGACGATGATGATGTTGCTACTGATAACGATGATGCTGCGACTAATGCTACTACTCATGATATGATGATGAGGATGATGATGATGATGATGTTGATGGTGATGATGATGACAATGACAATAGTGGTGGTGATGATGTCGTCGATGATGACGATCTTGATGATGAGATGGATGAAGAAGAATATCAATGACATGAATGAAATGTACAATTATGCCAGATGTTTGGCATGTTCTAATGATTGTTTTATATGTACTACTCTTATTCACCTTGTTTTATATGTCCTACTTATATATCTTTGATCTTTTGTTAAGAGAAATTTCATTCTAAAATAGTGTATTTAATCTCTATATGCTTAAACAACCTCACTAGTTAAGACTGTTCTCATTTGTAGTGGGCATGACAAGAATCAAATCACTTGAAAGACACCAGTATTTAGACATGCAAAAATTAGTGACGTGATTAAGAAAATTACCATTCTTTACAATTGCGTGGTTGTCTTTGGTTTGCCATTTTGTTTTGAATGTCTAGTGATTTAAACCAAAGACTTTGACTTAGCCAAAAAATATGCAAGTCTACATTAGTATGTTTCTTTTTATTGTAATTATAATTAGTATGAATGAACAAAGTAATGACAATGCAATATTTGTTGAAATAGCATCGATGACTTTGGTCAATGTGCTTATGTGTCAATGTGGTGTTGGCCCATGCATGTTGAAGACGTCAGGCACAACAAGTAATCCTGGGCGTCAATTTTGAGTTTGCCCAAATAGGAAAAAGGTCTGGATACGTAATTATATTTTATGTTTAAAAATAATGTGACAACTAATAATTTTATGAAGAACTAATGTACATTTGGTATTGTCAGGGAAATACTGGATGTCAATACTTTCGGTGGGTCGATCAAACCACATTTACATCTACCCCATCTACATTTATACCTGATGTAGGAAATGAGTGCAACTTGTGCAAGGCTCAAGAGGTAGCTAGTACCACCAAGATTGCTTCAATGGCGAAAGCAGAAATCATATTTCTACGATGCCTTCTTTGTGTAGTTTGTGCACTACTTTGTTGGGACCATATGCGTAAATGTGGTTAACAGAGGGCTATTGTAGATATTGAATTTTTTTTTAGAATTTCTAGTAGATACACATAAATAACATGCACATAAACACAACAAATGAGAAACATAAATGTAGATATCACAACAGCTGACAAACATAAATGTAGGCATCATAATCACAATTTTTTAGAGACACAACATAATTGAATGGTATACCTAGACGATGCAATACAACTATATATCACTCCTCTGGTTCCAAGTTTACACTACGATAAACAAAATCCATAGATAAAAAATAAATTTAGAGAGTGGCGAAGAGCGAGAACGACCAAAGTAATACATGTCCCTATATTATTTTGGTTGTTATCACTCTCCTCCTATGCTCTCTAAATTTATTCTTCATCTTTGGGTTTTGTTTACACAGTGTAGACATGGAACTGGAGGAGTAGTTGTGTTGCATCATCTGGGTATACCACTCAATTATGTTGTGTTTCCAAAAAATTGTGACCATGATGCCTACATTTATGTTTCTCATCTATTGTGTCCCAGGACCCCTTATGACCCTTTACGACTGTTTACGATCCCTAAGAATACATCTTAGAGATCTTAAAATGTCGTAAAGGGTCATAAGAGGCTCCTAGGAGGGGTTAGATGAGCTTCCACCTTCACATGGTTGGCCCTATTAAGTAGAGAATGTTAAACTATTCTCAAAACAAAGAGAAGCTCAATAATTTAAGATCTCAATCCACGTATGACAAATATATATCGACTCCACTGCAAACCTGCACATCAAATTCAAACCAAAGAAGTCAAGAAGTTACTTGAATCAGATCCAAATGCAATCAAGTCTGCATATATCCCATGAACACATCAGGAAGAATGCATCTCTGATCATCGCACTAGCTTCTTGTGTTGGAGCAGTCACTGTCACAAGTGTTGATTCTATAGGATCCATTCCAAATCCAAGTCTCTAGACTCAACTTAATAATCCACGAGCTGCTACCAAATCTACTACAAAGTTATCTCTAAATTGTGCTAGAGCAATCACTGTCACAACTCTTGATTGGATAGGATCCATTCCAAATCCAAGTCTCTAGACTCGACTCAATAATCCATGAGCCACTACCGAATTTACTATAAATTTATCTCTGAATGATCCATAACTAAATCATGAGCAGGAACCAGATCTACAAGGACACTCTTCTGAATCGATACCAACTCGATTGATAAATTTATATTTTTTTTAAAAACTCATTTTCATCGTAACTATGACAACTTTAAAATAGCGACAGTTTTCTGTCGTAAACATCTGACATCTATCAGTTGTATTAACAACATCGATGTTAGAAAACAACCATAAATGATGGATATCTGTTGTAAATTTCCAATGCATGTCTGTCACACATACAACATAGTCATCGTTACAAACCAAAAATGACAGATACATGTTTTAAACTTTCGATGGATATCCATTGCAATAAAAGCATTTCTGTCGATGAACATGTTACAAATGATGGATACCCATTGGAAGCTTCTAACGGGTCACCGTCATTTGTTATTTGTTGCGACGAGTAGGCATCCCAATTGCGATGGCCATAAATAAGTCCAATGGTAGGCTCGTTGTGTTGCCACCCTCTTTTAGCGACGGACAAGGTTTTTATTTTTATGACACTTGACAGAAGCGTTAGTTTTTCTGACTACAAAACTGTGACGCTGGGTGGTGTCGCTTAAGTGATAGTTTACTGTCTAAATTCAGACATTCAGCCATTGGAAAAAGGTCTCAAATGTACTAGTGTCTTCTTTGTGTGGCATTTCCTTCTGCATAGGTTGCCCATTAAGTCTTCCTCCAGTTTACCCCTCCCCTACTCCTTCTGCAATGCTCCTGAGACCATCTCTCACATCTTCTTTGACTGTCACTTTGCTCTGGACTTCTAGAACCTTTTTGGCCTGAGACTAAACCACAACTTTCTACTGTTCAATGTTATTTCTGGATCCTTTTTGGGTCTTAACAGTCCTTTCAATTTTTTATGGGCATCACTTTATTTTCATGTTCTTTGGAATATCTTGAAAATGAGGAATGATAGTATATTCAATAGTAGGATTAGATCCCTCACTGAGTCTCTACGGAAGCTGATCACCCTTAATGTTTCTTCATAGGTCACTTTGGTTATGCAGGTGAAGGAACACAAAGCTCTAAGGGTGGTGAGAGGCATTAGAGAAGTCTTGGACAAGGACCAGGTCCCATGCAATATGACTACCAGATCAAACATTGAGTTTGACTTTGACATAACCATTGGACAGTTGCTCTAGTAGATACAAAGCCAGAGAAAAGTAGCGGGCTCACAGATTGTTGCAAGAGGTACAGAAGAGGCAACGGTACAGATCCAATAGGTAGGAAGAGGAAACGACCAGGATAGTGTCCCTACAGTAGAGCAAGAGATAGTCACTATGGTAGAATACGGGAGCTCCAGCAGTGGCTCGGTAGGGTCTTTCCCAGATCTTCAACCTCTAGTCAACAAACCTTCTAGGGTTGACTCCTTGTATGTACCTCCTATTGTAGTGCTTCCTCCACTTTCGTGGGAGGCATATTTCTCCAACCCCTACAACCTCATATTTCATGGAGACCTGTGCCTCAAATGGGCTGATCACCAGAGGCCATGGATGGCCTAGTTCCCCAGATAGATCTCCTCATTGATGTTATGGCTACTGATTCTCTAAAAGTTCCTTTTTTGTAAGAAATATGTTTAATATTGATCTCATTCCCTGCGTATATATGGGACACTATATTTTTGTAAAGTAATGATGATGTAATCCTCGAACATGATGTAATCCCTCTTTTAAGTTAATATAAATTATGGTTAATAAAACATAAATAAATTTTTTTAATGTTGATTAAGTCTTCAATTCCACCCACATCTCAAATAAAGTGGTTAGTTTTACATTGTTTTCCTCACCATAAATCAGCTTCATTGAATCTTGATCATTCATTGTCAATAATTGCCTTTTAATCTCAAGTATATGTTGAAGTCATGAATTCTATAAAAGGAACCGTGTTCCTTATTATTTAAAGAACCATAATTCTTGAATCTTCATGCCATCATTCTAAGAGAAAAATTGAGAGCTACATTGCATTGAAAAAGAGAGAAACAAGGTAGAGGTATTAGTAATTATGTGGAATTTTATTATGAATGAATACATTACTATTTGTGTATGATTGTGTTTGTTTAATCTCTCTTCAATAGGTGTAGGATTAGTAATTGGATTGGATCTTTTTGGTTGGATCCTAACAATCTTATTGTAGGTTTATGGATTATGAAAATTTTACAGCCTATACATAAACTATGACTATGCAATTGTAAATGAAGAATGCAAAATCTAGGGCAAAAAAGGGTGAAAAGGTGATTTTCTATATGCACAAGAAGATTGGAAAATGACAAACAGATTTAGGAAGAAGATTTGGCAAAAATAAATTGCAACTGACTTGCAATCTAAATTTTAGGTTAAAATAGAGGGAATGGGGTGCCTAGGTTAGCATGCTCCCTCGAATGGGGCACCCTACTTGGCCTATTCCTAGCAGTTTCAAATCCAACAAATTGAATACTATAGATCTCCTCCTAATTTGACTATAACTCTTTCCATGTGTCTACCATTTGTTCCTATATATAGAAAAGAAGGGAAATATTGTGTAGAAAGGATTTTTCCTAAGTCAAATTCTAGTTTAGGAATTAACTTTAAAGTGAAATATACTTGAAAGAAAAGCATGTTGAAATGTAATAGAGACTAGATATGATAATTTGAGTATCTTTTACCTTGATGATGCAATGCTCTTTGAAGGTGATCACAAATGTTGATGCAATAAAATGAATTCACAAAATCCTAAATAAAAATCATAAAAGAAATCCTTGCATGAAGGTTGTTGAAGCTTGCTACAACAAATAATATGGTGGGATGAAAGGCACTAAATGCCAAATATTTTCTCTTAAAGAACTTGAGATGCAAAATTATAGTTTAGACCTTGAATTAACTTTAGTTACTTTTTAGAATTAGGGAGGGTAGATTTCTTATATACCTTTCCCAACCATTTCAAGATGTGGAACTCAAATCATTAAGTAGTTTTAATTTACGCTTGAACATCAAGGAGCGGGCCACCCAAGCTGGTCTGCTCTTGGGACTTGGGTTCCAAAGGAACCTTTCTCCCTCCAATATGGTTCCAAATTAGGACCCAAGGTCCTATTTTGAGAGGATAAGCCAGAATTAGATGCAAAGTTGAGCTATGATGAATAGGACCAAACGTGATATGGTAAAAGCACAATCAGGTGTCACCTTTTAGGCTAACTTATTAGCACATCTGAATTTTAGTATCACTAACTAAAAATTAATTTTGGTCAAACATATGGTCTAGCTAGATTCATTCTAGCTAAGTTAGATAAGTTCTTTAACTTTTCCAATCGGAAATATCTAATAAATGCATGTTTTATACCACTTTGGGTCCAATTACCATAAATATAAAATTATTTCAGAAAAGTGGCATTTCAATAACTCCTAATATTTTTAATGATATTTTTTAAAAAATAAAAAAATGCCCTTTTCTAGAGATCAGAGTCAAGAATATCCTCATATAAATTTTATAGTGTTTAAATTAGACAGTTTATTGTAATTAAAAAATATTGCAAGTAGGTATTTTAACAGTCAAAGAGATGTCTAGCCTTTGTAAATAGATCTTGGGCACTCAAGTGGAGAACTATTGGGGGGAAGGGGAAATGGACTGATTTGGCTAGGTTTGATCCTTCCCTCAGGGGCTTGAATAACCTTCTAAATGTTGTTGTTATTATTGATGAAGAGGACACCCTTATCTAGAGATTTAGTACTAATGGCTTGTTTTTGGTTTCATCCCTTTACATACAGAACTTTGAAGATAGTCCTGAACCTTGTTGGGCCAAAGCCTAGCTCAAGGGATTAACTCCTAAAATTAATGTTTTCTTTTGGATCTTATTGTAGGATAAAGTTCTTACAATTGAAAATCTCAGGAAAAGAGGCCTTGTTATAACTAATAGATGTTGTCTATGCAAAAAAGATGAGGAGAATATCAACCATATGATAATTCATTGTTCTTTTACTAGTGAAATATGGGGAAAATTGTTTGATCAGATGATTATGGAGTGGGTGTTTCCTCATAACATTTAGGAGTTGTTTATGTGTTGGAAACCATCGACTAACAACAATTTTTTAATCTCCTTTTGGAATTTCTTCCTACCCTTTTTGTGCTAGGGGGTTTGGAAAGAAAGGAATGAAAGAATTTTCAGGGATAAGGAGTCCAATTGGGATAGTATTTTTCACAAGATTAAGAGTGCTCTGTTGGAGAATTTGGGGTTGATAAAGAACTATCAAGATCTGAAGAATGAATGGGAGGCCAAATTTTATAAGAAGTGGAAGCTTGAAGGAAGGAAGGTTCTAAACATCCAAAGAAATCTGAGGGAAGAGTCTAGGTGGGACTGTCCTCCTAATGGATGGGTCAAAATCAATTTTGATGGTGCCCCAAAAGGAAACCCTAGAATTGATGGCTGTGGAATGGTTATCAGAGATGAGTTTGGGAACTACAAAGGGGCTATGGCTATTCCTATAGGTTTCAACACCAATCAGGTGGCAGAGGCTAATGCTGCTCTCTATGGGCTGTTACTAGCCAAAAGGAAGAGTTATACTAAAATATGGATTGAAGGGGATTCCCTAAGTATAGTTAATTATTTGAAGAATACAATGACCCCTTTGTGGACCATAGCCAATGTTATAAGTAAGGATAAAAACATTATTGATACCTTTGAAAAATGCATAATAACCCACATTTTCAGCGAGGCAAATTTGGTGGCTGACTGGGCTGCAAATGTGGCTTGTAAAAGCCAGGTGGAAATTGAGTCGAATGATGGTTCAGATATCCCTTTTGATGGATCATCATTAATTAAAAAGGAGAGGATGATGAGTAAGAAACATGTTTTGAATGAAGAGATCATTAATGAGTATTGAGTGCAAAAATCTATGTGACTATCATGAAGGACAATGGCCTGATTCTGAGATAATTATTGGGGTCCTTTGGCATGATTGGTGGGTTGTGCATAAAATTAATAGTGTTTATTGCAGCTCAAAGGCTAAGTTTCAGAGAGTGGGGATTCATTTGGACAAAGGCTTTCTATTATCTTACATAGCCATGGGAGGTAGGAAGAGGAGATGCGAGCCGGCAGACTGCAGTGACTGGAAACAGAACAAGGAAATTTGGAAAATTGTCAAAGAAGGGGGTCTGGCAAAATTTTTGGAGAGATTACATGGAGGGAAAGTTGTAGTGACCTGAAATTTCATCAAAACTTGGAATAAGGGGAGTGTTCTGGTTGGCACACAAAGTATGGAGGTGATTGAGGAAATGATTGCTGAAGCGACTAGCTTGATGATTGAGGGCATCAACTTCTACAGGGACAGGAAGATTTTGGACAAAGCCTTGGAGGCTTTTGCACCCATAAAGTAGGAGAGAAACCGTATGGTTAAGGTGGACAATTCATACTTTAACCCTAAGTTCATTTCCAGGCCCTGGCACCTTGTTTTATTTATTATTATAGGCTACATTACCCTTGATGGTCGTTATACTAAAATTTTCAACCACCATCTTACTCTTCTGAACCACTTTAGGCACGGGGTTAAGATTAATTTTCCTTTTTACTTGCTGAGTTCTTTGAATACTTCCCTCCTCCAATGGAAAAGGGATCCAAAGGGTGATCATGTCTGCCATGAAGGGCTCATGGTCCTCATATTTGAGGTGTTGAAGTCGAAGAAGGTGGAAAGAACCCAACTTAATAGAAAAGCCCTGGAGGACTATGACACTGATGGGAAAGAGTCTAAGGAGCCTTTTATGGAGGAAACGGAAGATGAAGAGGGGGATTCTAAGGATTAACAGGAGTTCAGTCCTAAGGAAAATAAAAAGAAAAGAAATATGGAGGATTCTACAACTGATATGGAATTAGAGGAAGAAGAGAGTAGGGAGGAGAGTTCCAAGAAGCAGGGGAAAAAGAGACCATAACCTATTGGTAATTGTACCAGAACAAAAATTGGGAAGAAGAAAGTTGTGAAGAGGGTTTTCATATCTTCTGATGAGGGTTCTTCTTCCCAGGAAAAGAATGATCAGGAAAACTATGTGGAAAACAACCCTACTATGGAAGAGAGTGGGGGTACCGGTAAAGATGTCTGGGTTGAGGAAAAAATCTTGCAAGAGGTTGCACAGGACATGACTAATATTGAGAAAGATGGGTATGAGAAGGACAAGGCCAACCTGGAAAAGGAGAAGGTGGAGAATCCTAAGGAGAACATGGAGGAAGAGAACAGGTGTCTTGAGAATAATGAGGGGAGGAATAAGGATTTTGATAATCTGGGATGCTTGGCCTTCTTGTCTACCCTTAGCATAATGAAAAATGATATCACTACGATGAATTCCAATGTCCACCAACTACAAAAAGAGATGGCGGTTCTTAAAAGGATGAACCTGGGGGAGAAAACTATGGGCCAGACAATTGATGAGCTCACTAACATGGTCGCCAGAGCTGAGGGTGTTGTTGCCTTCAATGATAGACTTACTGCCATGGAGGAGAAAATTCAAAGCAATAATGTTATTACCAAGAAAGTTGAGACTATGGAGAAGAGAATTGACAAGCTGGAGAAGACCATGGGGAATATTGCATAATAGAGCTTTGCTGTCCTCAAGGCTTCAAATGAGCACATGAAGATCCTAGTTGACAAATTTGATAATGGGAAAGGGAACCAAGCGATCATAGAGACTAAAGAGGATCAGGGACCTAGCAGGCGTACGAGATCCAAGTTCAAGATGATGGAGGATGGCAACAAGAATGGCATGGAAGATCTGAAGTTGTCTACTGCAAACATGCAGATTCTTGCTGATCAGGCTGTAGAACTGATGAAATGTGTTTAGATAGTAGCTTGTTGTCTTGCTTTCCTTTTTTGTTGTCCTTAGTCTTTTGACTATTATTTTTGTTTAAGGACTTGGTTGTGTTGTTTTTTTTTGGTGCTGTTGCACGTGTACTCTTGGAGCTTAAATGTTTTATCTGTTATCTCTATGTAAAAGGTTTCGGGTCCTTTCAAAACCTATTTTTACATAATCAAAACAGTCAAAGAGATTTTGATTTGGAGAAAGAAAAAAATAGTAAATCATATGAAACAAATTTGAAAAACAAATGGTGCACTAGAGGAGAGAGTCCTCTTCAAGAATATATATATATTTTTTTTTATTGGGATAGATTTGTTATGAAAAATATGTTCCAAGATGAAAACTGTTGATTTCAGTGAGTTGGAATTTGAATTGTTATAAAAGATAAAATATAGGTCACAAACCAATTTTTAATTCTTCATGCACTAGCTATATATGTCATTTATGACATATTTTGAAATTAGGGGAAAAAATGTTTAATTACATATAATTATTTGGTGGGAACTAGACCCCTAATTTTTAGCATTTTTCAGCAACTGAAAAATCATCTTTAAAAATTAAAAAAAACATATCAATTGTTATTCAAAAAAATTATTAAAAATATTCATCATAAACTTCATTCATTTTATCACATTTAATTGGTTTACATCATCTTCAAATTCCAAACATAAATGTCATTTTTATACTATTGAAGATGAACAACTTTGATTTTGTTAGCCTTTTCCTTTGTAAAAGGGTGACAGTTGTAAGATTTGATGAAAAACAAATCTATTAAGCCCAAGAAACCTGCATGCAAAAACTATCACAACGAAGAAATTTGTAGGAAAAAAATAATGGTTTTTCTCTGACAATATGAAAGTTTATTATTATCAGCCAAAAGAATAATGCAATTATACAATGGACCAATCCTTATAGAAGGAGATCGAAAAACCTAATGGGAAACCCTAATAGGTAAATAGGCATTTAATAATTAGATTTAATTATTAAATGACTAATGCAAGTGCATAAAGGGAAATCTTAAGAGGTAGTAAAGTTAATTTAATCAATGTAATTAAATTAATTCTTTACTCTAACACACCCCCTTAAGATGAGCAACAATGCAACTACAAACAATTCAAGAAAGAAGCAAAGGAACTACAATGTTGAATGCAAATTTGGGTCCCAACAACATGGCCTGATGAGGTACCCAATCACAACCAAATCTCTATGAAACAGAGAAATGGGGAAAACCACATGGGAAAAACCCTCCTCCAAAAAGAGATAGAAAGATGCAGAAAGAAAAAAAAAAGAAAGGAAGGTAGGCCTCAATGAGACCCCCCAAGGACAAATTCCTTCACCCCAAGAATTTAATGTAGTTGAAGATACTGTGGGGATGCAAAAGGCTTATTGAAGATGTCATCAACCTACTCCAAAGTGGGAACATACTCCAAGCTAAGAGAACCATCCTGAATCAGCTGCCTGATGAAATGCATATGGATCTCAATGTGCTTGGTCCGCTGATGCTCAACTGGGTTGTGGGAAATATGAATGGCACTCTGATTGTCACACCAAAGAAGAGTGGGACTATCAGGAGGAAACCCAAACTTTTTCATCAATTGTTGAATCCATAAAACCTCCTAACTAGCTAGAACAACTACTCCATACTGTGCCTCTATAGATGATAATGCAACAGAAATCTACTTCTTGCAAGACCATGTGATAGGACCAGAACCAAGACAAAAAACAAATCCCGAAGTAGACTTCTGACCATCTGTATCACCACCCCAATTGGCCTCTGTGAAACCAACAATGTGGGGATCTCCTGATGTATAGTGAATGCCATATGAATTAGTGCCCCGAATGTACCTCAAAATACATTTGGAAACTTGTCAATGACTCATGAGGATCATGGGAGAAACAAGAGACAATGCCAACCTCAAAGGAAATGTCAAGATGAGTGTGTGTCAGGTACAACAAACTACCCACAAGTTTCCTGTATAAGGTGGAGTTCCTTAAAGGAGTAGAGCAAGTGGTAGACAAAATAACACTTGACTAAAAAGGTGTGGGAGCAGGCTTGAAATCAAGCATGTTGAATCTCTGAATCATGTCAAGAGCATACTTTTTTTGGTGTATGGAAATCTCATTCGAAGACTGAATAACCTGTAGGCCCAAAAAGTAGTGCAGAAGTCCAAGATATGTCATCTTAAACTACTCCATCAACGCTCTCCAAACACTCTGAATCATAGAAGATGAGCTACCTGTGATGATGAGATCATCAACATACAACACAAGTATCACAAGATCAGCCCTATGACATTGAATGTACATTTTATGATCAGAATGGCAGTGGGTGAAGTGTGAGGCTAGCAAGAAAGAGTCCATCTTCTCATACCAAGCCCGAGGGGCTTGTTTGAGACCATATAATGACCTCTAAAGTCTATACGCAAGAGAAGAGTCCTACACAAAACCCTAAGGCTATTCCATATAGATATCCTCATGTAGATCCTTGTGCAAGAATGCACTCTTCACATCCATTTGATATATTGTCCAACCCTATAAAGCTGCAAGAGAAAGTACCTGGTGAATAGAATTCATCTTCACGACATGAGAAAAGGTCTTGGAGTAATCAATAACCTCCACCTGTGAAAATCCCTTTGCAACAAGATGTGCCTTATATCAATTAATAGAACCATCTACAACATACTTGGTATGGTACACCCACTTGCACCGAACCAACTTTCTTCCTTTCAGAAGAGTACAAAGATCCCAAGTGTCATTATTCATCAAAGAAGAGTACTCCTCATCCATAGCCCTATCCCACTCAAGATGTCCTATCACCTCTGAAAACTTATGAGGATCATCTGAAATAACATGACTCAAAAGACCAGTACCAGATCATTGAGAATGAGTATGACGGGTATCTGAAGGATCTCCTGCCAAAGAACTAGCAGCACTGACAATATCTTGAGCCCACTTGGGCACTTGTAGAATATCTGGTGGAGGAGGGGAAGGTAGATCATCATCTAAATCATCCTCAAAGGATATAGAATCCTAAAGAGGAGAAGAGGAAGTACTAGGCAATGAGGGAGAAGTTGATGATTGAGGCTCCATCTAAGGATAGTGCTCATCAAACTGGACATCTCACTGAAACAAGACCTCTCTGGAATCAGGATCAAACAACCCGCACACCTTCATATCCTCATAGTAGCCAAAAAATATCAGTGGTCAGCTCTTCCTCTCCATGGATTTCCTCTGAGCATCTAGAATAAATTCCCAAGCCTTGCTACCAAACACTCAAAATGTAGAAACATCAGGCTTGACATGGGACCAAGCCTCCTCAAGAGTCAAATGTTGTAATGCCTTATGAGGCATTTGATTCTAAATGTAGTTGGCAAAATTCACTGCCTTTTCCCAAAAGGAAGGCTACATATCTCGATACTATATCATACAATTGGCCATCACCCACAATGTTCTATTCTTTCTCTCAGCAACACCACTCTACTGAGAGGTATGGGGAACTGTCAACTAATGCAAGATACCCTACTCAGTGCAAAAATCATGAAAATATTGATTCACATATTCCCCACGATTGTTAGTGTGTATCCACCTAATAGAAAGACTAGATTGCTTCTCCACAAATGTCTTAAAGACTCAAAATGAATCAAAGACATCAGACTTGTAATTCAAGAAGTACACCCATGTGCGTCTGGAGAATTCATCAATAAAGGTGAGCACATAATGAGCACCAGAAAAAGGAGTGGAAAATGACATGAGATCACTATGTATCAACTCCAATGGTGCCTTAGCACATGAGGATCTACCTATCAGAAAGGGATCTCTATGATATTTTCCAAGTGCACAACCTCGACAAACACCATCAGTGTAAGAGATATGAGGAATCCCAATCACTAACTCCTTTGTACTCATCTGTTGTAGATATCTATAGTTGACATGGCCAAAACACTCATGCCAATGCTTTCTCATTGTGTCTGCATGAGAAACAAGAGAAACACCTGTATAATTAGAGCTCTCAAAGACATAAAAACTATATAAGTGAGACTCTAAATCAACACTCCCATTAGCAACAACCAAAGCAGGATCATGGAGGTCTCTAATAACTACATCATTCAGTGAGAACTCAACTGTCTTACCAAAACCATAATGGAAAATCTGATAGATAGACAGGAGGTTTGTAGAAATGGCAGGAACCAAAAGAACATCCTGTAGAGAGCCACCATCCAATGAAATAGTACCAGAACTTGTAACTAAAATTTTTGCTGAGTCAGCAACTGCAATCTGTGTAGTAACACTCTGAGCAAGTGAGGTAACCAAACTATGTGTGTGTGTGTCATATGGTCTGAAATACCTGAATCAATGATCCAAGTAGCAGTGGATAATAATGCTCATGTAGAAAGAGCATAGCCTTTCCCTGTGGGAGTAGGTGAAGGTTGTGGAGAAGCTATACTATGCTGTTGCAAGGCTTCCTCTAGAGCCTCAAGACATTTCCAACACTTGGAAACTAGATGCCTTTCCTTGCCACAAAAACTACAAGGTTCACCTGTGAACTTCTTTGTCTTGGAGGAAGACTCGCTAGAATTAGAAGATTTACCCTTAGGAGTGGATTTCTTATACTCTTTTTTCTAAGGTGTCTTGGAGGAATACTCACTGCCAACTGACTCTATTTTGGGCTTCTGCTTCCACTACTACATTTGGGGCCAAATTTTGATAGAAACATCTGATGGATAATTTTTTTTTATGAATTTGGTGTTTTTTTTTTGTAATAGGCCCTGATGGTGTCAGTATTCCGATGGGTTTTAAATAGACCATCGTAATTCTAACAGTTTCAGGGTATAGATGAAAAAAAAAGTGAAACAGCCAAATCATTTTTATTTCGATTGCAGAGAAAAGGAGCAGGAGAAAATGAGCGGGTGAAAGTTGAGCATTAGAGAAGGTATGTGATTTCTTCATCTTTGATCTGGTATCTTTGACAAGCAACATCTTTCAAGCCTCTGGCATCATATTTGATCACAAATTTCAAATGCATTGCATTTTATTTGATCATGAATGCTCTCTGAAACGACCACATTCTACTGGTGTCGTGTCCTAGCCCGTGCTTTATCTCCATTATTTGATGTTATTGGTGCTTGTGCTCAAGGATATTGATTCACTATTTTGAAATGTTTGGATTCACATTTGTTGATATTACTAGAATGTTTAATGACGCCATTGTATATTTTTTATATGCTCACTGAAACAACCACATTCTACTGGTGTCATGCCCTAGCCCATGCTTTAACTCCATTATTTGATGTTATTGGTGGTTGTGCTCAAGGATATTGATTCACTATTTTGAAATGTTGACTGTGGTTATCAAATGGAAAGCCCATGAGCTTCTAGCTAGGCACCATTTGTATTGATAGCTTAGGGCATCAAATGTATTATATCATTGATAGTTGAGACTTTGTTAAAAGGAAATTGGACAAAGAATGATTTTGATTTATTTTCTCTATTTTGATCCCTAAGTGGCTTACAACCCTAGAGAAGTATATGCAGATTTACGGATGCCTTCATGAGATCTGTAATTCTTAAAGATATGGGTCGAAGATAATCAGAATATCTTGGGTGCCATGAAAACAATAATGATGCCAAAGGGAATTTCAAGAAGAGTTATTTTTCATGAGAAATATGGTTTATTAATGAGAAACTACTTTCTAGGTTAAGCCTACCTTTAATTCCAAGTGAATTACTAACAGGAAACCTCTTTTCACAAGATTGGGAATGCAGTTGCAGGATACATAGCAGCTGATAATTCACAAGAAATCTAGGGGTTAACAACTATGCATAGATTTATGTCAGCTTTATTATGCCTTTACCAGCTATATATTAATCCTAAAAATTAGAATAATTTAGTGGGAGTGACCACTTTATTATAAAACATATTTTTTAGATGCTAGGTTTTCCATGAGCACAATTTTTTAAAGTAGGATTTGACTCTTAGAAGAGCTCCAAGATAGACATACCTAAACACAATTCTTGGAGCAACAAAGAGAGATAGTGCTAAGGTCAAGACATCAGAAAATATGTGAAAGTACCAAGGGCATACACAAGAAAAAGAAAACAAATAACATGAGAAAATCCTAAGCAACCCTTACAGAAATGGAGGATGTCAAGTCAGCTCCAAACTAGGCTACATATGCATTAACTAATCCTTGGGAGAGAACCCTATAAAAAGAACTTTAAAGTTTAAACATGAAGATAAATCATGAGGAACTAATCTATCTAATTCACTTACAGGGAAGATGTAGGGCATTAAACACAAAGGTATGCCTTAAGGATCTAACATATCCAATTCACTTTCAAGGTAGATTCTTCCAGACCAAACAAAAGGAATAGGAAAGCTTAGCCTACTACCATGTCTGAGGTGGATATAATCCCAAGAATCTATAGCCAATGAAAATTTTGTAGACAAAAATGGGTGAAATCTTGGAAGAAAACCATCAAGACAAACTAAAATCTACCGACTGGTTGAAAACAATGTAGTTTTAGACACCGAAGCTTCTCAACTCAAATCCGGTCACTAAGGCCCTTTAAGTTACCAAAATCCTCATGTAGAATATTTTTTTGGATAATATGAGGTATAGGCATACATAATAAACACTTAATGTTCAAAGACAAATTTCAAGTTAGCAACATTTATCTAAGTTTCATGCAAGGAAAACCAAGAACCATTATCTTCAAAGATTAAAGCATTTTTTCTCACAAACACAGGTTCCATTGAATGGGAATTGAAAAGGAATACTCTCACACAAAAGTGACATAAAATGAAACTATAAGAATGACCCTAATGCCTGTATTTTTGTTCATAAATATTGGGATTTTTTAACATTGGAAAACTCTTTAGGAAGATTCAAAGTTCATTATTTACATAATAAAGGTTTACAACCCTTAATCAGCTAACTGTACCCCTTTACTAGTCATAGTCACCAACACCAGTCAATTTCTTGACTTTATTAACAACAAAAAAAGTATAATGATTTCATGAACGTGTAAATATAATAAAAGGAAATGTTCCTATATTATCACCCAGCCAAGATCATGTTCAAACACATATATGGATTCACTATTATATTCATTGTTCCACGGGATAGTGGATTACCAGAGTTGCAGAGAATTTAATCTTTTATTGATATTCCTCTTCTTCTTTGTTTCATACATCTTGATGCAGAGCCCTCTCCTATCACCTTAAGGAGACCAACTCAACTCGAGGATTCAACAAGTAACTTGGAATCCAGTCAAGGAATTAGCCTCAACTCAAGGATTAAGTAGATTTCCTTGACTTTGTTAATCATTTCCACAACCCTGCTACACAAGTTCACTTCCTTATTTCTTGGCATTTCCTCCTAGCACCATCTCCATCCTAGGCCACCTAGTGCACCTAGTGCCTCCACCATGTCAAAACCTCAACTAGGATTTTCACCTTGATCCTAACATCAAGTATCATCTCATCATGGTCTATTCACCATGTTTCAACACCCCATTCACTTTTATCTATTCAACTTACACCATTCTTCTTCTGCAGCCCTTCTACGCCTGTCTAGTAGCCCTACACACACAGAAATCAGAAAATTACACCCAAAGTCTCCAAACAACCTAGAAAAGTACTTACCTTTTCAAATACCCTTTTCAGAGTTACTAACCCCATCTCCATCTCATTCTTCCATCCTTTGATTGGTGAATACTTCCATCCCCAAATGCTCTTCTCCTAGGCCTAATTAGCCCTCACTCAATAAAGCAACTCCTATTTACACTTGTCTCCAGGACTCAAAGGCTTGAAACATTCTTCATTGCATGCATATGTGGTAAAAATTCATGAGATACTAAAGAAGACCTACTATTTGTTAGACAAATCTTCATTGTCCCCCACAAAAAACTAAGTAATAACTACTCTACCCTTAATTTGTTTAACAATGCACCATATTAGATAAAGTAGGTTCTATCACATATGGCATAGACTCTCTTCAAACTCACAATACATTGCATGTGTAGTACAAAACTCATGAGATTCTAAAGAAGACCTCACTCTTAATCAGCCAAATCTTCCTTGTACCACATAAAATTCAACTTTTCTCTAATGTTGTAGTTGCAAGTAATGAATTTTAAATTTTGTTTTCTTATATTCAATTAAAGGCACTCAAAATCAGCAAAAAGCTCATTTGTAATTTTCATGAGCTGTGAAGAGGGCATCAAGTGTAAAGAGGGAAGAGGGCATTGGACTTTTGCTTGTGAGTTATGATAATTGTTGTAAACATGCCATTGGTTCAATTTTGTAAAAAAAAATTGTGTTCAATGCATTTAAAATAAAGGTCTATTTCTATAGACTGCTAGCACAAAGGAAGATTTGACCTAGCCAAATAAAGGTCTAATTCTGTAGACTATTGGTTAGACAAATCTTCATTGTCTTTTGATTGTCTTCTTTATATAATAGTATGTATTAATTGGCTGACAAATAAAGAAGCATTTAGACAATCAGAAGACAATGAAGATAATTTTAAATGCATTTAAAACAAAAAGAATTTACAAAACTGAACCAATGGCATGTTTACAACAAAGAAATAGAGTGATAATAATATGCTGAAAATTGTATTATGTTTAATACACGCCAAAGGACCAGTCCCAACAATTCTTAAACATACTTTATCTGATATTTAGAATTCTTAAACAATTAAGGTTGGAGTAGACATAGTTATCACACAGTTTTTTTTGTGGTACAAGAAAGATTTGGTTGATTAAGAGTGAGGCCTTCTTTAGAATCTCATGAGTTTTGTACTACACATGCAACATATTATGAGTTTGAAGAGAGTCTGTGCCATGTGTGATTGTTAAGTAATGGGAAAGTTATGATGATTTAATTGTAGAACTATTGGTCCCTTGAAACGTTCAAAAAAAATTCTCAAAAGATGCACTCTCATGGAATACGATGACTTCAGGTTATGCACGAAATGGATCTATCTTCTATCACTATACTCTTATCCTATGTCAAAATGGGAGATTTATGACACAAATAGATATCCATCAAGGCATAAATAAAATTCAACTTTTCTCTAATGTTGTAGTTACTAGTAATGAATTTTAAATTTTATTTTCTTATTCATAGAAGCTTGCAATATAGTTTCTTTTAATGTAGACAATTTAGACAGTGTATTTGCCTATAGTGTTCCTTAGTCTTGATTGAGAATGACAGGCACATGGTCGCTAAACTGGACTTGCATAGTGCAATTAGATTAAAGGGGTGATTATTTTGGTAGTGAAGATGAGAAGAAAAACATAATTCATTAGTTAAATGTTTTGTATATAAATTGGGTACTACTTTTGTAGGTAGTTTTAGCTCATTGTTTTGTAATGTAATTTTTCAATTTCATGTATTTTATCTCCTATTTATTAGGTGCATGAGATGAAGGTTGAATGTAAGAGTCTTATAATGTTGAGTTACCTTTGGATCTTGAGTTTTTGATACTCCTATGATGATCTTTCTCAACAAGTATTTTATTCTATTGTTGTTTTTTGAATAACATATTGGGTAAATACAAAATTGTGTACTTCTATAGGACAGTCAACACAAAATTGAAGCATCAAACAAGACTTGATCAAGTTGCAAGTGGAACATGCACTCAAATAGTAAGTAATGTAGAATAACAAAATAAGTAATTTTTTGTGTCTACATTTTGTTATTTTCTGAGATTACATCCATGTTCTATATTCACAGAATGGTTGAAAATTGAAATTTGCAATTCGATAAAAGTATTAATGGGTGTTGTTCCTTGCACCCTCAATCAACAACTTTCCTCCATTTGTGGTCTCAAGTTGCCTCCATTTGTTGTTCCCTGCACCCTCAAAAAGGGTTAGATAGGCATATTTTTCATTTTAAGATCAAAGATAAAGGCCCCCTTTTTTATGCACACACACACACACACAACATATACAACCTTCACCATGCATATTTGCCTAAGCACTACTAGGACCTTACCCTGCAACAAATGTATTATTGTGAAAATCATCACAAGTCCATTTGTTGTCGGGTCTAGCTCCCAGTAGTGCTTGGTCAAATTTGATGCACTTCTGATATATTTTGTGTATAATATATATGATATTTTATTTTGATTTACAAACTTCTATATTATTTGAATATCTTTCTTTCTTGCCACAATAAGAAAGAGTTTGAGGTGGAAGACTACAATAACGGACGTGTTTCAATTTGGTATACTATACTAAAACATCATTTCATAACTAAATTTTCAATTTCTATATATAATTAGGTTATAGATAATATAAGTGAAGAAGGATCATGTCAGAAAATCCAAGTGAAGAAGGTAATGGGGATACAATCAATAGATTGTGGTCTAACTTGAAAAGAAAAGGCGATGGAAAATGTTATTGTCCCTGCAATATTTGTAAGGGCTTAAACACTAGAAGATTGCTAATCAAAATAGCTAAGAGACATTGTAGGGATAATGGTCACATTGAAAGGGGGTTTGATTATCATCAATTGGTAAGTTTTTCATTATATTTATTTAACAATTAATATATATATGAAATACACTTGATGATGAGATCATTATCATGGTTTATTTGTGTTCATCATTTTTATATAGGTCGACCTCCCCAGGGGAGTACATGATATGGACCATGGAGGTGCGAATATGGAGAATATGGATTTGGAAGTGGAGGATCATGGAGGTGCGAATATTGAAGATGAAGATTATGATCCCATGGAAGATGATGATCATGTGTCAGATAAAACATTTGAAGATGATGGTACTAATACATTGATCCATGACACATTTTGTACTGGTGCAACTGATGATGATGATCAAGATGATGTTGATGTCATCCATGATATACTTCTAATTAAGAAGGTAGCTATGAACCAAGGCTCCCAAACAACTCTTCTCTCTGCTATATTGTTGTTGTTGAACTTGAAGGTTATGAATGGTTTATCCAACATAACAATGTCACATATGCTAAGGTATGTCATATATGTCATTATAGTAATTAAAGGGTGAAACATGTACCATAAATATTGTTAGTATTAACAACTTATATTTTTTTCTATAGATTTATAGGTGAGTTTTTGTTACCACCATCAAATATTCTCCCTCACTCATACTGAGAACTATGTGCCACTACAAAAGATATTGGAATAGAGTATCAAGCAATAGATGCTTGTCCCAATGATCATATTATTTATCATAAAGAACATGAATTTGCAATAGAATTTCCTAAATGTCATACGAGTAGATATCAAACAAATAAAATAACAAAAAAGGTGTCTCACAAGGTTCTTCGTTACATCCCCATTATACCACGTTTGCAAAGATTTTTTAGGTGTAGTAGCTTGGCACAATTTATGGATTACCATGCATGCAATAGGAGTCGAGATGACATTATTTGAATGCATGCAAATGGTTCTGCATTTAAGAACTTAGAGGAAAAGTGGCCACACTTTATCAAAGAACCTTAAAATCTCAAGCTTTCATTGGCAGTGGACGATGTCAATCCATTTGGAGAGCTAAGATCTATTTACTCTGTTTGGCCTATTTTTGCCATCAACAATAACATTCCTCCATGGATGTCAATAAAGAGGGAGAACATTATGTTGGAAATGATTGTTCCAGGAATTTGATCATTTAATAGTTATCTGCATGTAATTATAAGTCTTGTAGTAAAATGGTCACAATAATTATGTAATGTTGTTGTTCATTCAACTAGGTAAATACCAAGTTAAAGATATGAATGCATATATTGAGTCTCTTATCGACGAGTTGCTGGAGTTATGGAATGGTGTCACTATGTATGACATCTCTAGACCAATAGGACATAGACAATTTCAATTCCATGCAATGCTTGTATGGACAATACATGATGCCCCAGGGCTAACACATTTTTCTGGTATGTTATGGTGAATTCAAGTTGCATGTGATAATTCTAAATATAAAAATTAACATATTTAATCCAATTGTATCATTATCTTGTAGGTCTTCAAATAAAGGAAAAATTTTCATGTCTAGTTTGTGGTCCAAAGATGAAATCTCATCATTCAAAAAGTTTAGGAAAGCAGGTGTTTGATGAGCATAGACACTTTCTCCACAAAACTCATAAGTATCGAATTATTGAAAAACATCTTTTCAATGGGAAAGAAGAGACTACATCTAAGCTACGGAGAATGACACCTCACCTATGAAAGTTGGAATATAATATAATTAATCATCAAGGTACTACCGTTCTACCTAATGGTTTATGTTTGGAATTTATATATTTATATTGTGTTTTGTTTGCTAATTATGTGACTAATGATCGTGAATGTCATCAAGGCAAAACTACTGAGCACCTTCCAAAGGGACTAAAAAGTTATCCCAGACAATTTAGTAGGTTTCCCTACTACGAGCAGTTGCAAATTGTGCATTTTTTTGATACTATGCATATTAGAAAGAATGTAACAGAGACATTGTAGAAGATATTGGATGGAAGGTGTGACAAAGAAAAAATTGTCAAAATTTGTAGCGACATTCATGAATCCAATCATGCAATGAAAAATTTCATTGAATCAAATAGAAATGGAGAACGGATTAATATAAGTGCCCTTCCTTGGTTATTAATAGAGCAGCAAAGTGATGCCATAAAAGAAGTCATACAAAAAATTTGATTTTCCACAGGATTTGCTGCAAACATAAGCAATACCATATCGAAGAAAAGTGAATTTGGGCTAGGGTTGAAAATGCATGATTGGCATACCTTCATCAAGTTAAGTCATGTTCTTTTGTATTTACAATATATTTGTAAATTGCAAGTACTTCTCATTGTATTATGTGAGAAAAGAATGACATGATTATTTTTATAATTGTTGCAGTACGTGCTACCCCTATCCCTCCCAGAGAACTTCAACAATAAGATCAAACATGTGATATATGATCTTGGAAAATACATGAGGTAAGCAATGATATTTGTTCAATTTGTTGTATATATTATAAAGTCTCATGTTTATATATTTTTGTGTCTTGAATCTCTTGTAGGTGGTTGTCATCTAAAGAAATCCATAAAGCAGATATGAAATATTGGAAGAGAAGAATTCCTCATCTAATGTGTGGTACAAGGAAGATTTGGCTAGGTCAAATCTTCCTTCGTGCTAGTAGTCTATAGAATTAGACCTTTATTAAAAATTCATCATATCAGATAAAGTATGTTTAAGAATTGATGGGACTAGTCATTTGGCATGTATTAAACAGAATAGAATCTTCGGCATATTATTATCATTCTATTTCTTTGTTGTAAACATGCCATCGGTTTAGTTTTGTAATTTTTTTTGTGTTAAATGCATTTTTCCAAACCAATTGTTAAACAAGAAAGCAGTAGCAGTGAGGAGGGGTCTTCTTCTGAGGAGATTGATAAAGATCGTGCACCTCAAAAACCAATTCATAAGGTACCAATCATGTTTTCTATTTGCTTATATTTTTGGATTGGTAAATCTCCTTAGTTTCATGTCCTTTCTTTTGATTACTAAGGATGAGATATATATCTTCCATTTAACATTAAACTTCTTTACATTTTAGAACATGTAGTGTATTTTCTGAGGATTTTACCAAATCAACTTTTAACATAAACTGAAAACACCAAACTGATTTCTTGTCCTTTCAACTTGACAAAATATTTGTATTTGACCAATAACTGCAAGCAACTGAATGATAAATCCACATACCTGTATCTTTGTAAAATACCTGGAACATCAAAAAATGGCTAAGTGGTTGCCACCATGATTTTAATCTACTGAATATGGAAAAAAAAAGCCCCAAAAAGAACTATGTTCTATTGTAGCTCAATATACTAAAAACCCTAGTGAAAACCCAACTAAAATTCTATCAAAGTTGTACTCAAAATAAAAATCATGGCGGAAGCCACTTAGGGATCAAAATAGAGAAAATAAATCAAAATCATTTTTTGTCCTATTTCCTTTTAACAAAGTTTCAACTATCAATGGTACAATACATTTGATGCCTTAAGATATCAATACAAATGGTGCCTAACTAGAAGCTCACAAGCTGTCCATTTGATAACCATAGTCAACATTTCAAAATAGTGAATCGATATCCTTGAGCACAAGTACCAATAACATCAAATAATGGAGATAAAGCATGGGCTAGGGCATGACACCAGTAGAATGTGGTCATTTCAGAGAGCATCTTAGTAATATACAATGGTCATGCCAGTAATATCAACAAACGTGAATGCAAATATTTCAAAATAGTGAATTGATATCCTTGAGCACAAGCACCAATAAAATCAACTATTTTGATTTGTGGGTACCCTAATGTTGGCAAGAATTCTTTTATTAATAAGATTACTCTGCAATCTTGAAGAAGCGGTATATTTTGGCAAATGAAGAGTGGAAAGAAGGTGATATTCTTGAGATCGTGGATGGACACAATGTTGCAGACTTTATTGATCTAGATATCTTGTAGAGGCTTGAAGAACTAGAGAGGGAAGAAGGGCTTAGGATGGCAACTGAGGGTGACGAGGATGATGAGATGGGGGAAATGGAGTTGAACCCTGATGAAAAGGAAGCTTTGGCTACAATTAGGAAGAAGAAGAAGATGCTTATCATCGAACACAGATTGAAGAAGAGTACTACAGAGAGAAGGCCTATTGTACCAAGGAAGTTTGACAAGAAAAAGGAATATGGCTTAAACATAATGGGAAGACGTCTTTCTAGCCTAGGACTAGATCCTTTGACAATTAGCTTCATAATAAATGAAGTAGATGAGAGCTAAGCAATTAGCTTCCCAAGAAAAATCTCATAAATGAACTATGTGTACCCCAATTCATGTTCCCTCTATGCATACTTAAATGATATATTTGAAACAACAAGGGTAAGGCTTAAAGAAGTTAATTTTGCATCATAGTCTGTAGTTGTTGCAGCAGTAGAGCATCAGGCGCCACATTCAGCACATTATGATCACTAGACAAGTCTATATGTTTTATGAAGTTTGGTTATTGTGGATAGGTGATCATATTGTGTTGAAGGTGGCACCTGATGCTCTACTACTACAAAAACTACAAACTGTGATGCAAAATTAACTTCTTTAAGCCTTACCCTTGTTGTTTCAAATATTTCATTTAGGTATGCACAGAGGGCACAGGAATTGGGGTACACATAGTTCATTTATGAGATTTTTCTTGAGAATCTAATTGCTCAGCTCTCATCTACTTCATTTATTATGAAGCTAATTTCTGAAGGATCCAGGCCCAGGATAGAAATATGTCTTTCCATTCTGTTGTGGATAGGTGTTTCATAAAACATACAGACCTGTCTAGTGATCATATTGTGCTAAAGGTGGTGCTTGATGCTCTACTGTTGCAACAACTACAAACTACAATGTAGATATCACAACAGCTGAGAAACATAAATGTAGGCATCATGGTCACAATTTTTTGGAGACACAACATAATTGAGTGGTATATCTAGATGATGCAAAGAAACCACTACTCCTTCGATTCCAAGTTGACACTACGGGATCCAAAAACCATAGATAAGGAATAAATTTAGAGAGCGAAGGAGGGCCATAATGACCAAAATAATACAAGGTCCTATATTATTTTGGTCATTATGGACTTCCTCCGCTCTCTAAATTTATTTCTTAACTATAGTTTTTGGATCCCACAGTGTCGTCTTGGAACCAGAGGAGTAGTGGTTACTTCGCATCGTCTGGATATACCACTCAATTATGTTGTGTCTCCAAAAAATTGTGACCATCACGCCTACATTTATGTTTCTCAGATGTTGTGTCCCAGGACCCCATATGACCCTTTACGATCCCTAAGAATACATCTTAGAGGTCTTAAAATGTCATAAAGGGTCATAAGAGGCTCCTAGGAGGGTCCAAATGAGCTTCCACCTTCACGTGGTTGGCCCTGTTAAGTAGAGAATGTTAAACTATTCTTGAAACAAAGAGAAGATCAATAATTTGAGGTCTCAGTCCATGGGGATACTAAAAAAAAAACAAGAATCAATGATGGAGAGTTTTTAGATTCTGAGAAGACATATATGCAGTGGAGGCCAGAAGGGATTTTTGTGGAGATTTTCTAGAGTGGCTATATACATACGAGGGTTTCCAGATTTAGTACTAGTGTAGAGATGATGATTCAGTAACCTACATCTATAAAACCTTCACAAATATCCCTTCTTTGGCCTCCACTCATACCTCTTCTCAGAATCTAGAAACTTTGGATACAATTTCTCATCCATGCACGAAATGTGCTAGTGATCATATAAAATTACTTCAGGCCTCCAATATTGATGAGCTGCACAAGTGTAAAAGGTTTTTGTGAGACTGGGATCAATTATATTGGATATTGTGCAGTGTACATAAAGGCAAGGCAATGATTATTCTTGACAATCGACAGGTATAAGTCTTCCAGGCCTTACCCAGTAGCTAGGACTAAAGATAACAGAGCTCAAGAGACCATCATAGTTGGTCTCTTTCTTCGGTCTATATTATTGACAAAACATTTTACCTTTCATTATCAGGGATTTGAAATAATTTAATAGAATATTTTCATGTATAACGTACATTATTTTAGTTTGATGTTGAACAAATTTATATACTTCACACACTTGTAGAATATGAGGACGGCCATAAATAAGCATCCCCTCCCATGGCTTGAGTAATGTAGGCCATGGGAGGAGATGCTTCTTTATTTCCATCCTCATAGTCTACAAGTGCGCAAAGTAGATAAATTTTTGCAATGTCAACCTAAATAATATACGTTATCATGAAAATATTCTATTAAATTCTTTCAAATCCCCACATTTGATGAGCTAATGAAAGGTAAAATATCTTGTCAATAATATAGACTGAAGAAAGAGACCAACTGTGATGGTCTCTTGAGCTTTGTTATCTTTAATGTTCATGTCTGTCACTTTTTCGACGTGAATGAAAATTATTTTGATGATGGTGCTATACCTCCGATGGGGTTTCCCATCGAACATTCACTACCAACCGTCGTTATCTCGATAGGTATAATGTCGGACAAAACTCCTTTTCGATAGATATTTGCGATGAGAATTCTCTACCTCTGACAGGTTAATCTATCAGACATTCACTACCGACCGTCGCTATCCCGATAGGTATAATGTCACAGAGAACTCCCTTTTGATAGATATTTGCAATGGGAATGCTATACCACCAACAAGTTTACCTATCGGAGAGAACTCCTTTTCGACAAATACTTGCGATAGGAATGCTATATCTCCAATGGGTTTTCTTGTCGGACAATCATTGCATATGCGTCACTATTTCGACTGTCCATTCTTACGGGACCTCCACATGGTTTGTCGGTGTTCCTATAGATCTACCATATGAAATTCCATAACAAAGCTGCTATTCATGTGCTAGATTCTGACGGAAGATTATGTCAGAATATCGACGGTTATCACTTCCGTAGCAATTTGCAATGCAAAAATGTCGATGGACACATATGTCGAAGTGTTGACAAATAGGCATTGCAAATCTAACATATAGCCATTGATATATGGCCTCAAATGTACTAGTGTTCTGCTTTTGTGTCCCCTTAGAAGTCTGAACAACCAAAGCTTGGTTCTTAGTCCCAGATAAAGAATCCAACTGTGTGAGCTTGGCCTGCTCTCTATTCAATCAATCACAGAACACCTCAAAAGTGGGCATCTAGAATCTCTGACCCAATGCATCCATGGTAGAGTGGAAGGTGGAGGAGAAAATCTGAAAGTTTCCCCGAAGCTTTGACAGAATCAGGTAGATACACTCTGTGTCATTCTTAGCCTTTCCACATCCCTGTAATAAAGACCTTTGTTGCTTGAACTTTGTCAGAAGTCCTCAATAGATGGAAAATAATCTGGTATAAGAGAGGTAAGCTCTACCTCAATCTGAAGTGCTATGAACTCATTCACTATACCAAACAAGGTGTTAAGCTTGGTCCACATAGATAGAGGGGTATTGCACTTATCAAGATGAAACTATAGACTATCTGATACATGTAAAGCAATCAACCCCATTGCATCATCCATCTTGTTCCTGTGTCACATGACCTTGAAAGGCCTCTTTAAAACTGGCTGCACTGCGTCTAAACAAGACCACAACCCTTTTGACTGGAGAAGCCATGTCATCAGGGATTTCCATGTGTGATAGTTATGAGGGGTCAGAAGTTCTAGGCAAGAAGAGGTCTCAGCCATTTTTTTGAAGGGGTTTTGTTTTGATATAATATCAAGTTTACTGATGTAAATTATAGAAAACAAGAAATAAAACACCCCCCATAATTTAATAAAATGAACCCTAGAAGCTGCAAAAGATTGCTTACAATGAGAGAAAAAAAGCTTCAAATGAGTATCATGTGTACCTTTGAATTTTTCTGATGAAAATATCCATAGATTTTGATAGAAATCACAGGTAAAAATATTGCAAGTTAAAGTACGATGCCCTTGAGGGTTTGAAGTTCTACCTTTTCAGATCTACCAACACAGACATTGGCTCATGCATGGCGGTTAGAGGAATATGGTGCAGGTTTGGTAAATGAAACCTGGAAGGAAACCACTATAAATGGCCCAGGAAGGACACCCAAAAAAATGCTCTTTCACATGCAGCGCCTGTAAAAAGTAAAAAGAAACAAAAAATAATGTCCTGCAAAGAATACCAGATCTGAAAACTATAACCAAAACCTCTCAAATTAGCTAAAAAATCCCAAATTTCTTCTGTCGAACCCTTGCTCCTTTTTTTCTTCAAACATGAACAAGCTATAGTAGATCTGGCTCTGATACCATATAAGATTTGATGAAAAACAAATCTATTAAGCCCAAGAAACATGCATGCAAAAACCTATCATAAGAAAGAAATCTGTAGGAAACAAACAAGGGTTTTGCTCTGACAATATGAAAGTTTATTAGTATCAACCAAAAGAATAATGCAAATATACAATGGATCAATCCTTATAGAAGGAGATTGAAAAACCTAATGGGAAACCCTAATAGGTAAATAGGCATTTAATAATTAGATTTAATTATTAAATGACTAATGCAAGTGCATAAAGGGAAATCTTAAGAGGTAGTAAAGTTAATTTAATCAATGTAATTAAATTAATTCTTTACTCTAACAACAACTTATTGTGCTTTTGGGGAACACCCCACAATGCAATGGTAAGTTGTGAGCCTCTCAATTGGGAGGTCTTGGGTTCAAGTCTTCTTGAGCTCCTTGTTTGATCTTGGCTTCGGCCTATTACCTATCAAAAAAAAAAAAAAACTTATTGTGCTTTTACTCGATCGGTGATACATGCTAAAATATGGCCTGGGTAAGTAAGAAATTACAAAGGGATTATGGTACTATAATTAGCCCCCACTTTAGTGGGAGTATTCACCTACACACATACTCATAATAAAGTAGGAGAGAGAGGGAGAGAGAGAGAGAGAGTCTTGGGTAGGATTGCAAAGGGTTAAGATATCACTAGGTTTAAGAGAATAATTCCCCGAACTGAGGATATCAACTCATACAACCACGTGCAAGGGCACACAAAACAAAACAAAAATGCAAACAAACACAAAAATAAAAGACACGGAATAGGGTTTAGTACTAAAAAAAAATATTTCAAATCAATAAGTTGAATGGACTTCGATGAAAAAAATGTCTCATCCATTAGTGTCATATTTCAAATGTTGTTGTAAGAGCACAAATCATAAGACTATGGATATAGGGTTTTTGATGTTTGTAACTACTTTATGTGAAAATATCAGACCCAAAGGATGAGGCCAACCTAGACGACCTAGTCCAAGACAAGGGTGGAAATTCTGACAGTGTCCTTTTAACTCCAAATTTGAGGAAAATTATAGAGGTCCTATAATTGGTTATGATATTCCTGAATCTGGATCCGAAACTCTACAACTTGTTCCTCCACATAGAGAAAAAGAGGAAAAGGTTGTGGAAAGTGGATTGCCTTGGTCAAGCCCCTATATAGGAATCAACCTTGAAATGAAATTGAAATTTCATAAGGAAAGTAATGTGAACTAGATAAATGTAACTATTCACCTTGCAAGAGATACCCTCATGGATGGATGTTAGGATCTGATAAACCCACAAAGATGTATGTATTTTTAGATCTTGAAATGGATGTAGAATTAAGGATGTCTTCACAAATACATAGATCTATGATCACCAATCCTAGATTTAGAACGTTGATATGATTTATAGCCTCAATGGAGAAGGATACAGAAGAAGAATGGATGTGTAGATCTTCTTACTTGCTTGAGAATTCCTCTGCTTGTACAACATGAGAGAGAAACTTGCATCAATGAGAGAATATCTCCTTGTCTTGAATGGATATAGAATAAATGGAGACTTTGAGATCTTGAATTGGATACTTGCCTTCAAGTATTGAATTCAAATCCATAATATGCTTGATTAAACTTGCTCTTGAAATCACCAATAGTTGCACAATAGTGATTTCTCGCATATGGATCATAATAATGGATGCCAAAATGAGAAGCTTTGATTTCCTTTTATACTCATTTTGGGATTCAATATTGTCGGGCCAACCTCAAGTAAAGATCTGGAAGAAACATCCCCATATTAGGCCCGAACCCCACTTAAGCACAAAGCTCTAGGACAAGGCTAACCTAGATGACCTTGTCTAGGCAATGTTTTCAAAGCTTTCCTGATTCTAGGGTAGTGTGATAAGTTATGGAGGAAGAAAATTAATGTTGCAAGAATCAAGAATAAAAGACATTCAGACCAAGAAATCACCAAAATGTGGTCTAAAGGGTCCTAGAGCCTCCAATTATGGGTGCTAACATTTTAGGATGATACATTTTTCCCCCACTTTAGTGGGAGTATGAGACAAAATCATACTCACGATAAAGTAGATCCAATGCATAGGATGATCGTATCAAGGTCAAGGAGACAAAGAAGCATCAAGCCCCCAAGTGACTTAAGTCCTCATCAAATCCAAAACCAAGATAAGATATATATATATATATATATATATATATAGAGAGAGAGAGAGAGAGAGATTACCTATCCTTGTAAGATGTTTTATTACTATGAACCACAAAAAGAAAGTGCCACAAAAGATGGCATTGAAAGTTCTAGCATTGTGTGCTATGCTAGTTCAATCCATCAAGGATTTTTCCTTAAGGAATCCAATAAGGGATCCAATAAAGAATGATCTATCCTAAGGGAAGGTAAGATTCCTTAAGGATTGAAAAGAGAATGAGGATTTGTCCTTAAGGAAAGTGTATCCAATAGGGGATCCAAAAGAATTATTTGTCCTAAGGGAAGGTAAGCCTCCTTAGGGATTGAAAAGAGGAGGATCTATCCTTAAGGAAAGTGTATTCAATAAGGGACCCAAAAGGTGGTCACTTAGAGGACCAAATATGTGTGTGTGTGAAATGTGAAACACAGAGCAGAGTGTACGCCTCCATGTTAAAGCTATTACAAATTCCTTAACAAGAGAAATGTCTTTAACAGAGCGTTCATGCATCCACTAGAAATGTTTCCACTATGAAATGACCCCAAGAAATGACAAATCAAGGGGAATGAGAATATGAAAAAAGAGAGTGTGAAAGGATCTACCAACTCTGGGGTTACTATGATCATATGATAATATGTGAGATATTATATCAAAATGAATTGTCATCATCCCCCGATAGTATAAATACAAGCACAATGGAAGAAAAACATGTAAGAGTTATGAAGAAGAGTCTTTTTGGGCTGGCATCACGGAGACCAAAAATAATAGGTAGCTACCATTTGCATCATCCCAATCATACATCACAAAGGTACATTTACAAATAGTGGCACATGCAAAAAATGACATGTGGAAAATACACCTACTCATGCTTCTTGAATATGCCTATTGTGGTTTGTATTAACTCTTGTTTAAGATAAAATTTGGACTCATGCAAATTCCCTCAGTTTGTACCTAAAAATGTCAATATTGGGCTTTAGACTAATGAAGGTATATTGGATGTCTTCTCAAGGGATGAAAATAGAAACACAAGTGGGGATGAATGCAAATAGGACACATGGAAATGAACCTACAATAAACTAAAGTAATTCTAGCGATAGTAGATGTCACTTCCTAGCGACAAGAGCTATTATATTCTAGTGATAGGAATTGCACAAAAATTTCTACAGGAACAACATTAGTAACAACATTAGTTTATTAACATAAATAACACACACCTCACAAAACTAAAAATGTTGAAATCTAATTTCAACCTAAATTGTAAAATACTTTATCAAATCAATTTCTAACTAGAATAGTGAAGTTCAAACAACACAATTATCAAAATGGATGAAAATAGGATGTGATAAATAAAACAATACACACAAAAATTGAGAGGAAATGATAGATGAAGAAAATGTCACCATGCCTCGCCAAGGAGTGGGCCCTTTCTCATGGATCGTGGGTGCAGAGAACGAGGATGTCTTTCTACACTAGGATGATCATGCAAACATTGATTTTATTTATTAGAGAATGATCTTCCAATGATACAAATGTTTGATCCAGGACTCTACGTACAATAATATGCTCAAAGATCTACATTATATTTCTTATATAAATGTAGCTCTAACAAATGTGTACAAGAATAGTTTTTTTATTTTTTCCTTGCAACAAACAAAATAACAACTTATGCAAAACCTTATTTGTAGGCCATAGATTGTTATAGCAGAAAATAAAATATAGGAAATGATAGTTTTAGTTTCCTTCACATGTGAAAATGATTCTCAGTCAAAGCATATCATTTCTAGATCAAATCAAGGTCATTTTTATACACCAAAATATTATAAATAACTAATAGGAAGAAAAGAAAGGCATTTGTATTCGTCTTTACACTACTCCACAACTTTGCAAAAGTTAGAATAAAGAGTTCTTATCCAACAAAGAGAACCGATATACCAAATCTAGACTATAGAGACTCTTTACAATTATCTACCATATTTTCAAATCACCAATCATAAATATTTAATATAGAAAACTTTAGAGCAGAGATCAAAACACAGTCTAAGTATTTAAAAAAAATGTAATTTTTTATTATGCTTCAAATTTTTAGCTCTGGAGCACTGGTCAAGAACAAATATTCCCAAGGATGTTATATAATATTGTCTTCAACAATCTCTTATCACTGGTGACAACTTCAATATATCTGAGCATAAGTAATTAGCTAGTAACTACATCTACAAATCTTCCAAAAAGAGGCCTAATTATTTAGAAACACCTTGGTCAACCTTTTCAAACAACCTTCATACCCTTACACCAATGTGTGTTATGCTTTAACTATTACTCATCAACGAAACATATTTATTGTATCTGTACAAAGCTTCCAAGTCAAAACAAACCTATTATATGCCAATTTTGACATCAATGACAACCAATTATATAACAATTAATCCAAGTCATTTTCATACACACCTATTTAAACCAATATAGTGAAGTTTAGTATTTCAATAAATTCTATGAATTTTAAGGACAAGTGTGTTAGAATAATTGAGAGGGGGGTGAATCAGTTATCCAGTGTCCCAAAAAAAAATGTATAATTCAAAACAACTTCTCTAAATTATGCTCATTGGTAAGCAATAATAACTCTCACTGTTTGTGCTTTTACCAATTACCAGTCTAATACTGTAACAGTTTACTGATCAAATCTAACATGAAATATGCAAAGTATGATAACAAACAAATATCACAATCAACACATAACACAAGAGATTTAACATGGAAACCCTGTAAAGGGAAAAACCACCTGGGACCGGCAACCCAAAGTTGTTCACTCTTTTGAAGTGAGGTCGGTTAAGACCCAACCCTGTTAAAGGTTACAAACACATTGTCAGGTGTGACCTTGTTAGAGGATTTTAGACTAGAAATTATCATCCAACCAGCATTCACTATGGGTTGACAGGATAAAAATGTTCATTCTATGAATGATACATCATAAGACTTTCAGAGTCCACTCAGTTAAGATATATAAACTATATACAATGGTTAAATGTGTAACAGTAAATGATCTGACTTAATACAACTTCAATTGCAGATTACAGATCAATATTCAATCCATACAAATCCTTCTGACCAATATTTCACTTCAGATTCAATACTATATCAAATTATTGTCCATCGATAATTGCTCTTTGTAGCTCGGTAACTGTTCTGCAGCTCGGTTCTTACTAACCAGTATGATCAGAATGCATGAAAACTTGTTCACGTGATATTCATGCAGCTCCTTCTTCTTCCAGCTTCTTTCATAAAGAAATTATGTTATCTTATATAGGCGAGTAAATCATTTTCTTTTCCACCATCAGATTTTGCCGCTTAACCACATTCATAGATTTTGCCACTTCAAACTTTCTTGGTACTTGAGTCAATAACACATTTCAATCTGCTATGTCAGATCTTTCCTAAATTTTGTCAACCGTCGATCTTTGTAACAAACATTATCTGTTACCTCAATGTTATACACTTGCCAGCTCATCAATCTTATCGGTTAAACTAATCATTTGATTCATTTTGTTCCACTCGGTTAACGAAGAAATGCGTCGGTGAACACAGCTCAGTTAATACTGCGGTCGGTATACACTACACTCCGTCGATGTATACTAGAAATGCTTCATTTACCGAAAACACTACTTTGTGTCTTTCAGCTCTATACTTTATCATAGATGAATGCAACATAATAAAGTCAATATCATCAAGTCATAGACTCATCAATAAGTTACTCAATGTGTTCCTTATCCTCATCTGTCATGTACATCTTTCCTCATGTAGATTTCTCTGTTCTTCATCTTTTTCACCTTTCCTTAGATGTGTCGGTATAGTAACTTACAAGATAAGTGTTGTCAAACTAGTTGACATCAATGACAACATAATACTGATTTAATCATATTACATATCTAATCAGCAACTCCTCAGTGATCTTTTAATCACAGATTCTTCAATCAAATTCCAAATTAGTTGTAGTCCAACAATCTCTCCCTTTGGCATTGATGGCAACTCAAGTAATATGAAATGTACCATACACATACCAAACATACATTCTACAACTTGTGAAAAAATGTTGTAAGTTGAATAGACTTAATATGTTTAATCACTATGTTACTAAACCAGCATTAAATAATATAGCTTTATGATTCTGTAGTTGTGATCTTTTCAGTTCTCATGTTCCTGCTTCTGTCCTCTGTAACTGATCTCCAATACTCTATCTCATTCAGATTGTCTCTCCCTTTGATAATTCTCGTCGGTGCTTTTTTTCTTTTCATATCTTCTTTATCTCTCCCCTTTTTAATTTCATATTTGCTTTATCTCTCCATTTGATAGCAATGCCAAAGAAACAAAGAAACAATCAATTTTTTCTTCCTCTGTATCTCTGAATACTGATATCCCAATCGGTACAAGTTCTCAAACTTAATCACAACCTTGAACATGATTCAAAGTGTGAACTATGCTGCATCAACATGAATGATCTTCTGATAAAAGTAGGTTGATGCAATAACCAGATCACCTTAGTGACCGATAGATAGGGGATGGATCCCAAGTCTAGTCCTCAAGTATTCAAATGTGTCCTTCAGTAGAGGCTTTGTAAAAATATCAGCAAGTTGTTCTTTAGATGTAACAAATTCTAACTTCACTTTCTTCTCTTGCACTTGTTCTCTTATGTAATGATACTTAATAGATATATGCTTTGTCTTAGAGTGCATCACAGGATTCTTTGAAATATTAATAGCACTAGTGTTGTCACAATATATAATCATGGGGTCAATGATTACCTCATTCATTCCTTCCAACACTTGCTTGATATATGCAATGTTTGAATAGTTAGTAGCAGTAGCAACATATTCTGCTTCAGTTGTAGACTGAGAAATACAAGCCTGCTTTTTACTTGTCCAGGTTACAAGTCTTTCACCAAGGAAAAATGCTCCTCCGATGGTGCTTTTTCTATCATCCACATTTCCAGCCCAATCAGCATCGGTGTAAACTTTCAGTTCAAACTTCCCTTCCTTAGGATACCATAATCTATAATTCTCTATTTTCTTCAAGTATCTTAAGATCCTTTTTTTAGCTATCATGTGTGATTCTCTAGGATTAGCAAAAAATCTTGCAACAATTCCCATAGCATGTGCTATATCTGGTCTACTATGAACTACGTACATTAACTTACCAATCATGGATCGGTAAAGTGTCTAATTTACCTTGGTAGTTACATCCTCCTTTGTCAATTTGCATCCAGTAGCCATCGGTGTTCCTACAAGTTTAGCATCTTCCATTCCAAATGTCTTCAATACTTCCTTTATATATTTAGATTGTGTGATAAATATTCCATCACTCTATTGAATCACTTGTAATCCAAGAAAGAACTTAATCTCTCCGAACATAGACATTTCAAATTCCTTTCGCATTTCATCAGCAAATGCCTTGCAGACAAGATCTGAGCCTCCAAAGATAATGTCATCAACAAATATTTCAGCAATGATAATAGTATCATTAGTATCACCTTTCACATACAAATTGTTGTTTTCACTTGTTCTAACAAATCCAATACTTAACAAATAAGTATGCAATCTTTCATACCGTGCTCTCGGTGCTTGCTTGAGACCATATAAAGCTTTATGTAATCTACATACCGTGTCTTTATTTTTGGGATCAACAAATCCTTCAGGTTGTTCAATGTAGACCTCTTCTTCAAGTATACCATTTAAAAATGCTAACTTCACATCCATTTGATAGACTTTGAATTTCTTATGTGCAACATATGCAAGTAGCATTCTAACTCCTTCTAATCTAGCAATAGGTGCAAATTTTTCACCATAGTCAATGCCTTCTTCCTATGCATATCCCTTGCATACCAATCTAGCTTTATTTCTTGTGACTTCACCATTTTCATTCAATTTATTTCTGTATATCCACTTAGTACCAATAACATTCTTATCTTTTGGTTGGGGTACTAAGGACCAGGTTTTGTTCTTTTCTATTTTCTCTATTTCCTCCTTCATTGCATTAACCCATTCTTCATTCTCTAATGCAACTTTCATAGTTTTAGGTTCAAATTCACAAATTAGACATGTACCTTGTCTTGTTTTGCTTCTAGTTTGCATTCCAGCATGTCTGTCTCCAATGATTTGTGTTTCAGGATGATGTCTTATGACAAAACTAGCCAGAACTTGATTTCTCCTTTCTTGTTCATCCTGTTCAGGGTCTTTCTCTTGCTCGGCAGCTTCTTCATGTTCATCGGTTTGTGGTGCCTGTTGTCCTGCATTATTTCCCTGCTGATCGGTTGTCACTGCTTGCAGTGTCGGTAGATACTCTAGATGTAAGTGAATCTACCATAGTCTTCTAGTTCCTTTGTACTTTCCTCTATGTACTTGTCATTAAACTCATCAACATGAACATTAGTACTTTCAACAATCTTATTTGTAACTTTATTCAAACATTTGTATGCTTTACTTGTAGTGGAATATCCCATAAATGTCCCTTCATCTCCTTTAGAATCAAATTTACCATTTCTCTCATCTTTCAAGATAAAGTATTTACTCCCAAAAATTTTGAAATAACTTACAGTAGGTTTGTGTCCAACCCATAGTTCATAAGGTGTTCGGTTGGAGTCCTTCTTCAGTTGTACTCGGTTAAGAACATACACAGCTGTACTGGCAGCTTCCCTCCAATATGTCTGAGCAACATTCTTTTGTATCATCAAAGTTATAGCACAGTCAATTATAGACCTATTCCTCCTTTCAGCAATGCCATTTTGCTGAGGTGTCCTCAGTGCAGAAACTTGTCTTTTGATTCCATGCTCATTACAAAAATTAGTAAATTCATCAGAGATAAATTCACCACCTCTATCAGATCTTAAAAATTTTATTTCCTTTCCAGTTTCTTTCTCTACCTTAGCTTTATACCACTTAAACATTTTAAAAGCTTCAGATTTCTCTTTCAGGAACATGACAGTCATCAGTCTAGTATAATCATCAACAAAAAGAATAAAATATCTATCACCAGAACAACTCTGAGTTCTCATAGGACCGCATAGGTTGGTATGAACCAACTCAAGTATCTTATTTGTTGAATAGTCTTTGCTTTTAAAACTAGACTTAGTCATCTTACCTCTCTGACATTCATGGCACATGGCATGATTAGGTTTTGTCAAGTTAGGCAATCCTCTAACTCTTTTCTTTCTACTAATCTTGATCATGTTGTCAAAGTTCACATGGCATAACCTTCTGTGCCACAACCAAACATCTTCATCCTTTATTAACAAACAAGAAGACTGATCCATATCAAGATAGAATAGATTACCGTTGGATTGTGTACCATTTCTGACAAGTCTTCCTCCATCATCATAGATCTTCACCTTTTTGCTCTCAAAAGCCAGTCGGTGGCCTGAATTGTTTAGCTGAGCCACACTTAACAAATTATAATTTAATCCATCTACCCAATATGCATTTTCACATTGTAGTCTGTCATTGATCATCAGTGAGCCTTTACCTCTTACCATACATGGTGCATCATTTCCCATTCTCATAGATCCTCCATTATATTCAACAAGATGATCAAATTTTTCTACATCACCAGTCATATGATGTGTATAGCCACTGTCTATGATCCATGTATCATTTCTGCTTACTTTAGAGATCAGTGCTTTCTCTTCATGTTTCTCTTCCTCCTCTGAGTCATCTTTCATAGCAACAAATACAACTTCTATATCATCATCAGAATCAGATTCAGTTTCAATATCTTCAGCTATGTAACATACCTTTTTGCCTTTTTCATCTCAGTTGTCTCTGTTGTAGTGTCGGTAGCCTCTGTTGACTCTTCTCCCATAGCTTCCTTCAGATCGGTCTTTGGATCTATCTTCATCTTTCTTCTGAGGACATCTAGTAGCGATGTGACTGACTTCTTTATAATTAAAGCATGCTAAAGGTAGCTTACCTCTTTACCTTCCTCTTCCTTTGGGAAATCTTCTAGCCATAAGTGCTTCAAGCTCATCAAGTTCATCATCGGTATCACCATCACTATCACAATTCTTATTATTCCTGCTAGATTTACCAATCTTCAAAGAAGACATGAAAGCCGATTCAACAAAAGGAACAACACTATTATCAAAGTTGTTTAATTCAAAGGTTGTAATTTTACCAATCAGAGTGTCAAGAGTAAGGTTAGATGTAAATCTTGTTTCATGAATTGCATAAATCAGTAGCAAAGTTTTGAGAATCTTGCTTATCATTGTTTCATCATCAATCACTCCGTCAGATGCTCTAATAGCATGTACCACCTCTTTGAGTCTATTTGTATATTGGACAATGTTCTCACCTTCTTTCATTCTCATATCATCAAATCTACCTCTCAGGCTTTCAGCTCAAGCTCTTTTGACATTCAGATCTCCACTGTAAATTTGTGTTAACTTATCCCACATTCCTTTGGCAGTTGTGCAGGTCTTGATATCTTCAAATTCAGCGTCGGTATAGGCAGTAGCAAGTTCCATCATAGTAACATTGTGTTCATGCTTGTCCTTCAGTTGATCAATAGTTAAGGGACCAGTAGGCGGTTGTATGTAGCCATTCTCCATCAGATCTAGTGCTGAGTTCCCAATTCTAGATATGTGCAGCTACATTCTACTTTGCCATACTTCAAACTTCTCTTTGTTCAGTTTCAGTACTTTCCTCTTAGACATCTTGAGACCTTTATGCTTAAGTCCTTAAAACTCTGTTCCAAGCAACTGATGCTCTGATACCAATTGTTAGAATAATTGAGAGGGGGATGAATCAATTATCCAGTGTCCCAAAATAAAATGTATAATTCAAAACAACTTCTCTAAATTCTACTCGTTGGTAAGCAATAATAACTCTCACTGTCTGTGCTTTTACCAATTACCAGTCTAATACTGTAACAGTTTACCGATCAAATCTAACATGAAATATGCAAAGTATGATAACAAACAAATATCACAATCAACACATAACACAAGAGATTTAACATGGAAACCCTGTAAAGGGAAAAACCACCTGGGACCGACAACCCAAAATTGTTCACTCTTCTGAAGTGAGGTCGGTTAAGACCCAACCCTGTTAAAGGTTACAAACACATTGTCAGGTGTGACCTTGTTAAAGGATTTTAGACTAGAATTTATCGTCCAACCAGCATTCACTATGGGTTGATAGGATAACAATGTTCATCCTATGATTGATACATCATAAGACTTTCAAGGTCCACTCGGTTAAGAGATTTAAACTATATACAATGGTTAAATGTGTAACAGTAAACGATCTGACTTAATACAACTTCAATTGCAAATTACAGATCAATATTCAGTCCATACAAATCCTTCTGACTAATATTTCACTTCAGATTCAATACTATATCAACTTACCGTCCATCAGTAATTGCTCTTTGTAGCTCAGTAACTATTATGCAGCTCGGTTCTTACTAACCAGTATGATCAGAATGCATGAAAACTTGTTCATGTGATATTCTTGCAGCTCCTTCTTCTTCCGACTTCTTTCATAAAGAAATTTTGTTATCTTATATAGGTGAGTAAATCATTTTCTTTTCCACCATCAGATTTTGCCGCTTAACCACATTCATAGATTTTGTCGCTTCAAACTTTCTCGGTACTTGTGTCAATAACACGTTTCAATCTGCTCCGTTAGATCTTTCCTGAATTTTGTCAACTGTCAATCTTTGTAACAAACATTATCTATTACCTCAATGTTATACACTTGCCAACTCATCAATCTTATCTGTTAAACTAATCATTTGATTCATTCTATTCCACTCGGTTAACGAAGAAATGCATTGGTGAAGACAGCTCAGTTAATACTATGGTTTGTATACACTACACTTCGTCGGTGTATACTAGAAATGCTTCATTTACCGACAATACTGCTTTGTGTCTTTCAGCTCTATACTTTATCATAGATGAATGCAACATAATAAAGTCAATATCATCAAGTCATAGACTCATCAACAAGTTACTCAATGTGTTCCTTATCCTCATCTATCATGTACATCTTTCCTCATGTAGATTTCTCTGTTCTTCATCTTTTTCACCTTTCCTCAAATGTGTCGATATAGTAACTTACAAGATAAGTGCTATCAAACTAGTTGACATCAATGACAACATAATACTAATTTAATCATATTACATATCTAATCAGCAACTCCTCAGTGATCTTGTAATCACATATTCTTCAATCAGATTCCAAATCAGTTGTAGTCCAACAAAGTGGTGATGCAATCTATAAATTAGTGACATCATTTATCTAATCAAAATAGACCTATTGATGGGGCCTTTCGACATGGGTCAATAGGGAGCCAGGTGTTTCCACTAGACTCTTCTTAAACGAGGGGTGAGATTAGAATAATGACCCTCCCAAGTTCTAGGGTGTTAGGTCACAACAACGTCGGGATGTCTATGAGCCTGACTAAGAGTCCAAAAAGTAAATCTCCTAATTATGAGTTCTTACAATTGAAATGAAACACAAAAGACAAATAAAGATTAGAAAAGGACTAAAAATATTTACTTTCCCATAAAAAAAAAATCATCAAACTAAATACAAGAGAGTGTAAGACACATTTTACCATTAACATAGATGATTAACAATCAAAATATATTGAGGAAATCAAACTCATTTCCTATTGCAACACATTAACTATACTAACCTACATCACATAATTTAGAACTTTTCTTGGATAAAGGACAACATGAAATGATAGGAATACCATTCATCGACAAGAATTCATTCTCATAAAGGTAGGGTAAAACATTGTTCTTTGCATTGATTATTAATAAACTATCAACACATCACTAATATCTTCTTCTAATAACTAAGGAAGAAAATATTACAATATTCTAGAGTTTAGAAAAGAGGTGTGAAAAATACTAAATCCTCTAACGTGCTTCAAATCATCAATTTGAAGATCATAACAATGGCCCAAGAATTTACATTTATAGGGATCAATTTTGTCATCCCAAAACTCAAGAAGAAGGGAGAGAAAGATTCCATCGAAGAGTCCAAATCTCGAGGAACAAGATGGCATACACTCCATGCCCTATACTTTTCCAACTATCATGAACCTATACTTTGTCTACGAGAGGAAATGCCCTATCAAAATAGGAAGGCAGAGTCCATGGTGTCCTTTCATGTATCACTTTCATTGACAGTGATATTCTACTTTTAGTTGTAGATGAATGTCATACCTATTTGTGGAGCATTGAATGTGGGAAACAAGGTGTTTGCAATAGTACATCCACCTAGATGTGACATGTTGGAAACCTCATTCCAAAAAACAAAATAAGGAAAATCCAAAACCCTTAAGTCCCTTTAGATTTAGTGAAAAAATTAAAGAATTAAAGAATATGGGGAAGAGATCTACTCTATGTTTACCTCCCCTATAGAATTATTGTATTGTTTGTAATTCTTGAAGCAGACTATGAGGGACTTCTCATTTGGTCAATTGACATATTCAATCTATAACCTCACCTCCTTTAATATAGCCTTGGCCTTTTCTCTCTCGTCTCTCATTTTCTTTCCAATCTTCCCACATCAAAGGTAGAGAGGATCACCTCCATGTAATCATCTATAACTCTCTTATCAAAATCATGGAAGGAGAAAAAATTCCCCTACACTCTACTATCCCACTCAAAAAATGAGACATCAAATACTACCTAACCCTACATGATAGTTAGGTGTATTCTTAGAGTATTAATTATATGTGACCCAAAGGCTTGGGTCTTCTTTTGTAGCTAAGGAGGGTGAGCTATCAAGTCCTTCTTGTATAGCCCCACGCTTTTAGTTTTAATTTTTGAGCTTCTATATGCTCAATTCTAGGAAGTCCTCTCCCTCATCTCCAAGGATATCAGAAGCTATGAGTTCCTCCTTATCCAAAGAGTTCATTTCTTCCAGCTCCAATATTTACTCTTTAGTCTTCTCCACATCCTTATCCCATGAACTTACCTCTACTAGGATCTCTAATTCCACCTTTGTGGCATCAAAATATATCTAGAGGGACTCTCCAAGGAAGACCTATACATACCCAAATTACTTTGCAATCCACTGATTAGTTATGGATCCCTTTTTCTTCCTTTCTTAGAGGGCTCTCATTTCTTCTTGTGGTATTATGGATAGAGTGGAGGTACTAGGACCATAAGACATGAGGGGTGTGGCTAATTCTTTAATATATTCCTTATATTGGGCCAATCACCCCATTAGCTCATATTTAGTTTTATACTCCTCTATCCTCTACCTAATTATGCTTAGTGTGGCGTCATCAAGGGTGGGAAGTTCTCTCCACTTTCTCTATTTTCCCAAGTTGACTTGGGTTAATTGGTAATCCTTGGGGCTTACCTATGCATGATCCTTATATGAGGGTGGGATGGAAACATCCACCACCATCTCCCCTTGGGTATTAAATATTGTTACATATGAGGTGTAGGTCATCTTTTCCTCCCAAGGTGGAGTAACATCAACCATCACTTCCTATAGTATTACCTTCTTGGGGATGTGCCTTTGTTTCCTAGTAAATCCTACTTGTAGCCACTAAGAAGGGGCCAACATATTGAGCTTTGTGGAAGGGGGTGCCTTGGACATGGCCACTATTCTGACTGGTGATGCCATTGGTGGGGGTGATGAACCTACGCTCTTTGGTTCCTATTGATATTGGGGCAATTATTGTGTTGTGTTAGAATAACTGAGAGGGGGGTGAATCAGTTATCCACAGTCCCAATTTAAAAAATGTATCACTTAAAACAAATTCAGCTAATTCTGCAACTCGGTAAACATAAAATACTAAATTGTCTGTGTAATTACCGATTACCAATTAATTGCTCATAGTGATTAGCGACCAAATCAAATATGCAACATGTAAAGTATGATAACCAAACAATCACCACATAAACACATAACACAAAGATTTAACATGGAAACCCTGTAAAGGGAAAAACCACCTGGGACCGGTAACCCAAAATATTTTTACTCTTCTAAAGTGAGTTCGGTGAAGAGCCAACCATGTTAAAGGTTACAAAACACACTGTAAGGTGTGACCTTGTTACAAGATTTAACACTAACAGTTGTCATACAACCAGCATTCACTATGGGGTTGACAGGATAACAATGTACATTCTATGAATGACATAATAAGACTTTCAAGTCCACTTAGTTAAGAGATTTTTTTGTTACAATGGTTAAACTAAAACAGTAGGTGATCTGATTACAATACAACTTGATTTTGTAGATGTTCAGCTCTATTCTAATCCCACACAATCCTCTGATCAATATTTCTATTTAGTTCATCAATATTCAATAACTTACTATCCCTCGGTAAAGCTCTCTGACACTCAGTACTGTTCTGTAGTTCGTTTCTTCTTCAACCAATCTGATCAAGCATGCATGAAGCTGTGTTCACGCGATATCTCTGTAGTCTCCTTCTTCCGGCATCTATTTTCACAATGAAACCAATGTCTCTTATATAGACAAGTAAACCGTTTTCTTTTCATCCATCAGATTTTGCCGCTTAATCTCTTTCATTGATTTTGCCGCTTAGACCTTCCTTGGTAGATGTGTCAATGACTCATTTCAATTCCATCCTTTAGATCTTCTTCAAATTTTGTTAGTCATTGATCTCATAACAAACTTTATCTTTCCACCTTGTAATCATACACTTTATAGCTCATCAATTTATGTGGGCTAAACTAATCATTTAGTTCTTTTGTCCATACTCGGTTAACAAAGAAATGTGTCGGTGAACACAAGCTCAATTGATACTATTGCTCGGTATACACTACACTGGCTTGGTGTATACTAGAATGCTTCATTAACTGACCACACTGCTTTGTAACATTTTGCTTCTAACTTCATAACAGATTACTGTAACATAATCAAGTCAACAATATGAAGTCATAGACTCATCAATAAGTTACCAAGATTATTCCTTATCCTCGTCTGTCATATCCATCTTCCTCTATGTAGATATCTCAGTTCTTCATCTTTTCTCCTCTTTTACAGATGTTTAGATATTTTCAACTACCATGATAAGTACTGTCAAAACTAGTTGACATCAATGACAACATAATGACTGATTCAATTATCTTACATATCATTTCAGTACTCGGTGATCTCTAATCACATGTAGTTCATCAATCAAGTTCTCAATCAGTTGTAGTTCATCAGTGTTGGAGGTGATGGGTTTGGAGATGGCATTTGTTTGATAATGATGGACTCAATTTTTGTGTCCACCTTTATTTGAGTTGTGGCCAACTCCTCTTTCTCCTTATTTACTAGTTCTTCTTTTTGTCTCTGGAGTTCTTTGTCTTGCTTCCTAGAAATATCATCTTGCATCTTCTTTTATGTGGCTTTGAGTTGATTCTTCCAAAGTTCATCCCATTTCTCCTTTTCCATATCCTCCTCTTGCAATTTCCTTAGAAGTTATTTTTCATTTTGTTTTCTCTCTTCTTCCAAGAGGAAAAGTGTCTCTACCTCTTATGTTTTCTTATACTCCTCCAAATGGAGCCTATCTTCTTCAATCTTGCTTTTCTTTTCTTCTTCCATTTCCTTTTGAAGGATCTCCTCCTTTTTTCATCTTTTCTTCTTTAATTCCTCATTCTCTTTAAGCAGTAAAACTCAGTCCTTCAAGGTGAGCACCATGTTAGGGTCATCGACTTCTATCAATTAAATCTCCCCATAGTCCCTTATCTTCTATAGGACTGGTTGTTGATCAATAGGGAGTTTTTGTAAGAAGGAAGGGGTTGTAGCTTCTTGAAAGGGGACCTATGCTATTAGGTCTGGGATATTAACCACCACTGGGATAGAGGCTCTTCTTCTCATTAACCTATTTATGTGGGAAAATGTGATGGGAAAATCATCATATGATGGTTTTCCCTCACCGTTTTCAATCACAATGAATGGTTTAGGCTTTTCTTTCATGGGTTGAGATGATGACCTCTCACATTATGGAGCCAGAATCTCTAGTTCCTCCTCTGCTACCCCTAATCTGATAGCCATCTTGGCAGACAATAATATTTATTTTGGTTCAGTAGATAAGATGAAGGTGACCCTTGATCTACATCATCAATCAACCTTTGGAACTTATTCATTTGCACATCTAATAGTTATTTCAGTACCTCTAGAGAGGCATTTGTGAGTGTCTCCTTTTGTTTAGCTATTTCTCCACCCTTCCGAGCATCCTTATCCTTTTTTCTCTCATAGATTTTAGTGGTGTGAGACCCTTTGATCTTCTCCTTTACCTTGTGTGCATCCTTAGACAAGTGTAAATCAATGTATGTGTGGCTTCGTTCTAATATTCTAGCACTCACTACTTCTATGTTAAAATTGTCCTGTACATACCAATTAACGAGGGAAAGGGGGTGTTGATCCACCTTGTTTTCAATATTAGCGGGATCTAGGACCTCACTGTCATCCAAGAAGGTTTTTGGTATGCCCTTCTTGATTCTGGAGGACTTCATTTAATAAGCCATTAAATGACAATATGTATTTCTTCTTTTATCAAAATCATCTTGAAGGTCAGCCCAAAAATCTTCAAGAGTGAGCCAGTGATTTGGATAGATGCCTGGGAGGAGCTCTTTGATATTATATTTTGGAACATACACATGATGGGTATAATAAAACTCCTTTATGCTAAATCTTTGAAGATATAACACTGAACATCCTTGCCCAAAACTTGGTTTAAACACTAATAGTGCCTAATAGAAAACTAGAAGCTAACATCGGGTTTATGCTTTTCCTTCATGAGAGCCTAGGGATCGATAATCTGCTTATAGAACTCCAACAAAATAATCTAATCACTATAGAGTTAGGGGAGGAGGAAAGGATTGTGTATGAAATCGTTGAGCTAAATGTAGGTGGAGGCTTTGTTCTAAATGAACCTTGTGCCCCAAGTCTCCACCAAACCCATGGCCTCTTTTGAGAGAAAGGACCCAACATCTCCAGTCATCTTGTTGATTCTATCATAAATAAAGGCATCATTTATGTGCTTGAAACATATTGTGGAATCCCTAATATTCAATTGATAATAGTATTCCCATAGAGTGGCCTCTCTTGAGTTCTAACCCATCCAACCCCTTACATAAAGTTTGAGGTGTTGTGGTTTCAATTGAGCCACTATTCAAATGACATAAGATGTCATGTAGAATTTGTTGGTATCCTTCACCTAAGTGATTTGTTGGTGAAGGTTGTTGGAGATTAGTTGAGCCCATTCAAATTGTTCCTTGCCCTTGATGATGGTGATGATGTAGAAATACATCCAAGGGTCAGAGTGGTGGGATTCCTCCTTCCCAAATACCTTTATTAGCATGATTATTAGAGCTTGGATAGAAAGCTTGAATTTTTCCCCATTGATGTGTTCTATGATCTTAATACTGACCTTCCTTCCTTGTGCCAACCAATATTCATTAAGGTGCTTATTATGATGGACCTTGTCTTTCTAGTAATCCTAGATGGCATCCTCTACATTGACAACTAAGAATATCTAGTGATCAAGGATTTGGAAAATTTGGTGGATTGCATCCAGTTTGAAATCAACAATCACATTACCCTTGTCTTCTATACTCTACCTAGTGGCTTGGTTATAGTGACTGGCTATGGTGAGAATCAACTCCAAAGATTTCACAGCTTGTGGAAAGATGGTGGCTTGTACTAGTCTAGAGAGATTGACCTTTTGATAGAAGTTTGTTTCTAGAGGCATGTTAGGTGCATTTGTCTTAATTTCCATCAATGTGTCTTTCTCGATGTTTGTAATATTTTGTACTACACACTCTTGCTTGGATGGATAGAGTTGTTGGTATAGTTACTTCATCATGATGGGAAACTTTTCAAGTTAAATCTCTTCCTTGGATTTCTCTCCTGCTATAATAGTTGGTACAATGGCTACCATAAGTTTTTAGTATACTAGAAGAAAAATATAGGTGAGAATATATATATATATATATATATATATATATATATATATATATATATATATATATATATATATATATATATATATATATATATATATATATATATATATATATATATATATATATATATATATATATATATATATATATATATATATATATATATTATATATGTATGTATGTATGTATGTATGTATGTATGTATAATGTATGTATGTATATGTATGTATGTATGTACATATGTATGTACGTGCGTATATATGTATATATATAATGTATTTTACATCATTTTTTAAGTATCCCTCAGTCACCCTAGGGTTAGGGATAGGCTTGTTCATGGAGTGAGGCGAATTCAAGGGTATCGAGTTCCTAGGGATTTCTTTGTAAGGCTTTGACTTCAGGGAGCTAGGTTCAAAAAGTCTAGTTTGGGATCACCAAAAAATAAATTCCAAATTGGCAATATGTAGATAGGATTCCTAAACCCATGGTCCTAGACACTTTTTTTTTTGACTTGAGGCTTTTGGTTTTAGGGAATGAGGACCGAGCATCTGAATTTGGGTTTATCAAAAAGTCATGCTAATTAGGCAAGGTAGCAGGAACGAGAATTTCAGGCTCGAAGTTCTGGAATACCTTTAACGTTGACCTTAGATCATCTTGGAAGGTTAAGGAAGTTGTTTCTCAAGTTGGCACATGAAAGTGACTTCAACGAGGACCTTCGAAACCTAAGGTTAGGGATGATGGGTTCAAGATTACCTAAAAGTGAATGCTAAATTGGGATTATGTAAACTGGAATTTCAAACTAATGGTCCTGGATTTCTTTGGATACTTATTAGTTAAGGATACACATGGGACCATGGTTGTCTTAGGCACAATTTTTGAGGCAAACTATGACTCAAGATTCACGAAGGTGGGAAGCCCTCACATTAAGTGTCTCTCAGGGTTGGTAAGGTTTTCCTTATTTTCATCTGTACAACCTAAGACATGCCAATAAGGCATCAAGAAAACCCTAATTCATAAATTTTAGGGGAAATCTCATAAGGAATTAGACTTTGGGGAGCGTGCAAAAGGGATACTTGGATGATTTGAGGCACATATGCATGTTTTTTGAGACAAAATACTTATTTGTAAACTAAGGACAAACGACCTAATTTAAGGAAAACAAAGAACATACAAAACCATAAAGGCAAAAAGAGAAAATGAAAAACCAGGGAAGGAAATAAAGAAGCCTACCTCCAAAAGAAAAAAATGACGAAAATGAGTGAGAATTGATGAAAAGATGCAAACATGAGCTAGAATTTGATCGCACTAGCTACTAGCTTGAAGACTTTGTGTGTAAGAAGGCTTTGGACTTTTCAAATGCTTTGTAAATGTAAATGGGCCGTTTTCAACTCTTTTATAGCCGGTTGGTTAAATGCATTGAACACACCATGTACTTTCTCTACTGACACTAAAAATCAAACATGTGAGGGATCGAAACCCTAAAATACCAAAAATTCAAAGAGTAAAAGAACTCTTAAGTAGTCCGAGATTCTGAAATCTACAGCCTCACAAGGAGACAAGGAAAAATCAAAGAGACTTAGAAATCAGGGACTCTGGAGCACAAAAGAGAAAGAGAATGAAAATAAAAAGGAGGACCCAACATTTTCAACACAAAATATTAGAATAAGTATGCAAGTCATAGCAAGAACTACCTTACTTATTAGTCAATACATTAAAAAAGAACCTACCCACAACCAATAAAAATATACATATACAATTTTCACTACTCCTCATTATCAAGATGATTATAACATTTCTCCTTGCTACAACATGCTCTCCATGAAACACAGGTCTAATTTCAGCACCAAATCCCAATGCGGCTCAAGACAGAAGCCAGACTGCAAGGAAGCAAAAGTAATGCAAGTTTTGAGAATGATAGGATAGAAAAAGGAAAGATTGAGGAAGAAGGGATGATCCAGGCTAAAAACATAATGGATGAGGATGGAATGAGAAAAGAAATGGAAGTCTTAGAAATAATTCAAATGCTAAATTGAGTAAAGTTTTAGAAATACAACTCCCTAATGATGTTATACAAGTTATTGATGAGTGCCAAAATAGGACTATGATTTTATTTTTCATTAAATGTATTACCTCTAAGACATATTTTTATAAATGGGCTCATTTTAATTGGGAGAGTTGAGGGTGGGATATAAAGGCTTTAAGAGGCTTGGGAAAAAGGTATGTCTCATGAATCTTTAAATAAACTGATCATGCTCAAGTGGTCTTATAGTATGGAACTTGGGTCATTTGTGGACAAATTTGTTACCTGCAAGCCTGGACTTTTAGTCTTCATCCTAAGGGGCCTTCTCATTCTCATTACCCCATGTGGATTGAGTTTCCTTTTCTCAATCTGGTATTCAAACCTTTTTTAAAAAACATTATCTCCTACTTAGGCAGAGTTATTTGGTGCAAACATAATTCTGATAAATTCCCAAGTTTAAGAGTTCACCCAAGAGCATGCATGGAAGTCGATCTCAATAATCCCTTACTTGAAAGCGTCAAGTTATTTGGACCTAGATTTGAAATAGATTAGCCAATAGTTTATTTGAATAAACCGAATGCATGCTTCTATTTCCAAAAAGAAGGTCATCTATTTCGTGAGTGTCCTATTCGAAGAAGAAAAATGGTTCAAATGCCTCATAATATGCCACCTAGTAACCCAACCCCCCTCATGATCTAGCTACCACTAACATTTTCCCTCCTTCTCCCAATCCTTCCACTCATTTTGACATGGCTGGTTATTATTATCCTTCGTATCTAGACACTGTCATGTCAGATGGTTGGAGGATTGTGAGAAAGAGGAAAGAACCTCTGGTCTCTTCCCATATGCCTGCCCCTCATTCTTCACCATGTCTTACATCCTCTCCCCATGTTCTCCCAAACCATCACCTTTTCCTACTTCCTCTCCCTCCCCATCTTCTCCCAAACCATCACCTTGTCCTACTTCCTCTCCCTCCCCATCTTCTTTCAAACCATTATCTCTTCCTACTTCCTCTCATGCTTCTCCCTCAGATCATGCGTCTTCTCATCCACCTTCTTCTGATTACCCAACCTCTCACATTCATCATAGATCCAAATCTCCTTCCACTGGTAGAATTCAATAAATCAAGGAACAAGAATTAGCTCTTGATAATATCTTTAGTGTGCTAGCTCAAGATGATGACTCTTCTAACCTACCCCATGAAGCTTAATTTACTTTCATGGAATGTTAGAGGGATTTCTCTCCCTCATTGAAATTATAAAGTTCAAGAGATGGTTACTAAATGGAAACCTAATATTTTATTTCTTCAAGAGGTCAAAATCAATGACATTAGAGTTAAAGCTTCTTTACAAAATGTATGGAAACATGCCACCTTTCTTTATACTTCCCATTTGGATGGTAAAGGTGGTGTGGTTATTGGGATGGCAAATTGGGTTTCAAAATATATCATTAATAAAGGTGAAGATCCCTCTCATAGCTATGTCTAGGTTCTTACTCTTATTCATGGACAACTTATAAGATTCTTCTCTATCTATGCTTCTAATATATCTAAAGAGAGAATTCTTCTCTGGGATTGGCTGGCTAATAAGTCACCTGATGCTGACTGGATTTTAGGAGGTGATATTAACATAGTAGAATACTCTCATGATCATAGCTGGAGTAAACTTCTTAATCTCAGCAGGGATGAATTTGAAAGTTGGTTGTTTTTTCAAAACTCCTTGGGTGCGATTGATCCCATTCATGAAAAATTTGTTACCCACTCCAAAAATTGGTATATTTGGTCCAATTGCCAAATGGGTGATAATAGAAAATTAAGTAGGCTAGACCGATTTTAAGTCTCTTCTAGTCTTCCTTTGGTTTAGGACTCTTTGGGGGTATTCATTCAATTGAATCACTCTTCTACCCTTTCAGATCATTTTTTGATTGTATGCAACATTAGTATTTCTCAAAATTCCATTACGGAGAACTCTCATCCTTTTAATAAATTGAACGTTTCTCACCTAAATAACCCTTCTTGCTTAGCTTCCCTGAAGGGGATTTGGACTACTCTACCCAAACCCAATGAAGGAGAATCTTGGATTGATTGGTGGTGTGATGTCATTTCTCAATATACTAGTTTTCTTCAATCTTTTGGCAGAAAAATCGCCTGTAACACAAACGTAAGGAAATATCTCTTCAAAGGAAACTTGTGCATGCTAGAAAACTTCTTAGTGCTGATCCTACTAATGTTAATATTCAAACTGCTATTGATTCTATTGAAAACCAATTACGCAAAATTGATAGCTATAAAGGTCAAAGGACTAAAATCAGATCTAGATTACACTGGATAAAAGAAGGAAATAGGGGCACAAGATACTTTTTTAATTATCTTAATTATAAGCACATGAAAGAATGAATTAGTGCTATTAAAGATGAGTTTGACTCCCTCCTTATTGATTAGTCTGAAATTTGCAACACTTTCAAACATTTTTATGAACACCTTTTCAAAGATGATCAATGGCATGACATTCAAGATTCTCTAGAAGACATTACTAAAGTTCATATTCCTAACCGCATAGATGCTGACTATAGTTGGCATCTTGACAAAATCCTTACTTTGAAGGATTTGGAAACTTCTCTCTTTAATATGGCCCCTTATAAAATCCTAGGTAGTTATGGGCTTCCTTTGGAATTCTATAGGGCAATGTGGCAACACATCAAAGGTGATTTTTATTGCTTATATCTAGAAGCCTTTGAAATAGGATCTTTGGGTCCAATCATTAATGGTGGCATAATTAAACTTCTACCCAAAGGAAGAAAGGAAGATACTATCTCTAGTTGGTGTCCTATCACAGTTTTGAAAACATCCTATAGAACCATTGCTAAGGCTCTAGCTAATAGAATCAAGCTAGTTGTGCAAGAAATTGTATGATCTGAACAAACTGATTTTATTGCTGGCAGATATATTCTTCATAATCTAATTTTAGCTTGGGAAATTTGTGAATGGACCAAAAAAACTAATCAAAATGTTGTTCTTATCAAACTTGATTTTGATAAGACATGTGATAGAATTTGGTGGACTTTTATTTTGAGCATGCTTAAATGGTTGGGGTATATAACAGATGCCTTAGGATATATGTTACAAGGCGCTTGTAATATGAATCTCATTTTAGGCATTTCCATTTCTCAAAATAATGTTGTTATTAATTCTCATTATGTTGATGACAACTTATTATTCTTGCAAAATTCTAAAAAAGATATTTCTAACATTTTGGATGTTTTGGAATTATATTGTGTTGTCTCTAGTTCTAAGCTTGCTAATGAAAAAACCAATTTTTTGATGATTTGGGATGGGCCTATTCCTCATTGGAAACCACAATAATGGAAATAGATTAAACATGGAGAACTATGAGGTATATCAGGATACCCTTTGGTCTTGGAGTTTCTCTCTCTGACATGTGGAATTGGTATCTTAATAGGGTCAAAGATAAACTCATTAATTGGGGTAATAAATTCCCATCCTTGGTTGGAAGAATCCAAGTTGCTAATAATTTTTTTCTAACCACTCATGTTTACTCTTCATCCAGTTGGATGCCCTACAACAAAGTTTATGAAAATTTAATTAAAATAATTAGACGTTTCTTATGGACTAAATGAGTTGGTAGCACAGGGTTTATATCCACTTCTTGGTCTCATTACATTCAACCTAAGCATAAAAAAGGAGGTTTGGGTTTAATTGATCCGAAGACTCAAGGGGTTTTCTTGGCAACTAAATGGATTATCATAACTGTTAAAGGGGAAGAACCGTTGAAAATACTTGTCCGATATAGAACTGACCTTGCCACTATTAAAGGAAAATGGCAGGTTGTGGGATGGTTAGAAAAAAATCCTCATTCTCCTTTCTTCTCTATTAAGGCCTCACCTTCTCTTCAATCAATTTGGAAAGCGTGGAAAAAGGTTTGTCATTTCTCAAGAAGGGGGGATGCCTCTCTCCAACATGGTTTCAACTTTTCCACCTCTTCTATTTGGTGCAACAAACATATTTTGTATCATGGTCAACCTTTGCTTTCCTAAATTGTCATGTTTGTTGTTCAAAAAGGGCATCAATAAGGTGGGGGGTCTTTGAGATTTCAACACTCTTAATTGGCTTCCACATGACATTGTTAGATCCATATTTAATTTGAACAACAAGTACAAATCTTTTCTTATCTTTGTTGAGTCTTTGGTGCCATTGGAATTATCTATGAAGCTTTGTACCCTAGTGCAGTTTCTTCAAAGCTTGGTTATGGTTCTCAATGTATCCTTTCTTATTTTTTCCCTTTGAAAAAGATATATTTGTAGTTGCTTCCTAACCTGCCCATAAAAACTCGCCTAAATAGTAAATGGAATTGCAAATTTAGTGAAAAATATTGGACCAAACTCTCTACTCGCATCTGGAAGTCAAAAACTAATGCAGAAGCACAATTAATGGCTTGGTAAATGCTACATTACAAGTTGTCGATTGGTGGCAGGTTGAAATGTATTATGGTTCAGTCCATCAATTGTCCTTTTTGCCAAAAACATGAAGATATGAGACATTTTTTGGGGATGCCAATTTGTTAAGAAGTTATGGAATTCTATATTTCACTATCTAGCTACTATTTTTTATCATAATCTTAACTAGAAAGAGGCCTTACTTGGAATTGGGCTTCAAAACAATGTTATTGCTAAAGGAGTTCGCCAAACAATTTTATTGCACTTTTGGAGAGTCTGATGTAAAACAGTCTTCAATAACTCCTATGATCATCATGAACTTGCAGTTCTAAAACTTTACTATAGCATATTGTATTGCCTTACCTCTCTCTTCTCTCAACTAGAGGTGGATGCCAGGAGGAGCTTAAAGACAAAACATCAAATTCAATGCATCCAACGCCAAGTTCATCAACTTATTAGCAATCAGAAATTTGGTGCGCTTCAAGGACTTCAACCCCTTATCCAAATTTTGCATAAAAGTTGTTCTGGATTGTAATTTATTTTTAATGTGTATGTACTACCGTTATCTGTATAGCCTATTGGCTAATAGCTATTGTCTATGCTTCGTTGTTGCTACTATTGTATGATGTGAATGTTTGTATTATGCGGATGTTGTTTTATTGTTTTCTACTCTTACAGTTCAAAAAATTCTTTCCTTTGTAATTTACATTTTTTCAATATAAAAACAAATAAATAAATAAAAATAAAAAAATGATTATAACATTCAAGCAAGAGTAATGTTTAATTTCATACCCTGGTTAACATGGAGGAAAGAAACAAAGAGGCAGCAGAAAACGTTATTAGGCAGAGTACGAGAGAGGAAAGATTTAGGGCGTGCAGGGGCAGGCGCGGGCTCACGGGCCAATGTACCTTGTCTGCGCTAATTAAAATAATATTTGCTGCCCCACTCGAAACCGCACGTGATCTTACAGTGAGAAAAGGCCAAATGATACACCCTACTGCCACGTCAGCCACTTAACCACGGTAGACGCAAGACGACTTTAAACCGGATATCAAGGTCAACGGCAATCATACGTCAACTATAACATGACGTCATCCGCCATCCTCTCAGTTTTAACGGGGTGTGCGCTAAACGCCGTTAGTGACAGCGGGGACAGGCGACGGCGCAACTTGACGCCGTCAAGTGGGCTTAAGATAAAGGAAAAAGGGCTAGCCCAGCTATAGCTTGCATCTCTGCGTGGTGTATGATTGAGAGGGCCACAGCGAGGTCGAGTGTGAAGTAAGATTTTGGAAAGCTCTCTGCAAGATTCAGGCTTTTGCGTAGATCGAACCTGGATTGATCAGAATTTGAGAATTTTGTGTGGATATTTGGTTTGCGCGCGGCCAGGGATCGAATCCTGCAGTGGATTTGGCTTGAATTGAGAAGGTAAATGCGAGTTTGTGTTCATTGATTGTGAATGGTGTTTTTGAGGCGGGAAGAGCAATTGAATGCGTTTTTATTGTGTTAGGAGTGCTGGCTGTGACGAGCTTTGCTCGGCTTTGCACGTGCACGTAGCGTGGCAAGCTTTGTGAATGCCTGGTTTAATTGACAAGATAAGGTGCTAATTGCTTTTCAGGAACACACGTCGCGGCTTCGAGCTCCCTTCAGTCGACAATAATTGTAGATCCCCTCAAAATACGACGCCTGATTGTGAGCTCAAGATTTTCGCTGCAGATTTAGTGTGATTTGAAGAAAGTGCATCTTTGGATTGAAGTGTTGCTGAAATTGGAAGAGAATTGAAGAAATATCTAGGTGCGATGGTGACGGAAGGAATTGTGCTTGGGGACATGGTTTGTTCAGGAGGCAGGCGCAGGTAGATCAGATAAAGTACGTTTAATTGTGATGCTTGCATTTTTCTCCGACAGAGACGGTTTTGAAATAGCTGAGCCAGATAATACGGTTCAATTCGTCCGTGTTTGTGAGAATTTGAAGCAGAATGCGCTTTAACTTTAGTTCTGTTGGTCGCTTGTTGTTGGTAATGTTGGCCAGCGTTTGCTAAGCCTGATACTAGAATGTTTTTAATATTTTAAATAGTTGTTGCTGTAACGGGATTATCAGAGCGAGTCTCCAAAATCGAGTAGAAAGGATTTTTGAAGCTTGAATGCTGATAGAATTGCAGTAATACAAACTATTTCAAAGCTGTAGATTGTTCTGCGCCATTTGCGCTCAGGGTTGTTGGCTTTAGATAAGAAACATGAAATGGCTTTGTCTTCTCGGCCCAATGTAACAACGCTGGGGGGTCCAAAGGAATTAGCAGCAGCATCAGAATCAGTGTATATTTCGTCGCCCGGTATTCGATCCACAGATCTCTTGTATTCCGTGCCGATAAATCCATTTTCTTCTTCATTCCACGACTTGAGAACATCTTCCCCTAACAGGCGCTTGATGGAGCTTCCGCAACCTCAACATTCTTCTGAAGGTAAATTTATTTTAATTTCTAGCCCTTATTGTTAATCTTGTTAATGGCGCGTAAATTTTCAATTAAATTACTGCGTGGTCGCAGGATCGAAACCACCTCACGACTTTCTTTCATTATACGGGAGCTCCAACTCTGTAAATAGAGCAGCAGAGCACAGATCTAACCAAGGTAAGTCATCCGCCTGGCGTTTTTAAGTCGAATCTTTTCTGAAATTTGCTTCTATTTTGCTTAATCCACGCGAAGTTCGCCTAAAATTCCTTTTTTCTTTTTCTAGGACTTTCCACCACGTATCTTACAACACAGGATTTCTTACAACCTCTTGAAAGGGGTGGGAGGAGTAGTAATAATAATAACAGCCGTGGTTCAGAGGTTTCTTCCGCTGAGGGTTCTGCTGCCACGTCGACCACCTCTGTTGAGCATGTTCTTCCGGGCGGCATTGGTACTTACAGCATAAGCCACATTTCGACTTATGGACAGAGCAATGGAAAATCTGAAGCCGGTCCTCCCCCGCCTCCTTCTCCCATGGTGCATGTCAATGCAACGGAAGCCAAACCAGAAATTGCAGCCAGGGTTGCTTCTGCTGTGAACAATTACGGTGTAGGAGGAGGACCGGCATTCGCATTGTGGGAAGAACGTGTTCGCGTTCCAGAGGGGAATCGAACCACTGATGCCCATGCCAAAAGTGATTCAGCTAAAGGTTTGTGTTTTTTCCTTAACCATAACCATTTTTCAGTTACCCTTCAACGTGATCTACTAAATATAGGTTAATTCTGATCATTATTTTTGGTTTTATGGTTATTTTGCAGATTATGGATATTGGTCAGCTGCTAGATCAAAAACAGACTTGTCGTTCCTCTCCAAGAATACATTCAGTCTCAACTCCGTTGATGTCAATCAACAGCCAATTCCTTCCTCAAGCAAGTGAGTACATGTCATCCATCGTATTACGTATTCGTGTCCTGTTCTTTTAAATTTCTTGTAATTTCTTCTCTTTAATATGGTAAGGCATTTGCATAAACAAGATTTAGGATCTTCTGGTCTCCAGGCAGCGGCCGCAAACAGGGCAAGGTTTTGTGGAGATGATGAAGTCCATGAAACCCATTTCAGAAGATGATGAAGAAGAGGATGATGAGTATGTGGATCGGAATCGAGAGGGTCGGAAGGAAATTTTGCCTCACAAAGGTATCGGAAACAAGGCAAATCTGCTTTCCTTTTGGTTTCATGTCTCCTAGGGATTCTTTCCATATGCTTTTAAGTTTAAGTGAATCTTTTAATGTTATAAATTGAAATCATTTGCAGCCTGAAATGGGTTTCACTATTCTTCAGGACAATTTAAGAACCTGCTCTGTCCGAATAACATTCTGTTAATATAACCCATATAAAATTCGCTGCATTACTGGTATACTCCAGTAATTTACAGTTAAGATTGGAACCGCTTGCCAGTAGTGAATCAAAATTGTGGTTATCATTATTACAGAGACATTTTTGTCGTCGGTGTTTGGGACTAGTAAGCTGTTAGTTTATGTGTAAATGTTGAAGGAGTCCTCGGTGAAATAGAAAAATATCTACACTGGAGTGACAAAATATGGTTACTTTTTTTTGTGTGGGTTCATACGTTTTCATGCAAACTTTACTCTCAGATCTATTTAATCTCTTAAAGAAATGTCTTGATTTTTCTTTTTAGTTGTCACCCTTCATTATTTGAGAATGTGATGGACCATGTTGTGTACATTCTGAGAGCTATATGCTTTTGCATATGATGTTTAGTTATGAGAAATTCTGCTTCTTGCAGAATGTTAGTGCATTTCACAAAGGTTTTACATTGGAAGCAATAATATTTTATTTCAGGTGAAGCGCCATCAAAGGTAGATGGAAAAAGCAATGATCAGAAAGCCAACACTCCCAGGTCCAAGCACTCCGCAACTGAGCAGCGCAGACGGAGCAAGATCAATGATAGGTGAGCCATACCTTTGGTGTTCTTCAGTCTTGCATCTCAAATGAATTTACTTGTATTTTCTCTGCAGACATGCATCTCAAATTAATTAGCTTCTATTCTATCTGCAGTCTTGTATCTCAGATGAATTTACTTGTATACTTTGTGTTCGTTCATTTCAAGGAGGTCTTCCCTTTCATCTACTACATTTTCTTCAAAACTTTTGTAGGCCAATTCATCATGTATTTATACTTCAATATAATGAAGGATCCTGCCAAGTCGTCATCCGGGCTCTTTGCAATTCTAGCTAATGAACGTTCCATCTTCTGGTGTTCTCCAACAGATCAGAATTTCTGGTCTTTATGATTGGTATTGTTGTATTCAATCTTAAATCATACAAGTCAAACTGCATGCCTAATGTAAATCCGTTTTCTAATTATTGGAGAATAAAATTTATGCTCCAACTCTAGCTTGATTTTCCTTCTTTTGCTTTAGGTCATTCTTATGACAAGTGAAGCCTGACTTTTGCAATTCCTGTCAATGTTCAATTATGGCCTCGTTTATGGTTGATAGCTAGTGCAATGGGATAGAATGGTGTAGGGTTTTACATATATATAAGAAAGAAGCTAAAGACTTTTAATGCCCATAGAAAACTATTCATGGACATTAAGGGACCAATATTGAAATATCAACTGTGTTGGTAGTTAAAAAAGAAGATTTTTTCTTATCAACTTTAACCTAAAAGTATAAACAGTATCGGATCGGTCCATATGGGTTTCAAAAGTTTGAAGACTTTCATGTTACAAGGTCTCTAAACAGTAAATGCAATTGCTTTAAGGGCACCGAAACAGCTCCCTTGAATTTGCAGGCTTCTTCTCTAAGTCTGGTTAGCTACTTCTATCATCTATGTTTAAGGCATCTTATTGAATGCAGATCAAGGTTTTATCATGATCTTTATTTTGCATTCCAGGGTTTTTTGTGAAGCTACTATTTTCAAGTCTTTCTCTGCATTTATGTCTGTGACATCTATCCATTCATTTTCCTCTTCAAAATGCCTAGTGACTTCATCTTGAGTTGAGGCACTTCTTTAATTTACAAAGAGTTCCAGTATATATTAGAGTATGCTGAGGTGGGAGATGTTTGCATGGTAATAGGCTAAGTTCAAAGGATCTGATGAATCTGTCCACAATCTTAAGATATATTTATAGTTAACATCATCTATTTTCCAAAATAAAGATCTGTTCTGAACTCTGCTTGAGCCTGTGAAGAGTCGGAGAGGTGACCATTATAAGACAGGGCAGAGCTCTGTTGAGTCTGACAGTGGAAATTATTCTGTGATTCAAAAACTCATTTTTCTGTCATGCTTATCGGTTACAATATTGCAATAGTTAACAAATAACTTGTATGTATCATTAATATGCTTGGATTTTACTCCATCTTGCAAAAACTTGTTTATATTCGAATATTGTACCCAAAATTGAAGGATGAAGGGTAATTTTTTTTAAGTTCGGTGAATATCTTGTTGATTAATTTTGGGAGTGCCTGCGGAATATTTTTAGAATTCTAACGTAACAAGTTGCCTGTGTTGTTAATGATTCAGGTTTCAGACACTAAGAGATTTGGTGCCACACAGTGATCAAAAGAGAGACAAAGCATCCTTTCTTCTTGAGGTAATAGATTTGTTGGGTTTTCTTTCTAGTTTATAAAATGAACTATAGAGGCCCATCAACAATGCAGTATTGCAGAGCACAGCATTGTCCTTAAGTCCATATATTGATTTGCATGTCTTGGCCAGGTTATTGAATACATTCAATCTTTACAAGAAAAGGTCCGAAAGTATGAGGCAACAGAGCAAAGCTGGAACCAGGAAAGAATGAAAACTATGGTCTGGGATTTATGCAAGGTGGATATTTTTGTTTCTAGCTATTATTAAAACAGGGACTTATCATTCTTGGCACTTCATTTCAGGCCCTAGTGTACAATTTACTGTGTTCATTTTTAGGCTTCCTTTCTTAGGGTCCTCAATTCCGAATTGTCTAGTTGCAGCAAAAGCTTAACTCATTTTGTGTATTTTGAAATAATATATATGTACCTAAGATGCTGATGTCAAAATATATTTGAAATGTGCAGTGTATAAATTTGTACTGATAAATTTTTGTTTATTCGAGACAGAAAAGCCCAGTCCATGGAGAATTGCCTGTGGATGGCTGTCGAACGATTGCTAGTGCTGTTATAGATTCAAAGCAAAACAGTGAAGCTGCTGAATCAAACAAGCCCAGAACTTCTAATGCAACAATGCTTGATGAGATTAACACTGCGGCTACGGCTGTGCACTCAAATTCACAGAATCCAATGCAGACGAACAAGTCAACTCCACTTATTCCTGGCTGTCAACCATACAGGGAAAAGGAAAATAGTGGGGTTTTCAACAAGTCGGCCCCCCTTACTCTTTCTATGCAACAACCTATGTACTCTCCATTCGGCAGGAATTTGACACATTCTGTTCATCCTAAGACACAGGCAATGCCTGAACACCACTCTTTACCCACTGTTCCAGGTATAACATCTGGCTGTATGGCAGTTAATTCATACCCTTTTGACAGGGAAAAAGATGGAAATTCTACAGCATCTGCCCTTTTGCCTCGTTTTCAAGAAAATACTGTTAATGTTATAAAAACCATGAGTGGACTTGAAGCTCAGTGGGCCGAGCGAAGGTCTTCTCAACCATCTTCAATCGCACCAGATTCTGGCCAGAATGGAGGGATACCAGTGAAAGATGAAAATGGAGATACAAAGTCAGCATGTAAGCCAGATCAGCATGCAAATCTATCTCTTAATAACAGGTTATCTCAGTCTGTATCTCAATCAGAAGCTGAACTAGCAAGTAGGCAACAGAAACAACAATCATCTTCTCCTGACCTACATAGGGCAAATGAATCTCAACTGCCTGCCAATGAACAGGAGCAACCTGTGATTCGAGGTGGTCTCATAAATGTTTCTAGTGTTTACTCGCAAGGGTGAGTTTAAGAGACACTACCATGGCCATTTGTGTTGAATTATCAGGTTCTGATATGAGTAGATATGCATTTAGTTTTTATTCGAAATTTTATTATTTCTATGACTCAGAGATCCATGAAAAATACTATTGATTGTATCTTATGCATTCTCTGCTTTCCATCTGTCTTTTTCCCTCTTTCACAAAGCTTGGTCAACAGCAGGCTGATTTTCAAGGATCTTCCGAACTCTTAAAACTCTCTTAACATCATTCAAATTGGTATTTTCATACGAATAAGAACTCTTAGAACTAGATCATATAGGTGTTCCCCAGAAATTTGTATAGTTCAGTTTTCTTTGATTAGAAATTTTTTATTATTTTCTTATCAAGTATATACAGCACTTTAGTCTTTCATCTGCAAAATGAAAATTTCTGTTAGCATAGATATGGAACAAACATATGTTGACTCAAGCACGAGGTGAGATATAAATTCACCTTTATGCACATATCTCTGATCATGTAATATATTATCTCTAGAGGAGATTATGATATTGCTGAATCCAAAGAATTGCAACCATAGGTAGAAAGGTTTACGTGGCAGATCAGGTAAATTTAGCTCTCTTAGAAGTTGCATTCCAGTCTGGATGTGGTTAATCTCATCTTAGAGGAGCCAATTAAAAAAAGTGGGAAAATTAGCATTTAGATGATTCAAATTAGTCCCCTATTAGACATTGTACATGCCAGTCAATGTAGAGTTCGCAAATCATAAGATATGTTCATTATACTAGACAGAATCATTGGATGAGGTGCTATATGCCTCTTTAGAGCTGAAAGAGCTTATTGAGGGATAAATTTCAGTAAAACTCATCGAAGTAGATAATATCCTTCCGGTCTCATCTCGTTATTTTGGAGTGACTGGATTTGGAAGTAGGAATTTTCATGTGACGATAACTTAACTTCATTTAACTGTTTCCAACATCTTATACTTGATTACCATCATCTGCTTGTTGGAGAAGACCATATGCTCGGTTGGGGAAGAAGAACCTGAATAATTTGAAGAATAGCTAAGTAGTACTATTTTGTGACATAAAGATTATAAATATAAATGGAAGTCTTTTAATCATGTTTTGTTGATTTTTCATAATACTGGGAAGGTTTAGATTTTTTCAGATTGTTTTCACAAGTTGTCATTTTCAAATATCTATTTGGAAACAACTGTGCTTTATCCTCTTTTCTTCAATTATAACTTGGGTCACGTAGGATCATAAGATACTTAATTTAAGTACACGTACAAACTTGTACAGAACCAAAAATACGAGAGCAAGAACATATAAGATATATCTTTAGTATAATCATAAGTATTTCTGTACAATCCCATTACGGAACAAGTAATTGCAGGAACATTTTTTTGGCATATGTTCTGATTTTCATTACCCTGGAATTCAAAGGAAAATGAATTTCTGAACTTGAAAATTGAAAGCAAGTTGGTCTTTGAACTCAAGAAAACAATTGGGTTCCACCTCAAGAAGTAAAAGAAATGCCCCAATCATATTGAATTTACTGATGTATGTCCTTTGTCTCTGTTTTTGTGCATTTGATTTATCTTTCAATACAACCTCAAATTAACTTGTTTTTCTCCTTTCTTAAAGAAAGATTTCCTCGTAGCTCTTGTACATCTCAAATTATTTTGCAATTTCATTATCTTTTCATTTGTGAAGATCTTCTTGAGAATTTTGTTGTCCCATTGATCCTTTTGCACTTTTGTTTGATCTACAGTAGGATGAAATTTGATATGCTTTTCTGAAGTAAATGTGTTAAAACATATTCAAGTTTTTATTTTTACTTACCCATTCCATGTAGGGTCAACACTCAATAGATTTAAATTTGTTCAAATCTGCTAAAAAGCAATAATCTGATTCCTTTTGACTAAAAGTTGAAAAAACATAATATCTTTTTCCTTGTGATTGTTCTTTTTATTTGAGAGAAAAAGAAGCCATCTCATCTGACAGTGTTAGTGCCTAGGGAGCACTTTCAAACTTGAATCCTGTTTCTTGGCTTACACTTTATTTCTGTTTTATATACAAAACGTTATACCTTGGATTGGCATTTGTGGGTTGACAGGCTGTTGGATACTTTAACGCAAGCATTGCGGAGTTCAGGGTTGGATCTTTCGCAAGCAAACATATCAGTGCAGATTGACCTTGGTCGGCAGAGTGGAACACTTGGAGTTGCAACTAGTGCCAAGGTCAGAAATGATGCTCACAAATAATCGTTGCAGCTATTTGTACAAGATTCTTATTTTCATAAATGTTGCAAAGTGAAGTTAGCCTATGATGAATACAGTGGAAACACTTCCTTTATTATTAGATGTGACTTTATACTCATGGGCATTTTTTATTGTAAATTTTTGCCAGGAGCAGAGTCACAATCAAGACGAGTCCTCACAAAATCATCAATTACAAGGGCAAGTAAGGGCTGCAGATCAAACTTCAGAATATGAATCACCAAATAAAAGGCCAAAGATTGAGAGAGACCTGTAGTTAACCACAACATATGATTGAGAACTACAAGTTGTGAACCATATGCCCTCAACATACATAGTGTCATTCTGTAATGCCAGAGGGGAGGATTTTTACTTCTGAAAACTTTATTTAAATTCTAAATTTGAGAAAGGAAGATCCTAAGTTCCTTCCTTTGTGAAATAGTGTACGGATGCAGTGTAGATTAGAGGCAAATTTCAAGCTTGTTACCATAAGCTCATATTCCATTGTGTGACAGATGAGAACAAATTAGAGAGAATTTTCAATATTGTTTTTACATTTCACCTCTCTATATCCATTACCAACAGTTCTCAAACAACTTTCACCTTAAGGATTTATATTTTATTTAACGTGTGCCTATAGGGTTGCGACAATCTGGAGTAAAGTTACTGTATGCATGCTGGAAAGCATAACATGCATTTCAGAAGAAATGTACAGACTCTCTTTGGTCTTGGGTTTGTCTGGTCTGCTACAGACCTAAAACTGCTGTAGATTATTCTTTGATTGGTGATTTATGTAATTTACCCACGGCAATAAGTTATAGTCTGTGAAAGAACTTTGTAACCATGTGTTCATGCATATTCCATGGGCATTGCAGGTGAAAACATCTCAAATTCGCTTTCATCCATATTACATGGTTATGAACAGCAGAAGTATGTACATTTCTAGTTAATGAAATAATTCATTTCTTATCATGAATATTTAAATATGGAAGGAAATAATTATTTCTTATAATCTGTACTTACTAATTGTTGCCTTTAAGCTTTTGCATATGAGATTTGAATTTCTTGGAGCAATCCCCCTTTAAAGTCTCTATTTGGATGGAGCTTCCAAGTCTTCTCGTTGGACCGGGAATTTCAAGGTCTTTGAGCAGGCCCCTTTTAAAGTCCCCATGTGGGTGGAGCTTCCAATTGCTTTGGTACCTATATGGCATTTATTGAACAAATTATATAATCTACTGACCTTTGACCCATCACAAGCCAATGAAATTTTTCTCGGCTCATCTCCATTGTTGTATTTGTGTGGATGTTGAGCCTCAAATCAAAAGAAATGTTTGAAAATTCAAGCAAGTGATTTCAATTTTATAGAAGAAACCACAAATATGTACTTTCATTGTGAAACCCCTAACCACAAGCTTAAGCAATGCCCACATATGCCAAGATCACATTTGAAGCCTAAGGGTGAAAACTTTTGACACTTCTAGTTAAAGAAGCTAGTTAGAGTTTTGTAGGTAGTTGATAAGAGCTCCCTGCCAAGTTTTCTTAGCCTAATGAACATGGCTTAAAGCAAAATTTGGTTAAGAATGACCTCATCCTCTTTTGAGTAAGAATTCATCTCCTAGCTCTTCTTCACAATTAATTGTTATTTTCTTTTGGCTATCATATTTCTATTGGGGCTTATTGTGAGGGCTCAAGCCTCTAGGTGATCTTAAATCCATTATAACAATGACGATTCATTGAGGGGAGATATCAATGACAAAGTCCACTCAATTTCACTTGATAATTATACTTGTCCAAATCAACGTCTTCTTTGAGGAAATAATTTTTTGGCACTTATAGACAAGGATGTCCAAGCTAAACTCACTATGGAGGATATATATATATGATGAACTATAACTGATTGAATATCTAAATGAACTGAAGAAACAATGATTAGAGATCACCGAACTCTAAAGTGATATGTAAGATGATTGAATCAATCAATATGTTGTCATTGATGTCAACTAGTCTTGACAGTACTTATCATGTTAGTTACAAACATCTGAACATCTGTTAGAGAAAGAAAAGATGAAAAATTGAGATATCTACATGAGAAAAAGATGGATACGATAGATAAGGATAAGGTAAACATTGGGTAACTTATTGATGAGTCTATGGCTTTATATTGTTGACTTGAGCATGTTACATTAATCTATTATGAAGAAGAGATTTGAAATTGAACATGTCAATGTGGTCAATAATTGAAGATTTATGTATACACCGAGCCAATGCAGTGTATACCGACTGACAGTAACAACTGAGCTAGTTTAACTAGTTATCACCAACGCATTTCTATATTAACCAAGAATGGATGAAAAAATTAAATGCAAAGAACAGCCGACTGAAATTTGATGAGCTAGAATTGTTATGATTTCGAGATTAAGGATTAAGTTTGTTATGAGATCCACAGCTGACAAAATTCAGAGAAGATCTAAAGGATGAGATTGAAACATGTTAATGACACATCTACCGAGGAAGGTTTAAGAGGCAAAATGGATGAAGGAGATTCAACGGCAAAATCTAATCGCTGATATGAAAACGGTTTACTTGTCTATATAAGAGATATGAGTTTCATTGTTGAAAAATGTCGAAAGAAGAAGACTACAGATATATCGCGTGAAGACTATTCATGCATGCCTGATCAGACTGGTTATTGAAAGAACCAAACTGCAGAGTTAACCGAGCATCAGAGAACCATTTACCGAGTGAAAGTAAGTTGAAGAATATTGATGAAGTGAATTTGATTATTGATCAGAGGATTTGTATGGGCTTAGCATAGATCTGAATATTTGCAATTGAGTTGTATTTGAATAAGATCATATCGTATCAGTTTAACCATTGATTCAAAAAATCTCTTAACCGAGTGAACTTAACAGTCTTATATTTTGCCCTATGTCATTCAGAGAATGTACATTGTTATCTTGTTGACCCCATAGTGAATGCTGGTCAAAAGTTAACTGTTAGTGTTAAATCCTCTAACCAAGTCACACTTAATAGTGTGTTTGTAACCTTTAACAGGGTTGGCTCTTCACCGAGCTCACTTCAGAAGAGTGAATTATTTTGGGTTACCGATCCCAGGTGGTTTTCCCTTAACAGGGTTTCCACATTAAATCATTGTGTTGTGTGTTATTTGTGATGATTATTTTGCTATCATACTTTACATACTGCATAATTGATTTGGTCGGTAATCACAGTTAGCTATTTACTGGTAATCGGTAAAGTGAACAAACAGATTGATATTTTATGTTATCGAGCTGCATAATTTGTCAAAATTATTTGATAAGGTACATCTTTGTATTTGGGACTGTCGGATAATTGATCTAACTAATTCACCCATCCTCTCAGTTATATATATATATATATATATATATATATATATATATATATATATATATATATATATATATATATATATATATATATATATATATATATATATATGTTGGCAAAATGGTCAACGCTCCCCTCGGGATTCATGACATGACTTAATCGCCCCCTGTGTCTTCTATAAGTCTAATGGTTGTATCAAACATTAACAAATCGATCTTTTGGTGCAACGACAACCACTACTTGTAACAATATATATATATATATATATATATATATATATATATATATATATATATATATATAGCTATCTCTTGAAATGTATAGGGCTTTATAAAAGCTTCTTGTAAGTTTAATTAGCAAGCTACTTGCCAACATATTGGCCTACTTGATATTATTTGTTTTTAGGGAATTAAGTTTCTATTTTTTTTCTAGAAATTACTTAGAGGACAATTTGTCTTCACATCACATAACTCACCACCTTGCATGAGGAGGGACATGATGATGTAGGAACACTAATTTCACCTTGTATACTATGAAAAGGGAAGTAATGCAAATAGGGTAGATGGCCTCTCCTTTTCAAGATTGCACATTTAGAAAAGGAAAATGCCCTAATAGGCTTAAGTGATGACTCAAGCACTAAATGGGACAATGATCCTTCATTAAATATGTAAAATTGACATGACAAATGATATTGAGACGATAAATGTTATAAAAAAATTCTTTCACTTTGCTAACCCATATACAAAATTATTGGAAACGGGTTGATAAAGGAGATATATTCAAATTTTTAGGGATCTTTGTTTCCTTTGATAGCACACCTACCATCCTTTGTCAATATATCATTTAGATGGTTTTGTAGCATTGTAAATTGTATCTATATACAATTTTGTGCTCAACTAGGCCTCACTTTATCTTTTCTAGCCGCTCATGCCTAATCATGTTCAAACATGCTCACACTAGTTCAAAATAAGTCATGTTCACTAAATTATGGACCTTGCATCCATAACCTTGCTTGTATTGGGAGGCCAAGGTCACCTGGGGTGACTTTGTCCACAGACAAGCTTTCTTTGGGCAACCTTGACCAAGGACAAATTTCCCTACGACAACTTTTCCCTAACAAATAGAGCCCAAATTCAAATCATTTAATGGTTAGCAAGTGCAGGAATGGGAAAAATTATTCCATGTCAAAATGCTTTGAAAATAAAAACCCAATTCAAGGGAAAAGTTATAAAATAAAGCATAACTCCCCAATTTGCATCATACATCATTATAATAATCTAAATCGAACATCAAGCATTCAAGGCAATATTTCATCCCAACATATTCTTTCAATCTAGCATTATGTAAATCTTCAACAACCTTCATGCAAGCGTGTTTTTAATGATTGATTTCCTTTTTATAGGTCTTGTCAAGTCATGTTATGCATCAATATTTGTGATCATATTCAAAGAGATTACATCAACAAGGTATAAGATTCAATTACTTTATTTTTAGAGCTAGGTTTTGATACATTACATCACACTTTCATTTTAACTCTTGATCTCAATCAAATTTCATGGTTAATTCCAAAACTAGGTTTGATCCAGGTAAACCCCCATCAACTCAACAATTTTCCTTCTTTTGTGTGTGTAGGTGATAGAATAAAAAGACACAAATTTGGATTCAAACTAAGGAGATAGATACCTATAGATCCACCTTTTGAAGATCCAAAAAGGTATGGTCTAGGTTATCCTAGCCGATGTAGTTCTGAATACTTTTGATGGATTGTTTAGGGAAACTTTTGAGAAATATATGGATCCTAGATCTTCCAATTCTATCCACATCCTGTTCTCTGAGGTCAATGTCACCCCAACCAACTTAGTCCCTTAGAGTTTGGCCTAGGTTTTGGCAGTAGGTTCCTCTCTACCTTTGATTCACAGATCTACTTCTATTATCTACATATCTATTTTATATATTTCTATATATGTTAAAAATCTTCATTTCTCTATCTTTTGTGCTAGCTCTCACATCCACCCTACATAGTTTTAATATCATTTTCAATTCCCCCACAAGGAATATTGAATCTACTTTATGCCCAATCCATTTATCCAATTGGATTAGTCTCCTTAAAAGTAAGATAAGCTAAAACTGGCCTACTTTCCTAGTTTTCATTCATAATCTAGTGAAGTCTATTTACTCACCTTACATTTTGGTGAACTAGAAACTTTTTACATACTTCTAATTTTCAAGACTTATTTTTTTATGATGGAATTCACTAAATCTGATTGGGTTTTCTATTTCACATGTGATTACATTACTTCTTAGTTACATTTACCAAAATCATGTGTTAGATAGTGGTTTCTTTCATTTTATGTTCCTTGCATTCATTCATAACACTCTTATATATAGAAAATATATTTTCTACTTGCAAATTATTTCTCAAAGCTTTTATCCATGTTTCATGTTGTTATACGATATCATTTTTAAGAAACTTCATGGCATGTGTAGATCTCATACGAGCTTATGTGGAAAATAGAAATCATGGAGTTGACATCGAAATAAATAACACTTGCATCTCCCCTTGGCTATCTTTTTTCAATGACCTAATAACAATACTCTTATTAGTAATCTTCCCAATAGAGATACAACATTAAAGAGAAGTAATAGATCCTCTCCTCACAAGGATACTTTGGTGCAAGAGGGACAAGATAAACATGTTAATTTAAGTACATCAATCACTCTCGATCCTCTTTATTCCTAAATATTATCTTAACCATCAAAATGTTTTAAGAAAAAAATGATGTTATGCACTTTATTCATGACATATCTCCCAACATAATATTAAGAAAATGTGAAGATTTAGATGAGACTACCTCTTCCCAACCTACCAAAGTGGATATGATGATATGATTAAGAATATCACTAAAAATATCCATCCTCGTACTGCCCATCCCTACACAAAACATTTCAATAAGCCTCATGATGAAAGCCTTCCACCTTCAAAAATAAACACATACTATGAAATAGGTTATGACATTATCTCTAAGAAAGGTTATAATGAAAAAGGTCTTGGAAAAATAGAAAAAGGAATAAAGGTACCTATACACTACAAAAGGTCTAGGATTTGCAACTCAAGAAAATATTATTCCTGACCTTCTTCAAACTAGCTTGATCACCCATTTATTGCCCGAAAAAAGATGAAAATATAAACCAAATGGAAGTAACCCTCCTACTTCATATCATCAAGATCAAAACAAAATAAACAATGGGAACCCTCTACCTTTTTTACAAACTCTTTTAACACAAGTAACAATCATTTCACCTCTTGATAATTGTTTGAATGTAGCAAAAAGAATCTATTGAAGACTTAAGTATAACAAACATTAAATTCCCCTTCTGCCACTTTCAAAAAATCAATAAATCAAATAATAATGGTATTAAAATTGTATTTTTCATCATAGCTATACTCATTCTCTTGTTGATTGTTCAATAAATTTATGTGATAGATGTCTTATTCATATTACAACAGATCTCATACTTTTTCTCATTATCAATGTAGTTCCTTAGTACTCTCTTTGCCTATTATATTGCTTTGTGCACTATGTAACCCTATTATCTTACCTTATTGGGGGTTCTTTGTCTTTTATGGTATTCTACTTCAACATATAATCTTACTTTGTGAGAAACATAATAGTCTCTCTTATCCTTGTCTCCATGCTTGCGGGGGAATAGTCTTTCCAATAGTATATCCTTCCTAAGGATCCACTTTCCCTTTGTTGAGTTTTAATTTTTATAACATGATGTCCTTTATTACATGTAATTCTTTGTTATGGATGAGGCTTCTCTCTTTTTCAAGAGGCATACATCCTTGATTATAACCTCTTCCTTTCTTGAAAGTGTATGTCTATTATACACGATGAGTACAACAAATGAAACATTCCCAAAAATATAGAACTTCTCCAAGAGTCAAAATGTCCAAGTAATTTGTCACAATGCACCATATGATAAAAAACAAATAAAATACAGTCAAGGTTGGATCTAAAAATATGCATGTGCACAATGATAGAGATCCTTAATTTATTTCCAATGCCACAAAAATAATGAATATTGGAGATTGAGGAAAAAGGTTATGAGCTCAAAGGTCCAAAATAGAAAAAGTGATTTCAAGTAGCAATAAAATTTATTTACAAAAATTATAGGAAAATAATTGCATCAATGTGAAGTACATTAAAATAGCTTCCTAGTAATGTCTTTTTACATCTATCTCTTCCTTGCCTCGAAAGAGCTATGCCCTCTTTGGCTTGGATTGCATGTACATTGTTTCTTAAAGGATGTCTCCTTGGTGTTAAAGGTGTTTTTCCTTGTTCTTATTTTCCTTAAGATGTCACCATACTCCCATGTTGCCATCTTAAGGGGAGGCATACATGGACTCTTTATTGCTAATGTTGTATTATTTCCTTATGAAAAAATAAGCTTATGTTTGGTTATCCTTTTGTTGTGAGTTTTACTTACAAATAGCATGCTTTGTTTGGCTATCCTTATTCAAATATTTTTAGGATGAGTTGACTAGCATTATAAATCTTGCTAGACAATTTGGCTCTCCATGGATTTAATTTTCAAATATCCTTTCATATTATGCTCTATTTGGTTATTCCTGGCATCAATTTTTAATATTGGTTGACTAGCATAAGACAACTTGCTAGACCATTTTCTTGCTGACAATGCTTTACTTGGTTATCCTCAGGATTAGTTGGCTAAAATAATACAACTTGCTAGACCATTTGAACTTTACTTGGCATTGATATTTTCAAAATGAGTTGACTGTCATAACACAACTTGCAAGACTATTCAACTCTCTTTGCATCTAACTCTCTCTTAGGATGAGTGGAACTAGCATAACACAACTTGATAGACTATTTTGACTCTTCCTCGTCACTTCACACAGATCAAAAAATATAACTAAACTTGTTGTCCCATATAATTTGTGCTCTTGCATTGATCGCCTAGCATAGCACAACTTTCTAGCCTATGGAATCCATGTTTTATTTTCTCTCTCTTCCATGGGCTCACAACATATCACACCTTTCTAGTTGGTTGGATCACGGTGTCTTATTTTATCTTTGATGTATACTCTTGACCATTCCAAGTGACCACTTGTGCTCGTGCAATAACATTCTGAGAATTTGATATTAGTGGTTGAGATGTTTTGAGATATTAGCCTTTTATTTTAGTAATAACCCCCTTTTGTATGTCTTTTAATTTTTGCATTTGTTTGTCGTCGTTTATTTTTCTCTACTTTTTGTGTTCTTTCATGTCATTGTATGAGTTAAGATCCTAGGTTTTGGGGGCTTGTTCTCTCTCTCTCTCTCTCTCTCTCTCTCTCTCTCTCTCTCTCTCTCTCTCTCTCTCTCTCTCTCTCTCTCTCTCTCTCTCTCTCCACCCTACTTTATTCTGGGTGTGTGTGTAGAAGCATACACCCACTAAATTGGGCATAAATATAGTATCGTAAACTATATCCACATATAATTTTATGCTCACCTAGACATCACTTTATCATTTCCAACTTTCCATGCACAATAATGTTCAAATTCATTTTCACTTTCTCAAAATAAAACATATTCATTAAATTTTGGACCTTGGGTCCTTGACCTCGCTTGTATTGGGAGGTCAATGTCACTTGGAGAGACCTTTCCCCAAGGAAGGGTCACCTCAGGTGGCCTTGACCAAGGATAGGATCTCTCATAGAAACCTTCCCTAATAAATGGATCCCAAATTCAAATCATCTAACTGCTAGTTTGTGGGAGTAATAAAACATCTTTTGTGTCGGCCTTCTTTGAAATCACAAATCTAATTCAAGGAGAAAGGTATAAAAGAAAGTGTACCCCCTCCTCATTTGCACCATACCTTAACACAATAATCTAAACCAAGCACCAAACATTCAAGGCAAAATTTCATCCCACCATATTCTTTAGATCTAATATTGTGGAAAGCTTCAACAACCTTCATAAAAACATGTGTTTATGATTGATTTCCTTTTAGGTCTTGTCAATTCATTTTATTGCATCAATAATTGTGATCATATTCAAATAGAATTGCATCAACAAGGTATAAGGTTGAAATACTTCATTTTCGGATCTAGCCCTGCTACATTACAATACACTTTTATTTCAATTCAATTTCATGGATAATCCCAAAACTACAGCTTAACCAAGGCAAACCCCTATCAACCCCAAAATTTCCCTTCTTTCTATGTGTAGGTGACAAGCTAAAAAGATACAAATTTGGATTCAAACTAAGGAAACTGTTGGAAATTATTAGGTAAGGTACTAAGAAAGGGGCGGGGGGGGGGGGGGGGGGGGGGGGGTGAATCAGTACCACAAAGATTTCACACTTATTTAACTTTCTAAACATAATCTGATAACCAGTAAATTACTTATACTGATAACGGTCTTGTCTTTTACTGATAGCTTCAGTAACATTTAACCGATAACATGTAAATTTAAACATACAACTCATAAACATTCAAACACTTAACACAATATTTTGGTCTCACAAAAAACCCTTGGTCAGAGGAAAAAAATGTGGTGGGGATGATACCCACAACTTATCACTACAATAATAAGATGCCCAATTAAGAGCTTACATAAATGTCATCTTCTAAATGACTTCACCCTATTAGGAGTGTCTAATACCCTGTTAGGAGTATTGAAAGTCCAGTTAAAGTCTACTTTGTTAAGAGATTTTATCCCACTTATACAGTGTCCACCTGGTTAAAGGATTTACAATAAGTTTTGAAATAGAATTTCTAGGTCCAGATAGAAACTACCCGGTTAAGGGATTTCACAATCTTGTCGCTAAAATTTTTAGGAATAAATCAACAAGAAATTTGACCTATAGATGCTTTCTCCAAAATCTTGTTGGATCATGTTTCGCTCTTCCTTCGTTCTGATCTCTAATCCTTACACTGCTCTTCGCATCCTCTGAACTGTATCTCTAATTTTTCTCTCTTTCACCATCATCATCTTCTCTCTCTTTGTCTTTGATCTCTTCTTATAATTTCTTGAACTAATTAGGGTTTCTCAATCTTCCATAAACTATTTTTTTCTAATTTGATGTTGTCCTCGTTTGTAAACTTTTCTTTTCTTTTCTTTTCACCACTAACGCTTTCTGATAACTCTTCCTTTATGCCAATAATACTCTCTTTATGTGGATATCACTTTCCAACAGTATCTTATGTCGATAAGTCTTTCCTTACTTTATCTATATACAAAATGTGATTTTCCCACAATGACAACCTTATCAAAATCATCATTGATTTCCTATTAATTTTATGTTGAGGATTTTGTCAAGTAACAATCTCCCCCTTTGGCACTAATGGAAAAACCTCAAAACCTTTCTATTCATGCTTCATCATTCTATATCTCTCCCCCTTAGATATTTCTCTCCCTAACAATTCTTTACAATGTTTCTTTTCAGCATACTTAACATTATATCTCCCCTTCTAATATTCTCTCCCCCTTTGACAACAATGCCAAAGGCGAAAACAAAACTGTGTCCTTTTGGTGTCAACTGTTTTCTTCTTCTGGTAGAATAGTTATGTGTTAGTTCTTGATAATTGCAATAATGTGCTCCATTTCTTCTTAAAATTATTTATGGCACTCATATGTCCTTTGACTCTTATTATTCTGTCAATATTATCTTCATCATCCTTCTTTTATGTTGTACCCAGTAAATCAATCGTTTCTTATATCTATTTTTGCATTAAATCCATATTGATAGCTATTAAGCATGATTCATCATTTACTATTTTACCTTTGTCATATAATTCCTTGTATATTTTTGTTGCTTCAGTCAACAATTCCTTCAAATTTGTAAGTTTCTTTGATAGTGTTCATGTTACTTATGCTAGCTTGTCTTCTCTTCTGTCAGTATATGGATTATGCTGTATCTTTTCTTCTAATTTTGTTTTTACTTTGTGATCATCTCTTATCATATTCACATAAGTTTTCATCTATTCTAAACTTGATTCTTCTGTATCCACTAAAAATTTTGATAGTAAGCTTGAAAATGTTTTGATTGTTTTCTCCATAATCTTTTCCATTTGTTTATCCTTCATCTGTCTTTTGGCAACTGTCCTCACTTTGATTTTTTTTGCATATAATATATGTTCCTCATAGTGCTTCCTTTTAGGATCTCTCTTCAATATTTCAAATTCTAGTCTTTCATCTAAGTCTTCTTCAAATTCTTCAAATTCTAAATTTGTTTTCCACTTTCAGTTTGTTGTTGTTGTCATTATCAAATTTTGTAGTGTCCTTGCAATTTGTACTTCCTCAGATTCTGTTATCTCATCCTTTTCCAAATTTATTAGTTGTTCCTCAATTATTTCTTCTTCTAATATCTCACTGATAGTGGGTACTATATCTGTAGCATATGTCACCTGTATTGTTTCAGTGTATGTAATTGTAACTTCTGGCATTTATTGTTCCTCAAACTATTCAACTTCCTCATTACTTGTGTCATCATTTGATTCATCTTGTATTTCAATTGGTTGACTCACTTGTCCTTCTTCAAACCTTATCAAGTTGTCTTTTCTTGTCAAATCTATGTCCTCTTCTTGTTCAAACTTTTCACTAATTTATTATTCTTGTACTTCTAGTAATTCAGCATTAAAAAAAAATTCCACATTTCCAGTCCTTCCACTTCTACTTCATTCTATAATCCTGCCAATATCTTTGTTGTCCTATTCTTTTTAGAAAATTTATCTTCATTTTTCTTCATTGGTTGATCAATCTCTTCAACATTTTTTTCTGGCCTTGCAAGTATAAGATTTCTTTCTCTGCTTTGCCTCTCCTGTTCTACAGCTTCATCCCATCTTATGTTGATTTTGTCAAGTAGCTCCTTAGGAATAATCTGTCTTAAGTTGCTTGGGAATCTTAAGAACTTATGAAAGTGAAATATTACCACATCTTCTATAGTTTTATTGTCTTCTTTTGACCATGTCTTGTATTGGAATTCAAGTATCTTTCTGATACTGCCATACTTTCTTATTTTGTTTTCTATATATATAGGTGTTCTTGGAATCCTTACATTTGATGGTTCTAACTTTGGTGTAGGTTCATTTTGCTTTCTTCTTGTTCTTATGCTTCCTTTCACTCTTGATTGACTGAACTTGTATTTCTCCTTTGTGTATCTTGTGTTTTTTTAGATCTTGTTCTCTTTGCTAGTGGAAATTCTTCTTTAGCTTCGTTGTCGGTAGCTTGTTTCCATTTAGCTATCTTGTTCTTGATTTTGGCATAAGTCTCTGGTACTGTATTTCTTTTCTATCTTTTCATTGTATTGTTGTTTCCTTCTTTTGATTTCTTCTCATCCGATATCATCCTTTTATATACTTCTTCATAGGTTCCAAACTGATTAGCATCTATATCCTTTTGTTGGCTCAAAAGTTGCTCAATACTTGTTATTAGTTTATTCCACTAGTAGAACTTGGAAAATAAATGACTACATGACTAAAACTTTTAGTCACATGACTAAAATTGATCAAATTGTACTAATTATTTGTAATTCACAAGTATAAATGACTAAATAAATGACTAATTTGGTCATCAGGGAAACTCACAAGGTCATATAACTAAAAATGAATAAATAAATGACTAAATAATTAGTCACCCAAATAAAAATGACCAAAGAAATGATTAAATAATTAGTCATCCAAACAAAAATGACGAAATGAATGATTATTACTCCTTTATAATAACATTTGATAATATCATAGACTTATATACTTAGAAGTTCCATTTCACCAGTAATGTTTGTTCATTAATAGGCTTATTGCGTGAGCAATCCATCTACACCCATCTCATGCCAGGGATCTGGCTTTTAGGTGATTTCAAAATTGATCGATAAATAGTTATGTCGATGATGCCAAAGATTATGTGTGACGAAGAATACTATAGATATCATATTAAAATACACAAAAAATTAAAAATATTAACATTAATTATTAAAATTTCAATTTTAGTTCAATAAATAATATAAATTATAAAAAAACCATAAATTTCAAATCAAGAAGTATAATTATAAGATTCATAAAAATATAAAATAAACAATAGAAATCACCTAAAATAATTCTAAATCAATAAAAATAATAAAATGTTAAAAGTATATAAAACAATATAATTGTAAAAGATAAAAACAAGATAGAAAAATTAATTTAAATTTTTTTTTTCTTATATAATTATATAATTTTTAATTATAATTCAAAAACTATTGTATACAATAACTTTTATAAACATAATTGAAAGTATATACATACTATTTTTCTATATAATTCTTAGGTAAACAAATGAAATATTTTTTTAATGAATGAAGAATTTTCTTTTTTGGGTGAAAATTTATATTTATATTTATTAATAAAAACTGGTTCAAAAAGGGCTCCCGGAGAAAAGAACCAGTAAAGAAAAACTTCATTCGTTACCCGTAATACAAATGGTCAAATAGTTATTGACATATAGCCAAGGGCTATCCCAACCCAACTTGGTCACCAAATGACCAACTTACAATTGGTACAAAAAACCCAATCAATAACTATGCAAGGATATATGCAATAATCCATACAAAGTTTTAGTAAAACATCCCCATAAAACCAATTTACATAAAGGAAGAACCCCCAACCTATTCTAAGTTCAACAAGTGAAAGAGGATGGATGAATACAAAACTCCAATCCTGATTACATTCTTACATTAGATGAGATTTTGATACATAGAAGTCCAGCTCGAAATTGAATCATGAGCATTGTCAACCCAAGTGAAAGATGCAGCCAAAATTGAGGAGTATCATAAGCAGTCAAGTAAGCCATCTTGAAATAGAAACATCAAGAAGGCAGAGAAACCAAGAAGGTCAAAAAATAAATAACAGATATTCAAAATTTAACCATCGAAATGAGGATCATCCACCCCAAATGGCGAAAAGAATAGAGAGCTCCAAATTCTGTCAGCTTCCTTATGGATAAATGAAGCTGACCCAGAGGCAACACTAGGATGCTAGGTGTTGGCATTAAGCAGAATTGCCACTAGTGACAACACTTATTTGCATTCTGGGTGCAAACCGAGCAGACAGAGCAAACCGAACAGACAGTGCAAACCGAGCAGACAGTGAAAACCGAACAAACAGTGCAAACCGAGCAGACAGTGCAAACCGAGCAGACAGTGCAAACCAAACAGACAGTGCAAACCGAACAGACAGTGCAAACTGAGTAGACAGTGCAAACTGAGCAGACAGTGCAAACCGAGCAGACAGTACAAACCGAGCAGACAGTGCAAACCGAGCAGACGGTGTAAACCGAGCAGGACAATGTAAACCGAGTAACATCATGTCTACCGAGTCACCAGTATTTATCGAGTTCAAAACCTACCGAGTGGTCAGTATGAACCGTGCCTTCACTTCTACCGAGTGCATGATGATGCCGAGTAATGTAGTGGACGCCGAGTATCAGAAAGTCACCGAGTTAGTTTGCAGGAACCGTGTAACCATACTTGGGCCGACTTAGTAGCACTTATGTTTATTTGTCAAGCCGACTTTGTAATTGTAATTGTAATTAATTGTTTAAGACTTGTATATAAACAATGTTGTAAAAAATGTCAAGAGTAATGTAAGAAGAATATATGTGAAAAAGAAAGAAAGGCAGAGATAAGCAAATTACAAAGGGCTTCAGCAGTATAAGGAACAGCAAAGACAAATTCATCACAGAAGGTGATCAGTACATCAGCGAATCTCAATCAGCAATCCAGTTGCAAAGCAAGAGATCTACTGTTTCATCCTAACAGGTGAATCAGTACTAAATCCTTTAACCGGGTAGACTTAACAGTCTTTTGTAAAATCTCTTTACCGAGTGCATACTTCATTGTATGTTTTGTAAATCTTTTAACAAGGTGGATTTAGCAATCCTTATTGCTCCTAACAGGGCAGATCATCAAAAGTGATCAAATTGTAAGCCTTAACCGGCCAACTTTATTCTGCAGTATTAAAGCTTTGTGGGTTTCATCCCCACCCCAGTTTTACTTTCTTTTTGGAAGGTTTCTGGGTAACCAAATCTATGTGTCATTATTGTGAATGTTTTTAAGTTTCATGCTTTCTGTATGCAAAGGTTAAAGTAAATTACATGTTAATACATCTGTAATTGAAAGAAAATTTGGAGTTACTGATTCACCCCTCCCCTCTTAGTAACTCGGTTAATTCCTGAATATTTCCAACAATTGGTATCAGAGCAGCATTGGTTCTCAAGTCAAAGCTTAACTAGCTTGAGCAAAGATCCAGGACAATGGAGGTATTCAAACTGAACAAGGTGATTGAAAATGAAAAGCTAGATCTGGAAATGGCCATAGCTAAACTCAAAGAAGCAAAAGAACATCTTTCTCAATCCCTAAGAAGAAGGAAGGAACTTGCAAATTAGATGAATGATCAGAATTACATTGAAGAAAAGATTGAAGATCTTTTTCCCTCAAATAACTCAGATGAAGCAAACAATGCTGTCAAAGAACTCCTAGAAAAGAATGGGTCTCTACAGGAAGAAGTGAGAAAATTAAAAAGAGAACAAGAGCTACACTCTACAAGATTTTGTGAGATCTTGGAACAAAGAAACAAGTTGAAAGATGAATTAGATGGAAGGAACATTGAAGTCCAAAATAAAACCCTTCAACTAGAAAACCTAATTGATCAGATCTCTCATACAAATGAGGAAATTCTGAATCTAAGATCAGAAATAGAAAGCACAAGAGAAGAACTAAGATCTGAAAAGGAAATCAATCTAAGATTGGTGGATGACCTAAACGCTAAAAAACAAATCAATGAAGGAATGCTGAAAAGTCAAGAAGACTTGAATCAGCTGTATGAGCGAAATCTTCATAGGCAAAAAGGAAAAGCAGGACTTGGATACAAAGGAGAAGGTGAATCTTCTAAGCAAGGTACTCAAAGGAATCAAAAACCTACTTGTAATCACTGTGGTAAAATAGGACATACTTCAAATAAATGTTGGAGCAATAAAAAGGCAGAATTCAATGGAAAATGCTACAACTGCAATCAACCTGGTCACAAAGCAAATGAATGCAGGGAAAAACCAAGATTCAGAGGTAATTGTCACAAGTGCAACAAACAAGGTCACAAGGCATCCGAGTGCAGATCCAAGACATTTAATCTAGCAGAACAAATTATGAAAGCAATGTTTGGATGGGACTACAACACTTGGTGTAGATGTCATTACTGTGGAGAATATGGACACATTGGCATGAATTGCATAAAACATCATCTAAGGAAAAGAGATACTACCGTAAGATGCTTCAAATGCACTAAACTCGGTCACATAGCCAGAAACTGCATGAATGCTAGTGAAGTTGAAGATGGAAAGAAGAATGAAGCAACTAAGGTCAGGAAACAGGTGAGACAAAAATGGATTCCTAAATCTACCGAGCAATCCAGACCAAGTAATGGAATGGATGGCTCTACCGACTCAAACTAAATTTCCAAGAAAGCACTAGAACTGTATTCTCATAGACCAATCTCAAGCAGTTCCAGAACCAAATTAAAAGAAAGATCTAAATCAGCATACAAGATGCAGTAAGATCACAGGGAGGTCGGTATCAGTCTTCACCGAGCAAGGTCGGTACCCATCTTTACCGAGCGAGGTCGGAGCAATATGAATTCTCGAGTTCACCGAGTTGCGAAGTCTTTACCGAGAAATTAATTCTTAGTGGGTGACAGTCTGTCAGAATTCATACCCTAATTTGTACTGAGCATTAATGACAGAGTTATAAACAAAAGGCAAGTAATCGAACTCATTCTTCACCGCGAACCTTTAGCACTTTGAGAGTAGAAAATTTCAAGAGCAACTCAGCGATTCAATACTTTTGCGAAAGGAATTTTCTGTGAGCTACCATGGCATCATCCAGCACCTCAGCGAAGAAAGGATCATATATGTTAGTCCAAGGGGAATGGAAAGCACCAGATTTCAAGATCGTGCCCGCAATTGCAGCAGCCCTAGATCCGAACGGAGCTCAATCTCAGATTCCTCCTAAGGTACTACTTATTAACGATATCCGCAATCATTTCAACTGTTCAATTCATGAAATGGGGAACCTAGAATTAGATACTGTGCATGAAGAACTGTGTGTGGATGGTATTCTGAAACCCGAGCACAAACATCTAGAAGATAAAGGTTTAGTTCACATTGCACATCTACCTCAAAACTTTCGAGATAAATGGGTTAGATACATTCTCAGCCGTGTACATGATGGCAAGATTTGGCTTGAGCAACCCATAGAGATCACAAAGAAGATGATTCATCAAATCACCGGTCTTCCCATGTTGAACAAAGCAAAAACTACCAAAACCCTAGGTCGGACGGAACTAGAGAAGAAAACCCTAGCTGAGTGGGACGGTAGAGGCATGAAAGTTAGCAGCATTACGGATGCTGAACTGAAGTTTGGTACACACATTATTGCCCATAAGATTTACAGTTCTAGTCGACAGAATAGTGTCTCCTGTGAAGCTATTGACCTAGCATACAAAGTGGTCAAGAATAACTTAACATTTGACCTAGCAGACTTATTGTTAAAGCAGTTTAACAAAAACATGGAAAGCATTCAAACTTCCAAAAACAATCCATGTAAGTTTGGATCCTTATTGGTCTGTTTATTCTTCTATGTTCAGAAATTCTTCCCTTCTAAAGGAAAAGTTGTATGGAGAAAAGATGTGCCAGCCCTTTATGAAATAAATGAATACATCTCAGAAATGGGTGAAAATTTTGAAAGCATCATGGATAATTATTTTGAGTCCTTCAAAGAGAAAATGAATGACAGATTCCGGATTCCACAGAAGTTGGTGGAAGATTACAAGGATGACATTTGTTTTATGGTGGATTGTGATAATGTATATATTCAAGCAGCTAAACCGAGGACTGTATATGTAAAACCTCTTCCTTATGAGGTAAATATTGATGAAACCAAGAATATCATTGAAGCTCTTCTTAATCAGCCTGTCAATCCCAAAGCTCCATATTTTGGAACATATGATGAAGCTAAGGTGAGAATTGAACTAAGCATAAAGCTTCCACAGGTGGTAAACAAAGGAAAGAAGAGGATAGCCAAAATGCAAATTATAACCGAGGACAAAGAAGAAAAAGATGAAGAAGAAGAGGAAAAGGATGAGAAAACAGAGGAACCAAAACTTGCAAAGAAGAAAGGAAAGGTATTCATCACTAAGGCACCTAAGCCTCCCACTGCTGTATTTACAAGGAGAAATGCAAGAGGCAAGGCAGACAAGGCAGACAAGGCAGATAAAGACATAGTATTCAAAAGGCCTCCTCTAAACTTTCAAGAAAAGATCAAACTCTTTAGAGACGGATCAGGGTCTGGAGTAAGTAACATAAAATCCTTTAAATATGAAACCAGATCAGAAATAGAACAGAAGGAAATAGAAGATGCTGTTATTGAAAAGATGGGACAGTGGAAATACTCTCCTGAAGAAATAGCCCCACAGGTTCCAGCAGTTCTATTAAATCCAATAAAAATGAGATGGAGCAATGCAAAGCAAACTGTGATAGACATATTTGATCAAACCCTGAGACAGTTAATGCCGAGCTTGAAAAATGATGAAGTAAAGAAGGCATTAAAAGAAAATGAAAGTAAGATGACATTAAAGTTCAATACTTGTTTGATTCTGATCAACAATGTTGAATCGGTTGTGAAGGCTGCAAATGCTACATGGAAGAACATATACCACCTTCACCAACCGAGTATTGAAACAGTCATAATAAAAGACATTGAAGATGACAGTGATGAATAAGAAGAAGCCACTGAGGTAGATGATACTGTGAGGATAGCAGCAGAAGTCATTGCATCCCTTCCTACCTCTCCAGTAAAAGTTTCTACATCCAGCCCGGAGACACCTTCAAGCATGGTTGTGACAACTTCAACATTTGTCCAATCATCTATAGCAACAACAGAAGCAACTACCATTTCTTCTACCGAGTTGCAGTCTCCCGCATCATCAAGTTTTCCAGCAGTAAGTTTTCCAGTTTTTGATTCTACAAGTGTAAATATTTTAAGCTCTCCAATAGACAGTGTGCCAGTCTCTATAGCCAGCCCTACTATATCTATTGTCACTACTACTAAGATATTAAGTACAGATAAGCCTAAGGCTCTACCGAGTATAAAATTTTTGGGTAAGAATATAGTAGAGGATATAGACCTAGATGAAGAGATAGAGATTCCAACATTAGATTTTGCAAATCTATCAGCGGACCAAATGCAAAATATAGGTGAAATCCTCCAAAGGAAAGCAAAACAAAAGAAGCTTAAAGAGGAGAGAGACAAGGAATATCAAATCATCAAGGATGCTAAGGAAATTTTATCTGATGCATTAGGTATTAAAGTAGACTCCTCCCAACATGTTTTGCTACAATTAGCAGAAGCAGTTAATAAATACAATGAGGATTCATCTGGGACAGAAAAGTTAGTTGAAAGAGCCGAGAAGAGATTCAACAATAAAGTGCTTGAGCACATTGCTCAGCACATAGCTATTAACCAAGTAGAATTGTCTTCAGTTTTGTCAAACATTGAATCTACCTATTCGAATGCTACCTCTCTTTTGGCCAGATTGTGCAATATTGCCGAGTTCACAAAGGATGTTAAGGATAAAATGAATAAAATGGATGAGGATATGAAGATTAGCATACAGAAGCTGCAACTTGAACCAAGTTCAAGCTCTGCTCATCACATGAAAATCTCATATCTATCAAATATGCAGTCAGATCTACTAAAAGAAGACACAAGGATCCGGTCCACACTGCTAGACATCCAACACATGATCCTTCCCATCATGAATACAATGTATAAGCACATTGAACATTCCAAAACATTGATTCATGACAATCAGTTCTCTATAGCAGATCACTTGATTGAACTCTCTGCAGAAGTCCAAATTGCAATCCAAACATGCAAGATTCTGCAAGAAAGTTGGGACAGAACCCTGGCACTAATAATGAAGGTACATTCTAATTTTCTATCAAATTTTGGATTCTCTCTGTAAATCACTTGTATATGCACCTTTGGCATTATCGCCAAAAAAGGGGGAGATATGTATAGAGGGAGATATATGTATAGAAGAAGATTTGTATAGAAACAGTTAGCACATTGAAAGGGGGAGACAATGTATAAAGCCCTATAGCAAAGACAAATTTTGAAAAATCAAAATAAAACTCAGCATAATTCATGTATATAAGTTTTGGCCAATAAGTGTTTTTGTCACTAATGCCAAAGGGGGAGATTGTTGGCATTAAGCAGAATTGCCACTAGTGACAACACTTATTTGCATTCTGGGTGCAAACTGAGTAGACAGTGCAAACCGAGCAGACAGTGCAAACCGAACAGACAGTGCAAACCGAGCAGACAATGCAAACCGAGCAGACAGTGCAAACCGAGCAGACAGTGCAAACCGAGTAGACAGTGCAAACCGAACAGACAGTGCAAACCAAGAAGATAGTGCAAACTGAACAGACAGTGCAAATCGAGCAGACAGTGCAAACCGAGTAGACAGTGCAAACCGAGAAGACAGTACAAACCGAGCAGACAGTGCAAACCGAGCAGATAGTACAAACCGAGTAGGACAGTGTAAACTGAGTAACATCATGTCTACCAAGTCACCAGTATTTACCGAGTTCAAAACCTACCGAGTGGTCAGTATGAACCGTGCCTTCACTTCTACCGAGTGCATGATGATGTCGAGTAATGTAGTGGACGCCGAGTATCAGAAAGTCACCGAGTTAGTTTGCAGGAACCGTGTAACCATACTTGGGCCGACTTAGTAGCACTTATGTTTATTTGTCAAGCCGACTTTGTAATTGTAATTGTAATTGTAATTAATTGTTTAAGACTTGTATATAAACAATGTTGTAAAAAATGTCAAGAGTAATGTAAGAAGAATATATGTGAAAAAGAAAGAAAGGCAGAGATAAGCGAATTACAAAGGGCTTCAGCAGTATAAGGAACAACAAAGACAAATTCATCACAGAAGGTGATCAGTACATCAGCGAATCTCAATCAGCAATCCAGTTGCAAAGCAAGAGATCTACTGTTTCATCCTAACAGGTGAATCAGTACTAAATCCTTTAACCGGGTAGACTTAACAGTCTTTTGTAAAATCTCTTTACCGAGTGCATACTTCATTGTATGTTTTGTAAATCCTTTAACAGGGTGGATTTAGCAATCCTTATTGCTCCTAACAGGGCAGATCATCAGAAGTGATCAAATTGTAAGCCTTAACCGGCCAACTTTATTCTGCAGTATTAAAGCTTTGTGGGTTTCATCCCCACCCTAGTTTTACTTTCTTTTTGGAAGGTTTCTGGGTAACCAAATCTATGTGTCATTATTGTGAATGTTTTTAAGTTTCATGCTTTCTGTATGCAAAGGTTAAAGTAAATTACATGTTAATACATCTGTAATTGAAAGAAAATTTGGAGTTACTGATTCACCCCTCCCCTCTCAGTAACTCGGTTAATTCCTGAATATTTCCAACACTGGGATGGAGATGAAGCTTCACCGGAACATCGTGGGGACTACGGAGCCTGACCTGTAGAGCTGCAAGCTAAGTTAATATCTCAACGATCCAACATAGAAGGAGCCAAACATGGATTCATATTAGCACTAACAACTGCATTGGAGTGAGCTAGAAGACCAAGAATGGAGTAAGTTTTAGCAAATGCTTTCCCCCAGAATCTAGCATCCACTATATTTATGTTTACCACAATGTCCAAAGGCATAATGGAAGATGAAGTAATACAGTCCTTTATCGCCCCAAGCATCAAGGCATACTTATCTGAAGATAAGAGAAGATGTTGTGGAAAGATACCACCAACAATTGCCTCCCCTTGCCATAGATTATAACACTGAACCGTCGAGATCAACTTATTGCTCTGAATAAATTTAGGCAAGATTTCCCAATTTGCTACATGGAATAACAAGGACCATGACTGCAAGAGATCTAGGAAGATAGAGCAGAAAATAGAGACAATTTGGGAGGGAAAAATGAGTCATTTAAACTGCAGCAAAAGGATGGATTCACCAATCAACTGACAAGTACACCTTCTACATTTAGGACAATGAACTAGAAACATAGTTTCAAGAAATTCATCAATAATCTTACCCTCAAACGAGAGCTCCAAACCGTCAGGAGGAAAAAACACTCTCAGGTTAAGAGGCCTAAAATCATCAGCAAATCAAGAACCAGAAATGTGTGAAGCCATTAAACAAAGATGATCCAAAAAATCCTTGTCAAGAGCAAGAGAATAAAACAACAAAAGTCTTTATAAATAGCAATGTTTTTTTAAACTTCGTGTGAAATGAAGCAATCAATAAAAATCTCATTATGAATAGAATATTTTATATTATATATTATATTTCATATTATATTATCTTTTATATTTTATGAATGAAGAATATTATGTACATATATTATAAATAATAGATCTATTTATTTGAAAATAATTGATTTTCCAAAAATATTATTTATAAACACTACAAATTTAAATAAATAAAAATTAAGTTTGAAATAAGTAAACTTATGTATAAAATTTAATTTAATATCAATATTATTTTATAAAATTAATAATAAGAAATGTGTTATGCATTATTCAAATTTAGAAAAATAATAAATATATTTATAAAATATAAAATTACTTAATATATAAATTTTCTATTTATTTAAATTATATAATTAAAAAATTAAATTAAATTATTTTTTATATATAAATAATATATAATATAAATTCAATTTGCATAGGGTTTTCCTTTCCTAAGTTGTCAATGAAGAGCCTAGCAAAGAAAAGACTGCCAGAGGAAGACATAAAGATGTGGGATTTGAATAGCCCATACCATCATTGAATAGCCCATGCCATCATTTTCCGATTTGAGATCAGTGGGAAAAGCAGAAGAATTCTCATTCTCCATGAGTAATATGTTAAGCTGATAGGGACTGCAATGTAAATACAACAACCACAAAAGCTCCTCTGGTCTTCTTATTTGCGTCTATTAGGAGTTCGTCAAGACGGATCGAGCTATCCTTTTGATCTTATACTAGTATGTATGATTTTCAATGCCTCTTTATTAGGGTGTTTGGATGTTTTTTTAATGTTTATCTTAGGGTTTCAAAAACAAAATTGAACATTTTGTTTTTTAAAGTTTGACGGTGGAGATTAGGGTTTTCATAAATTAGTAAAATTCTTGAAATTTTTTGGGCCTTACAAATTGGGGCTTGTTTGAGTTTGTGGAGGTTGATTGATTTCTTTCTTTTTTGTGATATGCCAAGTCTTAATGATTTTTCTTCTGAAAAATAATGCCTGCATAGAAAGGCTTGAATTCTAAAATAGAAAACTCAGATTTCATTGCACAAAAGGTGAATATTTTTAGCAGTAGATCCAATACCTCATATACCCTCCTCAATAAAAAAGAAAGCACAAATTAAGACAAAGAGGCAATGTTTATTAGGTATAATAAGATCTAATGGACATTCATATGAATCATTGATAAATAAATTCATAAATACTGATCAAACGAACATACATCAACCTTCTTGGCCACAGTTTCCACCTAATGATGAGTTTATTTCAACTCTAAACACTAAAAAAATTGATATCACATCAACTGAGGATACAAAAGTGTTTGGACAATCCAATGATGTTAATGAAGAACAAAAAAATGGATATTTTAAGGGAAACAATGAGCTTATAGGTAATGCCACTCAATGTATGGTTGTAAGATAAATGCCAAACTGTTAGTTATTCATTGCAAAAACTATTGTCTGCAGAGATGATAATGCTCCCTACTCAGTGCATTCCATTGACGACCGATAGCCTTCAGCAAGATTCCTATGATAATTGTTATCCTATCTCTTCCTATGATTGCCAGAGCTTCCCACAAGAATATAATAATTTATTTAATCATAATGTTATAAACACTAAATATGACACTACATGTCATGTGAACACTCATTCTCAATGCATAACTAATTTAATCTTATAAGACCAACCAAAGTCTTTGTGAATGAAGGGAAAATTCAAAAGCCACCATGGGGAAAATCAAAGCTTGAACATGCCTCTTCATCTGATGTAAAGAAGCATGTTGGAACTGGATAGAAACATGTGTCAAGTCTAAATAAATTCCAGTTGATGATCTGAAACCTAAAGGTGGGAAATAAAATGATAGTATTCCTTTTACTCAAAAGGATGAGGTATTTAATAAGCCTTCTAAAAAAATAGGCACAACTACAATTAGATATATGGTTGTAAATTTATGGGAAAGAATTCATGAGAGGCATGATATGTACAAAAATATTGGTGAATCTAAGGATGCACAAGAAGAGAGGGAGTGCTCACAGACAACATTAGAGTTCAATTCAATTTCTTCAAGTAGACACCCTCCCTTGCATAGGTAGAAAGAGAATCAGGTTAAGTTAAAAGCTCCAAGGATGACATCTTTTGTTGATAGTTCTTTCACAAGAAAATTAGTGAAGTCAAAAATCAAAGGCATTTCCTTGATATAATTTTTCACTCCAGAAAAAATTAGGGATCATGTTGCAGGACTATGACAATCAATTTTTCAAGTTTGAAGTAGAATTCCTATACTGGTAGTGCTATTGACCATATTGGTTGGTGGAGAAATACATTTGATGATTTAAAGTTAAATTTAAACAAGATACATTATAAGGTGTATATAAAGTAGACAAGTCATTCATACTTGAAGATTCATTGACATATGGAGTGACTAAGAATGAATTACTGCATTTTGTCATTGGAAAATCTTGGATTCCTATCTCTAGCTGATTTTGGATTATAAATTAGACCATTTTTTAATGGGACTTTCTTTTCAATTGTGCTAAACTTGCATGTAAATTTGTGGTAGGATAAAGGAAACAATGAATATAACCAATTTACCGACCATCAAGTAAATGAAAATTCATGCCAGCTATGCATGACTGGGGAGCTTAAGTTTCAACCACCTCCTATTTATTGCACATCTTGTGGTGCATCTTGGGGAGATTGAAGGCTTGAAATCTTGTATTCAAATCAATATTTTCTTATATTTCTCATGTAAATAACTCTAAAGAAAAAAAATATAATATTTATGAGATGCTACCGATAGGTTTTATTGTCAAGCTACAATAATTTCAGCTTCCTCTAACATTCTACATTAAATTTTTATACATGTATTGGAAAATATATTAAAATATTGAGCCATTGGTTGTTTATTGAAATTATAACCTTACCAAAAATATACTGACTAAATTATTGAGAGCTGAATAACACATGCCAAGGTGAAATTTATGTAGAGCATCATGAAGATTCACCAAATCTGCATAATTGAATATTATTTCAACATAAGATTCTCTGATTAGAGGTTGATCTTAACTTCTCAACCATACCCAAGTAACAGACTGTCATTTTGGTTATAGTTTTTATATATAGACCCTTACTTTGTCACACATAACTTTTTAACCCGATATTGATTTTGAAATCGCTCCTGTGAAGATGTTCCAAACTAGGTTTTGTCAAACATATTTCAAAATTGTGAAGATCCAATGGTTATATTTAAAGTTATGGTCTCTGTACTGAGATTGAAATTGATTGTCATAAAATAATAGATTAGAGGAAAAGCTTTATTCAATCCTCCACATTTCAGTCACAACCCAGATTCCATATTTATTCATCTGACAAAAATCCATATCCTTATCAATAAAAATCAGTTCTAAACTTCAAGACAACAAATAAATGGCTGATAACACATTTGAGAATCCAGACATTATACATATTCGAAACAGCAACTTCTAAAATACAATTTCAAACTAATTTTGCACAACTATGCTCTTGTGCATTGGCTCAACATCAACACATTAATGTTATATACTTTTTCATGCATATTGCGTGGTAAGGTACATTGGCATGAATGATGAATTTTGGTAGGATAGCTTCCCACACATCCACACAAGCATCAACCACTACTTGATATGCACAAGACAGTTGGATGCACACTTTTCAACAATGCTATAACTTCATCTTGTTCACACATCAACATTGACAACAATTTCACCAAGTTCTTCCAACATAGATCAACTTTATGTGTAACCTAGTACATGGGTTCACAAACTTTTGCATGACAAACTAATATGATCAATGGTAGAAAACCCTAGTAACAATGAGTATGTCTAGTAAATATTGCTTTTGGATTTTCTGTGTATATTTTTCTGATTGTTTTTCAGATTACATTCACTGAGCCAAAAGAAATCTGTATTCAAAATGGATTGTGGAAAACTTATATCAACCAATGATGAGCATGTTCTGTGTAGTTAAATGTAGTCCATATACAAGTGGGACAATAAAAATAAAGACAACTACATAAATAACTAGATATAATATTTTGATGACTAAGATGAATGTAAAGGAAAGAGAAATAAAGGACTAGTCTAGTGAACTACTTGAACATCTTCAATGGAGATTTGGAATGGTTGTAAATGATAGATGGACAAATTGAACCTACAAAGAGTTGATAGATTAGTGGTAGAGAACCGACTGATTGGACAAAATTAAGCTCAAGCTAGTGCAGGCTTATGGACCCTTAACAAATCTTGAACCTGCAAAGAGTTGATAGATTAGTGGTAGAGAACCTTGAAGTAAACCTTCTATTACCAAATCCATATCTTACCCTACTATATTTCTAGATCAAACTAAAGTTCATCATGAGATGCATAATCAAGAAATTAAGCATGTTAATCATTATAAATTGTAAAAAAATGATGTCTCTGAAATCCTTATCTTGTTTAACGAATGCAAGTAATGTTTACTAAATTCTTCCATAACATCCAGATAAAAAACTTTATTTAGAACCCATAAAAAAATTGCTTGTTCTTATTTTGACTCAGAAAAGTGAATCTTTATGAATATATTCAATAAACCTAATTAAATTCACACAAAAATTGGGAACAAGATAATAGAGTAGATTATTATTTTTTAATAATTGCCCCCACTAGTCTAGCCATGGATTGCACTATAAAACTTAAATGAAAAATTAAATTTCTTTTTGGGAGCTTGAGATCATTCACTTAGGTCTCAAAAATGTCCCTAAAACCCATATGTTTAGTAGGAAAATTCAACAAGCTTGGTAAACTGTTTAAATCTTCAAGGCATATGAAATTCTACTTTTGTTTGTGTTGTTCTTTTGATTTTGACATATGTTTAGAAGATTATTTTTTTCAGAATTCATAATAGACTAATAGTGATGTCATTTAGTTCCTCCCAAAATTTAATTTTTTAGGTAACAGGTAACAAGTAAAGAAGATTTATTTTTTCACAATTGATGTCATTTCTATAGCTATTTTACAATTGCAAAGATTCTTTAGCTATAATTAAGAACATATTTTATATAATTGTTGTGGTTGTTATATAAATATAAATGATGGAGGAATTCTTTTATCTGGACTTGCTACATCTTGTAGATTAATCTGTCAAAGACATGTTGAGGCTTTTAAGGCCAGTCTATTTTCTTTATTGTTATGTGCATTGTGATCCTGGCTATAGCTTGTGTTTTGGACTACATGTATGTGTGGGTTTACTTTTCTATTCTATATGTTCATACCATATGGGCATTGTGATGTCCTTTCCTAAGTTACATTTTGTTGCAGTTGGTGCTTTGGAGGCCCTTGGAGTTGCTTCAGAAATGGCAACAGGAGGTATGTTGTTTAAAATTTAAATCACTCTTTACCATCAGACCATATGTGCTAATTATTTTGATTCCATCACATTGAGAGGGACTTTGAACTCTATTTGGTACATCATTTTTCATTGCCTTTTTTTTTATTGTTCATAACTTAACTATAACAAGACTACCATACCACTTCCTACATCATTTGTCATTGCCTTTTTTTTCATTCTTCATGTTACTTGACTATAACAAGACTGCCATACCACTTCCTTTTCTACTATACTCTCTAGATATTTATAATTTTTATGGCATTTTCTTCATGTTTTTTAGGCATGGTTATTTTTCACTATTATTACATATCTAATGGCTTCTCTGATTAATTCTTTAAACTATTTGGATCCTATTCATGTCGGTACCTTATATATTGAATGTAGCACAATTGTTTGAAAGGACTTGCTCTTCTATATTGAATGTAGCAGTGTCATTTCATCATACTCTTGTATCTCAAGTGACAGATGTGGTAGCCTCATGTCATGAAGCATTTCTTAAGCATTAGAAAACATGTTATCAATAGGTGCAAGTTTGGTTACATATTCAATGAGAGGCAACAAGAAAATATATATTATACATATATTTGAGGATCTGGTGTAGGAGCACCCATGGATCAAAATACCTATGATGAATTTTGCATCTAGTTGTCAATAAAATACATAATAAGGTCTATTAGACCATTTTAGATGTGAAGTGTAATCTTTTGAGTCATTTTTGTAAGGCTAATAAGCCAAAGTTGCATTGTAAGACCAATAGGTCAAACTTGGTCAACATGGTCAAAGGTGATGGAAAATTATAGGAATCATGTTTTTAAGTCTTTTAAGACATATTTGGCATATTTAAGGTGGCATAAGGTTCATTATGTAATCAGGGTACTAATTTGTCAAAATGACAAGAAATATTGCATTGACAACTTTTGCAAAAAAAAAATTGTAATAGTTGTCAATTAAGTCTTAATTGGATCAACTAATTGGGTAGTTGATTTGAATTGGTTGTGACTTTTTTAGAAATGTTTTAAAATCCCTCTCTTTTTTTAGGGTAGGTGTTTGTGTGTAAGTTGGGGAGAACAGAGATCAATAAAAATGCTATTGGAAATATCCATATGTGCAAATTTGCTGACCAGACCTTCATTCCACTTCAATACTGATTGATCTCTCCCTATAATGTATTAGGATTAAAATATACTAAGTTATCTTTGATTTAGAACATGTTTGAGGATCATCTGTGGGTTGTAGTGAATGTTTGATGAATTTCTTTCAAAACTACCTAAAACCCTCTTAGGGTAAGAAGTGCACTTAAGAAATTGCATATCTCCAAAATCATTTAGTGGAATGGATTGTGGTTTGGCAAAAAACTATTTTTATATATCTTCTTGAGCCTCACAATGTTGCAGATTGATTGGTGAAGGTTTGATCACGTTCTGATGATGCCCTAGGTCTATTGCTTATGTGTTTTATTGATTTCTGGTTACTAGTTTTAGAAAAAGGTGCATAACTTTTGATTCCACCGTTGGATCTTTCTATAAATTGGATATGATGTCTTTAACTAGGCCATCTTAAAACGGATCAGAGGGATTGAAAAAATTTATAGTTTGGAAAAAATTATTCATGACTATTTTCTACAGTCTATAATAAAAATTTGTCACAATAAAGGTATATAACTGTCATAGTAATATGTTGATTCTCTAAAGGTTGGATTTATATGGTTGATAAAAGTAACATAGTGATTGATATTGAAGTATATAAAGGCTATTCACATGGTTTTGAGTGGGTTTTAACAAACTTTGAAAAAATTTATATGTTATTGTATGTCACAGTCTTAATGAAGATATATAATTGTCCCAATGATCAGACAATAAGGTGTAGATTGACAGTTGGATTAAAAGTTTAGTAAGGGGAAAAAAATGACCATTTCCACTTGGTGTTTCATAAGGTCTGATAAGACCAAGAATAGATGGTGGTGGTAATAAGAATCTTGTAGAAAGGAGTGTTCTTTAATGGTAATCAATCGTAGCATGAATTAGGATAGTCTAAACAATGCAATGTAAGGAAAATGATTTGAGTTGATAATAGGATCAATCTTGGGATTCTAATTACAATTGAGGGTGTTAATAAAATTTAAGTTTCATAGACATCTTGGAGTTTTGAGTGCCTTTGAGAGAACCAATTGTAAGGGTTAGTTCCTTTTGAGAGTCTTTAGGTGAGTGTTGTTACAAAATAAAGATGAAGATATGGTATTGTGTCATGGTGAATATTGTGCTTCCCTGTGAGCTCTACATCAAGATCTAACTATGTTGGGGTTCAACATGGTTAGTAGCTAGTCAGATATTTCTTTGTACCATTTTCATATTACATTTTTGTAATTATGCATATTTTTGTATGTTATATAGTTTAAACGCCTTTTATAAAAATAAAGTAAAGTTAGGAGACTTGTCTTCCAATCCAGTTGAAAACTATTTTACTTTTATATGAAACTCTGAATGATGTTTAGAATGAAGTTGTTATGAATTTTTATTCAACATTTGTCTCTAAAACCAGAAACTTCCCTAAGAAGTTTGTTATTGTACATTTGGAATCTTCATTTTTTAGGTCTGAATGATTAGAATTTTCTTTCAAGTCACAGTGAATTTGTGAAATCGTCATTAATTATGTGCTATTTCAGATTTGAAGTATGAATTTGTCTACAACATTGATTCAAAGTTTAGATTTCAGAATATACTTTTTTTTATCGAGATTTCACAATAATCTTAATCACTTTCAGTATCAGAAAACTGTTGCTAGAAAATATGTTCTGAAGATAGACTTCTAAAATAGAACTAGATTACACTACAAAATTATTTACATTATGCATCATGCCGCAATTTAATGGGTACTAGCTCAATGGAAGAGCACTTTCTTTACAAGCAAGACAATGGTGGTTTGATTCCATTGTGCCCTAGAATTCGACTAAATTAAGGATTAAATATATGACTAAATTAATGAGTAGATTAATGATTAAATGTATGATTAAATATGTGACTAAATTAATGATTAAATATATGATTAAATAAATGACTAAATTAATGACTAAATATATGACTAAATTAATGACTAAATATATGACTAAATTAATGACTAAATAAATCACTAGCATGACTAAATCAATGACCAAATCAATGACTAAAATAGTTTAGTCATAAATTTGGTCGCGAGATAAATGACCGGCAATAAAGTACTAATGGTCATGTGACTAAGTTTAGTCATTTATCTATAATTTTTAGTAGTTTATTTAGTCATATATTGTTGTTTTTGTACTAGTGTTCTCTAATGTTTCATATCCAAATGGTTGTAACCAAGATATCCTTGGCTCCACTGCTTTGATTATACAAGAGTGTGTACTAACCAAAAAACATATATCTTTCTTATATTTTTCAACAATATGAGGTGGTAACTGATATCTAGCATATATTTTTCCTTGAAATTCTTTAAAGTAACTCCACATTATTGTGTTGAAATTGCTTCCCAATTGTTTAATCAACTTGTTAATCTGATGTATAACTGGTTCACCTAATATCCAATTTACTTTACCAATACCAGGAAAATAGTTTTGTATATAGAAAAATATACATACCGATAGCTCTCCAAACTTTAATCCTTGTTTCGTGATCTTTCTTAAATTCACCATTAATTGATTCCACATCATTTCTACTAAGTCATATCTATTTCTTTCTGTAACAATCTCATATGAAACTTGTAGTGCTCCTCCCAATATATTGTCCAATTGATTTCCTTGATATATCTTGTAGCCAATAATCATTGATGCAAATTTCATTTCTTTGTCTAAGATGTTGCTTAAAAGAAAAGTTTTCTGATCTTTCTTGTATCTGACTACACCTTCAATTTATGTTTTAAGATCCATTTCCTTTACGCATTTTCTCCCATTATATGACAATCATGTGATTTTACTTATGATTTCATTTTTTATTACAATTTGTTTGTCTCCTTCCAAGAAAACATAGTCTCCATGTATTCAACTCAATACACATTTGATCCATTCAGCATCAAAGTTCTTTGGCATGTTCATGATGTGTGTTAACCCTTTTGTTTCCAGATGTTCAGACTCTTCACTCAACATTCCCTCCTCTTTGTATAGTTCCTTTTAGGTTGATCTTATATCCTCATCTCCTATTTCGGTCTATTTGAATTGAATAAATGATCTCACACCTTCTGTCAACATGACTCTGCATGGTATTCTAGATAATGCTCCAGCTCCATATTTTAAATCTATATTTTTTTGAGTCTAGTACTTAATTGATATTTCAGTTCATCCTCTTCTAATCTATCAATTAATACCCTTCTTTCTCTCATTGTGACTTTTGTGTTTTCCTTCTCTTTTCTGATATTTAGAGTTTTAGGGCTTGTAGTTCAATTGATCTGTCTGATTCCTTTCTATAGAATGAATTAGCTCAATATACAATAGTATCTCCTCAGACTTTGTTCTTCTTAGTAACTTTTCATAATGTGACTTTTTCATACTAAGTGGCGTTATATATAATGACAAAGTGTTTAACGACTATTTGAGATAAAGAATTTATTGTAGGCCGACGATCACTTTCATACCTATAGTGAACTTAGTTCACCGATAGCAATCTTATAATTAATATTTTTTTATCATTTTTTCTCTTCTCCAAAATATCATTGCATATATTCTATGCTTTTGAATACTTCAGCTCATAATTTGATTTAAGGGAATTTTCAAATGTTTCAAAAAGTTTTGTGTCCCTAATCATTTACTTGTGTTCTTAGTTAGTAGATGAATTCCCTTTGTCCTCTGATGTAGGAGATTCTGTTGGTGGTGCATCATCTTCCTTCTTTCTCAATGTCTTCTTCATGTCCTCTCTAACCTGATCTTTATTTATGATTATTTTTCCTTTAGCGTCATTGGTGGTAATGTACTAATATCTGCAGCAATAGGCAACATGACCAAACTTTGAGAAAATATAGAATGGTAGTGCAAATGGTCTCCATGGTTCAACTTTTTCTTCCCGATTTTCCTTTCTGCATTCTGATGCTCAATGTCCAGATTCTCCACAATTAAAACATGTAACATAATTGATTGTTTATCTTTTTCGATAATGAACTAATTTCCTTATTGTTGGTGTCTTAGTTCTACATTATTCAACTTTGTGTCTATAGTGATCACATTTGTAGCAATATCCTTTGAAGCTTTTCTCAGATGTTCTACTAATAGTTTTGGATCTACATTCAATAACTCTATGACCAAACTTGTTGCAATTATAACAGTAACCATTAAAGAATGTACTTTTAGGAATATTCACTTGTCTATTTCTACATACATTAGCAGTATGACCATATTTTCCATTTATAGCAGGTAGGCTTGTAAGATTTCTTACCTTGTGTATCACTGGATCCTTTAGAGGTTCCTTGTCTAGATTTTGATGATTCTCTAATCTCCATTGTGTTGTTACCAATATACCCTAGTTCGGTAGTGTCACCTAGTTTCCTTTGATTTTTCAGTTGTTCATCCTTTTTCAACATGTTTTATTTGATTTTTTTGAATCTAGCACTATATTATTTTTCAACTTTCAGGTTGTTTCTCAGTTCTTCATTTTCTTCCTTCTATTTTTTATTTTCTTCTTGTAGTCATTGAATCTTGTCACTGATATCTCTTATCATATCATTTCTTGCTCGAACTTCTTCTAGTTGCACTTTCAGGAGTAAGTCTTTGTTTCTGATTATTTCTTCAACATTTCTTTTCTCAGTTTCTAGAATCTCTTTGGCACTTTTGGTAGTCCTCATTCTTTCCAATACTTATGTCATTCTCAAGGCTTGACTTTCATGTTCTTTTTTATTTGACTGATTTTCTCAAGTAATTCATTATTCTTTTCTGATAAGTCTTGTATAGTTGCATCAGCTTCCTCAGGATTGATATTGTCTTCCGATTGTTTGTCGAGATCATCAAGGCTCATTTGTAGTCTTTTTGCCAGTTCCTTTCTTTTTTCAAATAATGTTCTTATCTTATTCTTCAAATCTTGGATATGTTTAGTAGCACCTTCTAGAGCTTTGTCCAATTCTCTTTGATACCTGTAACTTCCCATTATTCCAAATCTACTCTTAAGCTGTTAAACTTTCCTCTAGAGAACCAAAACTCTAATACCAATTATTAGAAAGTATTAGGTAAGATACTGAGAGGGGGGAGGGTGAATCAATGCCACATAAATTTCACATTTATTTAACTTTCTAAACATAAATCAATAACCAGTAAATTACTTATATCAATAATTGTCTTATCTTTTACCAATAGCTTGAGTAACATTTAACTGAGAACCAATAACATGTAAATTTAAACATACAACTCATAAACATTCAAACACTTAACACAATATTTTGGTGTCACAGAAAACCCTTGGTCAAAGGGAAAAACTATGGTGAGGATGATACCCACAACTTATCACTACAATAATAAGATGCCCAGTTAAGAGATTACATAAATGTCATCTTCTAAATGACTTCACTCTATTAGAAGTGTATAATACCCTGTTAGGAGTATTGAAAGTCTAGTTAAATACTACTCTGTTAAGAGATTTTATCCCACTTATATAGTGTTCACCCGGTTAAAGGATTTACAATAAGTTACAAAATAGAACTTCTAAGTCCGGTTAGAGACTACCTAGTTAAGGGATTTCACAATCTTGTCGCTAAAATTTTTAGGAATAAATCAACAAGAAACTTGACCTATAGATTCTTTCTCCAAAAGCTTGTCAGATCTTGTTCAACTCTTCCTATGTTCTGATCTCTAATCCTTATACTGCTCTTCACATCCTCTGAACTGTATCTTTGATTTCTCTCTCTTTCACCATCATCATCTTCTCTCTCTTTGTCTTTGATCTCTTCTTATAATTTCTTGACCTAATTAGGGTTTCTCGATCTTCCATAAACCATTTTTCTAATTTGATGTTTTCCTCATTCGTAAATTTTTCTTTCCTTTTCACCGCTAACGCTTTCTGATAACTCTTCCTTTATGTCAATAATACTCTCTTTATGTCGATATCAATTTATGATAGTATCTCATGTCGATAAGTCTTTCCTTAATTTATCTATATACAAAATGTTATTTTCCAACAATGACAACCTTAGCAAAATCATCATTGATTGCATGTAATTGTCTATTGAGGATTTTGTCAAGTAACAATATAGACCTACAAATCCACCTTTTTTAGATTTGAAAAAGTAGGTTCTAGGTCACCATGATTGACATAGTCTAAAATAATTTTGACAAAAAACTCAAGGAACCTTCTGACTAGCATCTTGATCCTAGATCTTCTAGTTCTATCTGCATCTAGTGCTCCCAAGTCAACATCACCCTGACTAAAATATTCCCTCAAACTATGGCCTAGGTTTGAATAAAAAGTTCCTCTCTTACTTCCATTCTCATATTTATTTAGTTTATCTACATATTTGTTTTATGTAATTTTGTATATGTTAAAAATATTCATTTCTCCATCTTTCTCCATAACTCTCACACCCACCCTACATTATTTCACTATAATTATCAACTCCCCCACAAGGACTGTTGAATCCACTTTGTGCCCAGTCACTTGCACCAAGTGGATCACTCTCCTTGAAAAGTATGTAAAGTGGAAATTGGCCTAGTTTCCTAGTCTGCATTCATAAGCTAGTGAACCCTATTTCCCCACCTTACAATTTGATATAAATTTCTCTTTTTGGATTACCAAGTTTCTCTCTCTTATAGGAAAATCTTAATTTATTTTAATGTCATAGAAAATACTCATTTTTATTATTCCTATTGGGTCCCATCCAAATTTACCTATGATAACTTGGTGAAACTTTTGGAGGACCTATTTTGGATTCAACCAAAACCCATAATTTGCATTGGATTGTTGGGAATATTTATTTCTTTTATTAGGAAAATGATGGTATGAGATTAATTGATTTTCATTAACACAATATTGCGGTTTGTGTTAATTGGTTGTCAAAATCATTGAAGGCTCAAACGATTGAAATGCTCTTTTTAGGCACTATATCAAAGTTCATTCTCCTTTTGGAAAAAATAATTGATGGTCTTGTAAAGTGAATTTCATTATCTTCCTATTGTTGATGGTCTTGTTAATATTCACGATTCTCTAGCTGCATGAAGCATTTGTAAAGTTTTTGAGATTATTAAGTCCTTTTCAAAATGGGTTAGTGATGGTCTCATGTTGTGTTTATATTTCAATGACAACAATCTTCGGTGATATATTGTTATTGGATCATCTAATAGTTGTTTGATAAGATGCCTAGCATTGGAGATCTCAAATTCTTTGATGAAGACATTCACACCATTATAAACTTAGTCTCCTATCAATAATATATCACATGTCCCTTGTTCTAGAAAAACATGTATTCTAGTTGCATCTATCTTTCCTTATATTTTACACATTCAATATATTATTCCTAATGTTAAGTTGTATAGTAGGTGTCTAGATTCCTAGATCACGGTGCACAAATTGATAATGGAATTATGACATTTCCTCCAAGAGGTACAACTTTGTCATTTTATAGATATTTTTAAGTCCTTTCTTTTTCTTTTGACAAAATCAACATGCACCAAGGGTTGAATTCTCACCCTCATAGATGAGTCTTTAAAATCAATAAGGTCTTAGAAATTGTGCTTCAGTCTAAGAATCCACACTTTTTTGGTGGTTGAGTTTTTACGAGGAGAGAGACTTTCCCCTATTTGTATTTTTCACCCTAAGTGCCTTATTTCTAATGGATTGAATATTTTTAAACATAGGTTTTTTACTTTTCCTTGGACTTAGCATGCTTAGAAGTGGATCTATAACATTTTCTATCTTTTCCACCTAGATTTATTTCCCTAGAGGCTTGTTTTGTTTGTGAATATAACTCAATGTCTTTCTTATATTACTAGATTTTGGAATTTCTTCATGTAAGATTTGATGAAAAACAAATCTATTAAGCCCAAGAAACCTTCATGCAAAAACTTGTCACAAGGAAGAAATTTGTAGGAAACAAACAAGGGTTTTGCTCTGACAATATGAAAGTTTATTATTATCAGCCAAAAGAATGAATCAAAATATACAATGGATCAATCCTTATAGGAGGAGATTGAAAAACCTAATGGGAAACCCTAACAGGTAAATAGGCATTTAAAAATTAGATTTAATTATTAAATGACTAATGCAAGTGCATAAAGTGAAATCTTAAGAGGTAGCAAAGTTAATTTAATCAATGTAATTAAATTAATTCTTTACTCTAACACCCCCCTTAAGATGAGAAAAAATACAACTACAAACAATGCAAGAAAGAAGGAAATGAACTACAATGTTGAATGCAAATTTGGGCCCCAACAACATGGCCTGATGAGGTACCTAATCACAACCAAATCTCTATGAAATAGAGAAACAAGGAAAACCACATGGGAAAAACCCTCCTCCAAAAAGAGATAGAAAGATGCGGAAAGAAAGAAAAAAAAAAGGAAGGTAGGCCTCAATGATACCCCCCAAGGAAAACTTCCTTCACCCAAATAATAGAACGCAGCTAAAGATACTGTGGGGATGCAAAAGTCTTAGTGAAGATGTCAGCAACCTGCTCTGAAGTGGGAACATACTCTAAGCTGAGAGAACCACCTTGAATCAACTGCCTAATGAAATGCATACGGATCTCAATGTGCTTGGTCCGCTGATGCTCAACTGGGTTGCAGGAAATATGAATGGCACTCTGATTGTCACACCAAAGAAGTGTGGGACTATCAGGAGGAAACCCAAACTCTATCATCAATTTTTGAAGCCATAAAACCTCCTGACTAGCTAGCACAACTACTCGATACTCTGCCTCTATAGATGATAATGTAACAACAGTCTACTTCTTGCAAGTCCATGTGATAGGACCAGAACCAAGACAAAAAACAAAGCCAGAAGTAGACTTTCGACCATCTATATCACCACCCCAATCGGCATCTGTGAAACCAACAATATGAGGATCTCCTGATGTGTAGTGAATTCTATATGAAGTAGTGCCCCAAATGTACCTCAAAATATGTTTGGTAGCTTTCCAATGACTCTAATGAGGATCATGGGAGAATCGAGAGACAATGCCAACCACAAAGGAAATGTTAGGACAAGTGTGTGGGAGGTACAACAAACTACCCACAAGTTTCCTGTATAAGGTGGAGTCCAAAGGAGTAGAGAAAGTGGTAGACAAAAGATCACCTGACTAAAAAGGTGTGGGAGCAGTCTTGCAATCAAGCATGTTGAATCTCTAAAGCATGTCAAGAGCATACTTCTGCTGGTGTATGGAAATCCCATCCAAAGATTGAATAACCTGTATGCCCAAAAAGTAGTGCAGAAGTCCAAGATCTTTCATCTCAAACTGCTCCATCAATACTCTCTAAACACTCTGAATCATAGAAGATGAGCTGCCCGTGATGATGAGATCATCAACATACAACACAAGTATCACAAGATTAGCCCCATGATGTTGAATGTACACTGTAGGATCATAATGATAGCAGGTAAAGTGTGAGGCTAGAAAGAAAGAGTCCATCTTCTCATACCAAGCCTGAGGGGATTATTTGAGACCATATAATGACCTTCAAAGTCTACACACAAGAGAAGAGTCCTGAACAAAAACCTGAGGTTGTTCCATATAGATCTCCTCATGTAGATCCCTGTGTAAGAATGTGTTAGAGATTTGCCAGTAGGTCAGTACTGACTGTATGTTTGTCATTGATGACAACATATGGAAAGTAGCATGCATGGAAGTCCTATGCAGTAAGACTTCTGTATATATAGCATGGACATGATATTAGCATGATATCATGGGCGCAGAGGTTAACTGTTAGTACAAATAGTTATATAGCAGCTGGTGTCAGCAGTGTTCCTAACAGAGTAACAGACAGTGTTCTATGTATGGTTGTCCATACAGTTATCATGAAGCCTTGCGCACTTGGATATATTTTGAAGACATGCTAGTGATGTTTTAGTTATGGATGCATAGTCTGATGATGAATGCAAGTGAAGTTATGCAGTCGTTATTCGCCAGTAGCAGTTTCCTGTGTTTGTTCATAAGAGCCAATAGAGATTTTATTGGTTCTTGAGTTGCGCCTATCTTGAGGGTATGCACCCTTGGAGTTAAGTTTGGAGAAGTGTTATTGATGTTCGGTTAAGAGTACATAAGTTAATTCAGCCTACAGAGAAATTTTTAGTTGTTTTGGTAGAGCCGATAGTGTGTAGCGTGCGTCTACAATTATTTTATTAGATAGGTCCCAGATTGTGTTGCATGCATAGTAGAGCTGATAGAATTTTTATTGGAGTTTGTTATGGTTTCTCTAATATGATTTCAAGATGGTTCTAACAGGCTGACTTGATTATATCATTTGGAGGAAAGATATTTATAAGCAGTCATTTGTGATTGCTTGAGTGTGGTTCATAATTGATTAAGCAGAGCAGAGCAGAGTGTGTGAAGTGTTGAGCCATCAGAAGAAGGTCTATGTGACCAAGTAAAGTACTTATGCTATTCATTGGAACTGATCCAAACAGTAGGTCAAAGCGCAGTTCACCAAGATCCAAATATAGTGTGTATCTGTTATTCAGAAGGTTGTAGCCTTCGCCCATTTGAGCAGTGAGCTCTCAGATAGTGCATCCTCTCCCCTAACAGGGACAATTGTAAAAGACTCCTAACAGGGTCTGACCCTTGGCCAGGTCTACTGTACTTAATATATTGTAAAGCTACTCCTAACAGGGTAAAGGATCTTCTAACAAGGATCATTATACACTAGTACGAAATATTAGTGGGTATCAAGTCCCATCAGGGTTTTTACCTATTTGGGTTTCCTCGTAACCAAAATATTAGTGTTGTATTCATGTGTTCTTTCATTGTGTTTATGCTTTATGTTTAATTATACTTAATTGGATAAAGAATTGAATCTTGTAGATAACTGATTCACCCCCCCTCCCTCTCAATTATCTCTTGGGACTATTCCTAACAATTGGTCTCAGAGCCAAGTGCCTCGGAGAGAAATTTTAACAACTTGAGGTTGATCAGATGGCATACTTCAGGAAAGAAAGTCCTAAGTTTGATGGAGAGAATTATCTTGATTGGAAGAACAAGATGGTGACTCATTTGCAGTGCATTGCTTTTGAAGTTTTTAATGTAACTATCAAAGTAGCCAAGATTCCTACCTTAGAAGACCTTGCAAAAGATGATGCTAATGATGCACAAAAGGAATTGTTTCATTAGAATGCTATTGCTAAAGAATCCCTTATCAGTGCACTATCTGATGGTGAATTTTTATAAATAAAAAAGATAGATACAGTCCAAAAAATTTGGAAGCACCTAGAAGACATATTTGAAGGAGACAAGCAAGAAAAGGATGCACGCAAAAAGACATGGAAGAAAAGATACAATGCATTAGAGATGCTACCTGAAGAAAACATCAGAGCTTATAATCAGAGGATAAATGAAGCAGTTGCTGGAATCAGAAACAATGGTGGAGAGATTTTAGAGGAGGACATTATGGACAAGTTAATGACTACTCTCACTCCTGAATATGAAAGCAAGATCAACATCCTTGATGAGACCATGTAGCTTACATCTAATTTCAAGAGGAAGACTTTGATCAACAAACTCTCAGCTTTTGAGATCTCAAGATTGAAGACAGAACCAAAGTGTGAGATAGCCTTCAAAGAAATAGTTCATGGTAAGAAATCTACAAACACTTTTGGTAATTTTGATGATGACGATGAGAAAACTCTAGAGGATTTCATTACTATGATTGCTAAAAGAGAAAAGAAAGGAAAAGGAAAATATGAAGGTCAATTACCATTTAGGTGCTTTTCATGTAATAAGATAGGTCTATTGGAATTAAGAGAGATAGGTACTAAGAGGGGGGGGGTGAATCAGTGCCTTCAAAAAATTTACTTATAAACCTTTCTGATATATAACTGTAAACAATGATAACCGACCAAAACAACTTGAATCTAACTGCATGTATCAATCATTCATTTAACTTATGAAAGTAAACAACGTGAAATAAATATGACAATCACATGACACAAGTATTTTGGTAACGCAGAAACCCTTGTTAGAAGGTAAAAACTACAGTGGGGATGACACCCACAAATTCTTCACTACTGTAGATAGAAAAGGTTTGCCTGTTAGGGCTACAAGTTTTGATCACTTATGGTGATCTCACCCTGCTAGGAGTGACATGTTAGATCAGTTAGATCTACCTAGTTATAGTATTTTAACAACACTAATGAAGTGTACACTCAGTTAAGAGATTTACATAAGACTATTAAGTCTACTTTGTTAAGAGATTTTATCCAAAACTCTATTACAATTGTCAGAAAGCAATAGGTAATTATCTGCTATTTGACAACTCACTTGTCTAATACAGATCTATAAGCTCTGATAAAATATCACCTTACTTGTGATAAATCTCTACTCTAAACTACTCGGTAGCTTTTTCTGATTCTCCTCAATCTGAATTCCTCTATACTCAGTTCTGCTCTGTTAACTAATAGACTTGAAGTTAGGGAATTGCTTCAAGTGCTCCATGATTCATATATTAGTTCACACCAAAAATGATGTGAACACACAAATATATAGTGTTCTATTTTTGCTGCTTTAACAAAATTACGTTACACAACATAGTCATAACCCTAAGATCTACGGTGTACAATAATGACCTAGATCAACTATTACAAAAGATATACATTGCATTTAATGAATATCATTACATTAAATATTCCTCAATCTTGGTAAAACATTTTATGAACCATTGTAACTGTATGCATAGATGTATGTGCCAATTCAGATTACTATGCTATTTTATGTTATCCTCGATAAACACTATATAAACTGCTCGGTGTATACTGTGACGCTCAGTGTTTACTATCTGTCAGTGTCGGTGTCTGTTGGTGCTCGAAAAACTATCTTCTACTCGGTATACTGCTTTACCAATGAGTTTGTCTTGCTTCTAGTTACCGATTAGCTCAATGTAAGTGATCGATCGATATCTTTACAAACCTTTGATACTAATGACAACCTTAAATGCTCATTTAGAGATAACAATCTCCCCCTTTGGCATTAGTATCAAAACTTTGAATGTATATAGACAAAATTTTCTATATAACCTATATCTCCACCATATACATATGCATCAAAAAATTTCTAAGTACTAAGTACTCCCCCTCGATGCATGCTCCCAATAATATGTAGTATACGTAGCAACATGTACATATTTGGCATAAAAACTTATACATTGTTTTCCCCCTTTTTGATAGTAATGCCAAATACAAAATTTTAAGAAGTATACTCACAGCTTGTCAAAAATATGCTGGTAGGTTTTCTTCACTGACTCCAAGAGGTTGTCCCATTCCTCTTTCAAGTTGGTGAGAGCAATATGCTCAAGATCAACTTGTGCATGCATGTCAAAGATGTTATCTAACACCAAAATTTCTAGTGTTGCAATGAGTTTTTTGGCATTGACAATGTGTGCCTCAAAACATTTCAGGTATGGTAGGAGTTCTTTTTGTAACTGTAGACTATGATTTTGAACCTGTTACCTGTCTTGAAAGGCTGAAACATTCAAACATTAGACTAATCTAACATATTCATGAACTAAAAAAAAATAGCATAAGACATGAAAATAAAACCAAAGCCACCTCAAGATTGTTGCTAAAAAAACAAGTGCTATAGAGCAAATGTTTGATTCGCTTCAATTAGAGGGATGTGGGTGTGCTCTCTAAGCACTTGGAGCATATTCTAATGCATACTAAGATTGATTTTAGACCAAATATAGGTGTGATATGATGCTATATGCTATGCAAAACAATAAAAAAAACTATGTTAATCCATTATTGCTAAGCTATGATTTTCTTTAAGAAAGCTTGAAGATGATAAAAAGAAACTAACAATTAGTATTGCTTATGCTAAGTCTAGAGCTAAATGGACATGATAACAATGCATAAAATGAAAGGTGAATGGATATTTTGCTCTTGGAAATGAGGACTATTTATAGACTTTTGGGAGGATGAATGAGTGGCTAGGATCAAAATCCTTAAGAGAGGCCAAGATTCATTCAAAGGGGAGCACATGGATTGTGCTAGTTCAAGGCCACCTCCTTGTGACAAGTGTCACAAGGGCATTGGGTTGAAAGATGGGAGGAATGTGCACAATTTGGGAAATGTGCCTAAGGTCAAAGGGTGTAAGAAAGGGGTGAGGGGCTTCTTAAATGCATCATAAATGCATGTAAGAGGGATAAGGAGGCTTTAAATGCACTTAATGCATGTAAGAGAAGCCTCTAGAAGTTTGTTGACTTTGGGTCAAGCTTAGGAGTTGGCTAACCTTGTTTAGGGAATGTGACAAGGTTAGGGGGAGGATTAGGATTAGGATTAGGGGATTTTAGGATTAGGATGGGTGAAGAGGTTGGGTTGAGAAGATTCTAAAAGAGTCTAGAATTCTCCTTGGTTTTATGGAATAAAAGTTTATTCATTCCAAAAGCTTAAGTTTTGGGAATATTTATTGAAATATTTTCAATAAATATGAAAATTAAATATTTAATCTTAATTAAATATTTTGAGTTGAGATTAGGGTTAGAAAAGGTGGGATTAGCCTTTTAATCGAAATTAAGAAGGGATTAGAAGATTTTGGAAGAGGTTAGTGGTTTTAGGAAAAAAGGCTAACTTTTGGTCAAAAAATAAATTAATTATTTTTTGGGGGATTTTTGGTCAATTTATTAATTAAAATAATTAATAAATAGGGGATTAATGTTTAAATAAGATTTAAACATTTTTGGGAGGGATTTCTTAATTAAATATTTTTAATTAAGATAAAGGGATTTAATGACATAAAAATAAATTAATTAATTAAATAAATAATTAATTAATAAATGATGATGTCATCAGGGATTTTTCAGAAAATAAAAATAATTTATTTTCTAAAGGATTTTTAGGTGTCTACATTTTGCCCCTCTTTGATGCGATGTCGCAAGTGGCATGGCGTCAAAGACAAGAAAATAAGATGCCCAAGGCTAGAATTTAGAGGAATAAGGGATTGTGCCCCCTCGAGAAAATAACGCAAGGAGCAAACATTGTGAAATTTTCTCGAAAGGAAACAGAGAAGGAAGGACCTAGGAAGAAGGGGAGATAAATAACCAAGCTTCCAAGAGCAAAGATGAGTGAATGCAAGATGAGATGGAATGCAAAATGCAGGATGCAGCTACATGAGGATGCAAGATTAATCTATATGATGCAGGATGCAGGGGAGATGGGGAAGCTCCATGCTTTAGATCTTTTAGAGAGCACAACCTAGTTTAATATAGCAATGCTAGAGACCTGCCAAGGATACTGGGATCACGAGGCCTTGTCACCAGTGTTGCATAGGACTGACGTGAAAAAGACACGCAAGGTTGCCCCAGCATCGCACATGAAACCCGAAGGAGGCATGGTGGAAATGATGCTGAAGAAACCACAAACACACGACTGACTCACAGGCAGAAGCAAAAGATCAAAAGACCTTGCCCCAGATTATCCTCATTCGCAGCACACCATGATATAAAGGATCATGGTGACGTTGAGTAGAGAACAATGAGAGGCTGTAAAAGATTAACAAGACCCAAAGGACAAAATCCAAGGTCAAAATGAAAACTCCAAAAAGACATCCTTTGCCAAGGAGAGAGATTTGATGTGATTGATGGTGGGAAGATTGGTCGGACAGGAGGAGATATATCCTCAAGGACCAGGATGGAAGATTAGGTCAGACAGGAGGAATGATATATCCTCAAGGACCCATGGGTTGGTGAGAGAATAAGTGTAGTTGTTCGCTGGCAAAAGCTGAAGTTCAAGGAATAATCAGGATGAGCAAGGATAAGTCGACAATTGATGTTGCTGAAGCACAAGGCCTGAGTGGGACTAAAAGTTTTCTGAGGCTGGGGATGGGACAAGATATTTGATCAAATGCTGCTGCAGGACGGACAAAGGTTATGTACAACAAGGAGGAACGATATGCACAAGGGATATGTACAGAAGCTCAGGATTGGGGATAGGAAGATCACACTCGGTGGGACTCTCACTAGGACGGAGACAAGAAGGATATTTATAGAAAGGATTGCGCTGTATAGGAAAGGGATAAGGATATGGTACAAGATATGGTACAAAGCTTTGGAATAGGATATGGATTGCAGATGGGTTGGAGGAAGATGGAAGCCGAATGCTTGGAGGATAGGGGAGATGGAACTGCTGGGAGATCTGTTATGGATGGAGGAAGAGGACGGTAGCTGAAAGGACAACTGAATAGATAAATAGCCCAGTTTACTATGTTGGCGCCTGTTTACCAGGTTTTCACCAACATACCTTGTCCAAGGCGCTTGAATTGCCAAGTTTTCACCGTTTGGACGATCATTTTCTCTTTCTCTTTTCTTTTTTGCTTTTTTTGCTTTTTTGAATGTTTTTGGATTTTCTGATATATGCAGGATCAGGTTCAGGCATAGAACCTCTTCAGATGGATGATGTTGATAGGATCATTCAAGGGCTCACCTTCTGGTGTTGATAGCTGATAGGCTCCCGAGCCGAAGGATGCGGTGACAACATAGGGGCCCAACCAAGTAGGCTCAAACTTGCCTTTCTTTTCTCTATTTGCTAGGACCTTCTGATTTTCTTTAAGGACCATGTCACCGACCTGGAATTGTCTAGGATGGACCTTTTTGTTATAACTCCTTTTGAGTCGATTTTGGTATGCCACCAGGTGATCATATGCTTGTTGTCTCTTTTCATCTAACAGGTCTAGCTGTGTGAGACGGGCTACACGATAATCTTCATCAGTGGTGTAGTTCTTCATGGAGACTCGCAATGAGGGGAGCTCAACCTCGATCGGTAGAACAGCTTCAACACCATATACAAGGGAGTATGGGGTGGTGCCTGTGGGAGTGCGATAAGAAGTGCGGTAGGCCCAAAGGGCGGGATTGATTTGGAGGTGCCAGTCACGACCAGAATCATTGACAACCTTCTTGAGGATTTTCAAGATAGTTTTGTTAGTTGCCTCCGCTTGGCCATTTCCTTGAGGGAAATATGGACTGGAGAAACGGTGATGGATGTGGAGTCTGGCACATAGATCATCCACATGCTGGTTTTCAAAAGGTGTGCCATGGTCTGTGAAGATGGTAGATGGTATGCCGAAGCGACAAATGATATGATAGAGGATGAACTTGGATATTTGGATGCCAGTAGTAAGGGTGAGTGGAATCGCTTCAACCCATTTGGTAAAGTACTCTGTGGCTGTTATGATATACTTGTGTCCATCTGAAGAGAGGGGGGTGATCAAGCCAATGAGGTCGAGGCCCCAACATGAAAAAGGCCATGGTGGTGCAATAGGCTGTAGATCTTGTGCTAGTGCATGTATCAAATTGGCATGCTGTTGACATGGGAGACATTTCTTGACAAAATCACATGCATCATGTTCCATTGTTGGCCAATAATATCCAACTCTAAGCAGCTGCTTTGCTAGAACCATGCCACTTGTGTGGGAACCGCAAATTCCAGCGTGAACTTCTTGTAAGGCCAGGACGGCCTCGTTTGAATCTAAACATCTAGATAGGACATTGTGATACCCACGACGATATAGGGTGTTGGCTACAAGAGTGTAGCGGGAAGCTCTGCGAATAAGGTTTTGGCGTTGGTTATTGGTGAGATGGGGAGATATGATACCATTTTTTAGATATGCATGGATGTCGTGGTACCATGGGGATTAGGGACCAACCAAGACACATACCATTTCTGCATCAGCGTTCTCATAAGCTGGCGTATGTAGCTGCTCGACTAGGAATTCATATTGTGATGCGTCGCGTGGGATTTCTAACAAGGATCCAATGGTTGCCATTGCATCCGCTGCTTTGTTCTGAAGTCTTGGGATCTGTGTGAACTGTAGATGTAGGAAATGCTCTTGCAGTTTGTCCACCAGCTCTTTGTAAGGTAGCAACTTGTCATCCTTTGTTTGATATTCATCTAGGACTTGTTTGATAATCAGCTGTGAATCTCCAAATACTTGTAATTCTATGATATTCCACTGAATGGCTGTTCTGAGACCTAAGATGAGTGCCTCATATTCTGCAATGTTGTTGGTACATGGGAATCCCAATTTGAATGATTTTGGGATGTAGTCACCTTGAGGTGTGACGAATAGGATTCCTGCCCCTGATCCATGTGATGTGTAGGAGCCATCAAAGTATAGTTTCCACATGGGCTGCTCTTCAATCATGCATAAGTGTTCATCAGGGAATTCCATGATTAGTGGATAGGCATCCACCAGTGGTGCTTCTGCTAGTTGATCGGCAATGACTTGCCCTTTGATTGCTTTGCGATCAATATACTGGATGTCAAACTCACTGAGTATCATGACCCATTTTGCCATACGGCCTATGAGAGTTGTCTTTGATAGTAGATATTTGAGGGGGTCCACCTTTGAAAGGAGCTTGATTGTGTGACTGAGCATGTAATGTCTAAGCTTTTGAGTGGTAAAGACCACTGCAAGGCATGCTTTTTCCATAGGTGAATAATTAAGCTCATATCCGACAAGAGTGCGACTGATGTAATAGATGGCTCTCTCCTTGTTGTCATCATCATGCTGAGCTAAGAGTGCCCCCAGTGCTGTAGTGGTTGCCGAGATGTAGAGTATGAGAGGGCGTCCTAGAATTGGTGGTACTAGGATTGGAGAATTGGCAAGATACTCCTTGATCTTATCAAAGCTTCTTTGACATATGGGATCCCATTTGAAGCTTGTGTCTTTGCATAGGAGATGCGTAAAAGGTTGGCACTTGTCTGCTAACTGAGAAATGAACCGACGCACTGATTGAAGCTTTCCTTGTAGGCTTCTGAGCTGTTTGAGTGTTCTTGGTGGAGGCATCTCTGTTATTGCTTTGACCTTCTTGGGGTCTATCTCTATGCCTCGTCGTGATACTATGAAACCTAGGAGCTTTCTAGATGTAACACCAAAGACACATTTCTTTGGATTAAGCTTTAAGCCATAATGATTCAGACGATCAAACACACGCTCTAAGATGTTGAGGTGTTCATCCCTTGTTTTGGATTTTGCAAGGATATCATCCACATAGTCTTCAAGGATCTTGTGGATCATGTCATGGAAGATCGTTGTCATTGCTCGCTGATATGTTGCTCCTGCATTCTTTAGCCCAAAGGGCATCATATTGTAGCAGAAGGTACCCCATGGGGTTGTGAATGCTGTTTTATGTTGATCTGCTTCTGCTATATGAATCTGGTTGTAACCGGAAAAGCCATCCATGAGTGATAGCATTTCGTGACCCGCTGTGAGGTCTACAAGCATGTCTATGTTTGGCAATGGGAAATCATCCTTAGGGCATGCCTTGTTCAAGTCCCTGAAATCAGTACAAATTCTGATGTCGCCAGAAGGCTTTGTGACTGGCACCATGTTAGAGATCCATTCTGAGTAGTCAATTGCTCTGATGATTTTTGCTTGAAGGAGCTTCTCAAGCTCTGCTTTAACTAGTAATGCTACCTTTGGATGCATTTTCCTTAGCTTCTGCTTCACTGGCTTAACGTTTGGATCTACTGATAGATGATGAACAACAAGGTTTGGATCAAGCCCAGGCATGTGGGCATATGACCATGCAAAGTTGATAGCTGATTCCTTGAGCAAGGTGCTGAGAGCCATTTCTTCTCCTTCTGTTAGGTTGACTGCAATGTAGGTGATCCTTGGACATTCTTCTGTTCCCAAGTTGATTGGCTTGGTCTCTTCTATGATGATTGGAGATTGCTCTGGTCTATAATCTTGGATAGGGGGAAGAGGCAAGGCTTCATCTTCTAGCGCTTGAATTGCCAAGTTTTCACTAGAAGATACGCCCTTTATTTTTACTGTTTTGGAGTCAGAATGTGCCCCAGAAGGGTTTTCACATAAATAATCATGATGTTCTTTTGCTTTATCATTTTTGCGACTAAAGCTTGCCTCTTCCCCAAAATATCCTTCTGGGTGAAGCTGATAGACAGAGGTTGATGTTGGATCTTGATTGCTTGCTGGACCTGATGCCCCCATGAATTCTAGGAGTGCTTGTGCGCTTTGGAACTCATCGATGTGTGCAATGCTTGGTTGGTCCCAATCTATGAGGTTAATGGAGAGTTGTTGGAGAACAGAAGTCCCTAGGAGGGTGTCGTCGGCAAAGATATCGTCATAGGATCGGATGTCTTTCTCTTCGGGGATGTCTTCGATTTCCACAAGGTCATCCTGGCTATTCGAAAAGTTCACGTTGGTCATGTTAGTGCCCTCAGTTGTGGTATTGGGCTCTTGTTCAAGGAGGCGAGAGGTATTAAAGCCAAGTCCTTGCTGTTCTGGATTCTGGGATGGTATGATAGGAAATAAGTTTCCATCCTCTTGTGGTCCTAGACCACCACCTTGATAGTTATAGTGTTTTGTGACATTTTTGTAGGGGATTGGATATTTCTCTTTGAAGTACTCAAGAAGTTGTGTGTCACGTGATGGGGGATCTTTGTATAACCATTTGTTAATATCTGGATCCATTTCTTTGCTGTTGATGGTACCATGAGACTCAAAAGTCATGTTTCCGATTTGCTTGAGCTTATAATGTTCTTCAACAGGCTTGTTTTGACAACTTGGGCGCCCTTGAGTATGTGGATCACGTGGAAGAGCTCCTACAGCAAATGCATCACTGAGGCTGTATTCGCCACAACCCTGGTTGTTGATCTTGATGGATGATAAGGTGGAAGAAAAGATGGTCTCTGGATCGCGATGGGATCGGGATGAGCTAGCAATAGAAGTACCAATATCGGTTCCAGGACAATGAGTAGAATGAGGGAAAGATGCTTCCATCGCAAGGTAGTATGCGAAGGGGTTAGGGTCAGCGTGGATGGTAACCTCAGTGCCTTGATGTGGAAACTTGATGCACTGATGGTAAGTAGATGGTACGACCTTAAAGGAATGGATCCATGGACGACCAAGGAGGATATTGAACGGTAGGTCAAGATCAACAACGTGGCAGAGAGTATCTTGCGTTGCTGGGCCTAGCTGGATAGGCAAATTTATAGTACCTTCAGAGGTACGCTCCAAGTTATCATATGCTTTGATAGTGATTTGCTCATGTTGTATGTTGGCCTCCGTGAACCCGATCTTCTTGATGAATTTTAATGTGCACAAGTTGAGGGCTGAGCCATTATCCACTAGAACTCGTTTGATGGCGAAATCTCTGACCATGACAGCAATGCGGAGAGGGAGAGTATGGTCAGGAGCGACATCTGGTATATCAGATTCTTTGAAGGATAAGGCACATGCTGCAGATAGGTGTCCCACAAGAGTTTCAAACTGAGTTGTGTTAATGTCCGTGGGGACATGACCTTCTTTTAGAGCTTTGTCCAGGATCTCCTGATGGATGGGTGATGTGCGGAGCAAATCCAAGATAGATATTTGGGCTGGCATGTTCCCAAGATGCTCTATGATATTGTATTGTGCTCTTGGTGCATTATGCTATGTTGCGCGTGCATTTGATGCTGGCCTGGTGTTAGACTGTGCTGTGGATGCAGTAGATGTTGGCCTTGGAGGAGCAGCTGATCTCGGAGGGGCACCGGCAACAGTTATCCTACCACTGCGGGTAGTTGCAGCACATTGTCGATCCGGCCCTCTGACGTGGATGGTATTGATGGTGGGCTCATCTTGGATGGGCTCAACTTGAGTTATGCATCCGACATACTTGTCATAGTTGATGTAGGCCGCTGTGTGATCTTCTTGCTTGCCTTTGCCACGATTTTGGGGCTGATTGGCGCTGGCTTGATTCTTCCCGGCATCGTGTTGAGGGAACACATTTTGATATATTTGCAAACCGGCATTGGGTGAAGCTTGAGTTGGTGCATCGACCTGGATTTCCTTGCGATCAATGAGATCCTGGATGTAGTTCTTAAGCCGCATACACTTCAATGTTGTGTGCCCCTTCACACGATGGTAATCACAGTATTCATGTTCTTTATACCAATCAGACTTTGGTGCGTTGTCATCCTTCTGTGGGATGGACGGATATGTGATCATATTTGCCTTGGCTAGCCGATAAAAGATCTGATCCAGAGGCTCACCCAAAGGTGTGAAAGTCCTCTTTGGATTGTTCTGATTGTTGGGTTTGTTCTGCCTTGGGGCAACGTTAACTGCGTTAACAGGATTGCCCTGACGTGCTGGCTGTTGCTGTTGGTATTGCTGCTGATACTGTTGCACGGGTGGTTGATGAGCTTGAGGAGGTTGCTGATAAATAGGTGCTTGATATGCAGGAGCTGGGGGTTGCTGATAGATGGGCGCTTGTGGCGGTTGGTATGTTTGAGCTGGTGTAGGACTAGCCACAACGAATTGTACATTTTTAGTGTCAGTGGCTCCATCTGTAACAACATTCTTGTTACGATTCCAGTAACGGGATTTATCATTGTTGGGTTTGTTCTTGGAATCATCCTTGAAGTGACGAATAGTGCCTTCGTCTAGGAGAGCTTTCTCGATGCCTATGCCTTTGCTCTTGATGTCTTGATATGTCTGGAGACAGTTCATTCGTATGTGATGGGATAGCTTTGGATGCAGGTTATCAATGAAGATCTTTGTTAGATGCTTCTCTGGCGGCTGATATGATAACCTAGTTGTAAGATTCTGCCATCTTTGCAAGTATTCTGCAAGGCTTTCTCCGTCTTTCTGCTTTGAGTTGCATAGGTCTAGCAAGGACAACTCATTCTCCACATTATGGGCATAGTGTGTGATGAACTTCTCAGAGAGTTCAGCAAAGGTTTTTATTGTCCCATGTGGTATTTTGTAAAACCACTCAACAGCAGTTCCTCCCAAGCTTTTGGGAAACAGGCGCAGGAGATAGTTATCACTGTAAGCTACTTCTTGGCACGCCATGTAGAACTCTTTGATATGGTTTACTAGATCTCCTTTCCCCCAATACTTGTCGAACTTGGGCATCTCAAAATGCTTGGGGAAAGGGATAGTTGCTATGGACCGATCGAAGGGATATGAGCACACCTCTTCGAACTTGTATGTTTTATTCTCTGTTCCACTTTGTAGCTCCTTTAGAGCATTTTTCATTGCTTCCCACTCAGCATTGAGTGGCGAGGGAACTGGGACTTCTGCTTGTGATGGAAGCTGTGGAACTGGATATAGCGCTTGCTATGGATAAATGGGTTGGAACTGATTCTGGGGCAATGGTTGCTGGGGATATTGCTGGTGTGGCATAGGGGGATATTGTGGTAAATGATATGGAACCGCTTGATGTTGTTGGGCTACTTGCTGTTGTTGAACTGGCGGTTGTTGTGGGACTACTTGCTGATATTGGACATTTGGAACTTCCTGTTGTAACTGATGGGTGGGAACTTGTTGTTGCTGGGGGATGATAGGGATTTGTTGCTGAGGTTGATAGCAAGAGACTTGCTATTGTTGAGGAATGATGGGTGTTTGCTGAAAGGGGACATGTGGTTGCTGTGGGGGAGGCTGTTGGAACGATGCTGCTTGCGGGTATGATGGTGGTAGTTGCTGAGGTTGGCTTTGGGTTTGGCTGATATAAGCTGGGTGCATGCCTGCGTTACTTAGAGGTGGAACAGATGTGGGGAAGCTAGAAGCAAAGGGTGATGGGGTAAGATAGCTGGGGAAAGTTGGCTGTTGAGGTGGTGGAACTTGCTGGAAGGTATTTGGGATTTGGGATGAATAGCTTGAAGCCGGCGGTGCTTGGGGTAGTTGCTGCTGTGCTGCTTGGGTGAAGGCAGTTTGTTGACTTGCAACCATAGATGTAGGGGATTGAGATGGGATCCCCCATGCCTTCATTTCTTCTTGCGTAAGGCTCCATTGAGAGCTTGTGTTAGGGTGCACTGCAGTGGATGATGGAATGGTAGGAGCAACAGGAGCTTGGGACACGAATGATGGTTGAGAGAGAGGAGCTTGTTGAGGTTGTGGTTGAGCAGATGCTTGTGAGGAGGAAAATGAAGGAAACACCCAAGAGAAAGATGAGGTTGGAATGGGGAGCGATTGCGCTAACCCCAAAGAAGAAGGTACAGGTGCTTGGGGGGTGAAGGGTGACGGTGCTCCTTTGATGGTGAAAGGCATTGCTTGACTTGTGAATGGTGGTGGTGTAAAAGCTTGTGTGAGAGGTGGAAGCTGACTTTGGGTTTGGATTTGGGCTTGGGCAGCCATAGCAGATGATGAAGCAAAAGGGGTATGAGATGGAGCGGATGGTGCTGCAGCTTGTGTTGCGGGACTGGCGAGGCTTCCTTGCAAGAAAAGGGGAGTGGTGGAAAGCTCTTGGGGTGTTTGCATGATAGGATCGGGAAATGATTGGACAAACGGAGAATACGCTTGTGCTGGAACTTGGATAGTTTTGATGGGGATGCGTGGATAGAGAGATGGTGGGATGGAGGTATTTTCTGGTAGGTAGTGAACAAACGTGCTTTGCTGATGTTGTGCTACAAGGGCATTGGTTGCTGATGGGCTTTCTGGAGGATTTACAAATGCTTGGTTTGCCAAGGGGGATGAAGGGATGTTTGGATCTTCACATGGGTTACTGGCTTGGATGTGGGGATTATAGGTCATCATGGCATTGGTGAAAAGTTTGGGATCGGATGAGGTTGTTGGTGGATAAGGATTCATGCTTCTTCTTTTCCGAGATCTGGTCTCAACAGGCATGGAGATGCAAGTGCTAAATGGATGCAAGATGTTTGGCTAAAAGATGTTGATGGATGCAAAGTTGATGAACTTCTAAAGATGATGACTTTCTAGAATGCAATGCAAGGATGGATGAACTGCTCGGATTTGGATCAAGGATGGTGGAAGATTGGTGGGAGATGGTGGCAAATTGGTAAAAAAGCTTGGTGATGATGGAGGATTGGTGGGATGCTCTGATTTGGGTCAAGATTAGGTGGAGGAAAGATAGGTTACTGGTGGAGAGCTGGTGAAAGATTACTGAGTGGTCAACAAATGAGCTACTATTTTTCCCAAATGGAGGATCAGAGATATAATGGGGTCAACCTAAGATAGACTGATGATCTTCGGTCAACAAGTTTCTTATCAATACACTCCAATCTCTTGCTCGAGATGATGGCTATGCAAGGACAAGGTTTGATTTCTTTATGACAACACGTTGTGTCAAAAAGAGGATGATGGTCTCTGATCTTGGATATGGGATAGGAACAACTCAAAAGGGTAAACACTAAGTGTTCGTGGATCTCTGGATTTGGAACAAAGGATGATGGATCTGCCGGAAAGATATGGAAAGCTGATGGGGGGATGCTGGTGGAAAAGGTATTGAAGGGTGAAGGGACAATGCTCTATCTAAAGGGATAATGCAAATGACAAGGATTGTTTCTAGAATGCTGGTAGGAAGATGAATGCAACTTTTATGATGTTCTTGAGATGCAACTAGAGTTTTGATGCTGATGCAAAGGGTGAAACTAGGATGAAACTAAGATGCAAGGTTGTTTGAGACAAGATTTCAAGATCTGAAGATGGAACAAGACATGAACAAGGAATTGGCTAATCTTCTGGCTCAAGGTTGACAAAGTGATGGTTAACTCGGAAATGGAAGGCGAACTGTTTGATGCGAGTGTTATGGGCAATGTTCTCAAATCTGGCTTGGGACTTCTCCTCTGCTTGGGTTGCTTGGATAGTGGATTGATAGGTCTTGAGTTTCTTCTTGGTAACTTTTCGCTCTTGATAGGCTTGGGATTTGGGCAACTTCGCTTTAGGATGTTTGCTCTTGCTGGGCATCACTTTGGAAAAGAGGCTTCTGATTTTGAGGCAAAGGTTTCCAATGGCAAAAGTTAAAGTCAAAGCAATCTCCACAAGGGACAAAGCAACCCTGCGGGATACAAACAAAGACAACTGACTCTGACAAAGCTTTGAAAGTGTATGTTTCAACAAGTGTTTTCACGGAGTCTTTGACTGTCAAGCACTTCAAACAGATCTACCTAAGGAAGGTGAGTATCAAAATTGCTTGCCCACAGCTTGGTATCCCCTAGAAGGGAATACAAATGGTGAGTAATCTTGAGGCGACCCGGTAAACCCCTTGGAATCGGTCCTTGCACAAGGATTTTGATACTTTCGGATGTAGATAGGGTAGCCTCTATTTTATCAGGTTTTTAATAGTTCCGTGGAGTCTCCATACCCGGTTTTGCTGATCATTCGTGACTCACCTAAGAGCCTTGCCAATTATGCTGGGGGAGAGGAATGTTTACCATCCCCAGTCACGTGTTTGGCACGAACGCCCGGCGATTAGGAGATGTAAGTGATTATTTTGTTCTTCACTTGTTTGTATACCGATCGGAGGGGCTACCGGTTTGAGGTCATTCTCCAAAGAGGAAGCGCTTCTCCCTGGACAGGCCTCGCTAAAAGTAGAAGAAGTGGACTTGTTTGAGTCCAAGTGTTCTACATTGCTTAAGTTTAACAGGATTTTGCAAAAAGTAAAACTCCTAAATGCACATCAAGCAGTTGTTCATTTTTCCAAATTTGATTAAGTGTGTTTGAACCTTTGAAATTGAAGACACAAGTGTTTAAGATTTTGACTTTTTCTTTCTCCAAAAAGTAAATCGAGCGTTTGCAAGTTTTTTGACTTGGGCATTCAAGATTGAGTGTGCGTGTTGATTAAGAACTTTTAAAAAAGCTTTGTTTTGATCTTTAAGGCATTCAAGATTGTGTTTTCTTTTCAAATGGAAAGTGATGCTTTAGGACCTAAGTTCTTCCTTTTAGCTTCATTCAAGATTTTGTTTTGACTCGTTTGAATGCAGATTTGATGTTCTTTTTATGCCCAAAAAGATATGATCATTCCTACTTTGCATGAATGCATTGTTAAAAATCCTTGATGTTGCAAGGATGCAAATGCCTTGATTAATTTTTTTGTTTTGTTTGTTAGAACAAATTTTGCAAATTTTAGTCCTTAATGCATTCAAGAATGATTTGGGGGTTCATTTTAAGCACTAAAATAAGGTGTGTATGATTTTGCTTCCTTATGGATTTTATTATTATTTTTGAAAAAAAATGGCCATGACCTCCTTGCTAGAAGAAGAAGAAGAAGGAGACGGAATAGAAGAAGAATATAGACAAGAAGAGGAAGAAGAATATAGACAAGAAGAAGAAGAAGGGATCGAAGTGCTCCGTCCGCCTATAAGCTTGAAAAATCTGAAAATGGTCTAAAACCCATCAGAATGTTTGCAAAGAACCCGTGAAGTGGGTCCCACCGGGCGTGCCAGAATGTAGACTATGATTTTGAACTTGTTACCTGTCTTGAAAGGCTGAAACATTCAAACATTAGACTAATCTAACATATTCATGAACTAAAAAAAAATAGCATAAGACATGAAAACAAAACCAAAGCCACCTCAAGATTGTTGCTAAAAAAACAAGTGCTATAGAGCAAATGTTTGATTCGCTTCAATTAGAGGGATGTGGGTGTGCTCTCTAAGCACTTGGAGCATATTCTAATGCATACTAAGATTGATTTTAGACCAAATATAGGTGTGATATGATGCTATATGCTATGCAAAACAATAAAAAAAACTATGTTAATCCATTATTGCTAAGCTATGATGTTCTTTAAGAAAGCTTGAAGATGATAAAAAGAAACTAACAATTAGTATTGCTTATGCTAAGTCTAGAGCTAAATGGACATGATAACAATGCATAAAATGAAAGGTGAATAGATATTTTGCTCTTGGAAATGAGGACTATTTATAGACTTTTGGGAGGATGAATGAGTGGCTAGGATCAAAATCCTTAAGAGAGGCCAAGATTCATTCAAAGGGGAGCACATGGATTGTGCTAGTTCAAGGCCACCTCCTTGTGACAAGTGTCACAAGGGCATTGGGTTGAAAGATGGGAGGAATGTGCACAATTTGGGAAATGTGCCTAAGGTCAAAGGGTGTAAGAAAGGGGTGAGGGGCTTCTTAAATGCATCATAAATGCATGTAAGAGGGATAAGGAGGCTTTAAATGCACTTAATGCATGTAAGAGAAGCCTCTAGAAGTTTGTTGACTTTGGGTCAAGCTTAGGAGTTGGCTAACCTTGTTTAGGGAATGTGACAAGGTTAGGGGGAGGATTAGGATTAGGATTAGGGGATTTTAGGATTAGGATGGGTGAAGAGGTTGGGTTGAGAAGATTCTAGAAGAGTCTAGAATTCTCCTTGGTTTTATGGAATAAAAGTTTATTCATTCCAAAAGCTTAAGTTTTGGGAATATTTATTGAAATATTTTCAATAAATATGAAAATTAAATATTTAATCTTAATTAAATATTTTGAGTTGAGATTAGGGTTAGAAAAGGTGGGATTAGCCTTTTAATCGAAATTAAGAAGGGATTAGAAGATTTTGGAAGAGGTTAGTGGTTTTAGGAAAAAAGGCTAACTTTTGGTCAAAAAATAAATTAATTATTTTTTGGGGGATTTTTGGTCAATTTATTAATTAAAATAATTAATAAATAGGGGATTAATGTTTAAATAAGATTTAAACATTTTTGGGAGGGATTTCTTAATTAAATATTTTTAATTAAGATAAAGGGATTTAATGACATAAAAATAAATTAATTAATTAAATAAATAATTAATTAATAAATGATGATGTCATCAGGGATTTTTCAGAAAATAAAAATAATTTATTTTCTAAAGGATTTTTAGGTGTCTACAGTAACTTAGTAACCTGATCTGTTATGTGCTCTTCTTGTTTCTTCAAATCTACTATTAACCGCTGGAGTTCCTAAACTCAGTGAATGTGCTTAGAGAAAGCGGTAGGCTTGGTTATAGCTGTATTTGTACTTAACTGTATTTCTACTTCCAATCCTTTGATCTTCTCACTGACTTCAACAATGAAGGTGTCTATAGTACAAAGCTTTAGAAAGAAGTTACAAATTAACTGGGTGATATTTTTGATCTCGGTGATTACCTCAAATAATTTGACCTTCTTCAATGCCACTTCTTGGCATATTTTCTCTACCAGTTTGTGTTGTATCCTAGATTCTGCCCTTTCTTCAATTCGTTTATCTGCATCAACGTCTGGGGCATTGATCTTCTTTGTAAGTGTAGCAAGTTGATCTATGATAGGAGTATCCTCATCAATATTCACCTCAGGTACTACCTATTGTAGGATATCCCTCACATCAGTTAAGATCTCTTTTCATTTTTGTTCTTGCTTCAACTTCTCTTGAGCTACCTTTCTTGAGCATAATTCCCCATATTTTCTTAAGTCTTCGGGGCTTAGGGCCCTCGGGTCACACTCAGGGATAATTATCACTTCATCTAGGGTGACCAGCCCTTTTCCTTTCTTTTTCTTCTTCTTCGGTGCTAGAGGTGACTTCTTCTCAATGACAATGATAGTTTTATCTCCAGTCTTCGAAGTATCCTTCCCGGTTAACACATGTTCTTCCTTCTTTTTCTCCTCGGTAGCCGTAGTCTCAGTTGATATAGTGGGAGTCTCGGATGTGGTGTCAAGTGGGATCACCTCGGTTTTCTTTGTTTCTTTTTTTTCCTTTGCCTCAGTTGAAGGTGCCTCTATTTGTGTAGGCTCATCTATCTCTATCAATTTCTCAATGTCTTGATCCCCTGTGATGTCTTTGTTTTTTCTCGGGGTCGGAGCCGTCGAGTTGTACTTGGGAAAGAATTTTGGCTACTTCTGCAAGTACAGGAAGTTTACTCAGTAGTGATGTAAATAGACATTTAGTGTCTAGTTCTTCATCTTGATTAGGTGCAATATTTACATCTTCATCATCTTTGTCATCAGGATCACCATTTCTCATGTCCTCAATGAGTACATCATCATTAGTTTTCTTCTCCAGTTGAATTTCAACTTTATCTGATGCATCATGTGAGATACTTATTTCTTCCTTTTGATCGGTGATATCAATTACCTTGGTAACTGATATATCGGTGTTCTTTAATTTCTTTGATGTTCCCTCATTAATACAAATACCTTTACCTTTGGAATTTTGTCTCTTCTTAGATAGGTTTAAGAATGCTTTTTGCTCAGCTTTTTCTTCAACCTTAAAAAATTGATGTCCACACAGAATCAGTTGTGGTATCCATATCTACTACATTTTCATCCATTATCATCAAGGATCTGTTCTTGATCATAAATTTTGCTTGGTATTTGGTCAAGTACTCACTATTTTCTGCAAAGCTTAGATGTGGGGCTGCCCAAACTAGAGATCGTTCTCTCTTTCTTTTCTCGGTGTCTAGTGCAATAGCCCATTTCTCAATAATATTGTCATTCAACTTCTTCGGTAATGCAAGGGAAAATTCCATTGGAACTTTCTTGAATTTGATCATCGTTTGGATGACAACCTCTTCTATCTTGGTTTGATCTTCTTTTGACATCTTGTCAAATCTGTCTAGTAAGGGATCTGTAAGATCACCGTGCCCAATTATTTCTTCAATGATTTCATCTATTGTTTTTGCCTTGTTACTGACTGTGTGTGTGAATTTTGTACCTGTCTGTAGACACAACACTTCACTAAAATATTAGAGGTTAGCTAAAATCAAAATCGTGCAATGAAATGGAAACTAATCTAACCAGACAATTTACTACCTTCTAGTAGGTGCGAGTATGTATTCTCATATTATACCGAGATCAGTGACCTTGACGACACCTAAATGAAGGATTTGAATGCAAATTCTAGATATGAATTAGATGCAAATTAATCTATATTTTTGGTTTTTCTGTGCAATAAGATGAAAAATGATATGAAATCTAATCTATGTGAAAAATTGATATACAATGCAATTAATCTAACAATGATATGCTAAATATGAATGATCTCACAAAAGTTGTTGATTCGCAAAAGAAGCTTCAATTCTTCATATGTCAATTCACCAGCATAAGTTTGCAAATTCTGAGATATGATTATGAAGAGCTGAGCCTTGATTTTATAGAAATCCAAGGCTTTGGGGATGCATGGAAAAAGCCATAAATCACTCAAATAAACTCAGGTTGATTTTTGAGTTATCAAAGAATAAAAGATAATTAATTCATAAAATCATGCCAAATCATGCAAAAATAGCTTTTTAACTCAAATCAGAGTTGAGTTTATTTTTAAAACAACTTGAATTGATTTTCTGATTTCAAGTTTAACTATTTTTTTGAATGTGCATAATAATTATGAATTAAATAAATAAATAAAGTGATTTATCCTCAACTTAACTGATTTTAAAAATAAAACAATTGATTTATGGGTTAATCAATTATTAAATCAAACTTTTATTCAAAAATAATATCATTAAATATGACAACTTGCTTTAATTAATTAAATAAGAATTTAATCAATTAATGATAGGAATTTTGATTTATTGTCAAATTTAAATAATAATAATTAAGAATAAATATAATTAAATCCAATTAAATAATTAAGTGGCAGTATTAAATCTAATTAATTAAATATCTTAGAATATTCAATTAATCAAACTTTTAGGATAAATAGGATTTATCACCAAATAATCATTAAATTAAAGATAATTAGGATAAATAGGAATATTACTAGGAATATTCCCTGATGCAGATTTTGAGATAATCAATTAAGATTTGATAATGTTCAGATGTGCCTTAGGTTAGGAATTTGATGTCAATTTCATTCGATGTGTTGATATAGGAAGTTAATGAACCTATAGCCCATTTTTGGGGTATTACATTTTGCCCCTCTTTGAATTGTTGTGCGAAGCGCAGTGGTTCAAAGACAATCTGTGTATGATGTTTGAAATTGATGTTTGAAATTGAAATTGATATGAGACAGAAACTGATTGAAGTTGATATGAAGATATTAGGTCCTGAATGACCAAAGATAATGTTAACTATAACAGCAATGAACCGATGATTGCGAAAAAGTGTCGAAACACCTGATTTTGAACCTTATGATTGCGAAGAAGTGAGTGACCGATTCCAGACCCAATTGTCAATAAGAATCACATTGGTATCACATCTGAACCCTTCAGTTACAAAGAACCAAGGAAATAACACTAATGAACTGATGGTTACAAAAGACTGATACAGTTTACAAGATTAAGAGAATACCAGATTGATATGGATCTCGATGAATCTGATATGCCCCAAATGATGATTGATTTGCCCCAAGCGATGAGGTCTTTTGATGAATCAGCAACTAAACGTGGTTGTTGTCTTGTTTACTGAAGAAAGATATAATTTCAATAAAGACATGATTTCAGATGTAGATTACAAACTTGAATGATGTGCAATACCATGCCCCCTTCGGGATAAAAATTGAAATCTGACAAGAAAAGTTAGCATTATAGTTTAGAAGCATGTTACTTGAATTGAGAAGTGGTTATACACGTTTGAGAGTGCATTTTGCATCGTTTGGAGGTCTAGAAGACCGAGTTTGACTAGGTTTGACCATGAGTTGACCAAGTTAAAATTTTGATAGTTTGATGTAAGATAATCAATTAAGTTGAATACTGGAATTCTGTGATGATAGAAGGTCGATTATGCAAGCAGTAGACTGTCCTAGGTCCAAAAATTTTAAATCATGATTTTGACATAGTAAATGATCTCAGATTTTAATTTTGATCCCGAAAATGGATTCAGAACGTCGAAATTAGCCAGGGGTGCAATTTTCATGCAAAATGGAGCACTTTTGAAAATTAGGTCAAAAGCTATATAAAGGCCGGAAGGGTCATTTTCAATTCATTTCAACCTTTTGACTTTAGAAATCTTATGGAGCCCTCTGAGCGAGAAAATGGAAGAACCAAAGGTACCTATGAGTTCGCATCAATTTGAGCACAGTCAGAGACACCAGAGACCTCGGCAGTACAAACATCCGGTAGGTGGACCTCTGTGCTTTGCTAAAAATTCAATTTTTCCATGTTTTATAGCATTTTTAGGAATTTCTAGTATGTTTTTTACTTTTGAATTTTTGCATGTATGGAAACTCATATGACTTTCTAACTGTAGCTAGATTGTCATCTCATAAGCCCCCATGACTCACATCAGAGGGACCCAAGATTCGTACGACATTCTGTCGGGTCCCTCATAACTTGAACGAGGAGGAATGCATTGTCATGTCACTATGCTTTTTTGTTTGGTATGATGTAGAAAGTCGTATGACTTTTCATGCCAGTCTGAAGTGTCGTATGGAAAACAGTGAGCTTAAAACTCTGTATTAGGTCAAATTTTTTATTTTTTTGATTCTGTAGCTTGATTCCTAACATGTTAATCTACCTTCTGAAATACTAAACTACCCCATTTTTGCCCTTGTAACCTATTTTGTGACCAAATTACTGATAGGATTCCCTATTTCTGTGCTATGTAGGTCATATATCCATATGTTCACATACGGATCTCGCATCCTGCTACGCAGAGATTATGTGTGTCATTGCCAGACCCTATGAGGGTCCACCTTGCTACTTGTGGGTTTGAGCACTTGATACATTTACCCGAGATTAGGGTACATCATGGACTTTTGACTGTGTTGATTGAGAGGTTTCACTCGGAGACCCAGACCTTCCATCTGCTGACAAGGGAGCTCATTGTTACCCTTGAGGATGTGTATTGGATACTGCGCATTCCTTTTCATGCAGGCCGGCGACCAGAGTATGTAAGTTTGGGGAACTCAAGTTTATTAGCTTTTAGACGTCTCTTCAGAGATGATACTCAGATGATGGCCTCCATTTCCTAGGAGACCTTAGTGCAGAGATATGGACAGCTGCACCGGCTAGAGTGCATCATTGCCGGGATGATCAGCATTATTATCATGTCTGACCGTCAGTAGAATGGTCTTTTGATGGGCTGGGCCCCTATGGTAGCACAGTTGATGGCTACACCTTCTGAGTTGGTGTGGGGTCAGTGTCTTTTGGCCCATATGTTCTCTGAGATGCACGAGGTAGTGTATCAAGAGAGCAAGTCTTTTGCAGTTGGAGCTCTAGTTCTACAGATCTGGGCGTGGGAGCATATCCCAGTGTTGAGATCAGTGTGTACTACACATAGGTAGCCTTAGGAGCTTGTCATTTACATATATGTTGGATATGTTATACAGGGACGGATGGGTCACACTAAGTATTGGAGGTGATGTCTTGATGATATGACATTTGTGCGCTGGAGACCATATGTAGCCATTGAGCCTTGGCCTACTACTCAAGAGCAGTTTAGTTACTTCTTTCAAAGTCATGTACTGATTGGGAGGTCATCCTCCATTATAGAGAGGTTCCTTATTACCAGGGTCTGGCGGCAGTATGGGCGAGTATAGGATGCCCCTGAGGATTATGCGACATATGCACAGATAGGTCATGAGATTGGGCTTGGATGGACATAGAGGCTCTCTTATGCTTTGTGTTCATAGGAGTACAATGCTATTTTTGGCAGGGATTGGGAGTATAGACCAGATGTACTTGATGTTGGTGTTACTGATGGATTCATTTCCTAGCTTGCTAACCATCCCATTCATAGATTTTCTAATCCAACTGAGCTGATACCCTCCATGGAGGAGGCAATGGATGGGACAAGTGCTCCAATGGGATAGGGTCCCAGACCTACACAGGCTCACATGATACATCCCACACCTCCGAGACCCAGAGCGATGGCTCCACCACAGAGACCATCAGGACAAATGAGGCCCACTCGTCCCACTAGTTCTATAGTAGGAAAATCTTTCAATTCTCATAGACAGACGAGGGGAGAGGGTGGTACATTAGGTGGAGTTGGTTCAGCTGATGAGGTACTAGTAGCCGAGTAGGTGGTAGGTGGAGATACTGATCCCTTGCAAGATGATACTGGATTTGATTTAGGTGTTGAGATTAGATGTCGTAAGGCGCAGAGAGAAAAGACTACAGAGCAGCCTCCCCCAAATACTGAGATGCCAGATGTTGATCCCACTATTCCTCCTACTCCACAGGATAGTATCAGATGGCTCAGTGCACAGGTCAGGGACCTGAAGGTGCACAGTACTTGATGGGAGGAGCGATACATAGAGGCTAATAGACAGCGGACGGAGCTGCATGCAGAGGTACAGAGATTACAGGTAGAGGTGACTCATCAGACCTCACGGGTAGCTTACTATGTGTCCACATATTATACAGTTGTTCCTGCCCCACAGAGAATTCCCTCCTATTCACAGTACATGATGGCATCAGAGGGAACCAGAGCACCCCGAGCAGAGGTAGTACCAGATGCACCACCTCCTCCTCCACCAGATGTGGAGGATCATGTTGATAGCTGATTTGTTCTAATACATTGATATATTGTACTCTTTTTTATCATTGATAGACTATTCTAACTTTGATAGCTCACATGAGCATATTCTTCTATATACTATGCCAATAGTGCACCCCTGACTAGTTTGAGATTTTTGATATATATATGAGATCGATATTTTGGTTGTGACTTCATTTGTTCTTGTCATGTTTTGATTTATGATGATATCATGTGATGCTTATGCTATGGATAGAGTAGAATGTATGTATGGATATATGCAAATGCAATGATTTCTTTCATATGTATGGATGTTATGAAAATGTATTTGATAATGAAAAGATGTATGTATGATTTTATGCTTATGCACATGGATGAATTGTAATGCAACAAGTGATTATGATATGTAAATGCAACAATACACATGATATGTTTTTCAGGTATTGATGAAGACAAGTACTCAGTCTTATGTCAAAAGGATGTTTAACCCAAGAGGATAACTGCTTGCGAGTCTATGAAGAGACCTTCGAGTTAGGTTTCAACTCTTGTTAGATTTGAAGAGACAAGTGAAGAATTGTTTAAGCATTGAAGTTCGTTTAACCAATGTGAGATCATGCAAACATGCAAAAATGCAAAGAGACATGTAATATGAAATGCAACCTAAGACCTAGGACCTAGTCACTGATCATGTGTCGGTTATTCTCATCATTGAATTTTTAGGTAACCGGATAAATCAATACAATGCCTACTAGTTAGAAACCATAGACATATGAATATCAATTTGTATACGCAAGAATCAATACAACACCCACTGATTGAGCAACCATGGATATATGAATATTGATTTTGTTTTCAGAATGTCGGATTAGATATAAGCATCAAGGCATAAGCACCAGGATGACCTAAATATCATGTCCATTTTGATATAGCAATTTGTATAAGCATCAAAACATAAACATCATGATGACCTAGATACGCCTTGCATACAAACACATCAAGCAATCAAGAGATCATTCTAAATCCAATGTGAATTACCCGTAGTGACCCTTTATTGTTCACATCCTTAGGTAAGATCGTGTTTCACAGTAGGAGAAAGAACTCACTCAAAAATAGTTAGATCAAACTTCCTTAAATTTTTTGGGTATCAATGGTCGAGGTACGCATGGCCATCCAATTTGAGATAAAGGCTCTTATAGTCGAACACCATTTCAATCTAGAATTTCCAAAGTTGTTAGATTTTCACATACAAGAGGAAAACAAAGAAAAGATTATGCCCCCAGTCATCACTTTCTAAATCTTGTAAAGGACATCATCAAAGAGCTCGCAAGGACACAATATGAAAAAATCTCAGTGCGAATCAGTAAGCATACAAGGAGATAAAAGCATGTAAAGCACATATTATTTTCATTTTGTGTTGATGTTTGATTGCATTGTTGTAGATGCAAAATCCTTTCTGGAGACAAGACTGACTAATTGACTCAAATGAAGCTTCAAAGGACTCTGACTGGATATGATATGTCTAAGATGCATTGGAGACCATAGGATATGACATTGATTGCCCCCAAGTTTTAACTTTGATAGGATACAGACGCTTGAGCTGATTGGTGTACAGATCGACTTATTGAAAATAGGAATGCAAAAACAAATCGGGAGATATGTACAAACTAAAGCAAGACTGAAAGCTGGGAAAGACCAAGATTGTGCTGATAGATGGAGCATTTTGAAATAAGTGGCGTCCATTTTTTGGGTTTTCACCATCTTGGCAGAGATTCTATTTTTGCTACCAAGGCGCCTGTTTCCAGGTTTTTGCCAAGGCACTTTTTCTTTTTCTCATTTTTTTGTATTTTTCATTTTTTCAATTTTTTTGTACTTTTGATATTTTTTACTTTTTTTGTGAATCATCAAGGTGCCAATTGCTAGGTTTTCACCAAGATCTTTATTTTTTCAGGACTCTTTCAGATTTTTAAGATTTTTTTAAGGACATTTTACCATACACTGAATGCCTTAGGCGTAGAATTTCTTCAGATGTAGAACATTGATCGGTTCTCAAAGTTGTTCTCCTTCAGTCATTGAGAGTTCATAAGCACCAAAGCCAAAAGTAATAGTGATAACAAAGGGACCCATCCAGTTGGGTTCAAACTTCCCCTTGCGTTCTCGATGTGATTGATTTTTAGGATTTTCTCTCAAGACTAGATCACCAACCTGAAATTTTTTGTGTCTGACTTTCTTGTTGTAACCTCTAGACATTCTCTTCTGATATACTCTGAGATGATCATATGCTTCTTGTTTTCACTCATCTAGTAGTTCAAGTTCTTGCAACCTAGATACTATGTAGTCATCATCAGTTACTAGACCATGCATTCTAATTCTTAGTGATGGGATTTCAACCTCAATAGGCAGTACCGCTTCAAACCCATAAACTAAAGTGAAAGGTGTAGCCCTAGTAGGCATTCTAATACTTTTTCTGTAGGCCCAAAGAGCTAGATTAATCATGAGATGTCAGTCTCTTCCTATCTTATTAACTGTACGGTGCAAGATTTTCAATAGATTCTTGTTAGAAGCCTCTGCTTGTCCATTCCCTTAAGGATAGTAGATAGATGACCAATGTTGTGTAATCTTGAATTTAGCACATAAATAATCTAGATCTTTGTTCTTGAATTGTCCACCATTATCTTTGATTATGGAATGAGGTATCCCATACCTGCATATGATATAGTTCAATATGAACATAGATATTTGTTTCCCTGTTGCTTGTGTCAAAGGGACTACTTCTACCCATTTTGTAAAATAATCTATAGCTGTGATTATATGGGTCTATCCATTAGAAGAATGAGGATGTATGGCTCCTATAAGATCAAAGGCCCATTGATGAAAAGGCCATTGTGTAGTAAAGGGAATGAGATCTCTCCCTGGAGCATGAATTAAGTTGCCATGTACTTGGCACTTTTGACAATTCTTAGCAAACTTGATAGACTCTTTCTCCATTTCAGGCCAATAGTACCCAGCCCTAATAATTTTTGAGCTAGTGTTAAACCATTTGAGTGTGACCCACAAATACCATCATGGACTTCCTCTAACGCATGTTGAGACTCTTCCTGTTCTAAACATCTAAGTAGTGTATCATCTAGACCTCGTTTGTAAAGATCATGACCAATGATGACATATCAGGAGGCATTACAGATAAGGCATCTCTTTTCATGGTGGTTGAAGGTATCGGGAATGATTTGGTCTTTGAGATAGGAGAATAGGTTTTTGTATCTAGATGAATCATGACCCACAATAGTGAAAATCATGCAAGTTTCAAGGGATTCATATGTAGGATAAGATAGTGCTTCCACCAGGAACTCGTAGCATAGCTCATGTTCAAGCTATTGTAATAAAGTAGATAGTGTTGCCATTGCATCGATAGCCTTATTCTCTATTCTAGGTATTTGCTCAAATGTGATAGATATGAAATATTTCTTTAGATCATCTACAATTCTTTTGTATGGAATGAGTTTTTCATCTTTAGTTTGGTATACATCATTGACTTGATGGATAACAAGTTGTGAGTCCACATGAATGTGTAATTCTGTTATTCTCCACTCAATTGCTATTTTCATGCCATTAAGAAGGGCTTCATATTATGCAATATTGTTTGTGCAAGGGAACTTTAATCTAAATGCTTTGGGTATGGACTATCCTTGAGGAGTGATGAACAATATGCCTGCTCCATATCCATTCTGTGTATAGGAGCCATCAAAGAACAATTGCCATTCTCTAGAAGAAAGAGTCATGATAGAGGAATCTGGAAATTCCATTTGCATTGGTGTATCATCAATCATAGGTGCATCTGCTAATTGATCAGCAATAACCTGTCCTTTGATATCTTTTCTTTCCACATATTCAATATCAAATTCACTTAAGAGCATGACCCATTTGGCTAATCTACCAGTGAGGGCAGCTTTTCTTAGTAGGTACTTGAGTGGATCAATTTTAGCTACCAAATGTGTGGTATGAGCTAACATATAATGTCTCAATTTTTGTGATGCAAAGATCATAGCTAGACAAGCTTTCTCAATCATTGAATAGTTCTTCTCATATGCTACCAATGTTCTACTAATATAGTATATTGTTCTTTCCTTCTTATTCTCATCATGTTGTGTTAGCAATGCCCCCAGTGATGTATCTGTGGCGGAGACATATAAGATCAATGGCTTCCTATGAATAGGAGGCATCAAGATAGGAGGATTTGATAGATATTGTCTGATATGATCAAAGTTCTTCGCACATTCTTCATTCCATGCAAAGGTCACACCTTTATGTAATGTTTTTGTAAAAGGTTGTGATATGTCTGCTAGCTGTGATATGAATCTTTTGATAGATTGAACTCTCCCTTACAATGTCCTCATTTGACTGATGTTCTTGGGGGGTTGCATCTCCATTATAGCCTTTACTTTAGCTGGATCCACTTCAATGCCCTTCTTTGAAACTATGTATCCTAAGAGCTTTCCAGAAGTGACACCAAAAGCACACTTCTTAGGATTTAGTCTGAAACTAAATTTTTCCATTCTATCTAGTATCTTGCTCAAGTCATTTAGATGTTTAGCTCTGATCATAGATTTTTCTAAAGTATCATCAACATAATCTTCCATAGTCCTATGCATCATGTCATGAAAAATAGATGTCATTGCTCTTTGATATGTAGCACCAGCATTTTTAAGCCCAAATGGCATGACATTCCAACAGAAGGTGCCCCATGCACATGTGAAAGCAGTTTTCTCTTGATCCTCTAGAGCAATTTTTATTTGACTATATCCAAAAAAACCATCCATTAAAGAATACATCTCAAAGCCCGCAGTCATATCCACTATCATATCAATGTTAGGTAATGGAAAATCATCCTTAGGGCATGCTCTGTTTACATCTCTAAAGTCTATGCACACTCTGATTGATTTATCTGGTTTTGAAACAGGTACAATATTAGAAATCCACTCTGCATAGTCAATAACTCAGATGAATCTGGCTTTCAAGAGCTTCTCTAATTCATCTTTTACCAAGAGTGCAACATGAGGATGCATCTTTCTCAATTTTTGCATAACAGGTTTGACATTTGGAGCTATAGATAAATGATGCATTATAAGATTAGGATCCAACCCTGGCATATCTGAATATTTCCATGCAAAGTTGATCTTCTTCTCTGTTAGGAATGTTGTAAATTTTTGCTTCTCTTCTTCTGATAAAGATTGTGCTACATGAATCAACTGTGGTTCTTCTGTTGTTCCCAAATTTATAGATTGAGTGGGCTCAATTAGAACTGGAAATATGTCCTGTAAATGACTCGGAAGGACATCAAATATCTCATCCTTAGGCACCTCAGAGAGGTTTTCACCTTTAGATATGTCTTTTATTTTTACTTTTGTAGGTTCTGACACTGCCACAAAGTGGTTTTCACCCTCAGAACTCCTTTTCTTTTTATTTTTATTCTTATTTTTCTGACTAAGATACTTGATGTCCGACTCTGTCATGCTGACATTCGGTTCACTGATGGAAGTCCTCATAGGCTCAACTGCATTGAGGTAGCAAGCAAGGGCATAGTCATTCGGGAAGGTATAAATACCATAGCTCAGATTTGTGGAGGTTTGATCAAGAAGGTCAGGATGTTGGATAGTCAAAGTGGGGAAAGATTGGGAGATAGTGTTTACGGATATGGATTTGTCATCATTGGTCCTAACCCGATGCTCAAGTTCAAAGGTGATATTACAACTTAAGACATTCAATTCATGAATAGGCTCAATGTCATCATGGGAGTCCACTTTAGCCATCGGTGGATCAGACTCGATAAGTTCATCATTTCATTTTAGACTTACATTGGGTGTAGGTGCATATTAGTGAATAACATCAACATGTTTTTCTGTGATAAGCTCATCTTCTTCTGGAATGGCTCCCCATTCATAGTCATTAGATTCTTCATCTATGCCTCTAGGAAATCTAATAACATGAGTGAAGTCAGGATGAATACCCCAAGAAGGGTTACCCTCAGATTCTGATTTGAATTCATACTCATGGGAATCTATCTTAGAATAACTACCACCTTCCTCTTTGTCTATTTGATTGTCTTCGAGATGAGATGGTTCTTGTGTTGCAACTATCTCTTACTCTATAGTAGGTTCTTTTGTTTCTACTACATTGATTCTTTTGATTGGACCATCTTCAGATTCAAGGAGGTCTTTGATTTCTTTAGGCAAATGCTCATAAGGAATAAGTTCTGAGCTGTCTAAATCATTGTCTGATGGTTCAGTTTCCTCCTTTTTAAGAAGGGATTCTCCTAGTGCGATCTGCCCTATGACATGAGAACAATTACCTTTGAGGTGGAAGGGTTTCTTTTTAAAGCCTAAGCCAATAGTATCTTTGTTTTCCCTACCAGTATGTGAAATAGGTGTTATAAGACCTTTTCCTCTAACTCCTAAAGGTCCATTACCTAGATATCCCATCTTAGCTATCAATTTATCTCCTGGTCCATATGCCTTAGAAGGGATTTTGGATACTGTAGAGTCACTAGTCGGAACAACTTGAGATTTAGGTTCATCTTTGTATAGCCATGTAAGCATAGCTTCATCTTCTTCAAATTCTTGCTTGGAGACTTGTTTTGCTACAAAATTCTTTTTATATGCCTCAAGGGGTTCTTTAGATTCTGGTTTGGATTGTTTCAAAGACTGCCCATAAGACTTAGGTGAGATAGGGAGAGATGTCAAAGATAAGACTGGCTCTATAGTATATTCTCCCATACCACTTTCTTTGATATTGACCTCTTTGGCAATGTCTTCCATTTTAGATGTGGATGCTTCTTTTGTTGGCTTAAGAGAATATTCTCTGTTATTGGGCACAAGTTTATCCACACCTTCTTTCAATGTATTGTAAGTGGTAGATATGTCTACTAGAATAGTGACCTCTACTCCTTCATAAGGAAACTTCAAGCATTGGTGGAATGTAGAAGGAATAGCTTGCATTTCATGTATCCATGGTCTTCCTAGAAGAATGTTGTAAGCCAAAGGTAGATCAAGGACTTGACATATAGTATCTTTGATAACCGAACCTGCTCTGATAGGTAAGACAATGGTGCCTTTAGAAGATCTTTCTTGTTCATCATAGGATTTTATAGTTATTTTCTTTCTAGGATCAATAGCCATTTTTTAAAATCCCAATTGTGTGACCAAGCTGTAAGAACAAATGTTTAGGCCAGCGCCCCCATCTATCAACACACATTTGACTCTATGGTTTTGGATCAAGACTTCTATATGCAAGGGCTGGTTATGCGGGTGACTCAAGGATTTTTTATCTTCCTCTAAAAAGGAGATATATTGCGGAGATGTAAGATGTCCAACCATAGTCTAGAACCTATCTAAATCAAGGTCATCAGGAACATTGGATCCGAGAAAAGCTTTGTCTAGAATAGCTCTATGAGCTGGAGATATCCAAAGCAACTCAAACATGGAGATTTTTGCATTAGTGTGTTGGAGTTGTTGAACAATGCTATAAGATGTTGGCCTCGTATCTTTAGGATTGGAAGATTTAGAAGAAGCCTTCTATTTGGAAGCGGAAGAAAGATTGAAGGGCATCTTAGGGACATTGGATGAATCTAGGATTTGTCCATTCAGATGTGCCTAAGCTTGTGATCAAGTAACTATGTTAGCTGAAGGATGATCTCTATCTCTTCGCACAATTGTGATGACATTGCAATGGTCAGAGAGACAAGGTTCAACCATATTGATAATAGCATTATTTCTAGGGTAAGCATAATTGACCTTTGCACCCATATTAGGTTGAGAAGATGAAACTTCTTGACCATGTTTCAAAAATGGTTCTGTGAATGCTGTATGATCATTATTTCTCTTATGATTGTCAATTGTGATGTCTCCCTTAACAATTAGATCTTGAATAGTATGTTTCAAGCATAAGCAGTTATTAGTTTTGTGACCTTTACCCCGATGGAAATCACAGAATTCATTTTCTCTCCACCATTTTGGTTTAGGATCAAGATCAGATTGTCAGATCTTAGGCAAAGAGATGATGTTATTAGCCAACAGAGTTCTCATAGCTGATTCTAAAGATTCTCCAAGAGGAGTGAACTTTCATTTATTATCAGCGGACCAAGATTTTTATTCTGGCTTCTTTTGAGATGGTTCAAACACCTTTTGTTCTAAAGCTTTGATGTCTTGGGTGCCAATGGTTAGATTGAAAGCTGGTGCCTTTGATGGGGCATGGATAGTATCAACAACACCATCTATGACAATGCCTTTATTCTTGTTCCAATTTTTGTTTTTGTCTTTAGAACTGGATCCTGATTTGTACTTGTCCTTTTGAAGTGTGATGTCTCCTTTTTCACAAGTACTTTTTCAATTTTGATCGCATTGTCTACCATCTTATCAAAAGATGTATGATCTTGAATTTGTATAGGGTAGTTAATCTCTGGGACAAGATTATTGATGAAGATTTCCAATTTCTCAGTTTTTGGAACAGGCCTAGCATATAGAGAGAATTTATTCCTCCATCTCTTGAGAAATGTCAGGAACAGTTCTCCTGGATATTATTTGAGATTGTAGATATCGATCATGGTGACTGGATGTTAAATGTTGTAGGATTATTGTTGATAGAACAATTTGATCAACTCCTCAAAAAATTTGATAGTAGAAGGCAATCTAGAGAACCAATGAATGGCTGCTCCTCCTAGAGATCGAGGAAAGAGACGCATCAGATAGGTTGGTTCGTGCATGAACTCCATAGATTGTGTATAGAATTCTCTAACATAATCTTGAGAGTCAGAGTGTCCATCATACATATCATATTTTGGCATTTCCACCCTTTTTGGGAATGGTGGCATATACAAGTCTTTATCAAATGGAAAAGGACATAGGGCCTCCATGGAGAACTCCTTGGGTTCCTTTTCTTTCTCAAATTTATTAAGTTTGACTTGTATGGCATGCATCTGTTTCATCATAGCTATGAGTGGAGTTTCTTCCTCATGTGTAATGATATCTTCAACATTAAAGTTGGGAGGAATTTTATCTCCTTGATGAGCTAATTGTAAAAAGTATGCCTCTCTGTCTTCTTTCAAGAAATGTTTCATCATTCTTTTGAAGTTATCATCGTTTTGATACTGAGCAATTTCTTCAGGTGTGGGTTCCTGATCTGCACCATGTTGAGATTGATCTCTTTGAGAGCCAAAGTTTGTCCCTGCTTGAGACATGGTAGGAGTTCTCCCTGGGATAGATCAAGGAGGAGTTTGTTGATTACCTCTGTGTTGATGAAGGAGGAATGTAACCAGTTTTTAATCAAAAGTTTCCAAGACCGTCGTCTTTGTAAAGACTATAATTGTAGAGTTGCTCAAGATTTGGACCCTTGACAGCAGTTATAGGTAAGGTATGGGATGCTTCTATAGATTTCTTGTGAGAGGAAGATCTAGTTTCCACCATTAACCTTGGGTGAAGCAAAAGAATAAGATGAAGACAACTGAAGAATGAATTGATTCAAGAAGATCAAATGATGCAACCTTGTCAAGGTTTGATTGATTGAAGCTTAGATAGGACTTAGATGAAGGAGACTATGCCCTGGATGTATGGGTAGATTCCTAGAAGATAGCTGACACGAGTTCACAACACTTAGCCATTTTGATGATTGATTGAAGATTGATAGTTATGACAAAAGATGAAAAAGACTCAAATCGATTAAACAAAAGGTTGAATCGGATTCAAAAGGCTACTTGAGGAAAATGATTGGATTCTCAGTAGTTGTTGCTCTATTTCTGACATAGTGATTTGTTGACAAATTCTAGAAATAGGATGAAAAAGTTGGGTCTCTGATAGCTCTGACAACTTTTTGGCATTTTCTCAAATGACTTTCTACAGGCTCGTACGACAGTGGGTAAAGCATGAAATGACAATTGACAAACTCATACGACCATTGCAAAACTCACATGACAGTTGATAGCAGGGTTTTTAACTTTTTTGAATTGACTGGCAGCAAAACTCGTATGACAATATACCAGCTACCATATGACAATCTGGGGGTTTTGAAATGACACTAGCCAAAACTCGTATGACTTTCTGACTTTAAAAGATGACTTTTGACTCCAGAAAGGTGTTTGACATCAAATTTTGCAATTTTTAAGGTTTTCAGTTTCAGATTGATTGCAATTTTTACTGTCCAGATTTGAAGGTTATAGTAGATTCGTCCGTTTTCAATAACCAGATAGATAAGCAAGCACGCAAAATAGCAAGCAAGTGATTTCAAGCATGTCTGAAAATAATGAACAAGGGACAAAGCAACCCTACACATGAACAATAAAGTGACTGAATTGTGCTAATCCCTAAGAATGCTAATAGTGTATGTTCCAAAAAGTTTTGCAATAACACACATATTCCTAGAAAATGAAAATTTGGCCTCACTAGGGTTTTTAGTAATGGTTTGACACTGCAACTTTTGTGACCTCAAGAGGGCGAACTCCAATCCAGGCACACCGGGGTTTTGACATAGTTCAAGAACTTAATCTTCAAGATCTGCTAGGGAGATCTGACAGCCCAACAAGAGACCACACCTGTGAAGATTTCCTCCACAAGGGCATTTATATAGCAGTTGTCACTACCATGGTGAAAATGGTTATTATCGCTTGAGGTTCCATCAACGTGGTTGACCTAATTAAGGGAATGTCCACTATGGTTAACCCTCTCTAAGGGTGACTCACAAAATATACCACATGGAGATTGGTTCCAGATTCAAAGATCTAAGTTTTTGGTACTACCCAAAAAGGGAGTAGAGAATAGTCCTCTAGCCTTTTCACTTTTAACCCAAACAAAGTAGACAGATTAATCCGACACGCTAAGACCAAGATAATCTCACAAAGATCTATGATGTCAACCACTCATGATCTATCAACCTCTCTAGAGAGAGAATGTATCAATCAGAAGCTGAAGATGCACAAATCTAGTAGAACGTGAGATGCTCTGAGTATCCTCCCTACCTACAAGGGTTCCTTTGTTGAGAAGAGTTTCGTTGGAAACCCACTCTCTCAAGAACCATGAATAGTGTTCATAGGGCCTATTTACTATGTGTAACAAAGATGCTAAAAAGAAAATCTATGTTCATTTTTATAGCCCAAAATGAAATATGTGATATGAAAGCAATAAAGGTCACACAAGCTTGACACGCAAGAGTTCTTTTTAATCCAAATCAAAATGTTATCAGTTCAAAAGGTTACCTTAATTCCTCACAATGCGCTTAGTAGATTCTTACCTATTTTTAGCAATTCTCATGCTTTTTCCCAATCAAAATCAATAGAAATCAATCAGAAACAACAAATTTCAATTGTTAATGTTAGTTGTCAGTCCAAATCTGGAAAACTACCTAAAAAAGTGAAATGACAATTGAAACCTGGCACTGAAACTCATACGACAATGGGTCACCTCCTAGATGACAGTCCAAAAACTTGTATGACACTGGGTACCAGACCATACGACAACAGAGCTTTCAAATAACACTGTAATTCTGATGGTACAATTCTTGATCAAATCAATTGTTGTACGACAGTGGGTATCTCTTGGTACGAGTTTCTCACAAAACTCGTACGAAAATTGTATGGACAAAAGTTAAAAATTGCAGCTTGGAACATAAAATGACAAGAAGATGATAGAAATTGATAGAAATTGAATGGAAACCCGTTTCAGGGTCCCACAGTGGGCGCCAAAAATGTGTGTATGAATTTTGTACCTATCTGTAGACACAACACTTCAGTAAAACATTAGAGGTTAGCTTAAATCAAAATCATGTAGTGAAATGGAAACTAATCTAACCAGGCGATTTACTGCCTTCTAGTAGGTGCGAGTATGTATTCTCATATTATACCGAGATCAGTGACCTTGACGACACCTAAACGAAGGATTTGAATGCAGATTCTAGATATGAATTAGATGCAAATTAATCTATATTTTTGGTTTTTCTGTACAATAAGATGAAAAATGATATGAAATCTAATCTATGTGAAAAACTAATATACAATGCAATTAATCTAACAATGATATGCTAAATATGAATGATCTCACAAAAGTTGTTGATTCGCAAAAGAAGCTTCAATTTTTCAGATGTCAATTCGCCAGCATAAGTTTTCAAATTCTGAGATATGATTATGAAGAGTTGAGCCTTGATTTTATAGAAATCCAGGGCTTTGGGGATGCATGGAAAAAGCCATAAATCACTCAGATAAACTCAAGTTGATTTTTGAGTTATCAAAGAATAAAAGATAATTAATTCATAAAATCATGCCAAATCATGCAAAAAGAGCTTTTTAACTCAAATCAGAGTTGAGTTTATTTTTAAAACAACTTGAATTGATTTTCTGATGTCAAGTTTAACTATTTTTTTGAATGTGCATAATAATTATGAATTAAATAAATAAATAAAGTGATTTATCCTCAACTTAACTGATTTTTAAAATAAAACAATTGATTTATGGGTTAATCAATTATTAAATCAAACTTTTATTCAAAAATAATATCATTAAATATGACAACTTGCTTTAATTAATTAAATAAGAATTTAATCAATTAATGATAGGAATTTTGATTTATTGTCAAATTTAAATAATAATAATTAAGAATAAATATAATTAAATCCAATTAAATAATTAAGTGGCAGTATTAAATCTAATTAATTAAATATCTTAGAATATTTAATTAATCAAAATTTTAGGATAAATAGGATTTATCACCAAATAATCATTAAATTAAAGATAATTAGGATAAATAGGAATATTACTAGGAATATTCCTCGATGCAGATTTTGAGATAATCAATTAAGATTTGATAATGTTCAGATGTGCCTTAGGTTAGGACTTTGATGTCAATTTCATTCGATGTGTCGATATAGGAAGTTAATGAACCTATAGCCCATTTTTGGGGTATTACACTAACCACCTTGAATTGATTGACGACATCTTCATTCTCTATCTCCTCAAGATCTTCTTTACTTCTGATCAATTTTCTCCTTTTCTTTGGTGCCTCAGCTACAACCTTTTTCTTTCTCTTGATATATTTCCTTGTCAGTGTAGCTGTCCTTAGTTAAGTTATTTTCTCTGCTTCTTTCTTCTCGGGTTATGAAGCTGCAATGGATGATCTTGTTTTCATGCCTTCTTGTACTGGTGACTGCTTCTTCATAAGAATTTCAAGTGGAGGAACTGGTGTGGGATCTTCTTCTTCATCGGACTCGGTCTCCTCACTATCATATGGTTTGTCAGCCAACTGTAACTGACCTTCGGTTGCCTGTTCAACTGGTGTCTCCTCAGGTGTGTCAGACACATCTCCATATCTAGCAGTAATATTTTTCTTCATCTTCTTTACCTTTCTAGATATTTTACCAATCTCTATATTTGTTGAAATTCTAGATTTTGCCTCTTCATATACTCCGAACCTAGTGGCAATGGGATCTTTTGGTAATGCAAGTAGTGCATTGATAGATTTCAGTGCGAAATCATGGTTCATTTCATAACCCATTGGTGCCAACAATTTTATCCTAGGTTCAACTGCTTTTATCAAAGAATAATCTGTGTTGACTACAAAACATATATCATTCTCAAATCTTTGAACTAATTCACTCAGAATTCTGCTTCTTTTATGCATTTTAGTCTGAAACTCTTTGAAGTATGCATCAAACTCTATGTTCAGCTTATCTCCTAACTTTTTCATTATTTCATTGATCTATTTTGTTATCAGTATATCAGGTTTCCAATTTACTTCACTGATGCCAGGTACATACTTTTGTAGATAGAAAAATATGCAAACAAGTATTGATCCAAACTTACATGTATTAGACTACTTTTTCCTTATTGTCTTCATATTTTCCTGAAGTTGATGCAATAGTACCTCGGCAAGATCAACTTGGTGACCTTTTACCACAATTTTATGCCCCATGTCTATCACGTTGCAGGGTACATTGTTGAGTCTGCTTGATTGAAATAACTTATACCCGATCACATGTGTTGCGAACTTAACTATTGGGTCTCTGATTGTCAAAATCTTCAGTGCCCGACCATCCCATTATGCTCCAGTGTTCTTCTCAACATCCAGTCATGACAAACTATGAAAGGCTTTAGCCTTGTCGGTTGTAGGGAGCCCAGTAACCCTACTGATCATTTTCTTGTTGACCTCAATCGGTGTATCCAACTAGAATTTGTCATCGTGATACCTGCTTAAAATGATTCTGATCCAATCTGTCTTGAATGATTGTGGAAAGTGTGTGAAACACGATAACCCTGATTCCTCAATCTTCTTATGATCTGATTTCAATTTACCATTGGTGCCACAGATTTGTTGATATGCTGCAACAGTTTCAAAATCTCCAACTTCACCAATTTTGCAATGAATGTACGATCTTACGTCTTCTGTCAACAAAACCATATCTGGTATGCTCAAAAAAGCACCCATTGTATCTATTTGTGTTGTGACCTTGGGATGTGGCTTAAATTTCAGTTCATCAAAATTTTCCCTAATGATTAGATTAACTTCCTCCTCAATACTTTGTGATTTGCTTGCAGATGATGTCGATGCCATAAATCGATTCTAGGGTTTCGGTAAGAAACAAGATAAAAGGTTTTTGATAGCAAATGAACTTACTCAAAATCATTGAAGAGTGATGTCAGTTTGATCTAAAGTAGCCTTGAATCCTTCTGAAAATATTCTAGCTCGAACTCTTCTCTGTGAAATCTCCACTCTTTGAAATCGCAATGTAACAATAAACTCTGTTTCACGTGTATTTATAGACTTTTTGATATTCCTGCTCAAACTTTCATGCAATAAATGCTTGACCTAACTTTCGGTACAAAACAGCTGTCAACTCGGTGACAACTAAAAGTCTTGTCTGCTCGATTAACATAAGATTTCTTCATCGATTGATACATGTTTTCAGTTATCCTTAAATAGTGATTACCGACGAGTAACCAACTCTCGGTCTCTCTTTTACCAACTGTATAACATTATTAGCTCATAACATATAAACCATAGTGCATCTTTATTCATGCTGATTTGGTATTAGTACATCATGTATAAGGAACTGTATGTAAAATGTGATCATTAGAAATGTCAGTCCCATACATACCTTTTCACCGTAAGTGGAGGTACCAATGTCACCCAATCCAGTGGACGAGGTTTCACCGACAACCTTACTTGACTTAGCATTCTCATTAGATGCCTTCTTCCACATAGTGTTCCTTAACTTTATGATATTTGTGATAGTATATCCACTCTCAAATATATGGTTTTCATCTGGTGTTCAGTCTCTACAGTTCTTGCTTAAATGACCAACCCTATGACAGTGCATACATGCCATTCCAATGCTTGTCCAGCTTCTTGATTGTCCAATCCGACTCTTTCTGTAACAATTTTCTGCAATGTGTCCATATCTACCATAAGTAGTGCAGTTATCCCATGTATTATAATCCCAAACATAAGAATTAACTTGTCTCTTCAGTTGATAGGGCTTTTTTTGTGTTTATTGCTTAGGAGTCCATACTTGCTTCATCTTAGCCTTACACTCTCGTGCAATGTGTCCATGTTTATTACAAGTATAGCATATTTTCTCCATAGTGGTATTGTTAGCAATATCATTCTATTTAGGTCTACACTCATATGTTGGATGTCCAAACTTACCACAGTAATAGCAATATCCATTAAACTTAGGAGTGACAAGAGGTTTACCTTGTGCTTTGCTTCTACACACATTAGATGTATGTCCTGGTTTTCCATAGTGATAGCATGTCAACACTTTAGGTTTCTAATTTGGATTGTTGTTGACTTGTTCAGCTTATTGTGATGATTCTCCTTCACTAGTGTAGCCTATTCTAGCTGTACTCCCAAATCTTCTTTGATTAGTCAGAAAGTCATCAATCTTCTTAGAACTATCCTCAGCAAGTTTCTTCATTTCATTTTGTTGTTGTTGATTTTTCACTTCATTTCTCAGCTTCTCATTCTCTTCACTGAATCTTGCAACATCTTCTAGTCTTCTTGACAATTCTCCATTTACTTGGTTTACCTCTTGATTTATAGTCATCATTTGATTAGTTACTTGGAAATGATGATTAGTGAGTCTTTGTATCTCACTCTCTTTAGCTTGAAGTTGTTCAATCATCTATCTTCGGTCATCAATTGCCAGATTCCTTTCTTGCTCGGCTTGTCTTGCATTGTTCATTTTTTCTACCATTCTCACCATCTGAGATTCTTGACCAATTTGTAGTGCTTTCACTTGATCAGTTAAATGTTGATTCTTTTTAGATAAATTAGTGATTATGCTTTCAGATCCATCAAAGATGCTTCCAAAACTAGATCAAATATGCTCAAACATTTCATCAATAGGTTCTTCATGGTAACCGATCTCATTTTGTAGAATAGCTAGGTTCTTCCTCTCAACCAGTAATTTCTTCAGTCCTTCCTTATCTTGTTTATACTATTCCATAAACATATGCATTTGTATTTTCTGATTCTCAATAGTCTTATCAAGCTTGTATCTCTCCATGACTTAGATCTTTACCCTTCAGTGGTTAAACTATTCAATAAGAGAACTGTGCTCTGATACCAATTGTTGGAATTAAGAGAGATAGGTACTGAGAGGGGAGGGGTGAATCAATGCCTTCAAAAACTTTACTTATAAACCTTTCTGATATATAACTATAAACAATGATAACCGACCAAAACAACTTGAATCTAACTGCATGTATCAATCATTCATTTAACTTATGAAAGTAAACAACATGAAATAAATATGACAATCACATAACACAAGTATTTTGGTAATGTAGAAACCCTTGTTAGAAGGTAAAAACTATGGTGGGGATGACACCCACAAATTCTTCACTACTGTAGATAGAAAAGGTTTGCCTATTAGGGCTACAAGTTTTGATCACTTCAAGTGATCTCACCCTATTAGGAGTGACATGTTAGATCAACTATATCTACCTAGTTATAGGATTTTAACAACACTAATGAAGTGTGCACTCAGTTAAGAGATTTACGTAAGACTGTTAAGTCTACTCTATTAAGAGATTTTATCCAAAACTCTATCACAATTGTCAAAAAAAAATAGGTAATTATATGCTATTTGACAACTCACTTGTCTGATACAGATCTATAAGCTCTGATAAAATATCACCTTACTTGTGATGAATCTATGCTCTGAACTACTTGGTAGCCTTTTCTGATTCTCCTTAATCTGAATTCCTCTATACTCAGTTCTGCTCTGTTAACTGATAGACTTGAAGTTAGGCAATTGCTTCAAGTGCTTCGTGATTCATATATCAGTTCACACCAAAAATGATGTGAACACACAAATATATAGTGTTCTATTTTGCCACTTTAACAAAATTAGGTTACACAACATAGTCATAACCCTAAGATCTACTGTGTACAATAATGACCTAGATCAACTATTACAAATATATACATTGCATTTAATGAATATCATTACATTAAATGTTCCTCGATCTTGGTAAAGCATTTTATGAACCGGTGTAACCGTATGCATAGATGTATGTGCCATTTCAAATTACTATGCCATTTTTTGTGATCCTTGGTAAACACTATATAAACTGCTTGGTGTCTACTGCGATGCTCGGTGTTTACTATCTGTCAGTGTTGATGTCTGCTGGTGCTCGGTAAACTATCTTCTACTTAGTATACTACTTTACCGATGAGTCTGTCTTGCTTCTAGTTACCGATTAGCTCAATGTAAGTGACTGACCGATATCTTTAAAAACCTTTGATACTAATGACAATCTTAAATGCTCATTTAGAGATAACAAGGTCACTTTGCATCCAAGTGTCCCACTAGAGCTAGAAAATTCAAAAAGGATTACAAGCCTAAATATTCTAAGGAATGCTACTATTCATGTAGACAAGAAAGAGAATCAAGAGCTAGCATTGATTTCACAAGCTGACATAAGGACAGACTGGATTATAGATAGTGGTTGCTCACATCACATGACAGGTGATAAAGGTAGGTTTGTTCATTTGGACAAATACAATGGTGGTATGGTCAGATTTGGAGACAACGCTCCTAAACCTATAGTTGGTAGAGGAGCCATCACTTTGGCTGGAAAGGATAGTATTGATGATGTTCTTTATGTTGATGGTTTGAAACATAACCTTCTCAGTGTTGGACAGTTACTTGGAAAAGGCTATCAGTTGGAGTTCAAAGATGACAAATGCATCATTAACAAAAAAGATGGTGTTATGATTGCATTAGGTTCAAAGACAAGAGGTAATGTTTTTCAACTCAATTCATAAGCAAGTTGTTTTGGTGCTAAAGTTGATGACAATTGGTTGTGGCATAAAAGACTATGTCATATCAATTTTGATAACATAGTAAAGATAAGCAATGTTAAGGCAGTAAGAGATCTACCTAGCATAGCAAAGCCAGTTGATACTATATGCAGGGAATGTGTGATGGGAAAGCATGTGATAAATTCCTTTAGGAGCAAGCAGAATTTAGCAAAGAACGAGTTGGATCTGATTCATACAGACCTATGTGGTCCAACTCAAACAAGATCATACTATGGTGAAAGGTATTTTTTATTTTTTGTTGATGATTATACTAGGATGATGTGGGTTTCATTCTTAAAAGATAAGTCAGAAGCTTTTGAGAAGTTCAAAATATTCAAAGCTAAGGTTGAGAATGAATCTAGACTAAAGATAAAATGTTTGAAATCGGATAGAGGAGGAGAATTCACTTCTGACAGATTCTATGAGTACTACGAAGAACATGACATAAAGAGACAGTTAAGTGCACCTAGAACCCCTCAACAGAAAGGAATTGTAGAAAGAAGGAATAGGATCATTCTTGATACAACGCGCACCATTATGATAGAAGGAAAAGTTGCACATGCATATTGGAGATATGCGGTCAATACAGCAGTCTATACCATCAATAGAATTCAATTGAGGCTAGGAACTGACAAAACACCTTATGAGATATGGTTTGGTAATGTTCCCACAGTAAAATACTTTAGAATTTTTGGAAGCAAGTGCTACATCAAGAGGGATGAAGCAGTAGGCAAGTTTGATGCAAGAAGTGATGAAGTTATTTTTCTTCGTTACTCTACTAAAAGTAAAGCTTATAGATGTTTCAATTTAAGATTGAAAAAGATCATTGAAAGTGCTCATGTAAAGATTGATGAAAAGTTTATGATTCAAGAAAGATATCATGATTACTCACCCATGATTGAAGAAGAATCTAGACCCTCTACTAGTGAGACAGTTATTGAAGAAATGTTTGACAATATTGATGTGTTATTCAATGACCCTAAGACAAGTGAAGAAGAAACTCCTAAGGTTGATAAGTCAGCATCACCTAAAGTTCCAAATTTTACATCAAGAAATCATTCTAAGACAGACATCATTAGAGATCAGAGGGCCAAGGTCCTAACAAGATCACAAGCAAAGAACTTAGCTAGCAATGAATCGGTATGTTTACTATCTCAGATTGAACCTTTAAGTGTTGAAGATGCTTGTATTAATTCAAATTGGCATGATGCTATGAAAGAAGAACTTGATCATATTATTAAGAATGACACTTGGGAACTGGTCCCAAGACCTAGTGATAAGAATGTAATTGGAACAAAATGGATATTCAGAAATAAGATGAATGGAGATGGTACAGTAGTAAGAAATAAAGCAAGATTAGTATGTAAGGGATATGTGCAAAGAGAAGGCATTGATTATTTAGACACATTTGCACCTGTGAGTAGATTAGAAGCTATTAAGTTGTTTTTAGCTTATGCTATAGTCAAAAACTTCAAAGTTTATCAGATGGATGTCAAGTCAGCATTCCTAAATGGAGACTTAAAAGAAGAAGTATACATTGAGCTACCGGAATGATTCACCTTATCAGACAAACCTGATATGGTATGCAGATTGAAGAAGGCCCTCTATGGACTTAAGCAAGCCCCTATAGCATGGTATGAGAGACTAGATGGATACTTAACAAAGATTGGATTCAAGAAAGGAGTAGCAAATTGTAATCTATTCATTAGAGAGACATCTGAAGGTTTATTACTTGTAGCTATATTTGTTGATGACATTATCTTTGGAGGTAATGACAAACTCAGTGTTGAATTTGCCAAAGAAATGCAGAATGAGTTTGAGATGAGTATGATTGGTCCTATCAAGTACTTTTTGGGACTAAATGTGCAGCAGACAAAAAAAGGAATTTTCATAAATCAATCAAAGTATGTGAAAGAGATACTGAAGAAATTCAAGATGGATGATTGCAAGCCAGTAGTAACTCCTATGATCACTAGATGCAAGCTTACAAAAGAAGATGACTCACCAGCAGTAGATACAACATTATATAAGTCTATGATTGGTAAACTCATATATCTTACTCAAAATAGACTTGATATTTCCAATGCAGTTGGCATAGTTGGAAGATTTGCAGCAGAGCCTAAACAAAGTCACCTCATGGCAGTAAAGAGAATATTCAGATACTTGCAGGGCAATATAGATTATGGTCTATGGCATCCTAATTCAAAAAATGTTGAGCTTCATGTATACACTGATGCAGATTGGGCAGGATGTGTTGATGATAGAAAGAGTACTTCAGGTGGAGCAGTGTTTCTTGGTGATAGACTTGTCACTTGGACAAGCAAGAAAAAAAATTGTATTTCTCAATCAACAGCAGAAGCAGAGTATGTTGCAGCAGCCTTGAATTGTTCTACAATTGTTTGGATCAAGCAGATGGTAAAGGATTTTGGAATTCAGATTGATTATCCTATTGTTATTCACTATGATAACACTAGCACTATCAATATGTCAAAAAACCCTGTGATGCATGCAAAGACAAAGCACATTGAGATCAAGTATCACTTCCTAAGAGAGAAAGTGGCAGAGAAAGAAGTCAAGTTGGAATATGTGAGTAATAAAGATTAGTTGGTAGATATATTCACAAATCCCTTGCCTAAGGACACTTTTGAGTATCTCAAGGAAAAGTTGGGAGTCATTCCCTTCCCTGATTCTTCTTAGAAAAAGAAGGAAAGACATCAGTCCTCAGGGATAGGTGGAAGGTTAACTACTCTACCTCATGAGTAGTACCGGTGCTTAAAATGAATGACGCCCTTTTCCATTGATGTCAAAGGGGGAGTATATATAGAGTCATGAAAAACATAAACAAAAAGAGGAGTAATATACTAAAGGGGAGCAGCATTCAGTTATGACAACAGTACAGTTGAGGAAATGGAGAATATTAGAAAATATTGCAGCAGATGGAGGATTCATCATTGGGGGAGTTTTGTTGAGGAAATGGAGAATGTTATAAGAGAAATTATCATTTGGTTTGGTGGTGATTTTTCATTCCACATGTTGCCATCAATGCCAAAGGGGGAGATTGTTAGAGATTTGCTAGCAAGCCAGTACTGACTGTATGTTTGTCATTGATGACAACATATGGAAAGTAGCATGCGTGAAAGTCTTATGTAGTAAGCCTTCTATATATATAGCATGGACATGATATCATGGGCGTAGAGGTTAACTATTAGTATAGACAGTTATATAGCAGCTAGTGTCAGTAGTGTTTCGGACAGAGTAACAGATAGTGTTCTATGTATGGTTGTCTGTATAGTTATCATGAAGCCTTGCGCACTTGGATATATGTTGAAGACATGTTAGTGATGTTTTAGTTATGGACACATAGTCTGATGATGAACGTGAGTGAATTTATGCAGTCGTTATTCGCCAGTAGCAATTTCCTATGTTTGTTTAGAAGAGCCGACAAAGATTTTATTGGTTCTTGAGTTGTGCCCATCTTGAGGGTATGCACCCTTGGAGTTAAGCTTGGAGAAGTGTTATTGATGTTTGGTTAAGAGTGCATAAGTTAATTCAACCTACAGAGAAATTTCCAATTATTTTGGTAGAGCCGACAATGTGTAGTGTGCATCTACAATTATTTTATTAGACAGGTCCCAGATTGTGTTGCGTGCATAGTAGAGCCAATAGAATGTTTATTGGAGTTTGTTATGGTTTCTCTAATATAATTTCAAGATGGTTCTAACAGGCCAACTTGATTATATCATTTGGAGGAAAGATATTTATAGGCAGTCATTTGTGATTACTTGAGTGTGGTTCATAGTTGATTAAGCATAGCAAAGCAGAGTGTGTGAAGTGTTGAGCTATCAGAAGAAGGTCTATGTGACCAAGTAAAGTACTTGTGCTATTCATTGGAACTAATCTAGACAACAGTTCAAAGCATAGTTCACCAAGATCCAAATATAGTGTGTATTTGTTATTCAAAAGGTTGTAGCATTCGCCCATTTGAGCAATGAGGTCTCAGATAGTGCATCCTCTCCCCTAATAGGGACAATTGTAAAAGACTCCTAATAGGGTCCAACCCTTGACTAGGTCTACTATACTTAATATATTGTAAATTTACTCCTAACAGGGTAAAGGATCTTCTAACAAGGATCATTATACACTAGTACAGAATATTAGTGGGTATCAAGTCCCACTGGGGTTTTTACCTATTTGGGTTTCCCCGTAACCAAAATATTGGTGTTGTGTTCATGTGTTCTTTCATTGTGTTTATGCTTTATGTTTAAGTATACTTAATTGGATAAAGAATTGAATCTTGTAGATAACTGATTCACCCCCCCCCCTCTCAGTTATCTCTTGGGACTATTCCTAATAGAATGCACTCTTCACATCCATCTGATACACTATCCAACCCTATGAAGCTACAAGAGAAAGTACCAAGTGAATAGAATTCATCTTGGCGACAGGAGAAAAGGTCTCAGAGTAATCAATACCCTCTACTTGTGAAAAGCCCTTCACAACAAGATGTTCCTTATACCAATCAATAGAACCATCTGCAACATACTTGGTATGGTACACCCACTTGCACCAAACCAGCTTTCTTCCTTTCGGAAGAGTACAAAGATCCCAAGTGTGATTCTTCATCAAAGAAGAGTACTCCTCATCCATAGCCCTATCCCACTTAGGATGTCTTGTCTCCTCTAAAAACTTCTAAGGATCATCTAAAATAGAATGACTCAAAAGACCAGTACCAGATCGTTGAGCACAAGTAGGACGGGGATCTGAAGGATCTCCTGCCAAAGAACCAGCAACACTAACTATATCCCGAGCCCACTTGGGCAATCATGAAATATCTAGTGGAGGGGAAGGTGGATCATCATCTAAATCATCCTTAGATGATATACAATCCTGAAGAGGAGAAGAGGAAGTACTAGGCAATGAGGGAGAAGCTAGTAATGGAGGATCCATCTGAGGATAGTGCTCATCAAACTGGACATCTTGCCAAAACAAGAACTCACTGGAATCAGGATAAAACAACTTATACACCTTCATATCCTCATAGTAGCCAAAAAATATCAGTGGTCGACTCTTCCTCTCCATGGCTTTCCTTTGAGAATTTGGAATAAATTCCCAAGCCTCACTATCAAAGACTCAAAATGTAGAAATATCAGGCTTGACATGGGACCAAGCCTCCTCAGGAATCATGTGTCGTAATGCCTTATGAGGCATCTAATTCTAAATGTAGTTGGCACAATTCACTATCTCTGCCCAAAAGGAAGGTTGCATATCTTGATATTGTATCATACAATTGGCCATCTCCCGCAATTTTTTGTTCTTCCTCTTAGCAACCCCATTTTGCTAAGAGGTAAGGGGAACTATCAGCTGATGCATTATACCCTGCTGAGTGCAAAAATCATGAAAAGATGGATTCACATATTCCCCCCATTATCAGTACGTATCCACTTGACAGAAAGACCAAACTGCTTCTCCACAAATGTCGTAAAGACTCGAAATGAATTAAAGACATCATACTTGTACTTCAAGAAGTACACCCATGTGCGTCTAGAGAAGTCATCAATAAAAGTGAGCACATAATGAGCACCAAAAAAAGGAGTGGGAAATGAAATGAGATCACTATGTATCAACTCCAATGGTGCCTTAGCACGTGAGGATCTACCCATCGAAAAAGGATCTCTATGATGTTTTCCAAGTGCACAACCTCGACAAACACCATCAATGCAAGAGATCTGAGGAATCCCAATCAATAACTCCTTTGTACTCATATGTTGTAGATATATGTAGTTGACATGGCCAAAACGCTCATGCCAAAGCTTGCTCACTGTGTCTGCATGAGCAACAAGAAAAACACCTATATAATTAAAGCTCTCAAATCCATCAAACCTGTATAAGTGAGACTCTGAATCAACACTCCTAGTAGAAACAACCAAATCAGAATCATGGAGGTCTCAAATAACTACATTATGTGGTGAGAACTCAACTGTCTTACCAGAACCAGAATGGAAAATCTGATAGACAAACATGAGGTTTGTAGAAATGGAAGGAACCAAAATAACATCCTATAAAGAGCCACCATCCAATGAAATAGTACTAGAACCTGTAACTGAAATTTGTGTCGAGTCACCAACTGAAATCTGTGTAGTAGCACTCTGAGCAAGTGAGGTAACCAAACTAGGTGTGTGTGTCATATAGTGTGAAGCACCTAAATTAATTATCTATGTAGCAGTGGAAGATAATGCTCATGTAGAAAGAGCATGGCCTTTCCCTGTGGGAGTAGGTGAAGGCTATGGAGAAGCAATACTATCCTTCTACAAGGCTTCCTCTAGAGCCTCAAGACGTTTCCAACACCTGGAAACTAGATGCCCTTCCTTGCCACAAAAATTACAAGGTTCACCTATGAACTTCTTAGTCTTGGAGGAAGACTCACCAGACTTAGAAGATTTACCCTTAGGAGTGGATTTCTTAGACTTTTTTTGTGAGGTGGCTTGGAGGAATGCTCACTGCCAATTGAATTTGTTTTGGGGTTCTTCTTTTACTTCAGTGTCCCCTTAGAAGTCTAAGCAACCAAAGCTTGGTTCTTAGTTCCAGATAAAGAATCCAACTATGTGAGCTTGTCCTTCTCTCTAGTCAACCGATCATAGAAAACCTCAAAAGTTGGCATCTAAAATCTCTGACCCAATGCATCCATGGTAGAGTGGAAGGTGGAGGAGAAAATCTGAAAGTTTCCCCGAAGCTTTGACAGAATCAAGTAGATACACTATATGTCAGTCTTAGTCTTTCCACATCCTTGTAATAATACTGCTTGAACTTCATCAAGAAGTCCTCAAATGGATGGAAAATGATCTGGTACAAGAGAGGTAAGCTCTGCCTCAATCTGAAGTGACCTAAACTCATTCACTATACCAAACAAGGTGTTAAGCTTGGTCCACATAGCTAGAGGGGTATGGCACCCATCAAGATGAAACTGTAGACTATCTGATACATGTAAAGCAATCAACCCCATTGCCTCATCCATCTTGAACCTATGATGCATGACCTCGAAAGGCCTTTGTAAAACTAGTTGCACTACATCTAAACAAGACCACAACCCTTTTGACCGGAGAAGCCATGTCATTAGGGATTTCCATGTGTGATAGTTATGAGGGGTCAAAAGTTCTAGACAAGAAGAGGTCTTGGCCATATTTTTAGAAGGGGTTTTGTTTTGATATAATTTCAATTTTAATGAAGTAAATTACAGAAAACAAGAAATAGAACACCCCCCACAATTCAATAAACCGAACCCTAGAAGCTGGAAAAGATTGCTTACAATGAGAGAGAAAAAAAAACTTCAAAAGAGTATCATGTGTACCTTTGAATTTTTCTAATGAAAATAGCCATAGATCTGGATAGAAATTGTAGGTAAAAAAGCTTGTTGCAAGTCAAAGTACAATGCCCACGAGGGTTTGAAGTTCTGCCTTTTCAGATCTACCAACGCAGACGTTGGCTCATGCACGACAGTTAGAGGAATAAGGTGCAAGTCTGGTAAACGACACCAAGAAGGACACCACTATAAATGGCACCGGGAAGGACACCCAAAAAAAATTCCCTTTCACATGCATGCACCTATAAAAAGTGCTAAAAAAAAAATTTAAACAAAAAATAATGTCCTGCTAAGAATACCAGATCTGAAAACTACAACCAAAACCTCTTAAATTAGCCGAAAAATCCCAAATTTCTTCTGTCAAACCCTTGCTCCTTTTTTTCTTCAAACATGAACAAGCTACAATAGATCCAACTCTGATACCATGTAAGATTTGATGAAAAACAAATCTATTAAGCCCAAGGAACCTACATGCAAAAACCTGTCACAAGGAAGAAATCTGTAGGAAACAAACAAGGGTTTTGCTCTGACAATATGAAAGTTTATTATTATCAGCCAACAGAATGAATCAAAATATACAATGGATCAATCCTTATAGAAAGAGATTGAAAAACCGAACAGGAAACCCTAATAGGTAAATAGGCATTTAATAATTAGTTTTAATTATTAAATGACTGATGCAAGTGCATAAAGTGAAATCTTAAGAGGTGGCAAAGTTAATTTAATCAATGTAATTAAATTAATTATTTACTCTAACACTTAAAACCTTCTATTTTCATTTCATTTCATTTGTGAAAGACTAGAAATAAAATTATATTGAAAATATTGGTTCTAATTTTTTTCTCTTCTATGATTTCCTCAATTTACTTATAAATTTAAGACCAGAAAATTTGCTCATATTTTAATACAAATAAGCTTTCCTCAAACACTAAATAAACATTCCTTACACTGTGAAAATATTCTCCCTAAGGATAATATATAAACCACCTTACTACTTGTACCTCACGAGAGAGTCACTCTCATAATCAAAATTATTTTTCACCATGACCAATACATAAATGTTAGTTTCTATCTTAACATAGAGCTTAAAATATTTATATTGTTTTTCACCATTACCAATGCATAAAGATAGGTTTGTATCTTTGCATAAAAAAACTTGAAAGTATGTATATTGGATAATAAACTACTTCATTGTTCCCCATCTAAGTTGGAATATGTTAAAACCCTTGCATATTCAATAATAATAAAATAATACAATTAACCTATTTTTTAAGTAGTTGCATCTACCTAATGATTGGTTGTTGCATGTTTGAGCATAACAAAAAGTTGGATGAGGTATTGATGTTGTCATTGATGTCAACATGTTTATGTTGTCATTAGTGACTAGTTATTGCAAATGTTCTTGAGGTTTCTATGCAAATGGTGCTAAGAGACATGCTTTACATTTCTCCTATATTCCAAATCTATTGATGCAATTTGGATATGTTGTTAAGTAGTGTTTAGAGATATTAGATTTAGGATTTTGTGCTTTGGATCACAGTTCAGAGGAATTGGTGTTCACCAATGTGTGACAGTGTTAGGTAGAGTTTCCTATCAAAAATAAATGCTCCACATTTCTCCACATGTTGGTTTCTGTTATTGTGGATTTTGAAGTGTTCTTATATTATTTGTATCTTCATTTAGTTTAGTTAGCATGAGTTTTTGTGTTTCAACAGCATGTTTTCAAATTTTGATGGTGTTTACTCTAAGTTTGGTTGACCTCAGGTGTTTACACTTTCACATAAAAATCTCTGGTGAATATAAATTGAAGAGTAACATGTATGATGCATCTTTTGGTCCTAGTTAATATATGATGTGGTCTAATTTTCATTCCTTTCCATCGTAGGAATGCTTAAGTGATGACCTAATTTTAATTATGTTCAATTAAGATGCTTAGCCAACCTTGGGAGATTTTGCAAGTATGATGATGGTATAAATAAAGGATGAATTTTTAAGAGAGGGTGTGTGGTGTGAATGCATTGAGGATTTGTGGAAGAGAATCTATCTCCCCATATACAAGGATATGAGTTGGAGCGAAGTATTGTGATATGCAGTGTGGACTTATAAGTATTGGCTACCGAAAGTAATAAGAAGAAGGTATCTACAATCTTTTAGCCAAGTTGCAAAGTTAAATCAGTGGTGAATATTTTCTCTTTTATTCTTCTTCATCTGGGAAGTGAGCCTTCTTTTGGGTAGTGAACCCTTTGGCAATGAGCCTTTTGTAATGAGCATTCTTTGCACAAATCACCTTAACCAATGTCCCCTAGTAGGTGTTTATATATTTGAGAATTAATCTTCTCTGTAGTTTTTCTATAGCATTTTCTATCATTTCCACCTAAATTTATTCTCCTAGAGGTTTGTTTTGTTTGTGAATATAACTCAATGTCTTGCTTATATTACTAGACTTTGAAATTTCTTCAAAACTTCTATTTCATTTCTTTTCATTTCGTTTAGTTTCATTTATAAAAAGACTAAAAATATAATTATATTGAAAATCTTGTTTTTAATTTTTCTTTCTTCTAAAACTTCCTCAATTTACTTATAAATTTAAGACCAAAAAAAATTGCTCATGTTTTAATATGAATAAGCTTTCCCCAAACACTAAACAAACATCTATAAGCTTTCGTCAAACACACCTTGCACTACGAACATATTCTCCCTAAGGATAATATATGAACCACCTTGCTACTCTATAAGCTTTCCTCAAACACACCTTACACTATGAACATATTCCCCTTAAGAATAATATATGAACCACCTTTCTACTTGTACCTCATTAGAGAGTCACTCCCATAATCAAATTATTTTTCACCATGACCAATGCATAAAGGTTATTTTAGGCTCTATATTAACATAGTAACTAACCTTTATGACCAATGCGTAAAGGTTAGTTACTATGTTAACATAGAGCTTAAAATATGTATATTGTTTTTCACCATTACCAATGCATAAAGGTAGGCTTGTATCTTTGTATAACAAAACTTAAAAGTATGTATATTGGGCAATAAACTATTTCATTAACTCCCCATCTAAGCTGAATATGTTGAACCCCTTGCATATTCAAGAATAATAAAATAATAAAACTAACTTTTTCCTTAAGTCGTTCCATGTGCCTAATAACTGGTGTTATACTCATTTTTCTTAGAACGTACTTTGTTTTGTACGTTGTGTGATACATTTCCTAATGCATGCACCTTTTTATCATTATCTTGACTAACTTTGAATGAGAAATTTGGCAACACTCCCTCTCCTTTTGACCATCACAAACTAAAAAGAAGCATGGACGTTATCATCATGATCCTGGTCTTCACTTTTGTTTACCATTACAAAATATATCCACTTGGTTGGCGTGCCAATTTTAAACTTGTTTATACTTGGTGGTTTTCTTTTATTAGTTTAATCTTTGCCAATTTTGTGTGGAATGTTGGTATTCCATAGGGAACAACTCAAAAATTTCTACTCTATTTGTTTAATACATTCTTTATACTTACCACATATTATATGTTTAAACTTTACTCCTACAAATGAAACGATATATTGTCTACATGTAATATAAAATTAGCCATATAATGTTATTTAGGTTAATCCAAACAATATTTGTGGATCAACGTGTTATTAAATTAAATTCTAAAGAAATAGAAATAAAGGGGCTCAATTTTATTATAAAAAATAATGATTTGGGCGAAGTGGGTCAAGGTTGGATATTGGGTTGGGTCTTTGCTTGCATAAATGTTTTATATATACATAAACTAGCAATTGCATTTTGGTGTGCAATGGGTATTCTGAAGATATGTGGAAAGGAACAATAAAATAGGTTTTTTTGATTTGATGTGATGGGTTGTATAGATTTTAAAATGGAGTTTTTTTTTTCCTTTTTTTTGGTTTGATTGTTTAATATTTTGTAATTTAAAAATTTGTTTGATGATAAGTTGTATATTTAGTTTAAATTTAATATTGTAATTCTTATAATATGTGAGACAATGAATTTTCCACAACAATAAGAAAATGGAGGGAATGCACATATAAAAATGCAGTAAATTAATTAATAATTATTAGACCTATAAATTATTAATAATTATTTTCATAAGAATAGTATATTTGCAATTTGTGATAGATTAGACACAATGTAAACTTAATTTAAATTGAAAGTATTTAAAAAACTTTTAATTTATATTTTTGGGATACGTATCGAGGTATTTGTAATATAATGTAGCTGGATAAAAATGGAATGTAAAGAGAGATATCAGTAGATAATGATGAACTACAACTGATTGAATATCTGAATGAACTGAAGAAACAGTGATTTAGAGATCACCGAGCTACTGAAATGATATGTAAGATGATTAAATCAGTCAATATATTTTCATTGATGTCAACTAGTTTTGACAGTACTTATCATGTTAGTTACAGACATCTGAACATCTGTTGAAGGAAGAAAAGATGAAGAATCTACATAAGGAAAAGATGGATATGATAGATAAGGAAAAGGAAAACATTGGGTAACTTATTGATGAGTCTATGGCTTTATATTGTTGACTTAAGCATGTTACATTAATCTATTATGAAGAAGAGATTTGAAATTGAACATGTTAATGTGGTCGGTAATTGAAGATTTTTGTATACACCGAGCCAGTGTAGTGTATACCATCTGACACTGTTAATCGAGCTAGTTTAACTAGTTATCACCGACGCATTTTTATATCAACCGAGTATGGATGAAAACATTAAATGCTAAGAACAACCAACTAAATTTGATGAGCTAGAAATTGTTATGATTTTGAGATTAAGGATGAAGTTTGTTATGAGATCCACAACTAACAAAATTTGGAGAAGGTCTAAAGGATGAGATTGAAACGTGTTAATGACACATTTATCGAGGAAGGTTTAAGAGGCAAAATGGACGAAGGAGATTAAGCGGCAAAATCTAATGGCTAATATGAAAATAGTTTACTTGTCTATATAAGAGATATGAGTTTCATTATTGAAACATGCCGGAAAGAAGAAGACTGCAGAGATCTCGCGTGAAGACTTTATTCATGCATGCTTGATCAAACTGGTTAGTGAAAGAACCGAAACTGCAAACATTACCGAGCGTCAAAGAACTATTTACCGAGTGAAAGTAAGTTGAGAAATATTGAGGAAGTGAATTGATTAATGATCAAAGGATTTTTCTATGGGCTTAGCATAGATCTGAATATTTGCAATTGAGTTGTATTTGAATTAGATCAGTATTGTATCAGTTTAACCATTGATTCAGAAAATCTCTTAACCGAGTGGACTTAACAATCTTATGTTCTAACCTATGACATTCATTGAATGTAAAATGTTATCTTGTTGACCCCATAGTGAATGCTAGTCAAAAGTTAATTGTTAGTGCTAAATCCTCTAACCAGGTCACACATAACAGTGTGTATTGTAACCTTTAATAGGGTTGACTCTTCACCGAGCTCACTTCAGAAGAGTGAATTATTTTGGGTTACCAGTCCCAAGCGATTTTTTCCTTAGCAAGGTTTCCACATTCAATCATTATGTTATGTGTTATCTATGATGATTATTTTTCTATCATACTTTACATATTGCATAATTGATTTAGTCGGTAATCACAGTTGGATAATTACTGGTAATCGGTAAACTAGACAGACATATTGATATTTTATGTTACCGAGCTGCATAATTTGCTGGAATTATTTTATAAGGTACATCTTTGTATTTAGGATTGTAGGATAACTGATCTAACTGATTCACCCCCCTCTCAGTTATTCTAACAGTTGGTATCAGAGCATATTGGTTGCTTGGAAGAAATTTTTAAGGACTTGAGCAGAAAGATTACAAGATGTATAAAACGGAAGTGTCGAAGCTAAACAAAGACAACTTTACTACATGGCAAAGCTGGATGAGACTTCACATATCTGGAATTGGAGAATCTACTATACATTTACTTAACAATGGCTACTTACAACCGACTCTTGGTCCTTTGACTCTTGATCAGTTGAGAGACCGTCATGAACACAACATTACTATGATGAGATTGTTGTTGCTCTATCTGATGTTGAATTTGAGGATGTCAAGGATTGCACTACAGCGAAGGAAATGTGGGATAAAATTGCTCTAGTTTATGGTGGTGATGTGAATGTGATGAGAGCCAGAGCTGAAAGCTTGAGAGGCAGATTTGATGACATGAAGATGAAGGAAGGAGAGAATATTACACAGTACACAAATTGAATCAAAGATGTAGTTAATGCTATTCGAGGAGCTAGTGTTATTATTTCTAAAGATACAGTGGTAAGTAAGATACTGAGAACCTTGTTGCCTATCTTTACAATCAAAATATCTACTATTCATGAAATGAGGTCTGCACCTAATAGCACTCTTACTCTTGATAGTCTAATTGAAAAGTTAACAACTTTTGAGATGAATAATTTTGATAATAGTGTTGTACCGAGTGTTGAGTCTTCTTTTATGTCTTCTCTTAAGATTGGTAAATCTAGCAGTAAGAATAATATAAGGAATGAAAGTGATAGTAATACTAATGATGAGCTTGATGATCTTGAAGCACTTATGGCCTAGAGACTACAGAAAGGTAAAGGTAGATATAAGGGAAAGTTACCTTTAGCTTGTTTTAATTGTAAAGAGGTTGGCCATATTGTTGCTAGATGTCCTAACAAGAAAGAGGATGATAAAGATAGAGACCAATCTGGTGATAGGAAGTATGGAAGAAGAAACAACATAGGCTACCAACACTACAACAGAGACAACCAAGATCACAAAGATAAGGGCAAAAAAGCATGTTACCTTGCTAAAGAAGATGACTCCGACACCGACACTAATGATGATATTGAGGTGGTGTTTGTTGCTATGAAAGATGACTCAGAAGAGGAGGAAAGGTATGTAGAAATAACACTTATTTCTAAAGTTATTAATAATGATACTTGGATCATTGATAATGGTTGTACACATCACATGATTGGTGATGAAGATAAGTTTGATCATCTTGAGCATTATAATGGAGGATCAGTGAAAATGGGAAATGACACACCTTGCATGGTTAAAGGAAAAGGATCTATTTTATTGAATGATAAAATTAGATGTGATAATGCATACTGGGTAAAAAGACTTAATTACAATTTGTTGAGTGTAGCACAGCTGAATAACTCAGGTCACCGAGTTGCATCTGAAAGAAAGAAGGTGAAAATCTATGATGAAAATGGAAAGCTCGTCGGAATAGGTGGACAATCAAAAGGTAATTTATTTTATCTTGACAATGTTGAGACTTCTTGTTTACTAGTGAAAAATGAAGATGGATGGTTATGGAATAAGAGGTTATGTCATGTAAATTTTGATAACATGATTAAGATCAGTAGAAAGAGAAAAGTTAGAGGATTGCTTAGTCTAACCAAACCTGATCATGTTATGTGCCATCAATGTCAGAATGGAAAGATGACAAAATCTAGTTTTAAAAGTAAGGACTACTCATCTAAAGGAATTTTAGAGTTGGTTCACACCGACTTATGTGGTCCTAGGAGAACTCAAAGTTACTATGGTGATAGGTACTTTATTTTGTTTTTTGATGAATATACTAGATTGATGACAGTTATGTTCTTGAAAGAAAAATCTAAGGCATTCAAACTGTTTAAATGGTATAAGGCTAAAGTTGAAAAAGAAATCGGAAAAGAATTGAAATGCTTAAGGTCTAATAGAGGAGGTGAGTTTGTTTCTAATGAATTCACTAACTTCTATAATGAGTATGGTATAAAAAGGTAGGTTTCTGCACCTAGAACACTACATCAGAATGAAATTGTTGAAAGGAGAAACCAGTCCATTATTGATTGTGCTAGAACATTGATGATTGAGAAAAATGTTGTACAGATGTACTGGAGAGAGGTAGTTAGCACAATAGTATATGTCCTTAACCGAGTTCAACTAAAGAAAGACACAAACAAGACACCTTACGAGTTATGGTTTGGATACACACCGAGTGTAAGTTATTTCAGAATCTTTGGTAGCAAGTGTTATATTTTGAAAGATGATGGGAATGGTAAATTTGACTCTAAAGGTGATGAAGGAATATTCTTGGGATATTCTACTAAGAGTAAAGCTTATAAATGTTTGAATAAGGTTACTAATAAGATGATAGAAAGTGATAATGTTAGAGTTGATGAGTTTGCTAAAAAGAATGATGAAGAAAGCCTGAAGGAGCTAGAAGATTATGGTAGGTTTACTTATGTTGAAGATCCATATTATCTACAGAAGCCATAGGCCGAGTCTACCGAGAAACAAGAAAATGCTACCGAGAATCAGCACATGCAAACCCAGAATCAAAAAGAAGCTACCAAGCAAGAAAATGAACCTGAACCAAATGATGAGCAGAGAAGAGATCAAGTGATAGCAAGATTTGTTAGAAGACATCATCTAGAGAATCAAATCATTGGAGATAAGCAAGCTGGCATGATGACCCAAAGTAAGTTAAGACAAAACACATGCTTAGTTTGTGAGTTTGAACCTAAGAATGTTAGGGATGCACTTGAAAATGAGGGATGGATCAATGCTATGAATGAGGAAATTGAACAAATTGAGAAGAATAAAACATGGACTTTAGTGCCTAGACCGACAGATAAAAATATTATTGGTACTAAGTGGATTTTCAGGAATAAGCTGAATGAAAATGGAGAGGTGACTAGGAATAAGGCAAGACTTGTTTGCAAGAGATATGTACAAGAAGAAGGTATTGATTATGGTGAAACCTTTGTACTTGTTGCTAGACTGGAAGGAGTTCACATATTACTTTCTTATGCTGCACATAAGGGATTTAAAGTATATCAAATGGATGTGAAATCAGCGTTTATGAATGGAATTCTTGAGGAGGAGGTCTACATAGAACAACCGAAAGGGTTTGTTGATCAAAATCAGAAAAACATGGTATGTAGATTGCACAAAGCCTTGTATGGATTGAAGCAAGCACCAAGGGCATGGTATGAAAGATTACATGCTTATCTTATAAGTATTGGTTTTGTAAGAACTAGTGAAAATACTAATTTGTACATGAAAGGAGGATCTGATAATATTTTGATTGCTGAGATATTTGTTGATGATATAATCTTTGGAGGGCAAGATATAATTTGCAAATCTTTTGTTGATGACATGAGAAAGGAATTTGAGATTTCTATGTTTGGAGAGATTAAATTATTTCTAGGTTTGTAGGTTATACAACAAAAAGATGGGATTTTCATCACTCAATCAAAATACATTAAAGAAGTATTGAAACTTTTGGCATGGAAGATGCTAAACCAATGGGAACACCGATGGTAACTAGTTGTAATTTGTCAAAAGATGATGAATCTGGAGAAGTAAATTAGACTTTGTACCAATCTATGATTGGTAAACTAATGTATGTTGTACATAGTAGGCCTAATATTGCATATGTAGTGGGGATTGTGGCTAAATTTTTTGCCAATCCTAAAGATTCACATATGGTTGTAGTGAAAAGAATCTTGAGATACTTGAAGAAAATAGAAGACTATGGATTATGGTATACTTTTGAAGGCAAATTTGAACTTAGAGTTTACACCAATGCAGATTGGGCTGGAAACATAGATGACCGAAAGAGCACAACTGGTGGAGCATTATTTTTTGGGGAAAGGCTTGTGACTTGGATTAGCAAGAAACAAGCATGCATTTCTCAGTCTACTGCTAAAGCAGAGTATGTTGTTGCTACTACAAATTGTTCAAATATAGCTTGGATTCGATAAGTGTTGGAAGGAATGAATGAGGTAATCACTGACCCTGTGATTATATATTGTGACAACACTAGTGCTATAAATATTTTTAAAAATCCTCTAATGCATTCAAAGACAAAGCATATATCCATTAAGTATCACTAATTAAGGGAACAAGTTCAAGAGAAGCAGGTGAAACTAGAATTTGTCACATCTAAGGAACAACTTGCTAATATCTTTACTAAACCATTACTGAAGGACACATTTGAATATTTGAGGACTAGACTTGGGGTCCATCCCCTGTCTACCATTCACTGAGGTGATCTGGAGGTTGCATCAACCTATACTTATGAGAATATCATTCATGTTGATGCACATAGTTCACACTTTGGATTTTGTCTAAGGTTGTGAAAGGTTGTAGAAGTTGGAACAAAAATTTGTTTATCTATACACTGAAGGTACCTGACAGACTGATATGAACTGAACAACAGAGAATTAAGTAGTTGTTGCAGAGTTTTTTGTATATTTTCTTTGGCATTGTTGTTAAAGGGAGAGAAGATCAGTGAAAATATGAAAAGAAAATCAGTTAGTGAGAACATAGAGAAAGGGAGAGACTTGAATATTTGTTGCTGAGAACAAAGGGAATCTAAGAACTAAAAAGATCAAATCCATAGGGAGAGTCTGCACTTTTAATGATGTTATGTTTTGTAGTGATTAAACATATTAAATTTGAGCTTACCGAGCTACAAAATTTACTTACATAGTTGTAGAATACATGTTTGGTATGTGTATGGCATATTTTCATATTGCTTGTGTTGCCATCAATGCCAAAGGGAGAGATTGATGAACTACAACTGATTGAATATCTGAATGAACTGAAGGAACAATGATTGGAGATCACCGAGCTACTGAAATGATATGTAAGATGATTAAATCAGTCAATATATTGTCATTGATGTCAACTAGTTTTGACAGTACTTATCATGTTAGTTACAGACATCTGAACATCTGTTGAAGGAAGAAAAGATGGAGAACTGAGATATCTACATAAGGAAAAGAGGATATGATAGATAAGGATAAGGAAAACATTGGGTAACTTATTGATGAGTCTATGGCTTTATATTGTTGACTTAAGCATGTTACATTAATCTACTATAAAGAAGATATTTGAAATTGAACATGTTAATGTGGTTGGTAATTAAAGATTTATGTATACACCGAGCCAGTGTAGTGTATGCTGATTGACAGTGTTAACCAAGCTAGTTTAACTAGTTATCACCGACGCATTTCTATATCAACTGAGTATGGATGAAAATATTAAATGCAAAGAATAGCCGACTAAATTTGATGAGCTAGAAATTGTTATGATTTTGAGATTAAGGATGAAGTTTGTTATGAGATCCACGACTGACAAAATTTGGAGAAGATCTAAAGGATGAGATTGAAACGTGTTAATGACACATCTATCGAGGAAGGTTTAAGAGGCAAAATGGATGAAGGAGATTAAGCAGCAAAATCTAATGGCTAAAATGAAAATAGTTTACTTGTCTATATAAGAGATATGAGTTTCATTATTGAAACATGCTGGAAAGAAGAAGACTGGAGAGATTTCATGTGAAGAATTTACTCATACATGCCTGATCAAACTGGTTAGTGAAAGAACCGAGATTATCGAGCGTCAGAGAACCATTTACCGAGTGAAAGTAAGTTGAGAAATATTGAGGAAGTGAATTGATTAATGATCAGAGGATTTTTGTATGGGCTTAGCATAGATTTGAATATTTGCAATTGAGTTGTATTTGAATCAAATCAGTACTGTATCAGTTTAACCATTGATTCAGAAAATCTCTTAACTGAGTGAACTTAATAGTCTTATGTTCTACCCTATGACATTCATTAAATGTAAAGTGTTATCTTGTTGACCCCATAGTGAATGTTGGTCAAAAGTTAACTGTTAGTGATAAAGTGATGCAGAGGCATTCTAGGGTACTCGATGAATCTACATGGAGGTGTGTTGTTTTGGTTATGTGGTACTCAGTTGCAACTTTAACCGGTGGTCTCAGTTATTTAAGGAAGCTCGGTCATTGTAGGAACTCGGTGGAACTTCTGGTGCTCGGTGGAACTGGTGCTCAGTGATGCCTGTACTGCTCGGTGTTGCTTGGCTTGGTTAGTTGTTTCACTGGTGCTCGATTGTTTCTCTGGTGCTCGGTAGTTCTGGTTTACCGACTAGAGTTCTTGGTGATTTGGTTGGCTGACTTGGTGCATTTATTATTGGTATCCATTGTTGCATTCTCCTATGTAGATCTAGAGGCTGACATGGAGAATTAAATAATTGTAAGGCTATTTGTGAGCCAACTTGTATTGAATTTAATATTTGTTTGTAGGATTTAATTATGTCATCCAGCTGACTTGTGGCTGAAGATTAGTATTTAAGGAGTGTTTGGCAAGTTTTTTAGAGGAAGTCTGGGTGGCAGATGAAAAGTGAAGTTGTGGAAATAATATTGTAGACTTGGGTCCTGCGAGATCTAGCAGATCAGATTGAATTCTGATAGTGTTCATAGCAGAGCTAGTGGTTTGCATGCTTGGAGACAAGGAGATTGCTTGGTGGCTTGTGAGCTCAAGTTCAGATCTACCTTAGGGTTTCCATCAGTTGCTGATCTGTTTCAAAACTGGACTAGCTAGAGTTATATTGGATCTTGTTGATCTTGCAGAACTGTTCTTGTTTGTAATTGGCCCTAACCCGGAAGGCCTTACAGTCAGGCATGTTAATGAAAATTGAATTGAAACATTATGTTGTTGCATTATTTCGCTATGTTGGTAGTTGGCTACAAGGTTAGACTATCCTTCATTGGATCCACCACCCTTGACTACGTCAGGTGGTATCAAAGCAGAGTTGATCTTGTTGTGTGAAGGTTGACCTAGCAAGGCTGATCTTGCAAAGTTGATCTTGTTGGCGAAGAGATCATATGATTTGAGTTGCAAATCCATGGCATTGAACTTGTGGAATCTTTGACCTGGTTGTTTATGCAAGGTGGCAGGTTGATCTAACTTACATACAACTTGGAGGTTGTCACAAGGTGGTCGGTGTATGGTTTTGTTGCTTTGGATTTTCTTATATTGAAGGATGCCTCTGAGAAGATTAGACCCTAGAGTGATCGCAGATCTCTATGATGCTGTAGAATCGAAGATTACAAAGAAAGTGAAATCTGATTTTAGATCTGTGATGGAGCTGATGAACAATGATGTGATCACTAAGATCATGAGAGTTGTTGCTGGTGTACCTTAGAATGTTGGTATTGAAGATGGTTATGAGGAAGCTGTTAAAGACTTTGAACCTACTGGATCTAGTGGTGATGACCGGAGAGATAGATCCAGTGAAGATAGAACTGCTTGGTTACATAGATCTAGAGCCTGGTTAAGTAATAGTTACCGAATGGAAGTTTCTACTTTCTCTGGTACTTTGAAACCCAAGAACTTGATTGACTGGATTGGTGAATTAGAAGATTTCTTTGAGCTGGAAGAAATTAAAGATCCTCTTCGGGTGAGATTGGCACAGGCTAAGTTGAAAGGACATGTTTCTCTTTGGTGGAAATAATTACAAAGAGATAGGGAAGATGAAGGTGAAATGAAGATCAATCGGTGGAGGTTGATGGTGACTAAATTGAAAGCTAAGTTCATACCTACTGACTATGAGCTTGACTTGTTTAAGAAGTTGTAGAAACTGAAGTAGAAGGATTTGACTATTGAAGATTATACCGAGGAGTTCTAAAAACTTACTATTCATTCTGGACATAGAGAACTTGGTAAGGAAAAGGTAGCTTAGTATGTGAATGGTCTGAGATTCAATATCCAGGATGAGCTTGGTATGCTAAAGATTGATTCTATTGAAGATGCTTATCAGTATGCTCTGAAGGCAGAAGATAAGTTGAAAAGGAAACAACATGGTAATCCTCAAGGGAAGTAAAATATTGATCACTTGGTGAAGGATAAAATGACTGCAGAAGATGAACAGAAACCTGTAGAACCAAAGAAGAAGACAGGTAGAGTTATCTTGAAGGGAACTTGTTATAATTGTGGTGAAGAAGGACACCATTCTTTTGAGTGTACATAGAAGAATCTTGGTGACCAATGGACAGCTGTGGTAAATGAGAACATTCAAAATGAACTTGAATATGAGAACTTACTAGTTTGACGAACATTGCTCGGTACAAAGGAGGAACCTTGTCAGGGGAGTAACTTGTTCAGGACTCAATGCAAGTCTGGAGGTAAACTTTGTGATGTTATTGTTGATAGTGGTAGTACTAACAACCTTGTTGCTAAGGACATGGTTCAAAAACTTGGTTTAAATAGAATGAAGCATCCTTATCCTTATAGGATTGGTTGGTTACAAAATTATCATGCTCTGGAAGTGAGAGAACAATGCTTTGTTGATATTCAAATTGGCCAATATAAGGATCTTGTGTTATGTGATATTGTGGAGATGAATAGTTGTTATATATTGCTCGATAGACCTTGGCAATATGATTGTAGAGCTATGTATGATTGTGTCAAGAATGTTTTTACTATTGAGAAGGATGACATGAAGTTTTCCCTGATACCTTTGCTGGATACAACACTCGGTAGGAGGATTTTGAGTATTGGTAGCCAAGTTGAGTTGGCAGATCCTGAGAGGAATGATGATCAGTTTAGAGAACAGACCTATGTGTTATCAAGGAAAGACTTGAAAAGATAGAGGAAACTAAAGTGGAAGAGTATGCAAGTTGAAAAGTTGGAGGACTTGTATGTGAAGAACCAGTTCGGGGTTTATGTGATGAATCCTAGATGATGTTCTTCCAGCATATGAACATCTTTTCGAACTTGGGGTACCTGCTGCAGGGGCATTCTAGGGTACTTGGTGAATCTACATGAAGGTGTGTTGTTTTGGTTTTGTGGTACTCGGTTGCAGCTTTAACTGGTGGTCTCAGTTATCGAAGGAAGATCAGTTATTGTAGGAACTCAGTGGAACTTATGATGCTCAATGGAACTTGTGCTCGGTGATGCATGTATTGCTCGGTGTTGCTTGACTTGGTCAGTTCTTTCACTGGTGCTCAGTTGTTTCTCTGGTGCTTGGTAGCTCTGGTTTACCGACTGGAGTTCTTGGTGATTTGGTTGGCTGACTTGGTGCATTTATTATTGGTATTTATTGTTTCATTCTCCTATGTAGATCTAGAGGCCGACATGGAGAATTAAATAATTGTAAGGATATTTGTGAGCCAACTTGTATTGCATTTAATATTTGTTTGTAGGAGTTAATTATGTCATCCAGCTGACTTGTGGCTGAAGATTAATATTTAATGACTGTTTGGGTAGTTGTTTAGAGGAAGTCTAGGTGGCAGATGGAAAGTGAAGTTGTGGAAAAGATAGTGTAGGCTTGGGTCCTACGAGATCTAGCAGATCAGATTGAATTCTAATAGTGGTCATAGCAGAGCTAGTGGTTTGCATGCTTGGAGACAAGGAGATTGCTTGGTGGCTTGTGAGCTCAAGTTTAGATCTGGCTTAGGGTTTCCATCAGTTGCTGATCTGTTTCAGAATTGGACTAGCTAGAGTTATATTAGATCTTTTTTATCTTGTAGAACTATTCTTGTTTGTAATTGGCCCTAACCAGGAAGGCCTTATAGCTGAGCATGTTAATGAAAATTAAATTGAAACATTATGTTGTTGCTTTATTCTGTTGTGTTGGTAGTTGGCTGCAAGATTGGACTGTCCTTCATTAGATCCACCACCCTTGACTACATCATAAATCCTCTAACTAGGTCACACCTAATAGTTGTATTGTAACTATTATACACTAAGTTTTCACCCTTGTTTCAAGCTCTCTTGGTCTTGATAATTTAGTATAACACGGGAATCACCTCCAAGTTGCGGGACCTATGCTAACTAAGATGAGACCTCCAGGTTCTAGGTTGGTTCCTCTTGGATAATCACCTTAATTTTCATTTAGACATGAAAGTAAACTCTTGAGGGGAAAAGGGATAGAAGGAATGCTTGAAAGGGAAATAACTGAAAGCAAACTACCTACTAGGTGATACACCAAAAATAAGGTATGAATTGCAGTATAAAGGATGAACTTAGCACACAATCTTAAGTTGAGGAGATCACAACTCACTAAATAGGTTTTCATAAATATTTCATAGAGAGGTCTGAACAAAAGACACGGACTATGACCTGCAAACAGACATTCACCTCTGCAACTGGGTATAGGAATGAAACAGATTGTCAAGGGGTTGAAGTATACCCACAAGAGCATTCAAATCAAATTAGACACAGTAATACACATGAGTTGCAAAAAGAAAGAGGAATCAAGAACCCTAATATATCAATGAAAACATACATATACTTCAATTCAATAAGAGATAGTTCAAACAAGAAAAGGATAGGGACAGAAAGAATGTCACAAATACCTTGCAATATCTAAACCATCAATGAAAGTTTCAAACTGAAGAAATCAGAGGGCAGAAAGAATGCCACAGATAAATTTTGAGAAAGAAAAAAAATCCTTCTTTTTCAATTGTCAACTCCTTGAGCTTTTAAAAGCTCCAAAAATTAATATATATGTCTCCTTTTGCACGCAGGAAGGAGCAAAACCTAACTAGGGTTATAGATTTTCATGATAAAAACCTTAATTCTATAAATTTCAATCATAAATGTCATGGAAATATCTCAACTAATCAAATATCATGTTTGCATGTCCTTCCTTGTACTACATCTACCTGCGAACAAGCCACCTTTATCCATCTACCACTCTACAATTTGGCTCACCATAACTATTCAAATCTGGTACTACAGATATTTGAATTTAAAAAAATGATAAAACGGTCATAGGTGGCACCAAACCTTCTTCATCTATGGCTGACATTTGAATCTGATCTATTCTTTAAAATGTGGCCATCATATCCTTTATTTTACTGGGCACCACTTGAATTATTAACCTTAACCCTGCATTTAACCTCGGGTCTTCATTTTCTTTAGTCATTGAATCGCTTGAAGTTCTATCTAACCCCGGCTTGACCTAGTGATTATGCAACTGCAGCCACAAACTCAGGCCCATCTGACAGATGTCACTATACCATTGATCGACAGTAGATAGCTTGGATCTAGCTGACACAGGACCCACCTGCTTCCTTTTAGGTTGATACTTAATCGATGGTTGTCGCAAGATCTCAAAGGCTCGGAAGATTCTATGAGATCATAAGACAACCGTAGATCTTAAATTATTTTCCACCTCACTTAAGAAAATCTGGACCCATGCTAGATGCCAATTGTTTTGCCCAGCAACCAATAAGAATCGAGCATGTTAGCACCAAGTACCACATCGGACCCACGGCATTCAAAATCCTTCATCAAATTGTTGTCATTATACCACAGCTTTAACTCTCGAGCACTTTTCCCAGCGGTATAACGAGAACCATAGATCTTCATTGGATCTTAACCCACCTCATAAGCCAAAGACCATGGGCCCACTAACAAACTACCACATCATAATCCAGCCGGCCAATGAAACGCGAGCACATCACCAGGAAAGGACCCACCTGACAGAGCCCACAGATAAAGTAAGATCAATGGTTGGCGTATGATCGCATGGGCTTGGAATATTCCATGCGATCAAACAACAACCATAGATCTTCAAGAAAGAAAACATGTTGGGCCCACTCTGACATGGCACAACATCACCAGCCTTTGACCAATCAGAAGTTTGCACATCGGCATGACCTGGCATCAGACCCAGTAACAACCAAACTCTGCAGAAAGTGAAGATCGACGGCCATCGCATGATCGCAAGGAATATTCCAAGCCCATGTGATCATGCGACAGTCATTAGATCTAGATTCCTAACTTTAGCTGCTAAGCTGAGACCGCCAACCAAAATGCAACCGCTCGCTAGATCGCTAGGTGTTAAGGACTAAACCGCCAGAAATAAGAGACTCCGCGACTGAAGAAAGATAAAAGCGCACATGGAAAATAGAATTCTTAAGTGGTCGAAAAAGGTAATGACAAATTAGAACAGGCCTAGGGTTTTGGGGTTTCTTTTTTTTGGCTCCAACGATCACCCTTTTTTCAAATTTAAACTTGCAGACCAAGGAGTAAAAGAATTGCAGAGACCAGAGGAGAGGAAGAAAGCCATAAAATTTTCTCAGAGGTGCAAGAGGATTTGTAGAATATTGGACCTCCCAACCAGTGGCCAAATTTTTATGGGGCAGGAAAATTTGGGTAACATTTGGTGATTTCTGCTAGATGTCAGCCTGCTAGACATTAGATCATTGGCCTTAAATGATCCACTAGGCATAGGATTCATCACTTAAATATAAAACTTGCCTGACAGAGAGAGACCTAGAGCTGGCTCAAAAATTGTGCACGAGAACTTCTTGGAAAATAGGAAGACTAAACTAGAAAGCAAGGACAAAAAATAGGAAACACTAACCTAACCTAAAACAGACTAGTGCAGAAAACTGGTCAAACAAAACCATTCATTGGTTTGTTGAAATAACTACCCCTCCTCCTTAAGATACAATATTTTACATGCATGAGGATAGAAAATAGGGAATGAAGTATGCATAGCTGTGTGAAGAGCTGATGCACTACCCTTTGAAAGAGATCAACAAATTGACTCACCTCCACCAATAGATTCTTGTTTTCATTATCCAGGGGTAGATAAGTGAGTTGAGCTTGTCCATGTTGAACTGTAAGTTCACCTTCAGCTTCAGCTTCATTTGAACACTCATGTTTGGACACAAACATGACAAACATTTTATGGCTGGCCCCCATTCTTGCTAAGTACCTTAAGGGGCAACCCCTGGAAAGAATGAACTTAGGGCTCCCTTTGCTAGTTTACGGATGCATCTCATTAATAACTTCAGCAGGAAGATCAAGAATTTGTCCCTCCATCACAATCTACCATATATTTTTCTCTTCTATAGTTGGGACATAATTAACCCCCTAAAACACATACCCTTCCTCAAGAACACGCAAGCCATTATCCTTTTCAGGAATATGAGGAACATTAACAAGAGTTGAGTAGAAAGCATCAATTATCAAATCAAAATCATCATGATGTTCCAAGTCAGTAGCAACTGTATCATCTTTAATCCCACAATCAGTGGGCTCAACTAGTGAATCCTGTACTACCTCATCCTGCTCAATGTAAGAAGGAATCTCTTCAAATAGATCAGTTGGGCTTTCACCTTCCTCACTTTCTTTCTTATCCCTATTTGACTTCTCTGATCCACCTTGATGTAATAACCCTACTTGCTCCTCATAATCATCATGAAAAAGTACACCTAAAAGACAAAAATCATCTTCTTTTTGGTGACCTGAAATGTTATGAGATGTAGGGGATTCTTTAGGAATTGGTTCGTAGGGCTTTATCTATTGTAGGACTGGCTCACTATCACTTAGGAAGTGAAAACTTTTAGGTGTCTCCTTAATAGGGGAAAAATGAGGTGGCTAGAAATCTGGGATAGGGTCAAGAATGGGCTTAGGCAAGAAACTGGGGATTTGAACCTTGTGAGTTTATTGTCTTGGCGCTTGTTGTATCCCATCCTTAAGGGGATGTGATTGAGAGGCCACTGTCTCTTGTTGTAACACTTCTGACCTTTCTCCATCAGGAAGTTCATAGTTCAAGAGAACAAGCAAAAAATTTGTAGCCTCCTTCCCAAAAAAATGGTTCAGGTGACTACCAGCTGCTTTGATACTTTGTGTTGGGAATGTTTTCTTGATTGGATTATATGGATATAAAGGCCTCTTTACAAAATTTTGCCTTTTGCTTTGATGCTTTTGTTGATGTTGTGGTCTACTTCATTGGTAGGATTGCTCCTGAGCTTGGCACTGTTGGTTAGGATTTTGATCTTGTTGTTGATAAGGTGGCCTATCCTCTTGATTTTGTCCTTTTATAATGATCAAATCTTTAGTTAGAGCCTACAGCAGGCTCATCATCTCTTGGTTTGTTGCTTGTTGATCACCTCTCACCTCTTGTTGACTACTTTTTAATTTGAGTAGCTCTTGAGAAGGGTCACCTGTGGATTTCCCATAGGCAGTGCTGGCCTGAGGTTCTATTAATGAAGGTATGGGAGTAAATGGAGGCATTTGCAGAGGTATAGTGGGTTGAAGATTGGGAGAGATAGGCATGGGTGGTCTTGGGGTTATCATACCAGCCTAAATAAAGCAATTTTCTGCCTTTATAGCTAGGTCAAAAGCCTGAGGCAACGAAGTACCTCCTAAAGACTCAATCATGACAGATATATCACTAGTTAAGCTTCTCAAAAAATAAAGGAAGGCACAGTCTTTCGAAGGCCTTATATTAATTGGAATCCTATTCCACGTCTTAAGGAATCTACCATTAAAGTCAGTCATCTATTCTCAAGGATCTCTCTTTATTATTTGGAGCTGCTCTACTAGAGACAAAGAGTCTAAATCATCCTCAAATTATTTACTAAGGAGCTCTCCAAGTCTATCCCATGAAGTAATGGAGCCAACTGCCAGACTTCTAAACTATTTCAGGGCCTTACCCCTAAAGGAGGCAGCCAACAACTTGGTGGTAGCATCCTCCTCTGTGATGTTATGTATACTATAGATGGTAGCCACATCTCTTATATACTCAAAAATTGTAGTTTGTCCTTCACCTGTGAAATCAAGTAGACTCTTTAGTGCTACCAAGGGCACATCGTGGTGTTGGGAAAAATTTAATGGACTACCCTGATTAAAGGGTGCGAATGCAAATTGTCTTGCCATAAGAAGAGTCTATTTTCCCATAAGCTATATCAGAAATTGGGTCACTGTCTCTTAACACCAATGGAGTCCCCAGATATACTTGAATACTAACCTCTCTAAGGACTGTATTATGTAATTAGTATATCAGAGATAGCATAATCTTTCAAAGATAAACTTCTTTTGTAGTCAGAAATGTTATGCCCAAGGTGAGGTATCTTTGAATTTGAATCTGATCTTAGTAACACCTTTGAACATAAATCTGAAACTTGTCCCACCGGGCATGCCAGAATTGTTATACACTAAGTTTGCACCCTTGTTTCAAGCTCTCTTGGTCTTGATAACTTAGTATAACATGGGAATCATATCCAGGTTGTGGGACCTATGCTAACTAAGATGAGACCTCCACGTTCTAGGCTAGTTCCTCTTGGATAATCACCTTAATTTTCTTTTTGACATGAACATAAACTCTTGAGGGGAAAAGGGATAGAAGGAATGCTTGAAAGGGAAATAACTGAAAGCAAATTACCTACTACGTGATACACCGAAAATAAGGTATGAATTATAGTATAAAGGATGAACTCAGCACACAATCTTAGGTCTAGGAGATCACAACTCACTAAATAGGTTTGCATAAATATTTCATAGAGAGGTCTGAACAAAAGACACGGACTATGACCTACAAACAGACATTCACCTCTACAACTAGGTATAGGAATGAGGCAGATTGTCAAGGGGTTGAAGCATACCCACAAGAGCATTCAAATCAAATCAGACACGGTAATACATATGAGTTGCAGAAAGAAAGAGGGATTAGGAACCCTAAGATATCACTGAAAACATACATATACTTCAATTCAATAAGAGATAGTTCAAACAAGAAAAGGAGAGGAACAGAAAGAATGTCACAAAATCCTTGCAATATCTGAACCATCAATGAAAGTTTCAAACTACAAAAATTAGAGGGCAGAAAGAATGCCATAGATAAATCCTAAGAAAGAAAAAAAATCCTTCTTTTTCAATTGTCAACTCCTTGATCTTTTAAAAGCTCCAAAAATTAATATATATCTCCTTTTGCATGCAGACAAGAGCAAAACCTAACTAGGGTTACAGATTTTCATGATAAAAACCCTAATTCTATCAATTCTGATCATAAATGTCATGGAAATATCTCAACCAATCAGATATCATGTTTGCATGTCCATCCCTATACTGCATCTACCTGTGGACAAGCCACCTTGATCCATCTACCACTCTGCAATTTGGCTCACCATAACTATTCAAATCTGGTACTACAGATATTTGAATTTAAAAAAATGATAAAATGGTCACAGGTGGCACCAAACCTTCTTCATCTATGGCTGACATTTGAATCTGATCTATTCTTTAAAACGTGGCCATCAGATCCTTTATTTTACCAGGCACCGCTTAAATTCTTAACCTTAACCCTGCATTTAACCTTGGGTCTTCATTTTTCTTTAGTCGCTGAATTGCTTGAAGTTCTATCTAACCCTGGCTTGACCTGGTGATTACATGACTTTAGCCACAAACTCGAGCCCATTGACAGATGTCACTATACCATTGATCAATTGTAGATAGCTCAGATCTAGCTGACACAGGAGCCACCTGCTTCCTTTTTGGCTGATACTCAATCGATGGTTGTCGCATGATCTCAAAGGCTCAGAAGATTCTATGAGATCATAAGACAACCGTAGATCTTAAATTATTTGCCACCTCACTTAAGAAAATCTAGACCCATGCCAGATGCCAACTTTTCTTCCCAGCAACCAATAAGAATCAAGCATGTCAGCGCCAGGTAGCACATCAGACCCACGACATTCCAAATCCTTCATCGGATGGTTGTCGTTATACCACAGCTTTAACTCTCGAGCACTTTTCCTCAGCGATATAATGAGAACCGTAGATCTTCATCAGATCTTAACTCACCTCATAAGCCAAAGACCACAGGCCCACTAACAAACTACCACATCATAATCCACCCGGCCAATGAAACATGAGCATGTCACCAAGAAATGACCCACCTGACAGAGCCCAGAGATAAAGTAAGATCAATGATTGGTGTATGATTGCATGGGCTTGGAATATTCCATGCAATGATACGAAAGTCATAGATCTTCAAGCAAGATAACATGTTGGGCCCACTCTGACATGGCACCACATCACCAGCCTTTGACCAATCAGAAGTTTGCACATCAGCATGACCTGGCATCGGACCCACTAAGAACCAAACTCTACAGACAATGAAGATCGACGGCCATCACATGATCACAAGGAATATTCCTAGCCCATGCAATCATGCGACAGTCGTTAGATCTAGATTCGTGACTTTAGTTGCTAAGCTGAGACCGCCAACCAAAACGCAACTGCTCACCAGATCGCTAGGTGTTAAGGACTAAACCACTAGAAATAAGAGACTCCATGACTGAAGAAAGATAAAAGCACACATGGAAAATAGAATTCTTAAGTGGTCGAAAAAGGTAACAGCAAATTAGAACAAGCCTAGGGATTTGGGGTTTCTTTTTTTTTTGGCTCCAACGATCCCCCTTTTTTCAAATTTAAACTTGCAGACCAAGGAGTAAAAGAATTGCAGAGACCAAAGGACAGGAAGAAAGCCATAAAATTTTCTCAGAGGTGCAACAGGATTTGCAGAATATTGGACCTCCCAACCAGTGGCCAAATTTGTATGGGGCAGGAAAATTTGGGAAACATTTGGCGATTTCTGTTGGATGTCAGCCTGCTAGACATTAGATCAGTGGCCTTAAAATGATCCATTGGGCATAGGATTCATCACTTAAATATAAAACTTGCCTGACAAAGAGAGACTTGGAGCTGGCTGAAAAACTGTGCACGAGCACTTCTTGGAAAATAGGAAGACTAAACTAGAAAGCAGGGACAAAAAATAGGAAACACTAACCTAACCTAAAATAGACCAGTGCAGAAAACTGGTCAAACAAAACCATTCACTGGTTTGTTGAAATAACTACCTCTCCTCCTTAAGATACAATATTTTACATGCATGAGGATAGCAAATAGGGAATGAAGTATGCATAGCTGTGTGAAGAACCGATGCACTACCCTTTGAAAGACATAAACAAATTGACTCACCTCCACCAATAGATTCTTGTTTTCATTATCCAAGGGTAGATAACTGAGTTGATCTTATTCATGCTGAACTGCAAGTTCACCTTCAGCTTCAGCTTCATTTGAACACTCATGTTTGGACACAAACATGACTGGCTTTTTATGGCTGGCCCCCATTCTTGCTAAGTACCTTAAGGGGAAACCCCTGGAAAGAATGAACTTAGGGCTCCCTTTGCTAGTGTCTGGATGCATCTCATTAATAACTTCAGCAGGAAGATCAAGAATTTTTCCCTCCATCATAATCTTCCATATATTTTCCTCTTCTGTAGTTGGGACATAATTAACCCCCTGAAACACAAACCCTTCCTCAAGAACACGCAAGCCATTATCTTTTTTAGGAAGATGAGGAACATCAACAAGAGTTGAGCAGAAAGCATCAATTATCAAATCAAAATCATCATGTTGCTCCAAGTTAGCAGCAACTGTATCATCTTTAATCCCACAGTGAGAGGGCTCAACTAGTGAATCATGTACTACCTCATCCTGCTCAATGTAAGAAGGCATCTCTTCAAATAGATCAGTTGGGCTTTCACCTTCCTCACTTTCTTTCTTATCCCTATCTGACTACTCTAATCCACCTTGATGTAATAACCCTACTTGCTCCTCATAATCATCATGAAAAAGTACACCTAAAAGACAAAAATCATCTTCTTTTTGGTGGCCTGAAATGCTATGAGGTGTAGGGGGTTCTTTAGGAATTGGTTCATAGGGCTTTATCTATTGGAGGACCGGCTCACTGTCACTTAGGAAGTGAAAAATTTTAGGTGTCTCCTTTATAGGGGAAAAATGAGGTGGCTGGAAATCTGGGATAGGGTCAAGAATAGGCTCAGGCAAGAAACTGGGGATTTGAACCTTGTGAGTTTCTTGTCTTGGCACTTGTTGTATCCCATCCTTAAGGGGATGTGCTTGAGAGGCCACTGTCTCTTGTTGTAACACTTCTGACCTTTCTCCATCATGAAGCTCATAGTTCAAGAGAAGAAGCAGAAAATTTGTAGCCTCCTTCCCAAAAAAAGGGTTCAAGTGACTGCCAACTGCTTTGATGCTTTGTGTTGGGAATGTTTTCCTGAATGGATTATATGGATGGAAAGACCTCTTTACCAAATTTTGCCTTTTCCTTTGCTTCTTTTCTTGATGTTGTGGTCTACTTTGTTGGTAGGATTGCTCCTGAGCTTGACACTGTTGGTTAGGATTTTGATCTTGTTGTTGATAAGGTGGCCTATCCTCTTGATTCTATCCTTTTATAATGATCAAATCTTCGGTTAGAGCTTGCAGCAAGCTCATCATCTCTTGGTTTGTTGCTTTTTGATCACCTCTCACCTCTTGTTGACTACTTTTTAATTTGAGTAGCTCTTGAGAAGGGTCGCCTATGGATTTCCCATAGGTAGTGTTGGCCTGAGGTTCTATTAATGCAGGTATGGGAGTAAATGGAGGCATTTGCAAAGGTATAGTGGGCTGAAGATTGGGAGAGATAGGCATGGGTGGTCTTGGGGTTATCATACCAGCCTAAATTAAGCAATTTTCTGCCTTTACAGCTTGGTCAAAAGCCTGAGGCAATGAAGTACCTCCTAAAGACTCAATCATGATAGATAAATCACTAGTTAAGCTTCTCAAAAAATAAAGGAAGACACAGTCTTCTGAAGGCCTTATATTAATTGGAATCTTATTCCACGTCTTAAGGAATTTTCCATTAAAGTCAGTCATCTGTTCTCAAGGATCTCTCTTTATTATTTGGAGCTTCTCTACTAGAGACAAAGAGTCTAAATCATCCTCAAAGTATTTACTAAGGAGCTCTCCAAGTCTATCCCATGAAGTAATGGAGCCAACTGCCAGACTTCTAAACTATTCCAGGGCCTTACCCCTAAAGGAGGCAACCAACAACTTGGTGGCAGCATCCTCGTCTATGATGTTGTGTATACTACAGATGGTAGCCACATCTCTTATATGCTCAATAGTTGTAGTTTGTCCTTTACCTATGAAATTAGGTAGACTCTTTAGTGCTGCCAAGTGCACATCGTGGTGTTGGGAAAAATTTAATGGACTACCCTGATTAAAGGGTGCAAATGCAAATTGTCTTGCCATAAGAAGGGTCTATTTTTCCAAAAGCTATATTAGAAATTGGGTCACTGTCTCTTAACACCAATGGAGTCACCAGATATACTTGAATACTAACCTCTCTAAGGACTGTATTATGCAATTAGTATATCAGAGATAGCATAATCTTTCAAAGATAAACTTCTTTTGTAGTCAGAAATGTTATGCCCAAGGTGAGGTATCTTTGAATTTGAATCTGATCTTAGTAACACCTTTGAACATAAATCTGAAACTTGTCCCAACGGGTATGCCAGAATTGTTATACACTAAGTTTGCACCCTTGTTTCAAGCTCTCTTGGTCTTGATAACTTAGTATAACATGGGAATCATCTCCAGGTTGTGGGACCTATGCTAACTGAGATGAGACCTCCAAGTTCTAGTCCGGTTCCTCTTGGATAATTACCTTAATTTTCTTTTAGACATGAAAGTAAAATCTTGAGGGGAAAAGGGATAGAAGGAATGCTTGAAAGGGAAATAACTCAAAGCAAACTACCTGCTACGTGATACACCGAAAATAAGCTATGAATTGCAGTATAAAGGATGAACTCAGCACACAATCTTAGGTCTAGGAGATCACAACTCACTAAATAGGTTTGCATAAATATTTCATAGAGAGGTCTGAACAAAAGACACGGACTATGATCTGTAAACAAACATTCACCTTTGCAACTGGGTATAGGAATGAGACAAATTGTCAAGGGGTTGAAGTATACCCACAAGAGCATTCAAATCAAATCAGACATAGTAATACACATGAGTTGTAGAAAGAAAGAGGGATCAGGAACCCTAAGATATCATTGAAAACATACATATACTTCAATTCAATAAGAGATAGTTCAAACAAGAAAAGGACAAGGATAAAAAGAATGTCACAAAATACCTTGCAATATCTAAACCATCAATGAAAGTTTCAAACTGAAGAAATCAGAGGGCAGAAAGAATGCCACAGATAAATTCTGAGAAAGAAAAAAAATCCTTCTTTTTCAATTGTCAACTCCTTGAGCTTTAGAAAGCTCCAAAAATTAATATATATATCTCCTTTTGCATGTAGGCAGGAGCAAAACCTAACTAGGGTTACAGATTTTCATGATAAAAACCCTAATTCTATCAATTCTGATCATAAATGTCATGGAAATATCTCAACCAATCAAATATCATGTTTGCATGTCCATCCATGTACTACATCTATCTACGGACAAACTACCTTGATCCATCTACCACTCTGCAATTCGGCTCGCCATAACTATTCAAATCTAGTACTATAGATATTTGTATTTAAAAAAATGATAAAACGGTCACAAGTGGCACCAAACCTTCTTCATCTATGGCTAACATTTAAATCTAATCTATTCTTTAAAATGTGGCTGTCAGATCCTTTATTTTACCGGGCACCACTTAAATTCTTAACCTTAACCCTACATTTAACCCCGAGTCTTCATTTTTCTTTAGTTGCTGAATCACTTGAAGTTCTATCTAACCCCGGCTTGACCTGGTGATTACGCGACTGCAGCCACAAACTCAGGCCCATTTGATAGATGTCACTATACCATTGATCAACTGTAGACAACTTGGATCTAGCTGACATAGGAGCCACCCGCTTCCTTTTAGGCTGATACTCAATCGACGATTTTCGCATGATCTCAAAGGCTCGGAAGATTCTATGAGATCATAAGACAACCGTAGATCTTAAATTCTTTGCCACCTCACTTAATAAAATCTAGACCCACGCCAGATGCCAACTATTCTTCCCAGCAACCAATAAGAATTGAGCATGTCAGCGCCAGGTAGCACATCGTACCCATGACATTCTAAATCCTTCATCAAACGGTTGTCGTTATACCACATTTTTAACTCTCGAGCACTTTTCCTCAGCGGTATAATGAGAACCATAGATCTTCGTCAGATCTTAACCTGCCTCATAAGCCAAAGAGCACGGGCTCACTGACAAACTGCCACATCATAATCTAGCCAGCCAATGAAACGTGAGCACGTCACCAGGAAAGGACCCACCTGACAAAGCCTGGAGATAAAGTAAGATCAATGGTTGGCGTATGATCGCATGGGCTTGGAATATTCCATGTGATCAGACGATAGTTGTAGATCTTCAAGAAAGATAACATGTTGGGCCGACTCTAACATGGCACCATATCACTAGCCTTTGACCAATCAGAAGTTTTCACATCGGCATGACCTGGCATCAGACCCACTAACAACCGAACTCTACAAATAGTGAAGATCGATGGCCATCGCATGATCACAAGGAATATTCCAAGCCCATGCGATCATGCGACAGTCATTAGATCTAGATTCCTGACTTTAGCCGCTAAGCTGAGACCACCAACCAAAATGCAACCGCTCGCCAGATCGCTAGGTGTTAAGGACTAAACCACCAGAAATAAGAGACTCTGTGACTGAAGAAAGATAAAAGTGCACATGGAAAATAGAATTCTTAAGTGGCTAAAAAAGGTAACGGTAAATTAGAACAGGCCTAGGGTTTTGGGGTTTCTTTTTTTTTGGCTCCAACGGTCACCCTTTTTTCAAATTTAAACTTGCAGACTAGGGAGTAAAAGAATTGCAGAGACCAGAGGACAGGAAGAAAGCCATAAAATTTTCTCAGAGGTGCAATAGGATTTGCAGAATATTGGACCTCCCAACTAGTGGCCAAATTTGTATGGGCCAGGAAAATTTGGGTAACAGTAACCTTTAACAAGGTTGGCTCTTCACCGAGCTCACTTCAGAAGAGTGAATTATTTTGGGTTACCGGTCCCAGGTGGTTTTTCCCTTAGCAGGGTTTCCATGTTAAATCATTGTGTTATGTGTTATGTGTTATCTGTGATGATTATTTTTCTATCATACTTTACATACTGCATAATTGATTTAGTCAGTAATCACAGTTGGATAATTACTAGTAATCAGTAAACTGGATAGACATATTGATATTTTATGTTACCGAGTTGCATAATTTGTTGGAATTGTTTTATAAGGTACATCTTTGTATTTGGGCTATAGGATACCTAATTTAACTAATTCACCCCCCTCTCAGTTATTCTAACAGATAAGAGTTAGTGGGAGAGATGGAAGAAGAAATATGGAGAGATAGAGATAGATAGGTGATAAGATATGGATTTTTTGGTATATAAAGAAGGGGAGCGAGAGAGGGATTAGCAACAAGAGGGAGATATGTCTAGAGATGCGAGAAAAGAGGAAGAAAAAGTTAGAGATAAAAATAGAGTGAGAGAGAAAAAGGGGGGACAAATAGATAAATAGATAGAGAGGTAAAGGAAGGGAGACATGTCTAGAGATAGAGGGGGAAAGAGGAAGATAAAGATTTAAAAAAATAGATTGAGAGAGGAAGAGGGAGACAAATAGATAAAGAGATAGAGATGTAAAGGGAGAGATAACGTCACCGAGGGAGAGGTGGAGAGGAAGAGATCATGAGATATAGAGGGAGGGGGAGAGGGAGAGATAAAGAGATAAATCATGAGATAGAGTGATAAATATATAAGTAGATATGGAAAGAGAATGAGAGGGGGAGAGAGAAAGAGAGAGAAATACAAATATAAAAGAGTAGAGATATAAATGTAGAGGACACAATAGAGAGAGTGAGAGATAAAAATATATGGTGAGAGAGAGAGAGAGAGATTTTAAAGATAAACTTAATATTAACAAAGAAAAAATTAAGGTCAAATTCAAGATAAATATAAAATTAAAATTTGAAATAAAATAAATTAAAAAATTCTTAAATGCTTAAATATAATAAATTTAAAAGATAAATTTTATGTTTTAGCAAAATATAAAAAATAAAATAAACTTTTTGTTTTCAATTTAAAGGCAAGTGAAGGATGGTTTGTATTTAGTCTCGTCTTTTAGATTTTTTAATATTATGTAGTAATTTATAAACTAATACTAGTTATTTTGTAACAAACACATCAAAAATTACATATGGAAGGTTAAGAGTCACAACTTAAGATTTCATATTAAATATTGAACTTGGATCTCCTCAATAAGAACTAAATGCTTTAACCCATCCATATATTTTCTATCTACTATAATCAAATATAATAAATAAAATAAATATAAAAATAATAAATGTAATTATAAAATATATACATAATATTAAACTTATAATGATGATAACTATTACAAGTTATTATTGTTAAATATAATAAATCAAATGTAATAGTATTTTTAAAAATTACTTATTTTATATAAATTATGATATATAATAATAATTAATAATATATAATTTAAAATTTAAAAATTACTTAAACAGGTTTAAAATCTAAATATTAAAATATATAGATTGAAATAACATCAAATCAAATATAAAATATAAATTCTACTTACAACACTATGAAATGGTGCTGAATTTAAGATTTCCAAAATCTTATTTTTAAGTTTTTTTCTTTCTTCCAGCTCATAGTTGTGGACAGACTATACAAGGTAATTAGTTTGGTATCTATCAAGGTGTAGGAGATAATATAAGGAACTAAACTAAATTTGTGACGAGAAAAGCATTATTTTAAATATTATCTCATTATTTTTAGCACCAGATTTCTAGAAAAATAATAAAAATGTAATACTTGACAAAGAAAAAATTGAAAATGCATTAACTTTATAACATGATAATTATTGGTACGGGCTAAACTCCCTATAAAACGTACCAAAGACAAAAAAAAAAAATGCTAAACTTTTTTTTCCGAATTCACGAAAATACAATTATTTTTTTGCAATTTTTTTGTGGTTTTCGACTACAAAATATGCAAATCATGAAGAACAGATGCTGAAAATTTCGTGAAAAACCTGTTGTATTTTCTGGTTTTTGAAATTTGTTCAATGGTGCATTTTGTAGGGAGCTTAGCCACATCCATAATTATTTTCTTTTGATTTGACCAGAGTGTTGTACAATGATTCACTGGTGACTGATTTTTGTCAGTTTTAACATAGGTTTTACCTCGGTGAGATCCTTGATTGATGAAGGTAGATTGGTTTGCGAAGATGGTTGAGTATTCCAAAATATGTGATGACATGTCTAATATTATGTGGAATGTTAGGTATGATTCTTATTGGTTGTTTTGATCAGTAATTCATGAAGAGGTGCATGAACCTAGGGAATAGTAATATGTTTGACTTTTCTTTGTCAAATCAATTGTGCAATGGATTTGGAGGCCGACTTGAACTTGAAATTGTAATTTTTAAGTGGTAAAATATTTTAGGGTTCAAGGATTGAGTGGGAATGAATTGTAATGATAAAATTTAATGTAATTTGGGTCTTAGCCGACCCATTTAGTGAAAACATATTTATATATTTTTTATGTATTAGGAGAGTGTGGGAAAAGAGGTTGATCGAGAATATAGGTGTGTGATTACAGTGTTTGGATGTTCTGCATGTAAATCCAAGATTGAGCTTGAACTAGATCTATACTAGCAAAGGAGAAGTGTTATTTTCCATATCAATCTTCTTGTTGTTCCCTAACAGTTACAGCAAGTTAAATCCCTTAATCGGGTAGATCCTAACAAATCATTTTTTTAAAATCCTTTAACAAGGTGGCAATTTAGCTAGTGTCTGAAGTCCTTTCACAAGGCTACTCCTAATCAGGTAAAGCTCCTAACAGGGCTAGAGGTAAGTCCCTTAATCGAGTGGCTCCTAACAGGGTCTGTTCTTAACTAGACTTTATTATAAGATTTTAATAGGGCTAAGCTCTTAATTGGGTGTGCTCTAGAAGAGTACATTTTTCTTAGTGGGTGTCATCCCCACTGTGGTTTTTTCCAAGTTGGGTTTCCCCAATAAAAATACTAGTGTTATGTGTTGAATTTGTGTGGATGCTTATTTCTTGGTGTATGTTTTATCACAAGTAAAGGTTACTTATTGCATGCATGTGGTAAGGATTTGGAGGATAAGTTTCATTAGATCAGATTTGTATTTATTGGTAGTTTATTGATTCAACCCCCCCCCCCCCTCCCCACACCTCACAGTAATCTTAGGGTCTGATAATTCTAACAATTGATATCAAAGCATAGGTCCTCTTGGTGATAAGCTTAACCGCTTGAGGTAAAGATCTGATTGACAAGATGTTTAGAAAGGAGGCTCCCAAGTTCACAAAAGATAACTACCTAATATGGGAAAATAGGATGGAGTTATACATAAGAGGTATGGGTGATCAATATTGAAGGCATGTTGAAACTCGGTATACTATACCTTGGGGAACCCTAACTATAGATTAGTTGAAGGAGAAACAAGAGAACACACAAGCACAAGAAGCCAAAGTAAGTACCCTTTTTATGTTGAATATATTAATGTAAAAGGACTTGGAATAGCTTACGAGGTTTGGAAGAAACTTGAACAAGTCTATGGAGGTGACAAGCACTTGCAAAAGGAAAGAGAGGATAGTCTCAAAGGAAAATATGACAACATAAAAATGGTAGAAGGGGAGAACATCGCTCAATATAGTGCAAGAATCAAAGAAGTTGTTTCTGCAATCAAAGGTGCAAGTGGTACCATGGAAGAAGAAGTTGTGGTAAGTAAGATGCTAAGAACCTTATTACCTACTTATTCCATTAGAGTATTTTCAATCAATGAGATGAGACCATTTGGTAAAGTTATTAATGATGTACTGATCGGAAAGTTTACTGCTTTGGAGCTTAATAATTATGATAATAGTATTCCAAAGGTTGAAACTACTTTCAAGGCTTCTATGGTAAGTGTCCCTATAAGAAAATGTAAAAAGATGATGACTGAATCCGATAGCTCATCTAGTTTCACCAGGGATAGAGATGCTATTTTGGAGGAAGAGAAAATACAAGGAGAACTTGAAGCATTAATAGCTAGGCAGTTACCTATAGGAACCAGTAAGTACAAAGGAAAATTACCCTTAAAATGTTTCTCCTGTAACAAGATTGGTCACATTAATGCTAGGTTCCCTAATGGAAAACAACTCAAGGATAAGGACAAATACAAGAAGTACAAAGGAAATCCAAAGAAACAATGTTATATGGTTGTGGAGGAAAGTGTAACCGATGAGGAATCTGATGACAATGATGAAGAGGAAATTGTTTTTGTTTCTATAAAGGAAGATCATCCTGCAGGAGACAAAGAAGGTGAAAAAGAAATTATTTCACATATCAGACAGAATGATGACTGGATCATAGATAGTGGGTGGTCACATCACATGATTGGTGATAAAAGTAATTTTATTAAACTCAATGAGTTTGATGATGGTGTTGTGGGGTTTGGCAATAATTCACCCTTCTTAGTGAAAGGCAAAGGTACTATTTCCTTCAATGGAAAAAATAATGCAGATGATGTCTATTATATTGAAGGTCTAACACATAACTTGTTGAGTGTGGGTCAGCTTAATGACAAAGGATGCCGACTTGAGTTTAAAGGAGGAATGTGCAAGATCATTGGAAGTTTTGGTGATGAGATAGAAACTGGAAGAAAAACTAAAGGTAACTTATTTTAGTTGAACAATATAGTTAATATTTTTTTGGTTGCTAAGATTGAAGATAGTTGGTTATAGAATAGAAGGTTTTTCCATGTAAACCTTGATAGCTTGGTGAAGTTAACAAATACTAATGCATAAGAGGAATGCCACAACTTGTGAAACCAGATAATTTTATGTGTAAAGAGTGTCAGCTTGGTAAGTTAACTAGTACATCTTTCAAAAAAAATGTATATTCATCAGAGAATATACTTGATTTAGTACATACTAATTTGTGTGGTCCTATGACACAAAGGAGTTATAATGGTGATATATATTTTATCCTTTTTACTAATGATTATACAAGAATGATGTGGGTTACATTTCTTAAGGATAAATCAGATGCATTCAGTAAGTTCAAGGCTTTCAGAGTACTGGTGGAGAAGTAATCGGGAATTTTTTTGAAATGATTTAGATCGAATAGAGGAGGTGAGTTCACATCAGATGAGTTCATGAAGTATTGTAAAGACAATGGTATAAAAAGATAGATGTCTGCTTCGAGAACTCTATAGTGAAATGGTGTTGCAGAAAGGAAGAACAAAACAATTGTTGATGTTGCAAGGACTATGTTGATACAAGGAGATGTACCGAAGATCTACAAGAGAGAAGCAATTAGTACTACTATTTATACTCTGAACCAGGTGCAAATGAAGAAGGGAAGTGACAAAACACCCTATGAATTATGGTATGGTCATTCTCCAAGTCTAAAGTTTTTTAAAAAACTTTGGTAGTAAATGTTATATTATAAAAAGAGATGATTTTTATGGAAAATTTGATCCCAAAAGTGATGAAGGCATATTTTTGGGTTATTCAACTAAGAGAAAGGATTACAAATGTTTTAATAAAATTAGGACTAATAAAATGATTGAAAGTGCTAATGTGAAGATTGATGAATTCCCTAAGAAATATGAGGTAACAAGCAAAAAGGAGATAGAAGATGATTGGGGAATAGAGTTTATTGAATTGGAAGAGCCTAGGCAGATAAAGAAGAACCATGAGGAAGAAGTAGTTCCTAGGTCTGAACCAGTAATCCCAAGGTATGTGAAAAGGAATCACTATTCTGAGAAAATAATTGGTGATAATAATGCAAGAGTGTTCACAAGAAGTAAGGTTAGAGAAAGAACATGTATGATATTATAATTTGAGCTCAAAAAAACAAAGGAAGCAATTAAAAATGATGATTGGGTGAGAGAAATGCATGAAGAATTGGATCAGATTGAGAACAATGAAACTTGGACTCTTGTGCTAAGGCCTGAAGACAAAAATGTGATAGGTACAAAATGGATTTTTCAAAAATAAATTAAATGAGGGTGGTAAAGTGATTAGAAACAAAGAAAGACTTATGTGTAAGGGTTATGCACAAGAAGAAGGTTTGGATTATGGTGAGACATTTTCTCCTATAGAAAGATTGGAAGGTGTCAAGATACTACTTGCTTATGTTGCATTAAAGAAATTCAAAGTCTATCAAATGGATGTGAAATCATCATTTTTTTAATGGAATTCTAGAAGAAGAGTTCTACATTGAGCAACTAGATGAGTTTTCATTAACTAAGAACACAAACATGGTATGCAAACTTAAAAAAGCATTGTATAGTCTAAAGCAAGCCCCTAGAGCATGGTATGAAAGATTACACTCTTATCTCATTTGGATTGGTTTCAATAGGACTTCTGATGTCAATAATGTTTACTTAAAGATTGAAGGTGAGAAGATATTAATTATTGAAGTCTTTGTTGATCACATAGTTTTTGGTGGTGATTATGAGATGAGTATGTCTTTTGATGATGAGATGAAGAAAGAATTTGAAATTTTAATGATAGGGGAAATCAAATTCTTCATAGGAATGCAGGTATAATAGTTGGACAATGGAATATACATATGTGAATCTAAATATGTGAAGGAGGTGTTGAAGAATTTTGGCATGGAAGATTCTAAACCGGTTGGTACCCCCATGATTACAGGTTGTAAACTATCCAAGGATGTTCAATCTGAGTCTATTGATACCACTTTATACATGTCTATGATTGGAAAGTTGCACTATGTTGTACATAGAAGACCAGATATTGCACAAGCAATTGGCATAGTTGCAAGGTTTCAGTCAAACCTGAAGGAGTCACACATGGTTGTAGTAAAGAGAATCTTCAAATAGCTAAAAGGCACTATGGATTATGGATTATGGTATGCTCATGAAGGTGATTTTTTGCTAAGTGTTTATACTGATGTTGATTGGGTTGGTAATGTAGATGAGCAAAAGAGCACAAGTGGTGGTGCATTCTTTCTAGGAGGCAGGCTTGTGTCTTGGACAAGAAAGAAATATAATTGCATATCTCAATCTATAGATGAAGCAGAATATGTGGTAGTAGCTATAAATTGTGCATAGGTAGCTTGGATGAAGCAAATCCTAGAAGGGCTTAAGGAGAAGGTAACAAAACCGGTGACAATTTATTGTGATAATACTAGTGCTATAAAAATTTCCAAGAATTCGGTTATGCACTCAAAGACCAAGCACATCGCTATTAAGTATCATTTCTTGGGAGAACAGATGCAGGAGAAAGTGGTGAAGTTGGAGTATATTCCAACAAAAGAGAAAATTGTAGATATATTTAACAAACCACTTCCTAAGGATACTTTTTGAGTACCTTAGAGATAAGTTAGGGGTCATGCCCCTACCTAAGTATAATTAAGATGCAAATGTTGCATCAATCCAATGGGTATTACTATTTTATTTTTCAGTGGATTGATGTAAAGGGGACTACTCCTTAGGGGGAGCAGTCGGATAGATGGAGTCTTGAGCACTATGGTGCCTTTGACATTGTTGTCAAAGGGGGAGAATAGTAGAATGGGAGAATAGAAAATAGCAAAGGGGAGATGAACTATGAAGAGAAGATAAACATGGGGAGTGTTAGGAATCTGTTGGTGTGTTTCCATCAAATTAAGATGAAGACAAAGTGTTGTGGTTCAAGAACTTTCTTGGTATTTATTGGTGTTTTTCCATCAATTCTAAAGACAGAGATTGTTGGCATAACTGATGCAGATGATACGAGTAAGTATGTTTATGGCCTGATGATGTGTTTTTCCAGTTATGTCTTTGTCATTGATGTCAACTTGGGTTGATGACTATGTTCTTGGTGTACCAAGTTATGATGAAGAAGATTAATTGAGAGTTATCTTGTAAATTGTGATGTGTGATTTGGCACATAGTCTCTAGAGGTGTGTACAATACTATATCTATGATCGCAGATGTGTATGATGATTTTTATGCAAGTTACAATCAGTTTGGTGAAGATAGTGAATTGCCTCAACAGTGAGGAACAAAGAACAAAGATTTGATCGGTATGTCCCATAGGAATGGAATAGGGTGTTGTGATCGCAGGTGCGTGATCCTGATGATATTGTTGGATTTCTATTGTAATCACCTCAATATCGGCGATCAGTGGACAAAGTTACAGGATTTTGAAGTTCAGATAAGTGAAGAAGGAAAGAACAGTGAAGAACAATCAGTTAGATCCTTTATTGGTGAAGGTAGATTGATTTGTGAAGATGGTTGATTATTCCAGAATATGTGATGATGTGTCTAAGATTATGTGGAATGTTAGGTATGATTCTTATTGGTCGATTTGATCAGTAATTCATGAAGAGGTGCATGAACCTAGGGAAGTGTAATATGTTTGAATTTTCTTTGTCAAATCAATTGTGTAATGGATCTGGAGGCTGACTTGAAGTTGAAATTTTTTTTGGATTATGGAGAGGGGGGTGAATCAGTAATCCTTAATTCCAAATACCTTAAAATATTTTCTCTGATTAACTCGGTGATAGCTCGGTTCAACACACTTTACTATTTACCAACAACAGTAAATAAACATTAACAATCAGTAAATCATTCACACAATTCATTCAACACATTTAACACCAGTATTTAATGTGGAAACCCAGCTTTGGGAAAAACCACTATGGGAATTGTCACCCACTAAGAAAAAACTCTTCTGAAAAACACCTAATTAAGAGCCAATCCTGTTAAAGATTATAATGCACACTGTTAGGTGTGACCCAATCAAGGGATTTACCTCAAATATGTTAGGATCTTCACCCTGTTAGGAGTGGTATGGTTAGAGGGCTTCAAACACTCTTTAGAATGTTACCTTTTTCAATGATTTTATAATAAAACTGTTAAGTCCACTCTGTTAAGAGATTTATCTATTACAAATGTTAGTAAGCAACAGTAAATGATTTGACCTATAAATTTGTACCTATCTTTGCATAACTAGATTATTTGTGTGCTCTTTTATCTTCACTTCAATTCTTCACTTTCCACTAGCTTCAACACTTCATCAGATCCTACTTTTCCCACTCAAGAATCTCTCTATTCCTTCTTCACTGCTTCAGCCGGTGACTCTTCCTTTCTTCAATTTTCCAGCCATTTTTTCATACAAATCCATCCTTTATATATAAAATTTTTGCCTCTTAATCTCCTCTATTATGTTTTCCTTTGATCAATCTCAACCGTCCAATTCATTATACCTTGAATCTAGATCTTGGTAACATGTTTTCTTTTCACCTAGGAACGTGATCTTTCTTGAAACTTGTTCCTTCTGCTTTAACCATTTAGATCTAAGTCCTAGATCTTCACTTTGAATTTTTCTATCTGTAGATCTTTGCAACTAAATTTTCTTGTCATCATGATCATCCATCTCATCATAGCTAATCATTAAATGTCATTCTAATCCTTGTATTTAATTATTTTTCCTTGTTTGGTGTCCTCCATATGTATTTCAGTTAACTTTTCTCAGTGCCTAAACCTTTCTTTTATGTTATGTGCCTTCATTTCCTTTGCCTTTACTGAAACATACTTCTTTTCCTTTTTACCTTTACCAAGTGACATTTCTTGCTCGGTAGCCAAAACTCTTTTGCTTACCGACTTGACAAATCTTCATTACCATGCTTTACTGACTTACCATAATCATATGTTAGGTAGAAATCAATTATATCAACATAATCTAATCATTGTCTGATTTGTATCAGTTGCCCATTTAAGTTCTTCAACTTTACAACATCTCATTTCTTCTTCTCCTTAACTCATTCAACTTATATCATATACTGGATGATATGACACCATAATATAAACCAAAAATAAATTTCTTAACATCAATGATAAGACAATAGATCTAACATTTTCTACTATCTTGTATTCCCCTGATCTTGGTCGGTCTTCATCATCATCACCATCAAATAATCAATCTTTAACATTACTATCAGTTATAGTAACAATTGTAATTGTTAAGTGCTAGCACATTTTAGGGTTAAAGGATTGAACAGGAATGAATTATAATGATGAAATTTAAAGGTAATTTGGGTCTTAGCCAACCTAGTTAGTGAAAAAATATTTATATATTTTTGATGTATTAGGAGAGTGTGGGAAAAGAGGTTGATCGCAAATATAGGTAGTGTTTGGATATTCTACATGTGAAGTAGAGATTGAGCTTGAATTGGAATTGTACTAGCAGAGAAGTATTATTTTCCATATCAACCTTCTTGTTGTTCCCTAGCAGTTGTAGCAGGTTAAATCCCTTAATCAAGTAGATCCTAACAGATCTTTTTATAAAACCCTTTAACAAGGTGGCACTTTAGCTAGTGTATGAAGTCCTTTCACAAGGCTACTCCTAAGTGGGTAAAGCTCCTAACAAATCTAGAGGTAAATCCCTTAATCGGGTGGCTCCTAACAGGGTTTGTTCTTAACTGGACTTTATTGGAATCTTTTAACAGGCCTAAGCTCTTAACTGGGCATGTTCCAGAAGAGTGAATTTTTCTTAGTGGGCGCCATCCCCATCATGGTTTTTCTCAAGTTGGATTTCCACAATAAAAATACCATCACGTTATGTGTTGAATTTGTTTGGATGCTTATTTCTTGGTGTATATTTTATCACAAGTAAAGGTTACTTATTGCATGCATGTGGTAAGGATTTGGAGGATAAGTTTTATCAGATCAAATTTGTGTTTATTGGTAGATTACCGATTCACCCCCCCCCCCCCCCCCCTCCTCAGTAATCTTAGGGTCTAATTATTCAAACACAATTTTCTTGCACCCATAACAAGTAGTACTAACCATCCATTTCTCTTTCCAGGTCATTCTTTTCATATATGAAATGCCTTCAGCGTAATAATTAGGACTCCACAATTCTATTTTCTATTTTTGTTTACTTTTCCTCTACTTTCTTTGTATCTATTGGTATATAGATAATAATAATATTTAGATATATTTTGAAAGGGATTGTGTTGTATATTTAGATACACTTTGGAAGGGATTGTGTTGCATTGCAAGGAGACACATTTTCTTATGAGAACTCATAAAAATGTGTGTAAAATAAACATAGAGAACAACATTTATTCGTGTATATGCTTGTAGGATGATTGCACAAATGCATTCTTCTTGTTACGTAGATTGAAGCTTTGTAATGCAAATGATAAGAAAATGGAAAGAAAAAAGTTAGGAGACTCTTGGATGTGTAAAATAAATGCATTGAATACCTTTAAATATAATGATATGGCAATAAATCATAAACATCTTCAAGTTAACCCTTGACAAAAAATAAACGAGTTGGAGGCAACTAGATTTGTAAATCAAGATAGAATCATTTCTAATATCAAGGGAATGACCACTCATTTAGGAAATGAATTGTAGTTAAAAATTTGATCATATGAAGGTGGCTAATGAGTACATAGGGATATATATGTAAATTAAATACCTAATTTGTGTAGATAAGATGAATATACCAAGATATGTGTATGTACATATGGATGAGGTAAGGAATAAGTGTATTTAAATATGTGTAAGTATATAGGTGAATAGTATGGGAGAAGGTCATGACTTTGTACAAAATTACACTTTGTGAGGATACAAATATATTAATGAGATCTCCTAAAAAAGACACAAGATTAAATGAGAAATGAAATGGCTATGTAGATTTCACCAAGGCATTTTCTCCCCACTTTTGAGTTGTACATGAATCATAGAATGATCATGCATCTCAAAGTATGTAGCACTTACAAAGGTGCATGTAAAGTATATATACAAACATTAAGTAATTAAAAGGATATATAGTAATGTAGCTTACAAGATGCTATCATCTAGACTTGTTCTTTTTCATGTACTCTTTGGGAATTCCTAGAAAGTAAAGGGAAAAAAATGTAATGCATAACTTTTGTAATGCAAGTAGGATCAATTAAAAACTAAATTTCCTTGTCAACAATCATATGAGGGAGAGTAGAAATGATGCAGGAACATCAAGAGGTATAGGAAAATCATACATTATCCAAAAATATTGTCATTTTAATTTTTAGTTGAGGTTATTTGAATAAAAATAAATGAAAACTATTGTAGGTCTCCATGTACTTTGGAAAATATCCAAGGGAACATAAATAGCTCAAATAATTTAATATTTATGACCTATGTCTAAAGAAAAATGTAATTTCATGAGTGGATGCATATTTTTATCATTAACAAGGAAAATAGGGAAAATACTCATCTTGGAATCCAAATATGGAAGGTGAAGAGTCATGATAAGATAGAGTAGAATGGACACCTTTCTAGGTGCCCATTATGAGAATTTCAATAGTCACCTCCTTAGGTGCCCTTTTGAGAAAGTTCAAGGGACATCTATGGGTCATGTGTTGTGATTCACAATTGTTGTGTGTTTCTCTGCAAAAAGAGGCATGGGATTTCCAAGAGGCACAAGAGCGCTATAAAAGGGAGATTTAGGCTACTAGTTAGGCATTGAGAATTGAGTTCCTCAATCTTAAATAGAAAAACTTGTAGCTCTAGCTTGTAGATTTGTAATGCCAATTCAGCTAATCTTTGTAAGTTTGAAATATTTCATTTCTCTTTCTCATTGGAGCAATAAGAAGCAAGTAATTTATTTTTCAATTTTTCTCTTATTGTTGTGTTGTTGTTGTTATGTAGAGTAGTCTTCATTAGTGGTATCAGAGCATGTATTTGGGTGTGTAAGAGGAGTAACCTTCATCAAGATAGGGTTCAATTCATGTAATGTACTAAAGATAAGGCTTTGTAGGTACCTATAATTGTAAGAAAACTTCAACATGAAAAAGTTAGTAATAGATTATACCCCTTATAATTGATTGCATGTGTAGGATACAAGGAATTGTAGAATTAAAAACTACAAGGAATTGTTGAAGGAAATAGTACATGAAATGTATATGTAAGTTAGGCACATGTGCATATGTATTATTGGGAAAATGTGCATCAAACTTTCATTCTTAATATTTTTTAATATATTTAATATAAGCAATAACATTTTATCTCCTCGTAGATAATTTGGGTCCTACTTGGAAAGCTTACTAGAATTTGTCTTTTAGTGAGTCTTGTCTTCTTGTGAGGAGTTGGGTGTCCCACTTCAAGTTGGTTGACCATGTGTTAGCATCTAGTCATGTCGAGAAATTCATTATGAGGGGAGTAACATATGATATATTCTATGATGGGTAAGATCATGTAAGATGGAGATTACATTGGAATATTGACCAACATTATGACAAGTTGGAAAATTTGTCATGAAAAATATTTTGAATATTTATATGATGAAAAATTGGGGCATCCAAGTTTGGATAGTCAAACATGACAAGATATGACATTGTAATGTGTACAAAATATGCTACAAATAGTTAGGAAGAGAAAGACCAAGGAGGAACATTGGAATTTGAACCCATATATTTCGACACTATACCTCTCATGGCGTTGCAAATGGTTTTCCCAAATAGTTTTTGGTTTCTAGTTTATACTTCATCTATTTATTTGGTGTTTGGAGTTGTATTTTGTATGGTTAATTTGTAGGATCATTATGCTACTATATTTAAAATAATTTTATATAGTAGTAAAACTCCTATAATAACTTGTTTTGCAAGTTTATTATATTTCATTGGTTTACTAAATAATACATTAGGGTGCTTTAAAGTGTATGGTTTTTCCTCTAAAATGCTTTCACCCATGTAAATCATGTGTTATGATATATAACATATTTTATATTCATATGTGTTTTTAATTATTGTAGTTGAAAAGCTTCAAATTTGTAGATTACTCACATTAGATTCATGTAGCAAGTGTTTTTGTGTAATTTTATTCCCTTAAATTATTATTAGAGTTGGATCATCTTTGGTCTTAGTTGTTTGGTAGAGGGTTTTTTGTACTATTTTTTTTAATTGAGAGGGAGCTTGCATAGAGTATTTATTTTTATGTTACTATAGGAAGAGATGGTAAGCTCATCTAAAAGAATGAAAATGGAGAATTTTAATAGCAATACTTGAGTTGTGGAAATTTAAGATGGATGATATGTTCATGGAAAAAGATCTATGGGTTGTAATATTTGGTAGGTCATAATTTCTTATTCTTTTTAAAATGTGTATTTCTATTCTATAATAGAAATAAAATATTGGTAAATTTATTTCTTAATTTTATTATTTTAATTTTAATTTATATGAGTTAAATTATAATTATGACATTTATAATGTTAATTCTATTTGATAACTTATATATTAAGAATGTTAATAATTAGCGAGCGGGTCTACCAATTTAAAAGAAAAGAAATAAAATCTACATATTTCAATTGATTAAATACTTCATGTATAATTCACATACATCTATCTACACACAAACAATGTTTGCAAAGAACTTAAAGTCATTGAATTAACCACCTTATGAAATGATCATCTGAGATAACAAAGACTAGTTATCGTACATGAAATTATATCAACCAACCTCAAAAAAATGTATAATGAACCCAACATCATTAGACGACATACCACTATTCATTAATAAAAAGAGAGTTCGAAACAACCCTAAAGTAGTTTGAATGAAATTTTATTTTAGCAAAATCATTAGTACCTAAATGACCTTTCATGAGGGTATCAAATGAATTTTTTTTTAAATGCTAGATTACAATCTTATTTCATCCTTGTATAATGGTCTTTTATGTAATTATTATATATTAACAAAGTTATTCAATTCCATTGCTCATTCTTCAATCAAGTTCGCCCCACTCCCCCCTCCTTTAGATTTTTTGTTGAGAGCTCAACCTAATGTAGATTGGTACTTCAATGATACTAATTCCCTCTCTACACAAATATTAATGGATAGTTCAATTCTATAGACACCTAACCCTTCAGAATAGATAGGTAGAAAACTAAATTCATGACCTAGGGGTGATTCCATGCCCCCACCCAATACCACACACTGAGGACCTTTAACCCTTCCCCACCCATTCACACACGCAGTTGGGGCAAGCAAAGAATTATGGACATTATTCCACTACAATCCAAGCTAAGTTAGTGAAAATGATTGCAACATCCTCTTTAAATGCTTTATTTATGAAAGGAAAAGAAAAAGATAGATTACCTCAAGTTGGAATATTTCTAGTTGTTTGCAAAAAATAGTATCTACAATCCCTTCAACCAAAAAAGGGAAAGAAGAGTATTTTGAGTTATTTTCAAATTGTATGATGTTTATATTTTGTTACAAGATGTAAGAAGTGGGAACTATTCTCACTTTTCCCTAGCTAAATATTAACCTTTCTAATGCCATCAACATGAAGCGTGTGATATACGTGTGAATCTTCCTTTGGTTTCCACTTGATAATTTGATCTTTACATAAAGATTCCTTCCAGAACAATGTAAAATTAAACATAAAGTCATTACCTCCTTTCTATAGCATCAAAATGTATGAAGCGGGTTTCTTTTTTGAATGGTAATATTTCTTATGATATCAATTGATAGGCCTTCCAAGACTCTCTTCTCCATCTTTCTAGAAATGATCATATCATCTTCTATATCCAATACTTGCTATTATGCAACCTCAACATCTAGAATATTTGCTTGTTTTCAAGATGAGTTTGATTTATAGATGGAGCATGATAATTAAGAATTAAAGTGCAATATAGAGACTTGGTATAAAAACTCTTAGAACCATATTAAACAATATTTTGAAGTATGCTACAAATTTCTCTACGAACTCATCTTTTTTTCATTTGAAATATTTATTGTATATGTTGCTATTAATTTTCAATAGGTTTAAATCTAGAAGTTGATCATGGTGTTGAACTAAGCTCAACAGACTAAAATGGTTACTCGTGGTGTAGAGGCAACCAACAATGCAAAAAATATATAAGTAAGAATGTAAATACCTGTTGGTAATTTGGCTAAGTAGGATATCATGATGTTTTCATTATGGAAACATATATTCAGTATTAAGACAGCATGATCCAAGGATAAAGTTATGGATGAGAACTTAAGGAATTTGTCTAAGTATAACATTGTTTATATGTCTACATAGAGACTATTTTGATCAGAGAAGTTCACAGAAGTATTTACAATGCATGTGAACTTGAGCACAAATTATATGATGTATATTGAAGCTACATCTAAGAGCGCAAGACTGTACGACATGTACGGACAAATATATTAATATTTTACTGAAATAGTGTTGAGCCGACCATAACAGAGCAACGACTAGTAAATGATTGTTTTGAGTTAAGGGATTATTTTGTTTATCAAAATAATGACTTAACTAGAATTAGGGACGATATCCTAGATATTAACCCTAAGGCAGCAAGAATTAATATTATGTTTTGGTAACATGGAAGTCGACTAGAAAGCTATATTTATGATAGCTTGTATAAAGGAAAGTATTTTTGTAATGCGAAGAAGTGAGACTAATGCGAAGTTGTAAGAACTATTTTGTATTGATGTATAAAGTTGTATTATGCGAAATCTGATGTATGATCATAGAAGTGTGAATTGATAGCAAGTTTTGTGAAGAGCCTACAAGCTAGATCATAATATTGAAGATATTCAACAATAGTAAAAGGTCTTTGTATTCTATCTTTTGTATTGAATATTATCATTGTATATTGCATGTTTGGGCAATGGGCTCATCTTGCATACATTCATATTATGTAATACCAACTCCTAACAAGGTTGAGGCTTCTAACAAGGCCCAAGTCCTCTAACAAGGACCGAGACACTATACGGATGTAATAGACTCCTAACAGGGTCAATATCTTTAACTAGATACTTTTGATTAGTGGATCATTTGTGGGTACCATCCCCAACGGGGTTTTCCCTTGGCCAGGGTTTCATTGAGAACAAACATGGTATTATGAGTTCCTTTATTTTATGGTTGTGTTTATTATTTAGTTTATTCAATTTAGTTTCTTATGTAAGTTACAAGTTAATTATATATATCCATAAATGGGCAAAAGTAAAATTTTGTGAAATACTGATTCACCCCCCCGCCCCTCCCCTCCTCTCAGTATTTCCTATTTCTAACAATACCTTTCTTTCCCACCAAAGTTGCATCATTCTAAGAGAAAAAATTTTGGTAGCTTTTTAAGAAAACCTAGTAGTACCTAGAGAGCTTCCAACTTCTAAAATACTATTCAAATTTTAATAATGGAAACCTGATCAAAATTATTTTTACATCTACTTATTTATTACATTGCATGGTGAATATAAATGAAACACAGATACTTCAATGAGTTAAAATATATAAATTAAACTTTTCTGTGGACACATTTGGCCGTTATAAAATGGAAGTAATTTCATTGGACAACTTAATCAGCGAAGTAGAATGTCAAGCCAATGCCTTATTTATCAACAACAAAGCCAATGAAGAGTGTGTACCATGAAGTCTCATTGCTACTAGATTGAATATTTAGATGAAAATTGAAATTATGTGCCTTTTCTTAGAAAGGGTTTCCATGATGAAAATAACTTTGACCATGATTATTAATGAAAGGTGATTTTGTGCGGGAAGATATTTAATGATAAGGTCATGTACCCAAGCATCCTAAAAAATCCAAGCTGAAAAATATGGCCCCAAATTTTGTAGAAGACCCTTAAAATCTCCAAATTATTTGTAAAATCAAGGGATAACATATCTTTTTTTAGAGCATGCTCTTAACTTGTTGTTTTAATGCCATTGTTAGGAATAATAGAGTTGTGGTTGAATTTTATATCATTTTGTGAATTCCTTGAATGGGAACATACACTTATTAAGATAGGAAGCACAATATTTCAATTTTATGTATTGGGATTAGACTCACAATTAAAAGGTGGCAACATAAAAATTTGGGTACCTATGAGGAATTTAGACATGAGATTATTTTAATAAGATGGTTGAAATTTCTTAAGGTCAATTCTATTTTGTAGTTATAATGTAATATATATGCCCCAATATGCATGATCAGTATATGAATGCACTTGTAGCAACATTTCTTATCATTGGAAAAATCGTAAATATGTGAAAATACAAAGTGGGCATTAATATTATCTTTTTCCTTTTGTGAATGTGTGTCATTAATATGGCATGAATTTTTTGAAATAGTCATCATGCTTTCTATAAGTAATTGATCTGCATGATTGTTGTCTATTTTATCACTTCTATTAGGGTAGTGAAAGTAGCTTCATATATGTAATGAAAGAATAAAGATGGAAATAGACAAAACACTTTCTTGTCATTATAAAATCTTTTATGAGACCACAATCTTATTTATTGTAGTATAATTTTCATAAACTATTGTAATTCATAAGCTTGAGATCGATGTAATTGTAGAATGAATATAAAAGTAAAGTAGAATAGAGAATACAGAAGTTTGGTCACATCACACTAGTCAATAGTCATGGCCATAATTATCTATTACCTTCCTGTTATGATTGATAATACTTTATACCTAAACTAATAATCTTTTATAAATTTGTAATCAAGTGATCAAAATTATTGACAAGGCTTCTTTAAAGTATATGACGAGCATTGCATTAAATACTAAAAATGAACAAAAATATTATTTCAATGATATTTTATAGATTTTTTCTCTAAAATATCTCCAATCTAAGACTATTATGCTTTTTTATTATATCTCTTCTAATGATGAGTTGTATGTCTAGATCCCTAATGTATGATAAGACTTCCTTTTGTTCAAAGTTAGTTTAGAGACATTATAACTACTCAAAATTGATAATGAAAATTTATTCTTCTTTTTTCTCTATTATACTAATGTAAGTTTTAAGAAAATCAATGATTTGTTGAACAAATTAAAAGTTTTAAGATAGTGGGGGACATTCAGGTGCCTTGGTGGAAGCAAGTCTGGTACAAGTTTTCCTGGCCCAAATGTAATTTTTTTATGTGGTTGGTCGTCCATAGCCGGTGCCTTACATGGGATAATTTAAGCAAGTGTGGCTTCCATGGACCCTCAATGTGTGTTCTATGCCGGACTAGTGAAGAAAATGTCTCTCATCTCTTTTTCCAATGCTCTTTCACTAGACATATTTGGCACTCTTGGTGGAATGTGTGGAACCAATCCTGTTGGCATGTTTCCTCACTAGCAGAATTCTTTGCTTGCTGGGGTAAGGCTCCTGTCAAGACTTCATTTCTTCAAGTTGCCTGGACTCTTGGACCCTCCTTTATTATTTGGCATATTTGGTTGGAAAGGAAACGTCGTATCTTTAAGGATGAGTTTTTCGAGGTTCCTCACTTATGGTGGAAAATTCTCCATTCTTTGGGGGAAACTGTTTCTGCAAAATGTGACACTTCTGAGGCCATGGAACCAAGGGAGGATATTTTCAATAATCGTCTGAATATTCCCCCCTCACATGGAAAACTGCTAAGAAAAATGTGTAGACACCCCTTGTGAAAGATAAATAGGGTGGGGAAGTGGAGTGCCCCTTGCAGGGTATTCTTAAAATCAACACGGATGGGTCTTCCAAGGGCAATCCAGGCCCTGCTCGCATTGGTGGTGTTGGCGGAGATAGTAAGGGGGATGTTCAGTTTGTGTTTTCTATTTATAAAGGTCATCACACTAACAACCTGATGGAGGCCATAGCTATTTTGTATGCTGTGAAGAATGCTTGTGACCTTGGTTGGAGAAGGCTTATCTGTGAATCTGACTCACAAGTGGTGATACGTCTATTGAATCAGCAACATTCTGAAGTTGTTAGTTGGAAGTCAGCTTTGATTGCAGACCAGATTCATAATTTGTGTACTTCTTTAGAGTCTGTTACTTTCAGAATGGAATAGTGTTGTTGATTGTTTGGCGAAGTGGGCTTCTGACCATATGTGTAATTGGAACATTGTTGATAAGACTCAACTTCTGATGGGCTTGTCCCATCAACTTGATCACTTGGTTGATCTTGATAGGGCTGGTTGATGCCCTTTCTCTGTTTGTTCTTGTTTCTCTTTCAGTTTGAATAAATTTTCACCCCTCCTTTATTTCAAAACTTTATAATACAATTGCATATTTTATAGTTTTCATTAACTTATCTATAATTCTTTAAAACGGATTTTAATTAATCTTAATATTGTATAAACTCTTAAAAGAGAATTTTAGAAAGGCGCACTATATATAACAAATATATTGTTGTGTACACAAGTAGAAAGTTATATTTCCACAACATCCCAAAGAGGTGCATAAATAATGATATCAATGGAGTGTTCTTTTTTCAGTCTGAATGAGACCTTGTATGTTTTTGGTCTTTTGACTTGGATTTACATTTATAGTAAAATAACCTTAGTCTGATTAACATTATCAGATTTCCACAATCCATTTCTAATGCAAATATTTAGTTTTAGATTTGATTGTGTATATTTTTTAACATCAAATCTAGAAACAAATATTTGCAACCGTAATCTGTTTCATATCAAATATACTAAATCAACTCAAAGTAAACACATTGCCAATTAACAGGTTGTTTCCTATAGGAGGGCTGTTCTATGGAAAATCAAAAGTGTGTGTCTTGCAAACAAATCCCTGATTGTTTTTTTTTTTTGGCTGAGCATTTCAATTCACATTGGAGATTCCTGAGAATAAGAAGGGAATTGGTAAGACAAGATGAAGTCAGAAATCAATATTATTTTTCAAGAAAACTTCATGAATAGGTTTAAGTCAGGACATTTATAATTAGTATCCAAAATTGTTTACTCACTCTTTGGATGATCTTCAAGCGCTCTTTGGCTTCGGTACCCTGTCAATGTACATTGATAACTGTTAGGAGAAAAGACATATTGAAATGATTGAGTCAGACCAACTGATTCAGCATCTATAACTATTAACTTGGTCCTTCTGGTTTATGGGTTTGTGGTACTTGAATTACCGTCTTTTTCAAAGAGGTAACTATAGTAATCGAGAGAAGCATCAATGTTTGAATCAGCATCCCTCCAGTTATTCCAATCCAGAGACCCTATGAGCAGCACAAGATTGGAAATTCTTATTCTGGTTGCAGTCAATTGTCATGATGATGGATCATGGCGGGTGATCCATTTGTCACGATGATAGATCATAGAGGATGATTCAAAATATTGATATAAAAAAAATACAATCGAATCTAAAAACATTAATCATAAATTCATACTAGATCTTTACAAATGATCTCAATATTTTAATACTGATCAATATTTTAATACTGATATAAATAAATTGACTTATACCTTTCCTCTCATATGGAAAAACAAGGCCAAAACAATCCCTGAGGGAAGACCTACAAAATAGAGGGCAAAAATACTAGCACATGCCCCAAGATTTTGCCAACCACAGCCAGAGGCTACACCTGCATACAAATATGAATTAAGTTTTATGGTGTGTAATTTGTACTCCATTTGCAATTGAATATGTAGGGTTTTGAGATACTAACCTGATAGAACTGCTTGCAAACCATCTAATATAGTTGCTACTGACAAAATAGGCATTATCCTCGAGACATCCCGAATCACATCTTTCTGTTTGCTGAATACCCTTCCTAAAACATTCCTTAGGGAGAATAATGTGATTGAAACAAATATGGCTTGGACAAGAGTGATCCCCAATCCAACAAGTATAGAAAACCTTACAGCCCCTGTTCGACCCGCTCCAATTTCATTCGAGACTCTCAAGCTACAAAATACAATTTATAGAGAGTATTTCACTTAAATTTCTTCTGTTGTTTTTTAATCCTAATAGTTTTAAGCAATATGCATCAAGATCAATCATACTCACCTTACAGCTAAGCCTATTCCCATTGGCACCATGTAATACAGAGATGTAATATTCAAGCTGCAAAAAAGAGGAAACATTCAGACAGTAACAAATTTTGATTATGAAGAGAGAAATGCTATCGGAAAACACCTCCACAACAAAACCATACCATAACTCAAAATCAAACCTTCACTAAGGTATAAAACATGTGGTGCTTTTCCTATTTAGTTTATATACTAGCAACTGATTACCAGCTAGTTTTAATTAGGAGCATTCCAAGGGGTCCTAGTGTACTGATAATGAGGGCACTCATATAGACTGCCACTCATGCCCAAATTGATATGGAATACATTTGAGTGTAACCAGGATTTACAGGTTTTGTGAATGCTGCCCAAGCTTATCCTACGAAAAATATTGCAGGATACCCATAACCTAACTCAAGATATATCAAGCAGCAAAAGATTCTAGTAAAAGATTAAATGCGGATGAGCAATGAGTATTGAGTAATGATTTTTAATTAAATTTATTAGATTTCCACAATCCATACCAATGTTCTGTATCAGTTTCTAGATTTGATTGTGTAGAATTTTTTAGTCATCAACATTTCGAATCATATTACATGATCCATCATCAAGATGCCAGAAAGACAAAAAAGGAACATAACATCAGAATTTTTGAATTGTTAAAATTGTAAAAGTGGCTTGTCCATGTCTTACCAAATGCTCAGAGCAGATACTTCACGCTGTGGATCTGGTAACATTCCCGCCAGTAAAGCCAGTATGGAGAAGCACCAATAATCTAGACTGGAACAGCCATGTTTATATTCATATGAGTACATCTGACAACATTATTTCATAGACTATTATTGAAAATCATCTTGGGTATTCCCACAAGTAAGCATTCCAATACATTAAAGACATTAGACCTGAGAAACAAGTAAATAAGCTCTACCAGATCATGAGAGAGGAAGCCAATGAAAGTTTGAGAAAGTGCTTGATCCCATGAATGCAATGTATGGAGAAGCCCTGCCATGTATTTTTGCAGACACCGCTGAGTTTAATATAGAGAAGCAGTATCCCAACATTCGCCCACAAGCTCACACTGGTGGATACTGCTGCACCGACAAACCCTAACCGCATCTTATATATTGTTAGCCAGCAAGTGAAAATGTGAAACACAACAGTAATGGCAGAGGACCAGACCTCAGGCCACACAATACTCTGCATTTGAAGGAACCTTACCAGAGGTTGTAACGTGGCATATGCAAACAGACCTGGCAAAAGACCCCATGTATATTTGCCTGCCGCTTCACAAATTTGTGGGTCTTGTTTGAACAACCTCAGAATGTGCCGCATGTTAACAAACATTATGGACAAGGGGACACAAGCACCCAATAATGTAATCAATCCCTGTTGTAGAAATATTCCAAGCATATGATATTCTTGGGCTCCGTATGCTTGTCCACACAGTGTCTCCATGGCCGTTGCCATACCCACCTGTGTATTAGAACATAAAACATATTAGGTTTGCCCACCTGTGTATCAGAGCATAGAACATATTAGGTTTTCAAGTTTTGATTACTATGTCTGTTATGTGGAACAAACCATACATTGTAAAATGACATTGTGTTTTATTCCTTCCAAATGGTACCCAAATTCTTGTTAAACCTCTCTACCAACACCTTTCCAAGTCACACACATGAAACCTAGATATTCTCACAACACAAAAGCCAAATATTATAATAACCAGAACCCCTTACTAATTTAGATTGCCTTGGGTGATATAAAGACAGACAGGGGAGCACATAGACTCCACGTAGGCTTAGCAATGCTTGCTTAGATTCCCCTCAATCCAGACCATTCTGGTACAACATTCTTAGATTTACACCATGACATTCTTCAAGTTGATAGTCTTAGCAATGCTTTTGGTACTACTACAGAATTATCAAGCACTGACCTGTAATCTTTTAGCTACCTATATGGCATGATCTTCTGATGATGGCTGATCTCATTTTTTTAATGAGTAGATGTGTCTGATTCTATTAATTGGATATTCATTGAAAAAATTATGACACAAGGTCACTCCCCGGAGTTCACATAGGCCGTATCCCAAAAGTTAAAAACAACAACAAGAGCAACATCAGTAGAAGACGGAGGGGGTCCCGGCCATCCGACTTGCCCATACATCAGCGGGATCTAATTGACTAGTTTTTCTTTCAAAGATCAAATAAGATAACCAATGGAGTTGTTATTTTCAGTGAACAATAGACTAAATCCTCCTCCAACAGGGAATACAGCTAAATGAATTTAAATTCTTGATCCAAGATTTGTTTTTGGTTTATATCTATGCTTATTGCTTACAAATAATCAACTCCTTTTAAGTGGAGTGTTCTACACCAATACAATACACAGGTTTGTCATGGTACCATGAGGCAAAGACCCCAATACAAATCTATGGCTCTCCTATGCGTTCACCATTGTGTAGAAAGGCTTAAACTGCCAAAAAAAAAATATTGTGATTGGATTTTTGAAACATACCAATAAAATGTAGCCCAAGGAGGTAGCCATGGAAGTTGCCAAGGCTGCACCAGCAAACTCCATTTTTCCCATATGACCAACGAAGATGAGAGCCAGCAGTGGTGTGAGATACTCCATCACATTGCCCATCACCATAGGTCCTGCCAACCCTAACTGCTGCCACATCTCCTTCTTCAATCTCTCTGCAACTCTAATTGAATAATTATCACTACTACTATTGCTCTCAATTTCTTCAACAACTGCATTGCTAATATGGGTATAAGCATAAGGTGCACACCTATTAATATTGGGTAAAGTGGCCAGTTCATATTGATTGCAGTTTTCCTCTGTATCTAGTATGCTTATACCCATTATGTACAGTATCCTCAATATCGCCTTCCCAACAAATTCAACCAAAAAACTATTAGACTCGAACCATCATTTTCAACCTTACATTCAGTGGAAGTGTTATAAATCACATTGCCATAACACATGAGCTTCAAAGGAAACTAGATTTCAACTACTGCCTAACGGCTTAAAAGCATGCCTTATTTGTGAGAAGAATCCTCACACCAAAATATCATGATCTCTTCATTTATGAGTTTGAATTTTAAATGTGTTTTGTTGGATTTTGTAATTGTCATGATCAAGACCTGGAATGACTGAACTAAGTTCATAATGTGGATCAAGAATCTTTCTGGCCATGCATAGCCGAGCAAAAGAATAAGTTTGATCCTTTGTACATTGAGAATTAGAGTTTGGTAAGCTAAATATGGACTACAATAGAATTTTTTTATCACTAGTTTCAGAAAGAAACAGAATCACCATCATAAACCTATTTGGAAGCCATTGAGAGAATTTAGTAGCCAAATAGGAGCACCCTTTGAACTATTTTTCATAAAATTAACTGTTGCTTCAAAATCTGGTTTGTAATATGTAGTGATTGCATTTTGAAATCCAGTGTTATATTGTGAAATTCTCGTGCCTCTACTCTTCCATGGAAAGATTACTTAAAAGGGTGGAGTCATATTCTATGTTTTTTTTTTTTTTTGATGAATAGAGGCCTTCATTATTAAAAGAAATATTAAAGTACAATATTTACAAAAAAGGGGCCGGGGGAAAAAAATTTCACCCCGCAAGTTCACACAACACTTAGGCCGGAATCAAACAACTATTCATCAAAAAAACTTATAAGACCAGAAACCCTCAGGTTGCGAGAGCAGTAGCAGAAGAGGAAGGAGGGTCTTTATCATCCGGATTGCCCCAGATATTGGGCACAGGAGCCTGATCAGGAATGACCCAGCCATCTTTAGGATCTTCTTTCTCAACTTCTCCTTCCTCCCGCCTAGGCGAAATAGCCAGCGCCAGGCGAGGGAATTTTCCCTGAATAACAGGAGCAGAGGCCGAAGGCCGAGCAACAGCAGCAGCAGTGGAAGCAAGCACAGGAGGCCACCCAGAGCCCGCATCCCTTCGAGGAGGCGGGGAGGGGGAGCGGCGACGCCATTGTCGCGGGGTCCTGGAGTGTTTGGCAGAGGAGCTCCGGCTACGACGGCGCCCCCTGGGCGGCGTACGGTCAACTGAGAGAGAATCTGGAGGCACCCGGGCAACAGTGCAAGGGGCATTGCCCCAGTGCTGGAGCAACTCCTGTAAGTGGGCAACCTCCAAGGCCACCTTATCAGCTTGCACCTGGATTTGCATCATAACATTGTTACAAATACAAGCTTTATCAAACAGAGAAACATGATTATACCGAGAACTGTGAGAAAAAAGCATAGCATTTATGTCTTTCCATAGAGTAAATAAAATTTTCGGCTGAAAGGAATGCCATATCTAGGTGAATTGGGAAGGCATTATGGGAGAGTCACCAAGAAGAACCATGTGCCAATAAAAGGGTTCTGGCCTGAAGGGAGCAAAAAAGTCGTGAATCCAATTCCAGTAATGTTGAGCACGATGACAAAACCAGAATATATGCATGAGTGACTCTGAGTGACCACAAAAAGGGCATTTAGGGTCAGGAACCCCCATATGCCTGAGCCTAGCTCCCAAAGGTAAGCCCTGGTATAACAAACACCAGGCAAAATGAGCAATTTTGGGCTCAATAATAGCATCCCAAACAATGCGAAATCTCCATCCCCAGCTCTTCTGAGAAGAGGAAAGATGCCAGCAGTGATTGAGAGAGTCAATCATGGGCAAATGAGGCATAAGCCAAGAATACCCAAGCTTCGGTTTGTAACTGGTGAATGTAGTGGCAGGATACCACTTCCAGTCCTTCCACCATGATCTGACGGATTGAATTCCCAACTTGTGCAAGAGGTGAGGTGGAATGGCAGAAACCAGCAAGTCAAAAGTCTGACGATCTGGGCGGATGAGCCGAAATTGAACTCGGAGATCATCCCAGGATCGAAGACTCATGGTAGCTCTGGAAAAGACATCTTTAGGGGTTTGAATGCCTCACTTGTGAAACCGAAGAGCACTAACTCCTTGCATTCTAGCAAGAGGAATCCCTTGCTGGGCAAAAAGAGGAGACCACCAGATGTTCTGTTGGTTGAAAGAAAGACCATCACGAAATCCATTTCCAGCCCACCGAAGCCAAGGCTTGATAGACTCCCAAGCTCTCCAGATACTTTTGGCGACAAAAGTACCCTGGATCTGGATAGGCTCCCTCATAACCAGAAGGGTTTGAAAGCTAATCCCCTTCCAGGCAGGTTTGTGAAGAGGAAATCCTGAGGAAATGCAGTGCCGAAGCAAAATTTTCCAGGATTCTTCACCTATGATGCATCGCACAACCCATTTGGCAAAAGGGCATGTCCTTGCTTCTGGGTATCAATTAAACCGAGCCCGCCAGAGGACTTAGGAAGGCAACAAAAGTCCTAGGCGACTCTGTGAAATCCCTGATGATCAATGCCAGAGGCCCAAAGAAAATCCCGAAGAAGTTTCTCAAGCCATTTGTAAGAGGCTTTGGAAGGGGCCCAACAAGAAGAATAGTAAACATGCGTGGCGGCCAGAACTTTGGAGCAAATCTAAAATTTTCCTGCGAGGGAGAGCGGCTTCGTGATCTAGTAAGTAAGCTTTTTTTCAATCTTAGTAAGCACTGCATTCCATAAGTCAGTAGGATTGCCTTGAAAAGCAAAGGGGATACCCAAGAACTGGAATATCTCCCCATGCTGAATTCTTGTCCAACCAAACTGAGAAAGCCAGGGAGGCTCAGGAAGAGCTGACTGTCTGTAACAGAGGGTTTTGTGCCACTGAATGGCAGAGCCAAAGGCCAAGTAGAAAGTGTCTAAACACTGCAAGGCTGCCTTGATATTCTCTTCATCCTCAGCCAGAGTGAGGAAGGAATCATCGGCGAAATGGCCATTGACCAATTGTTGAGAGGAATTCGGCAAGGAGATTCCCCTAACAGTTCCCATAGAAATGGAATGAGCAAGCAAATAACCAAACCCTTCGGCCGCTAACACATAAAGAGCTAGAGCCAGAGGGCAGCCCTAACGAATGGAATGGAAAAGTCCGAAGGTGGAGGATTGGCGGCCATTGATGGTAATACAGGCGGATGCATTATTGAAGAGCATCTGCACAAATTAAAGAAATCTTGGGCCGAAACCCATAGCGTGAAGCATCACAAGGATAAAATGCCATTCAATACGGTCATAAGCTTTAGCAAAATCAATTTTGAGAAAAAGGGCTTTCTGGTGAGACTTATGAGCCCACTCCATACCTTCCCAAACAGCAATGATGTTGTCAAGAATAAATCTTGACTTAATAAACCCTATTTGCTCAGGCCGGACAATTTGCGGAAGCATGTGCCAGATCTTAAGATCCAGCGCTTTCGCAATGATCTTGTAGGAGACATTGAGCAAAGTGATGGGCCGCCAGTTACAAATATCTTCAGGATCCCCAGACTTGGGAATGAACTTGATATTCCCCTGATTGATAATTTCCCCAAGAGATTGGGTATGAAAGGCCTCCAGGTAAACCTAGTGAAGATCTAGACCGATGGCATCCCAGAGGGTTTTGTAAAACTCATAGGGAAAGCCATCACAACCAGGGGCTTTATCATCAGCCATGGTGAACACAGCTTCACGAAGATCTTGCAAAGAAAGCAATTGGTCACAAAAGACCCACTAAGCAGGGGAGAGACACTGAGGAACCACCGCAATGCAATCCGTGAGAGCTTTCTCGTTGGCAGGGGAGCGGCCCTAAGTAGCAAAGACTTGTTCATAATGGCGAACAAAGGCTTGCAAAACATCAGGAAGCTCCATGAAAAGAGAAGGACCTTCACGGATTCTGGTTATGCCCGTACTAGTATGACGAGGCCGGAGGGCAGTAAAAAATTCTTTAGAGACTTGATCTCCAACCTTTAACCAGTGCAGCCGAGCTTTGATCTGAGCTCCTCTGGCAGCATGGTTATCGGCCAATTGCTTTTGGTGACGTAACTTGGAAAGATTGAACTGTAACTCTTGATTGAATGGGTCCTGAGCTAAGGCTTCGGTGGCAACACGCAAAGCTTTGGTGTTGGCATCATAGGCTCTACGACGACAGTTGGCCAATTACCTGCCATAAATGCGCAGGAAGCGAGCCGTACGCCTGATGGCGTCATTCCACCATTGAATCCAACCTATCAAGTGGGTGAGTCTAGGCTCCAGGCTCCAAACCCGATGAATGTGGGCCACAGTGGAAGGATGTTGAAGGATAGAAGTATTAAAGTAGAATTGCGTGGTGGGAGGCCTAGCCTTAGCTGTCTGCCAAACAATATTAAATTGGATGGGATAGTGTTCTAACAAGGTCACATCAACAAGAGGAATGACAGGTAAGGCTTGCTTATCAAAGAAGGAAAAAAAAGATTGAGCCAAGATCATGGCACGATCAAGCCTTTTATGAATTCTATCAGACGAAGCCCTGTAGTTAGACCAAGTGTGCCAGGCCCCATCAAAATGGCGGTGGCCCACATTGGGATCAAAAAGCACTAATTTATTACGCATGTAGTACCAGGCTTCTCTCTCACCAGCTGTCCATCGAAATGGTACGAAACCATCCTTGTCAGCCGCCATCTCCACCATATTGAAATCCCCACAAACAAGCCAAGTTGCAGGTGGCAGAGAATCCGCAAGCCAACGCTAGAGGTGAGATCTTTCAACAGCATCATTGGGAGCATAAACATTAACTATGCCAAAGGAATGATTCTCAATAATGAAAGTGGCCCAAACCACTCGTTGCATGGGATCCGAACCATGGCTAACCAGCAGAGAATGCCAACGAGGAGAGAGGAGAGTAACAACTCCGTCTCAGCCAGCCTCGTGCTAAGAACAAAGACCAAGACTCTTAGACCAAATAACTTTACAAGCAACATCGAGCATGAAACCAGAAATCTTAACTTCCTGGAGGCATAAAACATCCAGGTGACAAAACCGCTTACAGAAATCCCTGACAAAATATTTTCAGTGTAGGTCTGTCAACCCACGAACATTCCATGAGATGTACTTCATGGAATAACAGTGTCGTGCATTCCATCCTCGTCCCCAAGGGAGTCAAAACTATTAGACACATATCCTAGGGTGAAACTAGACCCAAGAAAATCTAGAGCAATATTACGCCGCTTGTCTTGCATGCCATTGAGCTTAGCCTCAGCGCACCCAGAAGGGCTGCGAGAGTGGTGGAAAGAGCTAGAGGAAACAATTTCAGTAGCCATAAAAGGCATGCTGGCTGCAGGAACAAAAACTTGGGCGATGGAAACATTTTTCCCCTATTCAACAGGGTTTGAAGCTTCGATAACTAGGGTTTCCAACAAAATCGAGTTATCAGCTGGTGGCGAATGGGAGACGAGAGCCGAAACAAGCTGCTTGTGGGGCTTGTTACGGCGACCGACAATGACCCATTCATCTTTTTTGCCATCTTCTTTTTTGCTAGCCTCTTTTTTGCCAGCCTCAACCGGCTATGAACTAGCATCCTTGGAAGGAGGCTTGGGACGAGGCACTACCAAAGGGTAGTCCTTAATCTTATGCTCCATGGATTGACACCGGTAGCAAGTATTGGGAAGATTAAGATAGAGCACCTTTTGGGTGAAGGTGGTATCACCAACCTAAATCTCTATGGATTCTTTGAGGTCCCTAGAAAGGTCAACCTCAACACAGAGCCTCTTGTGAGGGTGCGGATTAAGAAAATGGTCATGCTCGAGACATATAACCCTACCGAGCTTTTGCGCTATGGCTTGCATGAAAGGCCAACAAGGTAAGGGGAGACCAAGGAACTCGACCCACACTAGGACCTTGAGCTTCTTGTCATCAGAGACAGAGAAGTCACGAGACCAGCGCTAAAAAATTAACAGCGAGGCCCTGATATTCCAAGGACCTTTAGCAAAGATAGCATCCACATGGGAGGGGTTAGAAAAGTGAAAAAGAAAAAAGCGTTTGGTAAGGCTCTGAATGCCTTCCTGGCGGATTCCCTGAGGAGTCCAATTCTTCGCAACCCAATCCTTGAGAACATGTTCAGGGAGGTTGCGACCCAGAAAATAGCCAATCAGGGTGTGCGATTCAAGCCAAGTGCATGCATCATTGAATTCATTAATGGGTAAAACAATATCAGGCTGGGCCATACCTCATGGAATACTTTGGGTACAAACTTGTGGGGGCGTTTGCTTGGCAGCGCCATTGCTATCCGAAACCACACCAACACCAGCATCAACTGCTTGGTGGGAAGTGGCCGAAGCCATAAATACTAAGCTATTTCCCGCAATAACTGTGGTATGTTTTAAGGTTTTAATATGAGAGAAAATGATATTATATAAAACTTAGGCACTTTTCAATAATTAATCTTTACTCTTGAGCATATTTGGACAACTTAAAATTAAAGCTTTTAAGCTAAAGCACTCTTCTTAAATTTTGTGAAATATGCATACCTTATATTTTTTAATAATGCATTGTATTTTTTAATAATGCATTGTATGTTATTTGTGTGGATATTTTTGAGTACTTGTCTTAGAGTATGATATAGACTTTTGGTTCCTTTTAATCTCAATTTTCATATAACCATCAGAATTAGAATGAAATCCATTATGTTATTGCGATTAAAATTCAATTGTTTAGTTCTTATGTCAAACTTATTGACTCATGTTTCATGAGTAGTAGTTCTAAGAACCCATCTCTCATGAGAATGAATGGAACACTAGCATTAATTGATCTAGGCAATGCTCACAGAGGTGAAGCATTAGGCTTTCTTGGAAGGTCACCTCTCCTAGTGGGTGGTCCCACAATAATGAGTCCCACTTTTTGGCCAACTTTGACACAGAGTTTAACATTCTGAGAAAAAATTTCACTTTCGAACATCTATTGCCGCAAAATTATTAGGAATTTGAAGATGATGTAAACTAGAGTCTTTTAGAATTTTCTTTCTAGTTTTTAAATATATATATTTTTTTTAAAAAAATCATTTAAATTCATTTTTCCTTCTCCTTCAAAAAGTGGTTTGCATGAAAAAATTATGTTTTTAAGGAGTTACTGTCACTTGGATCAGCATAACTTTTTTTTTTAAATATGATAACAATGTAATTCTTTCGAGATTATATTTTTAACTTCAATATCTAAAGGATGCAATTGGTTTTATTCATTTTGGATCAATATTTCATAGTTTACTAAGTTTTAAAGTGACGGTAACTGTAATTTAGACATAAGGTCACTTGGATCGCTCTAACTTGATCTGTGTATATCAAAATTTATTTTTTATTTTTTTCATAGAAAGGTAACACAAATATGATTTTTCTACATATTTTTTATAAAAAAAAATTTATAATTTACTATTTTTTCCGAAGTCTTGAAGAGAGAGGTTGTTGAATGACCAAACAACCTATGTTTAGTTAAAGTAATATTTAAAAGTGATAATGAACTCAATATGTATTAAAATTATATTCATTACAAAACTTGTTCCGAATAGCATCATTTGGCATCATCTGTTTGAAAAAATCATCTTGTTTAGTCCTTATTTCAGGCTTCCAAAGACCATTTTTCTGAAGTTCAGTTGTTTTTCGAAGGCAAAATTTTAGTTTTGGGGTCTTCGTGCAAAGACCCTCTTCGCACGAAGACACTTGAGGATCTTCGTGTGAAGACCCTTCGCATGAACCCTCCCAAGTGAAAATCCCGGCAAAAAAGACACCGCCGGAATTTTTCCTTGGGTACTTCGCACGAAGTATGTACTTCGAGCGAAGTCAGCTAGTAAAATTATTTTGTAAAAAAAAATTAAAATGGTATAAAAGTAAAACATTTTGTTTCTATTTTACATCAAATTGCAATTAATAAATTCGCATTTTCTATTATTGAAGGCATTTTTTGAAGGAGGATTGGTATTTCTATTTTTTCAAAGGCATAATTTTGGAGAGGAAAAATATTAGATTAAAGTATTTTTTGACGAAGAAAAATTTGGTTGACGATCTTGTGGAAGACATTTTTTGGAGCTCGAAGAAATGGGGAACAAGAAGGGAAGACAAAGTAAATCTTCTAGAAAAAGGTCACCCGGTACTGAACAAAGAAATTGTGAAGCTGCATTGACATTATCATAAAACTAAAGAAGCTAAAAGACAAGCTGAAGTAGGAGGGTCAAGTCAAGTCGAAGAATTGCACATTGAAGAAGGGTCAGGATTACTCCCTACGGAAGCTCAAACAATTGATGTTGGAGAAGGGTCAACATCATGTGCTCCTACTGGTATGGATGAACTTTTAAATTTAGCTCAAACTGTAAAGAAAAATATTAATTATAGAAACTTAGATCATTTACTTACAATGGATATGGAGAATTTGAGATCACTTGGTAATGTTCAACACTAAAGTATTGCTAAGAAGAGATCAATGAATATGATAGCAAGAGAAATATTGGGTAAATTTGATAATTTTGAAACACTTGAACAAGCTCAATTGCTTTCACTTATACTTATAAACAAAAAGTTGGAAGGGGCATTAAAATTATTGGGTATAGACACATCATCAAAGAAGAGAAAAGTTGTTGTCATGCAAACTGATATGATTGAAAATATTAAGAAAGGTTTGAACCAGCTAGGGAAGTGATCTCGAACTATAGATAAGTCCATTACAAGAAAATTTATGTTGACATCCATTGTAGGTAACACTACGGGATGAAAAAGACAGATATCTTCAGTTTCATCTCAATTTGGTTTTAATAGGAAAACAATATCACGATATGTTAATAGGAGAATATTTTTGGATGATAGCACCTTGGAAGGCAATTGGGCAATCATGTGTAGAGCTCCTCGTTCTAATAGGATTGATGAAGGAACAAAAAATTTGGTCACATCATTTTGGAATGATAATACACGTCCTTCATCAAACACTAGAGATGTTATCAAGCATAGAATTTTAGCTAATCAATATGAATATCATACGAAACATTGGTTGGACACAACACAACATGAAATGTATGCACTAGTACATTTGGCCTAGTTTTTCTACCAAAATTTTCGACCAAAAAATAAGAAGGTTTTGCTTGGTCAGATTATAGAAGGAAAACTTTTTTTTTTTTTTTTAATTTATGCTCGTGTTTGTCGAAATAGCAACAAACTCCGTGGTGGTCAAAATTTTGACCAACACATGCATAACTTATAAAAAAAGGGGGAATTTCATTTCTCATTTCATTATTTCATTTGCGAAAAAAAGAAGAGCAGCACGCGCGCGAATCTACTTGACATCGTGGGGTAGCAGCAAGAGCTTGAGATTTGTTGTGTATTGAACAAAGGCTTCCTTCTTTGCGCGTGAATCTTACATAAGGTATGTGGCAAAGGATTATTAATTTGTGCATTCTTCTTTGCTTTGTTGTGTATTGAACAAGGGCTTCCTTAAATGTTTTGCAGGTTTATGCATAGGATTGTGGCATTTGGCTTTACACCTTCCAACTGCATTTGTTTGAAACCTTTACGTGGGCCTTGGCCATGGTTCCACATTTTGCATACATGTCTCCTAGGGCCATACCTGTTGTATGCCATAAAAAGTTCTACTTGCATGCACATACCTATTGCAAGGTAATATTTATAAAACTGGGTAGAATAGGGTTTGAATTTTGAAAATTTCTCAGGCCAGAATAGGGTTTGAACTACTTGCCCAGTGATCATGGGACTTTCTAGTTCTATTTGGTAAGTGTTTATTGTCATTTTTTTAAAATACCTAGGGCAATACCCTTTTTGTATTCATTGAAAATAAAGAGTACATATGAGGAAGAACCTCCAGATTACAACCAAAAGTGATTAGTGGAATAAATACATTATTCCCTGACCAATTTCTACCAATCTTGCTCCTATCTCCTCTAAAAAGAGCTTCTCGTTTGCTTGGAAAAAGGCTCCAAACTTCACCTGATCATATTCTTTAACACCTGCTTTGAAGGCTGACCATGCCTTCTTCATCAATGTCTTCTTTCCTTCAGCTTCCAACGCAAAGAAACCTAGCAAACCATTGCTTGTTAGTTGGGTATCGATGTTGTCCATTGCCTCCACCACCTCTAGGTATATTTCATCTGCCACAATTCTACGAGCCAGTCCCATACCATGCAGAGGGTCCCCAAAAATCTATATGATTGGCTAGAACAACTCTGCCACCAGAATGCCATCATGGACATGGCCACCAGACCAAAAGTCACCCCCCAGGATTGACACCATAGTCACATGTTCCTTCTCCTTCACCTTGCTAAAAATCCTTTATATTTTCTCCTCTGGTGTTTCCTACAATGCTTCCACCTTGCTACATCGATATGTTATGCCCAAGTGATTTTCCATTGTGTTGTGAAAAAACACAAGAACAAAGGAGTATAAATAGAACCATCTGCATCCTTATCGAAGTGCTTTCACGATGAGACAAGAACTGACTACAACATTATCTAGGTTCACAAGATCGATCATGGGTCTCTCATGTGCGCTGTCAAAAGCGTCCCTTCTCTCTGTCCCAATATCTTGACTAGATCTCCTTCATTGCATCAAATAACTTGGAAGCGACCTGCACCTCTATCCACTTCTGCAACAGTCTTCCTTACTGCTAAATACTTACTGATATTCGAAAGTATGAGGCGACTGACTCACAAGTAAATGCACTTTCGAACATCGAAAATAAAACTCTCTGCCATTACCCTATGCCTTTCCTTGTGAAAGTACCCTGCTCTTCTACAACTATGTCCTGAAGATTCTTCGGAATGTTTTCAAGGTGATCATCAAATGCCTTGTTGATAAGGTAGTTGTCCACAAGATTGTCATTCTTGATAACATGTGAGCTTGGTAGTGATTGATGGAGATACTCGATATCTGTCATCCTTGATCATAACACATTCTCATATTGCATTTCTTTGATGTGCTCCTTGATGCTAAATAGGAAAGTTATCTTATTGAAAGAATTCACGATTTTCCTTGATACATTTGATGCTTATTGACTATTTGTGGAAAGAATATGCAAACTATCTACTTGAACTTTTACTTGCTATGTACTATTTTCCACTATCTCCTAACTATGTTGAGGTGCTCAAGGTCTGCCACCCCTTAACCACATGTGTTTTATTGCTATTATGTTACTAGGTTAAAGATGGGAACATCACACTATCTATAGAAGACTGTCATGAAACACTCAGTCTTGTGACTGAATAGAACTATCCTTTTTGAAACTGTCACATTAAGAAGTATAAAAGGTTATGTCTTTCATGATACACCCTTGAGAGGAATGTCACATTCATGTTCCTTTCACCTTGTCTGCAGTAGTTTTCATGTGTTGTATGACTATCCTGTAGGTCCCTTTACATTGCTTTGTCATTTTTCTTTTTCTTTTCAATTGAGATCATCATATCAACCATTTTATAGTCTTTGACTCAACTGTGTCTAAGAACTCTTCCTTTCATTGTCTGTGTGTCTATCATTCTTTCCTTACTGTGATTCAAAATTGAACCTTTCTAGTAATCTCTATCACCACTGTCATATTTTCATGACTTGCACCCACTATTATTCATCCTCACAATCATCATTCCAAAAGGACTGCTTTATTTCTATATCTCTATCATTAATAAAAAACCATCACCCTCTAATCTCTTCGGTTAGACTTGATTTGTCTTTAGATAAAAGGTCTATATCATATGCACTTGGATTGTCATATTAATTTCTCTTAGTTTTCCTTTAACATCATGACTGTCATTTAAATTTGATGATTTAGGGCCTTTGTTCATGCAAACACTTTCCTCTTATTTTCCCTTTATCATTGATGTTGTTGACTCTAGAAGACTATGATGGTTACGGTGTTTTCTATCTTCTCTTTATCCTTGTTTCATGTCTGATACACTTTCCTTGAAGATCTCTATCTTCTTTTGCCACTCATTAAACCCCTACTCAATGTTGAGAATCTCCTATAGACCTACATTTCCATTGTAACACTTAGTACATATAATTGAAGGCTATCATTTGGGCCCTACAATCTTCCCTTAAAGGAACAACTATAAGTAAGGGGTAAGAGGTGAACTTCTCAATTTTAGCATAGGTATCACTTTACCTGAAGATGGTTGTTTACTGTTTGCCCTTCAATAGGACACTTGACTGTACCTATTTGAACATAGTTCAAATCTCAAAAGTCTACATTTCTAGGATTGTTCAGCATTGTCCTAGTCAATCCATGTTTGTATGCTTGTTGCCCATACCAACTTGTACCACCTGCAATGTTTCCTTGCTTATAAAGAGGAATAGTATCACCGCAACATATTATTATCTTGTCTTTATCCCTACTAGAATAAAATGGATTCACATCCAAAGAATGTTGGAATTTTGGTCATGGAGGTCTACTTTCCCACTACATGTGTTCAACAGGTAAGTCAATTCCTGCACTTTTATTGTATTCGGCTATATATTTGAACTGTGTTTATGGGCCCAAAATGCTTATTTCCCATCTAGTGGTCACTGGTTCGATTCCCACCAAGTACTTAGTTTAGCGGTATATTGCTTCATGAACCATAAGTATGGGATGTAGCAAAGGGTACAGGGATGGGAATGGCGATTGGAGTGAAATTTTAACATATTAGATCATTGTGGATTACAAGTCATGATGAGATTGCGATCAAATGCATTAGAATCCTTATGGAACACGTTGAGAGAGGATATGAAATATCCGTTGTGGGTCTGTTACAAATTGCAGTAGATTTTAGAAGCACTTAAGAGTCACATTCTGGAACCCTGTTAAATTAATACATCTAATCTTGAATTCTATTCTCATTACATGGAAAACCTAATATGGAATAAGTTTAATGCAGTCACTCCATTCATGTTGTAGCTATTGGAAGTTATTCAAAGCTTCTATTCAAATTGAATAATATTTCAGCTTACGCCTCTGGCCAAAACTAATAGAATGCCTATGCTACATGCATTGTAGTAGTGTTGTTGTTTTCTAAACTCACAATAGAGATTCTTCAACATTATTCCATCTTCATTATTTAAGTGGAAGATACAGAATTTTAAAGCTACTGGGAGAATAAAAGCTTGCATGGTCTTTGAGTGGAGAGAAGATTCTTTTGTATGTCTTTGCTACATGTAAGAGAGTAATATTGTTGTATTCCTAGTCATGCTTGACATCGTTCAACATTTGTGCTATCTTCAACATTTAACTAGAGGGTAAAGAATTTAAAGCTACAATGAGAATCAAAATGGGCATGGTCTTTGAGTGGTGAGAAGATTCTTTTGAGTAGAAGCTTTGGAGGCATTATAGATCAGTCCATATCTTTGGTTACAAATGTATATAGGCAATGCAGATCCTACATACCAAAATTTCATCTTAGTATTTATTTCCTTCTGTTGTGAAATTCAAACCCTATAATTAGGAAAATGTCAACCAATGCAAGGATTGCAACCAAAATTTGGAGAATTAATCAAATGGACATAGCTCAAAAATTACGAACATGGCACAATCTTCAGGTAAAGTGATTCTTATCAAGGGCACTATCCGTCCACATCTGAACATGGTTGTTTACTGGCTGCCCTTCAATAGGACACTTGGCTATACCTATTTGAACATAGTTCAAATAGTTCAAATCCCAAAAGTCTGCATTTCTAGGACTATTTAGCATTATCCTAGTCAATCCATGTTTGTATGCTTGCTGCCCATACCAACTTGTATCACCTGCAATGTTTCCTTGCTTATGAAGAGAAATAGTATCACCAAAATACATTATTATCTTATCTTTATCCCTGTAAGTCAGTGGTATTAACTAAAATTTCTCTTTGCCTTTGTGAACAATATATGTATTAGAGTAGCCATCATGAATTGTCCTTCTCATACATTGTCATGGTAAAACTAATGCCTGGAAATGTTCCTACCTTACAGAGCCGATTATAGATTTTCCTGAGTTGGTCTATCAGTGAGGTTGGGTTCTTGTGTAGATCAACACCAAATTTAAAATACAATGTTTGCAAAGTCCAGTTTAATGAACTCTAACAAGAACTGTGGATGCGCAAATGAACCTACAATGACATTAAAACTCTCTAACCATTACATGATCGAGTTTTCTATGACAGTCAAGCCATGTGTTTAGTTCATAACTGACTATGTAAATGTAACTAAAACTTGAAATCAAATGATAGTCAAAACTAAGATGGATTCGAATAAACAATGCATACAATGAACTTGCAGAATGATCAATCCATCTACCTATTTGCAACAGACAGAGTATGATAACAAAAATGTACTTAGAATGTTTTTTGGGTTTCTTTTATTCAACACTACTTGGAAGATCATCTCCTTGTGCCAATCCCGTGATTGGACAAGGTTTAAAAACCACTTCCAAAAAGTCTTCCAACTGATCCAACCAACATGAAATCGGTTGTGGTCGTTGGAGAACCAGACTTCTTTTTTTCGCAAATGAAATAATGAAATGAGAAATGAAATTCACCTTTTTTTTTACTTAGCAAGATTATGTATAATCAAGATTATATTTTATACTTAGCAAGATCTCGCTAAGCATATTAATATTAAAATCTTTCTAAGTATAAAATATAATATCTTTATATCATCTTTGAAAATTATGTAATAAATACTCTCTGCACAGGCATGGCACACGGTCTGACTACTGCAAGGTGTATGACATAAACATTAGAGGAGACGTGGCATCCCATGGGACATGGGGGCACAGTTTTCTACGGGTGCAAATTCCTAAGCATTTAGATTTGCCTAAGCAGTACTATGAGCTTTCCTCCAACACATGTACTATTGTGAAAATCATCACAAGTCCATTTGTTGGAGGGCTACTCATAGTACACATGTTTAGAAGTCTGAAGGAAACAAGAGAATTTGAAGAGTCACGAGTCTTAAGATTGTACTTAACATAGCCAAGCTTCATTCAATGGTACATTCAAACATGAAACAAACCATTCTTAAACCAGATTAAACTAGTAAACCAAAGGACATACTAATTATAAGTAAACTAGTAAACCAAAGGACATGCTTTTACTACTAAGTCTCTGTTTGTAATGGAATACAATGGAATACAATGCTTTTACTAATAAGTCTCTATTAGTAAACTTAAATGGAATACACCAAGAAGTACCAAATGATGAATGCTCAATTTTTGTAATGGCAAAGCAATATCAGAACCGTCCATTTCTAGAACTTGATTTTTCTATAGTCCTAATGATTTTTCTTATTTCTTGTCTATGCTTGGTGACAGGATTTTGAACATTGTTAACATACTTAAATGGAATACACAATACCAAATGATGAATTCTCAATTGTTGTAATGGCAAAGCATCAGAACCATCCATTTCTAAAATTTGATTTTGTATAGTCTTAATTATTTTTCTATAGTCCTAATGATTTTGAAAATTGTTGACAAAGAGTGTTTCTTTTTTTTATTATAGTATAAATGATTTTTCTATAGTCGTAATGGTTTTTCTTATTTCTTGTCTTTTGTCTCTTTTTTATTTCTTATGTTTGTGCTTCGTGATAGGATTGTGTCACCTTCTTTTGATGGTATATTTCATTCAGTCTATGTGGAATACTATTTTGTTCACTGTTTTATTTCAGCTTCATATTTCTTTCATTTTTCATATACACAGAGACTACACATGCTGATAAAAAAATGAGCTATTTGATTTAGGTTTACTTTTCATTATTGTAAATGGTTAATATTTCTGATGGTACTCCTTGGTATATTTCATATAAAAATAATCATATAAAAATAATAAATGTAGTAACGATGGTGCAGTGCATTATTGATATATAGGCTCGATGACTCTTGTCAATGTGCCAAACTGTCAATGTGGTGGTGGGAAGTGTGTGTTGAAGACTTTAAGGACACCGAACAACCCTGGATGACAATTTTGGTGCTGCCCAAATAGAAAAAAGGTTGCTAATGTGTATATATTTAATGTTTGTAATGTAAATACTATTCATTATAATATAAGAACCAATGTAGACTAGGCATCACAGGGAAATAATGGTTGCGGATATTTTAGTTGGGTCAATGACAACTCATATGCATCTATCTGCCCATCTCCACTTATCCGCTATGAAGGATTTGAGTGCAAAATGTGTCAGGCTAGGGCAAATTCTGAAATTATATTTTTACGATGCCTTCTCTGTATTGTAATCGCATATCTTTTTTGCAACCATATGCAGAGATGAACTTAGGAATTAGTTACTTTAGTATTTTCATATTGTAACTAATATGTTAATATGGATATGACATAACTTCTCTTTGCCTCAAGTGCACATATATATGGTTTACATCTTTTTTTAGAATAATTCTTCATGTTTATGGCTTAGGTGAGCCCCAATCTGCTATCAATCACATGATTTAACGTATAGTGTTTTCTTGGTTATTCCATTTCTTCCTTGACCTTGACTATGGATTGACTATCATTTTCAAGCTTGATTGAGGCTTCGTACCACGCACCGTCCATAGATTTGTACGCAACACTGATTTACGAATGTAAATAATGCATTGAATGTAATCTATGAACGTTGCGTGGTATGAAGTCTCACTGAAGTTTGAGCATCCTCCCTTTATTCCAGTGAGGGATTGGAATGAGTTCATTTTGGATGCAAAGGAGAAAGGGGATACTCAAAGAGGAATTACACCAACAAATGAGAGAAGAAGGTATAAACATTTTAATAGATTTTTATTATTAAATAATGAAATTTACATATACTAGTGTTCTAAGCCTCCTCATTACATGATTTAAGGTCTTAGTCCACGAACAAATTAAATTAGACTTACTATCCAAAACACATAAAAAACATGCACATAAACACAACAGCTGAGAAACATAAATGTAGATTTCACAATAGTTGAGAAACATAATTGTAGGCATCATAGTCACAATCTTTTGGAGACAACGTAATTCAGTTGTGTACCCAAGCGATGGAGAGAAATTTTTGCACCCCCAATTCCAAGTTGAATACATCTGTTGGAGGACATTGTATTCATGAGCAACATATGTAGTCAACTTGGAATTGAAGGTGCAAGAGTTTCTCTCCATCGTCTGAGTATACAACTCAATTACGTTGTCTCCAAAACATTGTGACCACAATGCCTACAATTATGTTTCTCAGCTGCTATGTCCCAGGACCCCTTATGACCCTTTACGACCATTTATGATCCCTAAGAATAAATCTTAGAGGTCTTAAAATGTCGTAAAGGGTCATAAGAGGCTCCTAGGAGGGGCTAGATGAGCTTCCACCTTCATGTGGTTGGCCCTGTTAAGTAGAGAATGTTATACTCTTCTCGAAACAAAGAGAAGCTCAATAATTTAAGGTCTCAGTCCATGGACAAATTAAATTAGACTTACTATCCAAATTGGTACATTGATGAGAATCAATGATGGGCTGAAGTTTTTAGATTCTGAGAAGACGTATATGTAGTGGAGGCCAGAAGGGATTTTTGTGGAGATTTTCTAGAGTGGCTATATACATACAAGGGTTTTCAGATTGAGTACCAATGCAGAGATAATGATTCAATAACCTACGTCTATAAAACCTTCACAAATATCTTTATCTTAGTTTCTATATTAGTATTGAAAAAAATGAGTGGGTTGGACATTATGGTGCATCTATTCTCTCTTATCATTCTTCATAGTCTCGTATGTATTGCATGTAGGATTGAGGAAAGAAGATGTACAGCTGGAAATGGACAAGGAGCTCTACCTTGTCATGCACGGTGAGAAGTATCCCCAAGAAATGGGAATGCTAAGGTGGAAATGGCGGGTGGTGGAGAGTGGCAGTCTGAGAAAGCCTTTCCCAAATAGTAAACAATAGCGACATAATATTGTTGTGCTTAATTTGATAATCAATATATTATTGTTTAAAAAAAATTAACTTTTTGGTCACTTTTTCGACCAACAAAGAATAGACATATCGACGAGAAAGCTATACAGTCGACGATTGTACATCGCAAAGGTGAATGATATAACAGTCAATTCTTCTAGGTTGAAGCAATGATTTCGACGTCATCTCCATCAGTAATTCAACCACTGTTGACGTCGCAATTTTGACTGAAACTTGATGTGTCGTATTACCAACTAAAAAAATCCAATGACCCTTATAGTTGATTAACCGACCAATGGGCGTCTAATAATCAACTAAACCTCGTTGAAAAACAAACTAAAATTTACTAGTTATGTGTCATTTTGTAGTTCAAATCCTAATATAATTAAAGATTGGGCAAACATTGTTTGAAAGATTGAAGCAATATTATATCAAGACAAACAAAGTGTTTGAAACTTTTTGTTGTCGTTATCATATTGAATTTGATCTCCACTATCAGGTTTTTCAAAAGTTTGTAGAAGACACTTATGGTTTTCAAAAGGCTCCTCCTAGCGGAAGTGAATTCATCTCATCCATTTTATGTGACAAAAGAGATGATGTAGCTGGAAAATAAATTGCATAAAAGGAATATGCCAAACATGTGCCAATTTGTCTCTTTTTCCTTTGAAAAATGAAAATATTGATGTAACAAAGATGGTAAATTGCAAGAGTTACAAATATGTAAAGAATGAAACAAAATTTGGGAAAGAATCCAAAAGGTTAGAATATGTTGAAGAGGAGATAAATGTTGGAGTATTTATGAAAAAATTTAAAAAATTGATTCAACCCTACATTCATCATGTTTTTTTGCAAAGTGGCAAGCACAACAATTTCAAACACTAACAGACAATTTCCCACTTGGAACTATTGTATCAGTTGTTGATTTTGCAAAAAATTATTCTTTTGTTCATCAAAAGGTAATTCAATCATAATACTATTTTTCAGAGAAAATTACTATTATGGTACATGTGTGTTATCGACACGCGCAATTAGATTTGGATGGTATTCAGAGCACATTTGAAGCACGGGTCATCAAGAAGGAATATCATTTTTATATAAGTGATGATAGAGAGCATGACAATCATTATGTGGAACATTGCTTCAAGATGTTTTTTGCAAATTTGAAAGAAAGAGGTATAAAAATTGATAAACATTATGTTTGGTCAGATGGATGTGTTGCACAATTCAAATTATCGAGACCATTTTATGCACTATGTAGATATCATCGTAATGAAAACATACCACATGTCTAGAGTTTCTTTGAGAGTGGACATGGAAAAGGTGAACATGATGGTGCCAGAGCTTGCATCAAATGTGCTATACGAAAGTATCAAATGAATTATAAGGGAGTGCATATAAAAAATGCACATGATGTGGTTGAATGGTGCAAGACACATTTCACACCAAATGAGAATGACATGTCACCAGGATTGACTCAAGCGGTGCCATATAGAAAATTTTGGGAGATAAAAGGTATGCACACATTTTTAAATTATTTGAAAGTGTTTATAATTTTTATGATATTTTTTATTCAAATTATATTTATATAGAATGTATTATATATGCATTTGTTCAAGTGTGGATAGAAAAATTATGTATGGTTGCAATAGGATAGAAAAGACGTGATCTTTGTATTCAATTATGAGTACAAATTGTCGCAATTGGATGTTGAACACTAGGGACTACTCATGCTTTTGTTGTCATTGCATTGCTGACAATTATGAGGAATGTATCAATCAAGATCATGGATATGTAGGCACATGGAATCTAGTGCCACTAGTTGTTACTGATACATTTGATAGAGATGAAGATGAAAACTTTGATGATGTTCCTTTGATTTCTACTGATTACGATCATATCTCGAGACTGGTCAAAATTGGTAAGTATATATATTTCACATTATATGGTACATTGAGTTTCATGTATAGATAGATAGATAGATCTATAGATTGAACTAAGTATTTATTTTAAGATCTCACACATGTATATATAAATTTACTGTGTAGGAGATGTCTTTGCAGTGATTGTTGAGCGTGGAAATGTAGAAGGAGTTGGTTATTATTTACTATGTTGTACTGCAAAGAGGATGAAGTTACTTGAACCTGAAGAAAGTGATGGAATGTTGTTCCCCATACGTTTGTATATGGTTTACATCAATATATTGAACTCAATTTGTAAATTTTTAATTTCAACCTTTTAACAAATTTCAAATTGATTTTGTTTAAATTTATATATTGTTAAAATTTGTAACCTATAGGTTCAGTTGTTTTAGAGGGAACATATTTCAAGAAAATCAAAGTAATTCAACATGGTATTCACTTTGTTGATTATGAACCAGACAATAAGGTGTTTCAATAAAGTCACCTAGTAGTTGCCACATCCATTTATCTTCATACAGTTAAATCTCAATGTGGACGTCGTAAGTGGAGACTAGATAGTGAGGATCATGAGAGAATATTACATGTTCTCCATGAAAGGTCTAAACCACTTGAGTTGGTCTAAAAAGTATAATATGTATACTTATTTCTTGTGTTAGGACCTACTTGATATCTCTGGATTAAATTTCATTATACTTTTTTAATATATTTAAACATATGATGGACTATAATTTGTTGATATATGATGGACCTATTTGATGGTTCAATGGTTTTAATATATAGAATTTTATATGTATACTTTGATTATTCAATGATTTTATAGATTGCATATTAGTTAAAGATTTTATGTATGCTTTGATGAAATTAGTTATATTACTTATGGCATGTGTTAGTTCTAGAATTAGCTAGAATAGTTATTATCCATTAGTTACATGTATTAACTAGTTATCTTTTATGATATTAATTCTACATCCCCTTAAGACCTCCCCTTAAGACACTAAAAAATGATGAAATTAGTTATATTACTTATGACATGTGTTAATTCTAGAATTAGTTAGAATAGTTATTATCCATTAGTTACATGTATTAACTAGTTATCTTTTATGATATTAATTCTAGATCCCCTCAAGTCCTCCCCTTAAGACACTAAAAATGATGAAATTAGTTATATTACTTATCATATCTAAACAAATCATATCATCTAATCAAATAAAACCATGTAATCAAATCATCTAATCAAATTATATCTCATCAAATAAAATCATCTATTCAAATCATTTCAAATCATATCATCTAATCAAATAAAACCATCTAATCAAATCATATATCATCAAATAAAATTCTCTAATCAAATCATATCATCTAATAAAATAAAACCATCTAATCAAATCATATATCATCTAATCAAATCATATATCATCAAATAAAATCATACGTCTCTAATCAAATATATGTCTCGAATCATATGTCTCTAATCAAATATATGTCTCGAATCAAATATAAGTACATCTAATCAAATATATATGTTTCTAATCAAATATATGTCTCGAATCATAAACTGAGTCTCAAATAAAAGATATGTTCAACATGTCCTAAACTAGGGAGTCATCTAGGTGCATGCGAACAGAGCAACCCTCTGAGCGACTGCCACGAGCATCCTTTGGATGTGAGACAGCAGCTGATCCCTGTGAATATAAATGCATGTATATATGATAATAATCTAAAATAATTAAAATATTATAAATGCATGTTTAAACTTACATATTTTTAAAACTTACTTGACCACTACTAGGTGTCACATCTGCTAAATTGCTCCTATGCAAAGCATCATCTAGCTGTAAAGTAGCGACTGACCCCTGCAAATTTAGTGTACAACAGTTGGTTATATACATGTGCATAGTATATATATTATGTAAAGTACTTGAAATATATAAATACATGTGTACACATGCATGCTTAAACATACATATATCTAAAACTTACTTGACCACTAGTAGGTGTCACATCATGTGGATCTCTCATAGGAAGATGCTCTGATCCCACACTAGAGGTAACATGCTCTGCTAATTGTGCCTACAAAATATTATGCATTGAAAAAACATCAATACACATGTCTATAATTAATTGTTCACTAAAACTCCTAATAAAAAAGAAAAGAAAATTTTATATGTACCTGGGTCTTAGGAGCAGGAGGATCATCAGCATGTTGCACCATCGTATCATCAACTAAAAATACATCACCCACACCACCTAAGGTCTCGAACCTCTGTAGTAATGAGGAGTGTAGGGGTGACACTAGCTAGGAGGGGAGTGATGTAGAACCTGAACCATCTGGATGTAATAACATATCCATAAATGACCTGACACCAGTGCCAACATCCACCTAACCCAACCCATGCAACTGCTCATAAAAAGAATCTAGGCCCTCAATGGTGATGCGTACATCTCCAATCTGTATACCTAGCTCTATAGTTGTAGAGTGATCTATGGGTGCATGATGCTCTACACTATGATGTGCCTGACTAGCAAATGGTGCATCCTATGTTGGTGGAACTACAAGACCCCATGCAAGTGTAATGAAATCCCTGACTAAATGTATTGGGATCCTGTGCATGTCGGCAATATGAGAATAGGGCTGCAAGAGATCCTCCAAAAAGTAAAGGGCCATATCTAAAGTACTATGATGACTCGACAGTACTTGTATCTCTCTAGGTACAGGAAGACTTGCATCTCTATATGTCTCCTCACTCACACCTGCAGTAGTACTAGATGAAGCCTTAGAATATGATCTGGCTCTACTCGATCTAGTCAAAATTTATCTGCCCACTGAATCTAAAGTGATGGATGTGGTTGCAAAAGCAATTTGTCCTATACTATCCACAACTCCCCTCTAAGAAGTAATGATGACTCTATCTGCAGTAGCAGCCATCGCTAGTGCCACTGTCAGAGTCCTATCCCCAACTAGCTTTCTACGAGGCTGCACAGCTTGATCAACCCTATGATACTGATCATAGTCTACAACCCTACCAAGCCCTTGACCATAATATGCTGGGAGATCTAAATAGTTGACCCTGAGTCCCAAACGGAACTCAATGTACAACTGATGTGAAAAATATAATGGAATTTGGTCATTATTTGGATAACAATCATGTGCTGCAAGAAATCGAGGGTAAATCATACATGCAATCTGAGGTATCACACACTGTGTGACCTGATATTCCCTCACCACTGCCTTCCCCTCATAATGTGGTAAAACCTCTCATTTGATGGTTTCCTTGGGGACAAGGCTCTAAACCATCACCAAAGAAACATCACCCGAGACCTCCTCCCTCAACTCTCAAAAAATGGTCTCAACTACTTGAGGTGTGAAGGAGGAGTGAGACCTCAATCTGGAAGTCATAGTCTCCAAACTAGTCAATATAGTAGCACATGTATCTCTATATATACCATCCACTGAAGACATACAAATAGACTCTTTAAGTCGAGCCATCTCTATGTCAGCAATATGAAAAATAGTCTACATATCAAGAGTCTGAGGTTCACCCTGAGCGGCCATCTAGATACATAACATGTGAAAGCTAAGTGTTAATAATTAAGTACTTGATTATATGTTATAACTGCATGTAAAATGGAAACAAATATATAAATATATAAAATTATAGGTCTTATTAGGTCACGTAAGTGGTCTTATTAGGTCTTAAGGGTCCTAAGATGTACTAATTAGGTCTTAAGGGGTCGTAGATAACATAAGAGGTCCTAAGGGATCCTAAGGGATCCAGATAAGAGTCCTAGAATGTTAATGGGTCGCAAGTGCAATAAGTGGTCCTAGAGTGTCTTAAGGGGTCGTGGGTAACATAAGATGTCATAAGCAATAGATAAGGGTCTTAGAGTGTCTTAAGGGGTTGTGGGTAACATAAGAGGTCCTAAGGTATAGATAAAGGTCCTAGAGTCTCTTAAAGGGTCGTGGGTAACATAAGTGGTCCTAGAGTGTCTTAAGGGGTTGTGGGTAACATAAGTGGTCCTGGAGTGTCTTAAGGGGTTATGGGTAACATAAGTGGTCCTAGAGTGTCTTAAGGAGTCATGGGTAACATAAGAGGTCCTAAGGTTTAGATAAGAGTCCTAGAGTCTCTTAAGGGGTCGTGGGTAACATAAGTGGTCCTAAAGTGTCTTAAGGGGTCGTGGGTAACATAAGTGGTCCTAGAGTGTCTTAAGGAGTCGTGGCTAACATAAGATGTCATAAGCTATAGATAAAGGTCCTAGAGTGTCTTAAGGGGTCGTCGGTAACATAAGTGGTCCTAGAGTGTCTTAAGGAGTCATGGGTCATAAGCTATAGATAAAGGTCCTGGAGTGTCTTAAGGGGTCGTGGGTAACATAAGTGGTCCTAGAGTGTCTTAAGGGGTCATGGGTAACATAAGTGGTCCTAGAGTGTCTTAAGGAGTCATGGGTAACATAAGATGTCATAAGCTATAGATAAAGTTCCTAGAGTGTCTTAAGGGGTCGTGGGTAACATAAGATGTCATAAGCTATAGATAAGGGTCCTAGAGTGTCTTAAGGCATCGTGGGTAACATAAGAGGTCCTAAGGTATAGATAAGAATCCTAGAGTGTCTTAAGGGGTCGTGGGTAACATAAGAGGTCCTAATTACAGGACTAATTGGTCATAATTGGTTATAATTGGTCATATTAGGTCCTAATTGGTTCTAATTGAGTCTAATTAGGTCATAATTGGTTCTAATTGAGTCTAATTAGGTCCTAATTAGTTCTAACTGGTCATAATTGGTTCTAATTAGTCCTAATTGGTCCTAATAGGTCTAACTGGGTCTAATTAGGTAGATAATTGGGTCCTAAATTTTGTTCCTAATAGGTCTTGTTGACACCAAAAATTTCAACTCCTAAAGGAATAGGACGTCAACGAAGTATAATACATATTGGTCATATTTTATAAATCTCCTTTGATAAAAAGATTAAAATAGATAAAAGGTGTATGCATTTATTGTTTCCACTCTCATGTATTAGGTTGCAAATGTTTCATCTTATGCATTTTTGTTGCTTGATATTGATAATTTGAAAAATAAGAAATATCTATATATAATTAGGCCAAAAAGGCGGCGAGAGGGAGTTGAACACTAAACCTCTCGAGCTGACCTTTTTGCCTACATACCTAATCCCTCACCCCTAACCAACTAGTCTACATTATTCTTCAAGAGGATTAGGAGAAAGTATTTACTTATTTTTATTGTATGTGCAGGTGAGAGATCATAATAACCTTTCACACAGGGAGTTATCTACCTCTTAATCACTTTTTGTAATAATATGATTATTATCTATTTATATATTGTTTTAATGATATAAGGAAAAGGAATGGGGAGAGGGAGTTGAACACTCGACCTCTCGACCCATTCCTTCTTTCCTACCTAACTACCCAAACCTATTCCCTTAACCAACTACTCTACATTATTCTTCAAGAGTATGTGTAGAAATAAATATATAAATATAAGATAATTGTATTTCTCTTTTAAAATAAATTATTAAAATTAATATTATTTGTTAGGGGGAACTTCAATATTTTAATTAATTATTTTAAGTTATATGATTCGGTTAGTTTGTTATTTAATTAATTTATTTACCAAATAACTTAACTCTTCTCCATTTTCACATTTTCACCTATAATTAGTATGAAGTATTAATGCTTTTAGGATGTAGAAAAATTATTAGTATTGATCTTTAATTGTACATGTTTTATAGATTCAATTTTATATGTTAGGGTTGAATGATGATAAATTATTTCCCTACATGTAGTTTCTCATGTTTATGTTAATTTTAGGGTTTCGATGGTTTTTCTTTATTTTTTATATTTGATTTTTCCTCTTTAACATTGATACTTCTACTAACATAATGAATAAATTTTATTCAATTAACGTGAGAGATTGTATGTTTTTAGGGTTGACTCTTAATTTTAATTCTTAATCCCTAAACGGTAATCTCTTTATTTATTTTTTATTTTTAGGTTTAGGGTTTGTTATTTACTTTTATGAGTAAGTTTATTCTTTTGATGTACATTAGGGTTGTTTAGAAAGGTAAAATTTATATTCCCTAATCATGTATATTTTAACAATTAATAAATTTTTCATATTTTAAATATCTTTAGGGAATTATTTTGTGAGCTTAATAAATTAACCTTTGAGTAAATGAATTTTATTTTAGGGTTAATATCATTTAAGGGATTCTATTTTAGAATGAATGCAATATGCTTTATTTTTAAAATAAAATATAACTATGAGAATATTGTTTTTATGTATCTCATTGTGTGAATGTTTCACAATTTAATAAATTTTGTGTGTGAAGGATTTCATTTTATTTTACTTGTTTTTCAAACAAGTATTATTAAGTAATAAATATTTTATAAAATTAACACATCATATAATGTTTTTATTATAAACTAACATTGGTCAATTTTATGTGTGTAGGAAATTAAAGAACAAATTATTATGCATGGAATTCATAAATTATGAGGGATATTTATCTCGAACATACATTTTAGTGTTTTATTTTGTATTTTTAGGGTTAGTTACATGATTAGGTCCTGTGAAAGGGCATGTCCTTTCACAGGAAACTATTGAAATGTATATTTATAATCAGTCAAATTAAAAACAAGAGACAATTCTATCACGGCAAAAAAAGATACATATTTTTCACATAGTGAAATCCAATGTTTCAGGACCTTAAACACGGATATCTGATAAGTGCCTTTACCTCATTAATTGTATAGTTTTATCGTTCAATCAATATTTTGGATCACTCTTTGAACAGGGTGTCTTATTATGTTCTCTATGTTATGCAAATTTTTTATGATAAATTTATGCAATTTGAATAACGATGTCATGATCTGAGAATCTATGTTGTTTCCTTTGGGCTCTTAAGCTGAGTTAAAAACCATAGGACCTATTGTACTAATTTTCATAAATTTTTGTTTAAATAGAGGCTAATAGGGTGATAGTCTCATTTCTGCAGAAACGAGTTACTTCAAAACTATCTCTAATTACTTTAACATTGAATGCATACAACTCTATTTTGATATTGTATCAGGCACTGGTCTATCTGTCTTAGGAAATTATCATTCATTTCATTCTGTGGAACATATAGACTAAAATATACTATTTCTTCTTGTAAAACACTAAATTAGGGTTAGTATTGATTTGTAGCATTAGTATAAAATATCAATCTATTTTACCATTAGGATTACAAACTGCTTTCTCCTCCAAGGGTTAATAACCCCTTTGGAAGGATTTTGTTGATTCCGCACATAGTTTGTGCAGTTACTTAGTGTATACATGTTAGGCCTACCAGCCTTGGTTCAAACAAACCAGAATTGCAGAGGCATTTATCATGCATGTTAGTTGGCCTCAAAACGACCAACATTTTTGAGCCCCAACAGGTCCTAATTGGTCTTGGTATAGTTAGGTCTAGTTAAGTTTAATAGGTCCTAAATTTTGTTCCTAATAGGTCCTAATTGGTCTAGTTACCTGTCTAATTGGTCCTAATAGGTCTAGCTAGGTTTAGTTAGGTCTATTTGGACCTAATAGGTCCTAATACATCTAATTGGTCAAACTAATGTTGGTTAAAGACCTAATAGGTCTAATTGGTCCTAATAGGTCCTAGTTAGGTCTACTTGGTCCTAATAGATCTAGTTTTCTCTTTAAGTAGAGAAACAACTTAGACATACCTTGTTTCCTAATATGACCTAATATGAACTATTAGGACCTAATACATGACCTAGAGTGTCTTAAGGGTTCGTGGGTAACATAAGAGGTCCTAACGTATAGATAAGAGTCATAGAGTGTCTTAAGGGGTCGTGGGTAACATAAGTGGTCCTAGAGTGTCTTAAGGGGTCATGGGTAACATAAGAGGTCCTAAGGTATAGATAAGAGTCCTAGAGTGTCTTAAGGGGTTGTGGGTAACATAATATTAATGGGTTGTAGATGTGATAAGTGGTCTAAGTGGTCCTAGGACATCCTAAGATTCTTTAATGGGTCTTGGGGGTCCTAAGGTTTCATATTTGTTTTAAGATTTCATAAGGGATCTAGATAAGATGTCATAAGCTAGAGTGTCTTAAGGGGTCATGGGTAACATAAGATGTCATAAGCTATAGATAAGGGTCCTAGAGTGTCTTAAGGGGTCGTTGGTAACACAAGAGGTCCTAAGGTATAGATAAGAGTCATAGAGTGTTTTAAGGGGTCATGGGTAACATAAAAGGTCCTAAGGGGTCCTAGGTTACATTAGTGGATCCTCGTATGTATTAATTGAATCTAAGATACATAAATGTGTCATAGGACAACCTAAGATATGTTAATGGGTCTTCAAGATCCGAATGGGTCATATATGTCTTAAAATGTCCTAAGGGATGTATAATGGTCCAATAATATTAATGGGTCGTAGATGTGATAAGTGGTCTAAGTGGTCCTAGGACATCCTAAGATTCTTTAATGGGTCTTTTGGTTACTAAGGTTTCATATTTGTTTTAAGATTTCATAAGGGATCCAAATAAGAGTCCTAGAATGTTAATGAGTCGTAGGTGCAATAAGTGGTCCTAGAGTGTCTTAAGGGGTCGTGGGTAACATAAGAGGTCCTAAGGTATAGATAAGGGTCCTAGAGTGTCTTAAGGGGTCGTATGTAACATAAGAGGTCTTAAGGGATCCAGATAAGAGTCCTAGAATGTTAATGGGTCGTAGGTGCAATAAGTGGTCCTAGAGTGTCTTAAGGGGTCGTGGGTAACAATGAGTCCTAGATGTGTCTTAAGATAATGTAAGGGATGGATAAGGGTTAGGTAGAGTGTCTTAAGGGTTTGGGGGTAACATAAGATGTCCTAAGGGGTCCTAGGTTTCATTAGTGGATCCTCATATGATCTTAATTGAATCTAAGATACATAAATGCGTCCTAAGACAACCTAAGATATGTTAATGGGTCTTGATGATCTGAATGGGTCATATATGTCTTAAAATGTTGTAAGGGATGTATAACGGTCCAAAAATGTTAATGGGTCGTAGATGTGATAAGTGGTCTAAGGGATCTTAGGTTACATTAATTGATACTAGTATGTCTTAAGGGTTCTTGCGGGCAATGATACTAGTATGTCATAACCGATACATAATGGTCCTAGAATGTTTTAATGGGTTGTAGGCCTCATAATAGGTCCTAAGAGATCATAGGTTACATTAATTCATCCTAGAATGTCTTAAGGAGCCTTGAGGGAAACAATGAGTCCTTGTATGTATTAATGGAACCTAACATGTACATCAATGGATCATAGGACATCCTAATATGTATTATAAGATCTTGAGATTCCTAAGTGATCCTAAGTGTCTTAATATGTCATAAGGGAGGAATAAGGGTCCTAGAAACTTACTGTACTACAATTTTTTAACATTTTCTAACATACTACTAGATCATTTTCAAAAATTTAACTACAATTTTCTAAGATTTTTACAAACTAAAAATTATTTAAAACAAATAAGTAACTAATATTTACTAAAAATGCGTGTACATGTGAGAGAGAGAGAGAGAGAGAGAGAGAGAGAGAGATTCCTAATATTTACAACTTTAAACTTAAAATTTAACATTTTCTAACATTTCTAACTTTAAACTTAAAATTTAACATTTTCTAACTTTAATCTTAATGTTTTCTAACATTTTCTAACATTTCTACTATGGTTTCTAATGTTTTGTAAATATTTTCTAACAGTTACTAACAATTTCCTACCATTTTCTAACATATTCTAACATTTATACTACAATTTTTAATATTTCTATCATTTTCTAATATTTAATTATGATTTTCTAACATTCTACTATTAATTTCTAACATATTAGATAATATTTAACTACAAATTTCTAACATTTCTACAAATAAAAAATTATTTAAAACAAATAACTAACTAAAATAAATATAAAACATATTATTTACAATAAAAATGAGAAAAATGTGTGTACCTGATACTGCTAACAATATGAAGACATCGAAAAAACTCAGGAGGTGTTGGCGTGCTGAGGTACTTTTCTCCAAGGCCTAGGGTCCGCAAACAGTGACAGTGACAATGAGAAAAAAAAAATGCCAAAAATTTATAAAGCATCCGGCCCAAAGGGGCTTCACTCGAAGCCCCTCTTCGCACGAAGACCCCTTCGTAGAGTACTTCATGCGAAGAGGGGTCTTCGCAAGAAGACCCTTGGTTGGGGTACTTCGCGCGAAGTGGGTCCACCACTTCACGCGAAGTATACACTTCATATGAAGGCTCCAAAAAAAAATTGTGGATTCCCGATTTTGTTCATCCCTAAAAGTGGGACACAGCTTCGTGGATTCACCCTAGTACTACTCCAACTCAAGCATGCTTAGCCATCAAGTTTCCTCCAAGATTAAGCCCACTTACCTTGCTATCCCATTTGAAAAACCTTCAGCAAGTGTTGTGCCTTATGAACCATTCATTATAGAGCCCCTTTAGCTCATTAATTGATAAGTAGGAGATGCAATGAGTGTAAAGTGTTCCATTCCTCTCATGAGAGATGGGTTCTTGGAATCACTACTCATGAAATATGAGTCAATGAGTTTGACTTGAAAACTACATAATTCAATCCTAATAGTAATATCACAATTTGACCTGTTGTGGAAAATATCTCCTACTTATCAATTGTTGAGCTAAAGGGGCTCTATAATGAATGGTTCATATGACACAACACTTGCTGAAAGGTTTTGCAATTGGGGTAGCAAGCTAAGTGGGCTTAACCTTGGAGGAAACTTGATGGTCAAGAACACTTGAGTTGGAGTATTACTTAGATGGGTGATCTCTTGGAAAGTCCCAATGTCTCACCTTTATGAGCATTACCTAGATGCAATGAGTGTTAAGTGTTCCATGCATTCTCATGAGAGATGGGTTCTTAGAACCACTACTCATGAAACATGAGTCAATGAGTTTGACTCAAAAACTACACAATTTAATCTTAGTAGCAATGTCACAATTTGTCTTGCTATGGAAAATATCTCCTACTTATCAATTGATGAGCTAAAGGGGTTCTATAATAAATGGTTCATAAGGTTCAACACTTGTTGAAGGTTTTGTAAATGGGGTGGCAATCTAAGTGGGCTTAACCTTGGAGGAAACTCGATGGTTAAGTGTGTTTGAGTTGGAGTAGTACTAGGATGGATGACCTCTTAGGAAATCCCAATGTTTCACCTTTGTGAGAATCACCTAGATGCAATGAGTGTTAGGTGTTCCATTCATTCTCATGAAAGATAGGTTCTTGGAACCATGACTCTTGACACGTGTGTCAATGAGTTTGGCTTGAAAACTACACAGTTGAATACAATAGAAATAATAAAGCTTGACTACTTGTGGAAAAGATCTCCTACTTAACAATTCATGAGCTAAATGGGCTCTATAATGAATGGTTCATAAGGTACACAACTTGAAGTTTTTGTGAATGGGGTAGCAAGCTAAGTGAGCTTAACCTTGGAGGAAACTTAATGGTTAAGAACAATTGAGTTGGAGTAGTATTGGGATGGGTGACCTCTCGAGAGTGTCTAATGCTTCACCTTTGTGAGCATCACCTAGATGCAATAAGTGTTATGTGTTCCATTCATTCTCATGAGAGATTAGTTCTTGGAACCACTATTCATGAAACACAAATTAATGAGTTTGACTCAATATACACAGTTGAATCTAGATAGCAATATCACAATTCGACTTTCTTTGGAAAATATCTTCTACTTACGAAATCCATTTTCAAATATTTGTCAACTCTTAATTCACATTTTTCTCTCCCCAGATCAATTTGTACTCATTGATTTGACCTCTTGGAACCCATGTATTAAATTTTCTAATTCATATATATTGCTAAAAAATTAAATTACTTTGTTGAAGATGACATCACAATTGAGTCCTCTTCACTATCTTAGTTTACCCAAATCATATTAAGATGAATTTTTTTGTTGTCTATGTATGAGGTTCTTCTTTTATTGTAATTTCAATCTTGTGGAGTATAATTTTTCTTTAAAAGACCCCTAAAATAGTAGAACAATTGAAATTATTAAAATAAATACAAATAATAGAAGTGTTATTATTTGTAGACAAAATCCCAAACAGAAACTCTTGATTTTTCTCCAGTCTATTGGTGTGAATTTATGAAAAAGAAGCTCCAGTGAAGCTTCCAAAAATAATAACAAGCCACCTATCGATGAAGAGATAGATGTAAATTTCCATCTTTAGAAACAACGGCCCACAAAGTCTTATATGTCATTTTCCTGAATAGTTATTTCATCTTCTAGCTTATGTCGTGAGAGTGCTTTAAATACAAAATAGATATTGAAGTCTAAGGCCCATCTAATAGCATAGTAGACCCAATTCAAACACTTTTGAGTATTAAAATTTCACTCCAAAATATGACAATGATCAACTGTATCAGATAATCATGTGTGGTATATGGAAAACACTAAGAGATTCTTCATGTCTAACTTCTTCTCGTCATCTCAGAGAGCTCAATAGTCACAGGGACCGCTACATATGTCTACAACTCAAGAAAGGGTCCAGATGGAGGAATCCAACCTTCTATTTATGTGCGAATAGAATTATAACCCCTGGCTAAAACATTTAGTAAATTAATTTGCGACAAGCAATGAAAGGTTATCTTACCTACACTAGCACTTGCAACTTTGAGGGGTGCAATGGTTACTCCGATAGTAAAATATATATTAAATGATGATATTGTGGTATGTTTATGGATCTCTATCCCTCTCTCTTTCTATATATATATATATATATATATATATATATATATATATATATATATATATATATATATATATATATATATATATATATATATATATGTGTGTGTCTCTCTCTAACTCAAACACTTTCCCTATGTACCTTATCCCTACATTTATATTTTTCTTACACACACACATAGATACTCCTCTCTCCCTATCTCTATCTTATCTTACCCCTCTCTCTATCTATATCGCATTTCCTCTATTTCCCTTCAATCTAATCTATCTATCTATCTGTATGTTTGTTTGTCTATATATCTATCACCTCATCTATCTTTATCATTCTATCTCTTTATCTCCCCCCTCTCCTCTTCCTATTAGTCTATCTATGTAATAACCACCCTAGTACCTTGATATTTTGGATTGATAGGATTATTAAATTTGAGTATTATGAATTCTATGTTTTGTTTATTTTGATTAGATGATGAGACATTAGGAGTATATGTTTAGATAATAAAATTGTTTTATGAAAGTAGTAAATGACTTACAGTTTTAGCATGGCATTTTGTTTATATGCATTATTATATTGTTTATGAAGATGACTCATTTCTTGTTTTACATTATGGAGTTATGATTATTTTGAATCTAACCATACTAATCCAATTATGTTTTGATATCAATATTGTCTAATATGCTTGTGGGATAAGGGAAGGCAACCGTAGTCACTTCTACAAGAGATCCACATGATGTCGCACTCTCCCTCCTTGTCTGTCAATACATGTGTGTGTGTGTGTGTGTTTCTCTCTATTGGATGATGCAGGATGCAAGTACCAGTCATTAACCTCACCTAGCTACACAGGTCAGAGCATGTCCTCAAATCCTCAAACATTGTTGTGTGGAGATATTGCCAAGATACTCTCAAGGAACCCTTGTTGACTTAGGTTCATGTTTAGGAAGTCACCTTTTTTGGGGATTTGGGCAGTATCATTATCTGATTTTGAGATTTATGTTTTGTTAGTAGGATATGTTTTTATTGTTCCAATTTGTGTGTTGTGTTTTATGCTTCTCAATCTTTTTGATAAATATAAATTTGGATGTATTAAATTATGTGGTTTAATTTATTATATATGTGTATGTATATATGGGTGCACACATATATACCTACGTGTATATAAATATATATAGATATGTGTTTTTGCATGTATGAATGTATTTTTATGATTGTAGAATAAATAATGTAAGTATAGAATAAAAATAAAATAAATAAAAGTAATAAATCACTTAATTAGTAAAACTAGCTTGTCTAGGAGTTTTGACCCTGAGAACTCCTAGGAGTTACGCTAGTTATTTTACCATTGGGCTATATGAGTTACTTGAGAATTCTATTTACCTTTAACATAATTATTGTCTTGGAAAAGTAAAATGAGTTAATTAAAATTAAAACCTTTAATTAAGGTTCACATGAATTGTTTTAATTTTGGGAACCAACTATAGTAGTTGGAGTATTTGCTTCCCGTAAATAAACTCCTCCAACCATATGGTTGGCTATTTGTATTAGGGGAAATGGATAATTTAGGGATGAGAAGAAAATTTGAGCGATTTGGGGTTTCAGGAAGAAAAATTTGATAGATTGATTCGGAGAAGAAGTTTTAGACCAAAGATATAGTTGGAGTTAGGAGAATATTTGTGAGGAAGGAGGTGTTTGGTTTCAAAAGGAGTTAGAATTATTTTGCAAAAGGAAAACCATCATCCTGAAGCCTGGAAGGAAGGTGTTGGTTCATACGGGAAGCTAAGGACTGCTCAACATTGGAAGGCTTTTCTCCAATACATGACTCTAGGTAGGATCTGGAACCAGGAAGAATGTGTGAATGTATGAAAATGTGTGTGTGTGTGTGTGTGTGTGTTAAAACAAATATATTATATTCAGTTTTTTGTATTGTATTCTTTGTTAATTAAGTTGATTTGATTAGGAAATGGGTGTTTGAAATGTGTTTTGGGATAATCTAGAAGAATGATGGATTGATGGTAGAATTACTCCTTTTGAAATTCCTTCCTAGGAGGTTTATTGTTGACATTATGGATGTAAGGAAGTTCATTTCTCTGTATATTTATGGTTTTGGAAAGTTTAAGAAGTTTTAAGAGGGATTAGGAAGTCATGTAAGTGTTTTTCCTTTTTAAATTTTAATACAATTTTCTATCAATGTTTTGTTCATAGTTTTAGTTTTTGATTAAATGGGGGGATGTTGTGAGTTGGAGAGGGGATTAGATGTTTTACTGAGAGACATTAACCAGTTCTATCTTAGAAAACCTTCCCCGAACCCTCTTCATACTTTATATGGGCTACAAATTCAATTTGGAAGCAATTCTAGATGTTTTTAAGCAGGATCTCGTATGAGTAAAGATCTCTGGTCATGAATACTTGTAAGTTACCCTATGGGAGTAATCTTAATAGCCTATGGGAATACTTGTATGGGAATTAGGAGTGTTAGAATTCAATTCGGGCACTTCGTGGTGTGGGATTTGGTCTGTATATCTTAGTTTTTGGTCATGATCCTTGTTTGCATCATTTTGTCTCTCTGAATGTTCAGTATACTCCATGAGGCTATCATGAAGTGGTAATTAAGGTTTCTTTTGTTTGAAATCCTTTGTTCTTGCTCTCATTTTGCATATGGTAAAGGTTAGGACTCATCCCGAGGGTCTAAGTACATAGGAGAGTTTCTTAAACCTATGGAATAGATAACTTGGAGTGTTTTCATTTCCTTTATGGCATGTTTTGGGTAGGGAACTAGGTACCCTAGATGAGCGGCTCACCATAGGTTTCAAGACCCAAAGTGGTTTCCAAGGGATCCTATGGGTGAGTTCTTAATCAAGTGATAACCATAAAATGAACTTGGGAGGGGGGTTTCTAAAAGATAATAAAGATATGTAATGTTATAGTCCACATAGACCTATTGGAGTACTGGGACCATGGGTAACCACCAAGGTGGATCCTTAACATAAAAAGGGGACCAGGGTTACATGGTTTCCAGGGTGGATCTCAATACACAGGTTGTGTGATGACACTCACTTAGATGGTATTCTAGAACCTTAACCTTTGTTTTGTAGCATGGTGATATTTTTTATGTTTTTACCCTTTCTCTTTTGGTATTTGAGTGAATGGTTTCATTTGCCTTAGATTGACGTGAGACTTGTGAATACATTGGTTATATCTCCTAGCATGGGGGGTGGAACTTAACAAGTTCCACATGGTTGGGTGGCAAATCTTTTTTGAGGTGTTGTTCGTGGTTCGTGTTTTGGCTTGGATTTAGGATTTGGATGGAGATGAAAATTTCCACATCTGTATCATGTACTTCTATCTATTGTAATTTAAAATGTAAAGATCAATTGTAAGCCTTTTGGGCAATTTGATGTAATTGTGTTAGAAATTGAAAGAAAGAACCAATGTATTTGGGAAGAGTAGATTTAGGAATATCAAAAAGGGAATGTTTATTGGTAACTTGGAATATTGTAATAATTGTGTAATTTCTATCCTATTTCTCTTATGAATCTTCAAATGAAAATTGAAAAGTAAGGATTTTTAAATTGCAATTTTATCTATGTTTTGTAAAGCACAGATGAATTATGTGTAGGACATGGTATTTAAGAAAGAAACTAAAAGATGAAGGGATAAATGTACTTAAGCTAATGAAGGAAGTAATATGTTATTTGTTCCTATCTCTTTTCTAAAAAAGTTAAGTGTTATGTAAAGTAGGTAAGGAAATGAATTCATTAAGTCGGTTAATTGAATTAGTGGTTTTTAATAATAGTATCAAACGTTAAGTTAACCTTTAAGGACATGTTCATATGTAGGATTATCAAATAATTTCTTAGTAATGTTTTTTTTTAAAAATTGCTGAAAAAAAAAATGTTAAAAAAAAATAGTTACTTTTCTTTGTACTTTAGACCTTTTCCTTATGGGTTCCCTGGCGAGGATGTTATATTTGGTATCAAAGCCTTGGTTGCTACACTGGGAGATCTAGGTTCTATTTTTGTTTAACTTAGTCACTCCTCATTACCTAAAGGTCAACTAGATACCTATACTTATGTTGTATCACTCTTCCAGGATGCCTCCCATCACCTGTGGAAGAGCTAAGGAAAGAGTTCAAGATTCCTCCTCTAGATCCCAACAAGAAAGTTCCCATGGGGATGATGAGAGAGAAAAAAATCACGGTAACCATAGGAATGAGAATCAGAGTAATGACTCCAAGGGGGCTCAAATGAGACAACTCATGCAACAAATTTTGTAAAGGCTAGACACCATTGAAAGTAATGTGAATGAGGAGGAGGAAAACCTTCACCATAATAATTGGAAAGAGATAAAAGCCCTAGGTTGCCACACTGGGAACTTTGGGACTCGTAGTTGGCCTATTCATAACACTTAAATGTCTTGTGTTGCTTCTTTTGATGTTTTACTTATTTTAACAAACTTGAATACTAGACATGAAAGATATGTTTTATGTATTCCTACTATATTATTTTTACAAGAGTACACCTTTTCTTCAAGAAACGATATGTCTAATCAAATTACTTATGTTTTTGCATTCTAGGGTCCATGTGGCTCAAAAATGGTAATGAATTCTTATTGTAATCATATACTTAGAACATCTCAAAAGTAGTAGGGTAAGTTGTTTTGAAGTTGATCCTCTCTCCTGATCGTATCATGTTATCATAAATGCTTGCCAAGATAGTTTCCAAGTTGATTTGAAAAGTTGTATACTTAACTTTCCTTTAAATGCTAGTTAAGTTCATGATTTGTTATGACTAATTGTTTATGCTAGTTAATGTGAATTTACAAGTCATAATTGAAGTGTTTTGTATTTCTAACAGGAAGCAAGACATGATTATAGTGGTACTCATTTTCATAGGGCTGAAAGGATGATAGTGTTGCATCATTAAAAAAATATGTTTAGTAAGTTCATATAAGAGTTGAAATCTTTTATTTCTTCCCCAAGAACTTAGGAACTTACGTAAATATATTTCTTTGGAAATGGTATAACATGGTTTTAGGTAATTTTTTATATTTCATAGATATGGTAAGAGTAAGAAGTATATCCCTCGCATATACGAATAAAAGCACAATAAGTTGTCACCCTTTTACAAAGGAAAAGGCTAACAAAATCAAAGTTGTTCAACTTCAATAGTATAAAAATGACATTTATGTTTGGAATTTGAAGATCATGTAAACTAATTAAATGTGATAAAATGGATGAAGTTTATGATTAATAATTTTAATAATTTTTTGAATAAGAATTGATATATTTTTTTTATTTTTAAAGACGACTAAAAATTAGGGGTCTAGTTCCCACCAAAAAATTATATGTAAATAAACATTTTTTCTCCTAATTTCAAAATATGTTGTTAATGACATATATAGCTAGCGCATGAAGAAATAAAAATTGGTTTGTGACCCTTTATTTTCTCTTTTATAAAAATTCAAATTCCAACTTGCTGAAATCGACAATTTTCATCTCGCAACATATTTTTCACAACAAATCTATCCCAATCAAAAAAAGAAATATATATTCTTGAAGAGGATACTCTCCTCTAGTGCACCATATATTTTTCAAATTTATTTAATATGATTTACTATTTTTTTCTTTATCTGAATCAGCATCTCCTTGACTGTTAAAATGCCTACTTGCAATATTTTTTAATTACAATAAACTATGTCTAATTAAAACACTATAAAATCCATATGAGGATATTCTTGACTCTAATCTCTACAAAAGGGTATTTTTTTATTTTTAAAAAAATATCATTAAAAAGATTAGGAGTTATTGAAACGCCACTTTTATGAAATAATTGTATTTTTATGGTAATTGGACCCAAAGTGGTATAAAACATGCATTTAATAGATATTTCCAATTGGAAAAGTTAAAGTACTTATCAAACTTAGCTATAATGAATCTAGCTAGACCGTATGTTTGACCAAAATTAATTTTTAGTTAGAAATACTAAAATCCAGCTATGCTGATAAGTTAGCCTAAAAGGTGACACCCGATTGTGCTTTTACCCATACCTTCTTAAAGTAATAAATTGAAGAGAAAAGAATAAATCTATTGATAATAATCAAATGTGTCTCTCCCTTCCTTTTTAAGGAATAAGTTTAAAGGACTAAATTTCTTAGGAAAATCAATGTGTCATTAAAATGAATGTGCTTAATTAGAGGAAACCCTTGGATAAAGGACCTATGTCCCCAAGGTTTTGACGTAATAAATAGGATTGTAGTACACATTTTGTTGAAAGGAGAAGTGTTTTATTTATATGGTAAGAATTTTGAATTATATGTGATCCATGTTATTTGCATAAGTTAAACAAATGTAAATTGCCAATTATAAAGGAAGAGTATGACGTTAAATAAATGAATTATGGTATAAGTATAAAAGGAAAGGAAATGGACTACCTGCCCTACAGAATTAAAGTAAGATTTTTATTAAAATAATTTTTAGTAAGTGTACCTTTTTGCTAAATGTCTAGTAAGGGGTTAGGATCCTAGATGAGTATTATAAAAATAAATTCTTGTAGTAATTAGATGCTAAGTTGGCATTTTGTGTGTGAATTGTGAGTATCAATTTTGTTCTACGAAACTAACAATCTTATTTCTAGTATTAGGGCATGATGAGTCATCATAAATAGAATAGGTGTATGTTTATCAGAATAGATTTAAGTTAAACATTATATTTTTCTTTTAAAAAAAAAGAAATGTTAGAAGAATGTGTATACATGCATATAAGGATAATAACACATGTGGTTACTCCTCAATGTTCCCCTATTAGGATAGTTGTAAAATTTATGTGCATAAGGCTAATTGGTCAAGAAAGTGTTAATGAAAGCTTTGATTGAATAAAAAGGGTATTCATAGGACTCATGTAACTCTCCCTCTATTAATGAGCCTATGACTATTTTTGAAAAATAGTAAATTTGAATGAACTTTTCATGTTAAATGTTTAGAATTAGGTATATTCATAAGAAAGTGTATAACATATAAGTTTCAGGGATATGAAAGTAGAAATGTAGCTAGTTAATAAGTAAAGCTTGAGATGAAACTCTAACCTAAAGATTCATGGTTAAATTTCTTAGAATTATCTCTAAGTATGGATATAGTTTTGATAATAGAATACTAATAATTGTTATAGTACAATTATAAAAGATGTTTTAGATTACATTCCTTGAAGAATGTGTGTATTAAGTCTTGTATGTAAGTTTTATTGGATATTCTGCTATGGTATACAATATAATTTTAAGGGTAAAAATTAACTTTGTTTCATAAAAGAGATCTATTTTGTGTAATCTAAAAGATTACTCATAGAGAGCTATGTGTTGATGTATGTGGTCAGTTTTGAATATTTGTAAAGTTTTAGTTTTGAATGATTACAAAAGTAGATAGTAGAGTTTTATGTACTCTCATTGGGAAAGAAATGGTCCCCATATCAATTTTGTATTGGCCTAGTATAAAGAATAAATTTTGGACTCCAATTCATAATTTCATGTTATATTTAGGAATCTTAAAATATGTCTTGTTATTGGAAGAACTCCTTACTCATGAGGTGTAAATCCTATCTATTATCTCGATGTTAGACCAAAGTATAAATAATTGCAATATTGTTACTATTTATGAATGATGAATGGATTAGTAATTTCTGACTTCTAGCAATAAGTCAAATCTTAGGGGGGGGGGGGGGGGGGTGTAATGCCCCTCCAACACTAACATGTCCTTGATATGCACATTGGAAGTTAGGAAGTGTTATAGGGACTGGTATGGTTATTTTTACAAGAGTATGATCCTAATTTGAAGTTATTGTAGTTGGAATAGAATTTTAGTATGAGCGTAACCCAATTCTATTCCAACTACAATAACTTCAAATTCTAATTTGGGAAATGATAAATCTCTATAGGCATGTTCCTTCATATCTTTTTATGTGTCCATGATATTTTAGGACCTTGGTGACATGGGATCACATGTTAGATCTATATGTTTCTGTTAGGAATGAATGTTGAATGTTTGGCAATCATTCTGTAGTAGTTGTTGTTGCATTCATGACTATGATTGTCATTGATGTCAACACAGTGATCTTCTGGAGACTTGCAGAGAAGCAGACAAAGTTTGGATTAGCACACGTGGGATTTCAATTGGAGCTATGTGATGTTGAGGATATACTCTTTGATATGTTATATGTCTATGGTTAAGAGTGCAGACAGTAATTCATTTATTCATGGAAGTTATGAGCATTTTGGTGGAAGCAGTATTCAGGCAGTGTTCCTGAGTAGCAGTTTGTGGAAATCGGATGATATCTCCTAATCGTGATGGAATCTAGTTTTGTGTAGTTAAATGGAAGTTGAAGACACATTGATAGTGACATGGATGATAGTGCAAACTTCAAGGTCGCACAAGTGGAGAATTATTGTAGTTGGAAGCCGACAGTTTTGTGTAATTTTGATGTAGCATGTGGAAACTTTTATTTTGTAATTATATGCCGACTCATTTGTAATTATTTGAGTGTGGTATAAAGGAAGGAATGTTTTTCCTTATTGAGTGATGAAGATGGTTGTAATAGTTAGATGAGATGATGTATGCATGAAGTGAAGAAAAGAGCTAAATGTGAAAGCGAATTTGTGAAGGAAGACATGCGAAGTACAGAGATCTAAAATTAAGATCTGGTGTAATAGTGAGTGCAGTTTGGCATAGTCAAAGAAGAGGTAACATATTATTCTATTGATTAATACAAAGATTATTTGGACAATGTGTTCAGTGATCTTACTCTGAAGCTGTTTGGGCAGTGGGTCCTTCTGTCTTCCATAACTCTTAACAGGGTTAGAATCTTTTAACAGGGATTCAAAATCTTCTAACAGGGATTCATATGTACTGAATGTATTTCATAAGACTCCTAACAGAGTCCATCCTTTCACAAGGAATATTTATATTAGTGTATCTTTTGTGGGCATCATTCCCACCAGGGTTTACTCTTTGATCAAGAGGTTCCCTAGTCAACATATATTGTGTCATTGTGTTATTGTGTATGAATATCTTTCTATGGTTGGTAATTATATCGCTTGCATGGTTTAATGTTGTTGAAGTTGATAAAAGTTATAATTATCTGATAACTAATTCACCCTGCCCCCCCCCCCTCTCAGTTATCTTGGTGGACTTTACTTTCTAACAATTGGTATTAGAGCCACAGGTCCTTGAAAAATAAGTTTAACAGCTTAAGGAGATCCATGGTGAATTTTAGGAAAGAAATCCCTAAGTTTGATGGAGTAAATTTTGACAACTGGAAAGAAAAGATGAAGACACACCTACTATGTTTAGGACCAGGTTATTGGTTAATTACAAAGAATGATAAAACTATCATTGAAGAGGATAATCTTGAAACATGTACTATTGATGAGAGAGATCTATTCATGTGTAACATACTTGCAAGAGAAGCACTTTTGACAGCCCTTCTAGAGAATGAGTATAGTCAGGTAAAATGTTTTAAAAAATTTCATGAAATTTGGAATGCTTTACACTCTACTTTTGAAGGTGATGAACATGCAAAAATAGTCAGATTACATAATTGGATATGTGCATTTGAAGATATAAGAATGTTGGAAGATGAATCTGTTAGAAGCTATATTGGTAGAATGTCATAAATTGTTACAGGTATAAAATCTTGTGGAGGATCAAAGACAGAGAATGAAGTGATATGGAAAATTCTGAGAACATTGACTCATGTATTTAAGCAGACAACATAGATGATTCAACAAGTTATACATTGTACTGTGAACTTTACAAGAGAGACTCTTCTTGGAAGATTAGAAGCAATAGAAATGAACCTAAGGTTATCTGGAGACTTGCCTAGAATGGAGATAGCATTTAGTGCTCTTAGTGTTCTCCCTACTTTGTCAAGAAGCATCAGTGTGAGCGGAGATTATGTTGGCAGCAACATATCTAGAAATGAAGAAGACAAGAAGATTGAAGAAGGTATTGCCTTGCTTGTGAAGAGAGAACCAGACGGTAAGAAAATTTTTAAATGTTGGACTTGTTAAGAATATGGTCATTTTGCATCTAAATGTCCTAAGAGAGTTAAAAAGTACAGAAATAATTTCAAACCTAGAAGATCTAAGGAATGTTATTATGCTAATGATGAAGATCTTGAAGCTAGTATAGAGAGAACTCTAAGTGAAAGTGATACTGAGAATAATGATGACATAGGATTTGTAGCAATTAAAGAAGAGAATCTTGAAACTGATGTTAAGGAAGAAAAAGCCTTAGTTTCTCAAGTTGAAAAAAAAGCTGATTGGATTATAGACAGTGGTTGTTCACATCATATGACTGGAGACATGAAAAAGTTCATAAAGTTTAACGAATATGATGGAGGAGTTGTTAGAGTTGGAAACAATTCACCTTGCTTGATTAAAGGTATAGGATCTATTACTCTTGATGGAAAGACTAATACTGATGATGTTTATTTTGTGGATGGATTGAAACATAATCTTTTGAGTGTTGGACAATTAGTTGATAAGGGATATCAAGTTTGGTTTACTGAGAAAACTTGTGTGATAAAAGATAAAGATGGAAATCTAATTGGAACTGGATCTAGAACCAGAGGTAATGTATTTCAGTTGAATCCTACTGAGATGACATGTTTGATTACTAAGATTAATGACAGTTGGTTATGGTATAGAAGGTTTTGTCATATAAACTTTGACAACATTGTGAAAGTAAGTACTACACTTGCAGTAAGGGATTTTCCTAAAATTATGAAGCCTACTAACATGATTTGCAAAGAATGTGTGATGGCTAAACAGAAGAGAAGTTCTTTTCCCAATAAGAAGTTTACATCTGCAGAAAAGTTGGAGATTGTTCATACAGACTTGAGCGGTCCTACCAGGACTAGAGGATTCTATGGAGAAAGGTATTTTATGATTCTTGTTGATGATTTTACAATAATGATGTGGATTGCATTTCTTAAAGAAAAGTCTGAAGCATTTGATAAGTTTAAGATCATTAAGAATAAAGTTGAGAATGAATCTGGAATGAAGATTAAATGTTTGAGATCTAATAGAGGTGGAGAATTTACTTCTAGAGAGTTTAACACCTTTTGTGAAGAAAATGGCATTAAGAGACAGTTTTCAGCCCCTAGAACACCTGAACAAAATGGTATTGCAGAAAGAAGAAACAGATTAGTGACTGAAGCAGCAAGAGCTATGTTATTTGAGAATGATTTGGCGAAGATATTCTGGAGAGAAGCAGTGAACACAGCAGTGTATACAATGAATGGAGTACAAATCAAAGCAGACACAGACAAGACACCCTATGAATTATGGTTTGGACATGCACCCTTAGTTAAGTATTTTAGAATTTTTGGAAGCAAATGTTATATAAAAAGAGATCATGATATTGGAAAGTTTGATCCTAGAAGTGATGAAGGTATATTTCTTGGATATTTTTTGAAAAGCAAAGCCTATAGATGTTACAATAAAAGAACTAAGACTATTGTTGAGAGCGCAAATGTTAAAGTTGATGAAAAGTTCAAAATTTAGGAAAGAATGCTTGATTATGAATTAGATGAAGAAGCTCATCCTAAACCTAAAATTGGATCTACTGAATTATTTTATGAGACTGACAGTGATTTGTTGAATGAAATCCACAGTGAAGTCATTGAAGAACCTACACCTGAAGTGAGATCTGAGACAGTGACACCTAACAAGAGTTTTTCAAGAAATCATCCTATTGGGCAAATTATTGGAAGCATCAAAAGAGGAATTCTAACTCGGAATAAGGTACAAGAACAGTTATGTTTGATTTCTCAAATTGAACCTAAAACTACTAGTGAAGCTTGTGAAGATGAAAGTTGGATTAATGCTATGAAAGAACTTGATCAGATTGAAAAGAACAAGACATGGGAATTGGTCCCTAGACCTAAAGATAAGAATGTTATTGGAACTAAATGGGTGTTCAGAAACAAGATGAATGAACAAGGAGAAGTAGTAAGAAACAAAGCAAGATTGGTATGTAAGGGATACTCACAGCAAGAAGGAATTGACTATGAAGAAACCTTTGCACCTGTTGCAAGAATTGAAATAGTACGAATGTTTTTGGCTTATGCAGCTTACAAGAAATTTAAAGTATATCAGATGGATGTGAAGTCAGCATTTCTAAATGGAGAATTGGAAGAAAAAGTCTACATTGAGCAGCATGAAGGTTTTCCTTTGACTCAAGAAGGAGACATGGTATGTAAACTTAAGAAAGCCTTATATGGACTAAAACAAGCACCTAGAACTTGGTATGCAAGATTGGACAAGTATTTGTTAAAGTTGGGATTTACAAAAGGAACAGCTGATAGCAATCTGTACACAAAAGAAATTGAAAATGGTTTGTTGGTTATAGTTATTTTTGTTGATGACATTATTTTTGGAGGAGAAGATGAAGCTAGTGATAAATTTGTTGATGAAATGAAGACTGAATTTAAAATGAGTATGATTGGTGAAATGAAATACTTTTTGGGATTACAGATAACACAGAACAATGATGGTATCTTTGTAAGTCAAAAAAAGTACCTGAATGACTTGCTGAAAAGATTTGGAATGGAGAACTGTAAACCAGTTGGAACACCTATGGTAACTGGACATAAGTTATCTAGCACAGATGAGACTTCTGCAGTGGAATAGAAGAAATACAGATCTATGATTGGAGGATTGCAGTACTTGACACATACAAGACCTGATATAGCACATTCAGTTGGAATTGTAGCAAGATTTCAAGCTGAACCTAGAGAATCACATTATGCAGCAGTAAAGAGGATACTGAGATATTTAAGAGGCACAATGGACTATGGATTGTGGTATGAAAAATCTAATGATTTTACCCTATGTGCATATACAGATGTTGATTGGGGAGGCAGTGTTGATGATAAGAAAAGCACCAGTGGTGGAGCATTTTTCCTTGGAGGAAGATTGGTTTCTTGGTTAAGCAAGAAGCAGAATTGTATCTCACAAAGCAAAGCAGAAGCAGAATATGTAGCAGCAGCAAATAATTGTAACCAGATAATTTGGATGAAGCAAATGCTGAAGGATATTGAAATAAAGTTTGTTGAACATGTTGTCATACATTGTGGCAACACCAGCACAGTTAGTATGTCTAAGAACCCTGTATTACATTCTAAGACAAAACATATAGAGATCAAGTATCATGTTGTAAGAGAGAAAGTTGCTGAGAAAGAAGTTAGACTTGAGTACATAAGTACAAAGGAGCAAATAGCAGATATATTTACAAAGCCTTTGCCTAAGGATACATTTGAGTATCTGAGAGGTATGCTTGGGGTTATGCCCCAACCTACTTTTGAGAATTGATGCAGTTGGTTGCATCCGTCTAGTGGTATATAAGCCTTATCTTTCTTCTGGACTAGATGTTGGTACTTCCTCTATGGGAGAGTATGTGTATCTCAATTGAGTTATGAGGACTCTAGTGAATGTATTTTCTGAATAGTGTCTTTTGACATTGGAGTTGTTGTTGACATGATGATGAGATTTTTGTGATTGATGTCAATGGGGGAGAAGTGTACATGAAAAAACTATTTGTACTATCTGAATAGGAAAATGAAGCAAGATTTAATTGATGAAAAGGATTTGAAATGTTTGTCAGAGCAACAGTATTGCAGTATTGGATTTTTAGAACATTAGATTTTTTTTCATCTATGTTGCCATCAATGCCAATGGGGGAGATTGTTAAGAATGAATGTTGAATGTTTGGCAGTCATTCTGTAGCAATTTTTGTTGCATTCATGACTATGATTGTCATTGATGTCAACACAGTGATCTTTTGGAGACTTGTAGAGAAGCAGACAAAGTTTGGATTAGCACACGTGGGATATTGCAGTTGGAGCTATGCGATGTTGAGGATATACTCTTTGATATGTTATATGTTTATGGTTAAGAGCACAAACAATAATTTATTTATTCATGGAAGTTATGAGCATTTTGGTGGAAGCAGTATTCAGGCAATGTTCCTGAGTAGCGGTTTGTGGAAATCGGATGATATCTCCTAATCGGGATGGAATCTAGTTTTGTGCAATTAAAGAGAAGTTGAAGACACATTGATATGGATGACAGTGCAAAATTCAAGGTCGCACGAGTGGAGAATTATTGTAGTTGGAAGCTGACAGTTTTGTGTAATTTTGATGTAGCGTGTGAAAACTTTTATTTTGTAATTGTATGCCGACTCATTTGTAATTACTTGAGTGTGGTATAAAGGAAGGAATGTTTTTCCTTATTGAGTGATGAAGATGGTTGTAATGGTTAGATGAGATGATGTATGCTTAAAGTGAAGAAAAGAGCTAAATGTGGAAAGCGAATTTGTGAAGGAAGACATGCGAAGTACAGAGATCTGAAATTAAGATCTGGTGTAACAGTGAGTGTGGTTTGGCACAGTCAGAGAAAAGGTAACATATTATTCTGTTGAGTAATACAAAGATTATTTGGACAGTGTGTTCAGTGATCTTACCCTGAAGCTGTTTGGGCAGTGGGTCCTTCTGTCTTCCATAACTCTTAATAGGATTAGAATCTTTTAACAGGGATTCAAAATTTCCTAACAAGGATTCATATGTATTGAATGTATTTCATAAGACTCCTAACAAAATCCATCCTTTCACAATGAATATTCATATTAGTGCATCTTTTGTGGGCATCATTCCCATCGGGGTTTACTCTTTGATCAAGAGGTTCCCTAGTCAACATATCTTGTGTCATTGTGTTATTGTGTATGAATATCTTTCTATAATTGGTAATTATATTGCTTACATGGTTTAATGTTGTTGAAGTTGATAAAAGTTATAATTATCTGATAACTGATTCACCCCCCCCCCCCCCCCCCCCCCCGCTCCCCTCTTAGTTATCTTGGTGGACTTTACTTTCTAATAGTTTCTATGTGAGATACTCCTTATTAATGGTTATGATTACCTTAGATTAATTAGTTATAATCATTTAAGGGTTAATTGTGATACCCACCCTGATGAGACTACTTGTTATACTTGAGACTAGACATGATTGTGATATTTTATCATTTGTGGATTGTGTGTTTCCTCCTTACTAGACTTCGGTGATGAGACCTCAGCTACATGGGAGGATGCTAGAAAACTTAGAGATGCATATCCATATTTATTTGTAGGCTTTCAGGAGCAAGCTCAATTCTAGGGGGAGAGGATGTAATGCCCACCTTAGTACCCTGATCTTTTGGGTTGACAGGATTATTACATTGAGTATTATGGATTATATGTTTTGTTTATTTTGATTAGATGATGAAACATTATGAGTATATGTTTAGATAATAAAACTGATTTATGAAAGTAGTAAATGACTTATAGTATTAGCATGACATTTTGTTTATATACATGAGTATATTGTTTATAAAGATGACTCATTTCTTGTTTTACAGTATGGAGTTATGATTATTTTGGAGCTAACCATACTAATCCAATTATGTTTTGATATCGATACGGTATGATGTGCTTGTGGGATGAGGGGAGGTAGTCGCACTCTCTTTCCTTGTTTGCCACTATATATATATATATATATATATATATATATATATATATATATATATGTATATATATATATATATATATATATATATATATATATATATATGTATATGTATATGTATATATATGTATATGTATATATATATATATATATATATATATATATATATATATATATATATATATATATATATATATATATATATGTATATGTATATATATATGTATATATGTATATATATGTATATATGTATATATATGTATATATGTATATATATGTATATATGTATATATATATATATATATATGGTGTATATATATATATACATATATACATATATACATATATACATATATACATATATATATATATATATATATATATATATATATATATATATATATATATATATATATATATATATATATATATATATATATATGTTGGTGTATATGTTTTTCCTAATTGGATGATGCAGGATGTAGGTACCAGGCATTGACTTCACCTGGCTACATAGGTCTAAGTGTGCCTTCAAATCCTTGAACATTTTTGTGTGGAGATATTTCCAAGATACTCTCAAGGAACCCTTGTTGACTTAGGTTCATGTTTAGGAAGTCACCTTATTTGGGGATTTAGACAGTATCATTATCTTATTTTGAGATTTATGTTTTGTTAGTAGGATATGTTTTTATTGTTCCAATTTGTGTGTTGTGTTTTATGCTTCTCAATCTTTTAGATAAATATAAATTTGGATGTATTAGATTATGTGGTTTAATTTATTATATATGTGTATGTATATATGGGTGCACACATATATACCTACGTATATATAAATATATATAGATATGTGTTTTTGCATGTATGAATGTATTTTTATGATTGTAGAATAAATAATGTAAGTATAAAATAAAAATAAAATAAATATAAGTAATAAATCACTTAATTAGTAAAACTAGCTTGTCTAGGAGTTTTGATCCCGAGACCTCCGAGGAGTTAGGCTAGTTAGTTTACCATTGGGCTATATGAGTTACTTGAGAATTCTATTTACCTTCAACATAATTATTGTCTTGGAAAAGCAAAATAAGTTAATTAAAATTAAAACTTTTAATTAAGGTTCAAGGGAATTGTTTTAATTTTGGGAACCAACTATAGTAGTTGGAGCAGTTGCTTTCCATAAAGAAACTCCTCTAGCCATATGGTTGGCTATTTGTATTAGGGAAATGGATGATTTATGGATGAGAAGAAAATTTGATAGATTTGGGGTTTCAGGAAGAAAATTGTGATAGATTGATTTGGAGAAGAAGTTTTAGATTAAAGATATAGTTGGAGTTAGGAGAATCTCTGTGAGGAAGGAGGTGTTTGGTTTTAGGAGTTAGAAGCATTTTCTGGAAGGACAACCATCATCATGAATCCTGGAAGGAAGGTGTTGGTTCATATGAGAAGTTGAGGAATGCTCAACATTGGAAGGGTTTTCTCCGCACGACTCTAGGTAGGATCTGGAACCAGGAAGAATATGTGAATGTATGCAAATGTGTGTGTTGTGTGTTAAAAAACAATTATACTCATTTTTTTGTAGTGTATTCTTTGTTAATTAAGTTAATTTGATTAGGAAATGGGTGTTTGAAATGTGTTTTGAGATAATCTGGAAGAATGGCGGATTGATGGTAGAATTACTCCTTTTGAAATTCCTTCCTAGGAGGTTTATTGTTGACATTATAGATGTAAGGGAGTTCATTTCTCTGTATATGTATGGTTTAGGAAAGTTTAGGAAATTTTACGTAGGTTTAGGAGGGATTAGGAAGTCATGTAAGTGTTTTTCCTTTTTAAATTTTTATGCAATTTTCTATCAATGTTTTGTTCATAGTTTTATTTTTTGATTAAATAGGGGGATGTTGTGAGTTGGAGAGGGGATCTAGATGTGGTACTAAGAGACCTTAACCAGGTCTATCTCAAAAGACCTTCCATGAACCCTCTTCATACTTTATCTAGGCTACAAATTCAATTTGGACTCAATTCTGGATGTTTTTAAGCAGGATCTCATACGAGCGAGTAAAGATCCATGGCCATGAATACGAATACTACCCTATGGGAGTACTCATATCAGCCTATGGGAATACTCGTATGGGAATCAGGAGTGTTAGAATTCAATTTGGGTGCTTCATGGTGTGGGATTTGGTCTATATCACTTAGTTTTTGGTCCAGGTCCTTATTTACATCATTTTATCTCTCTGAATGTTTAGTATACTGCATGAGGTATCATAAAGTGGTAATTAAGATGACTTGTATTTGACATATTTTTTTCTTTCTCTCATTTTGCATATGGTTAAGGTTAGGATTTATCCTGAGGGTCTAAGTAAACAGGAGATTTTCCTAAATCTAATAAATTACTTGGAGTGTTTTCATTTCCTTTATGGCATGTTTTGGGTAGGGAACTAGGTACCCTAGGTGAGTGGATCACCATAGGTGTCGGGACCCAAAGTGGTTGTCAGGAGATCTTATGGGTGAGTTCTTAATCAAGTGATAACCATAAAATGAACTTGGGAGGGGGGTTTCTAAGAGATAATAAAGATATGTAATGTTATAGTCCACATAGACCTGTTGGAGTACTGGGACCATGGATAACTGCCACAATAGATCCTTAACATAAAAAGGGAACCGGGGTTATTTGGTTGCTAGGGTAGATCCCAATACATAGGCTGTGTGATGACACTCACTTAGATGGTATTCTAGAACCTTAACCTTTATTTTGTAGCATGGTGATATTTTGTATGTTTTCACCCTTGGTCTTTTGGTATTTGAGTGAATGGTTTCATTTGCCTTAGATTGTCTTAGGCTTTGTGAGTACCTTGGTTCTATCTCCTAGCACTAGGGATGGAACTTTACAAGTTCCACATGGTTGGGTGGCAAATCTTTTTCGAGGTGTTGTTCGTGGTTCATGTTTTGGCTTCAATTTAAGATTTGGATGGTGATGAAGATTTTCACTTTTGTATCATGTACTTCTATCTATTGTAATTCAAAATGTAAAGATCAATTGTAAGCCTTTTGGGCAATTTGATGTAATTGTGTTGGAAAATGAAAGAAAGAAGCAATGTATTTGGGAAGGGTAGATTTAGGAATATCAAAAAGGGATCTGTTTATTGGTAACTTGGAATATTGTAATAATTGTGTAATTTCTATCCTATTTCTCTTATGAATCTTGAAATGAAAATTGAAAAGTAAGGATTTTTAAATTGCAACTTTATCTATGTTTTGTAAAGCATAGATGAATTATGTATAGGACATGGTATTTAAGAAAGAAACTAAAGATGAAGGGATAAATGTACTTAAGTTAATGAAGGAAGTAATATGTTATTTGTTCCTATCTCTTTTCTAAAAAAGTTAAATGTTATGTAAAGTAGGTAAGGAAATGCATTCATTAAGTCGATTAATTGAATCAATGGTTTTTAATAATAGTATCAAACGTTAAGGGAACCTTTAAGGACATGTTCATATATAGGATTATCAAATAAGTTCTTAGTAATGTTTAAAAAAAAATAGTTACTTTTCTTTGTACTTTAGACCTTTTCCTTATGGGTTCTTTGGTGGGGACGTTACAATCTATTTAACTACTATCTGTCACTCACCTCATATATCCTTATCATTCTATCTCTTAATCTCGCCCTTCTCCTCTCTCATCTTCATAGTTCTCTCTTTCACATTCGCTTATTTCTCTTCTCTCTTTCTATTATTATTAGACTCAATCTTAAAATTTTATATATACACTCAATCCAAAGATTTTAAAATAAGAAACGACTCGATCTTGAAATGCTAAATACGTCATTACACTTTATCTTAAAATGTGAACTTGAATGATGTGAGATATTATCCTTGTCAAAAATCACCTACAAATATATACCACTACATCCTAATTATCATGATAATTGCCCTTAACGATTATATGAAAAATTCTATATAAATTTTATAAAAATGAAGGTAAAAGACATGATTTAAAAAATTAAATAATATTTTTATTTTATTTTTTTGATAGGTAATAGGCCGAAGCCAAGATCAACAAGGGGCTCAAAAAGACTTGAACCCAAGACCTCCCAATTGAAAAGCTCGCGTTGTGGGGTGTTCCCAAAACTAAATAATATTTAATTCAAAGTTAATTTTTCTTTAAATTTTACAGTCAAATATTTTTTAATTTTAAATTTTTAAAAATGTACACTCCATTAATATAATAGTATATATTAAGCTAATACAAGTATTAATAATTTTAAAAAATCATATTACCCTATAAAATTTAAAATTATCTAAAAAATAATATAAACATTAAAAATTTAAACTATTTAAACATATTTATTAAAAAAACTATTTTTATCAACCTATATTTTTCATGTTAACACTTTGTCTTTATTTTTTATAGAAAGTTGATAAAATATATTTTTTTTAAATAACACATTTCTATCGGACTTTTACGACACTTGTACTAAAGAAGTTCATAATATTGCGGATTTCCACCCAAAAAAAATTGCCTCATGGTAGATGTGTATGTGCATGCCATATGTTAATAGGAATTTAGTCGGCTGGTTAATTAACAAATAAGTTAGTGGAAGGTATTCCCATAGATAGTTTTAAACATGAATACAAGGCTTTATAAGCCACATGACTGTAATGAGAGGTAATTGTGTTTTAAATATAATAGCAATCAATCAATATCAATTTTATAATCACATTATGATATCAATGAAATCATACAAAATTTTAAACATATATGTCCAGCCTTATTAATAACATATATTATAAGAATTGAAATTACTTAAATGATAAACATATGATTTCAACTTTTTAATATAATGTATGATGTCAATTAATATATTATTTAAATTATGTTATCATCTGATTCAATTGTGTGATTTTTTTATATGGAAATCACACTTCGTCATTATTATTTGATGATTTAAAAAAAATTTAGACAAGTGTATCATTGTGAGAGTCTAATAGCTTTGATATTTAAATTATATTTATGTAATTATATAAATAAAAATAAAGATTCATCATAAAAAAGCTCCAATAATACAATATTAAACTTATATAATATTCTGTAGATCACTAAAACTTATAATATTATTTTTAATCATTTATTTTAATTATAAAATTACATTAAAAAAAACATACAAAATTTTAAACATAATAGATTATGTTCTATTAATAAATAAAAAATAATTCCTTTTAAATATATTTATTAAAATCACAATATACTTATAATATTTTATTATTTAAAATAAAAAATTAATAAACAAGTATCACGAAAATTTGATATTCTTAAAAATATATATAGTATTTTTTATCAAAATTAAAAAATAATATACTATATATAAATAAAAAATAAAATAAAAATTTAATTTAAAATTAAAAATTTATTCAATTGATAAATATTTAAACTAAACAAAAATAATGTTTCAAAACTAAAACAAAAATAATATCTTCTTCTAACCATCGGCCACCTTTACCAAGTAATCATCATGGACTAAACCTTAAATAATTTGACTGCTCACCTTAACTATAGTGCAAAGAAAAGAAGGAATTAAAGGGTGGGCTATCTTCTAAAATTAAAATATTGACTCGCTAGGTGTAAACCTGGAAAGATTTTCTTCAAAATGATATCCTCTAATTTCCTTAAGCTTCATCAACTCACTGAAAGCATCGACATTCAACTCAAAAATTATGATTTAAATATTCCTCTTATATATTGAGCCTCATGAAAATCACCTTTTATAATAGTTGGGTTTCATGGTTTTTTTTTTTTTATTTTATGCCAGATAATACAGATATTTATGAAATATTCAAAACACTATCACATAGTTTCAAATTCACGATATGCAGAATATAATTTCTTTATCTTTGAGTTAAGAAACAGAGGTAAGTTTTATTATTTTTTAACATAATTCAAACCTAACTAATTCGTATCCAATGGACTCTTCATAATTTGTCTAGTGGTTTACTCCATCACCAATCCACTCATTAGGAAGAGTTAGGTTTTCGTTAAACTCTTGCCATCGATCTTATGAAGGTTTTCGTCCTTAGAGATCTGCTTAAACTAAAAGCCTCAACTCCCCCAAATTCAACAAGAAATTAATGAAACCAAGATTGTTTGAATGAATCTCTCATTTTTGTTTAATAACCTACTCTTGTGACTCTTTGTTTTGCTTCTACCTACCTCTTCATATCCCTTTCATTTATCTTTTAATTTCGTGAAATGAAGGAAATGACTTTATTAATTTTTCATTAAGCTCATTAAAGTCATTTAATATTTAATTAAGTAATTAAATTAAGTTGTCATTAAATTTATTATATTTCGACAAACTAAAAATTTTAATTATTTAATTAATTTCTAATGTCCTAAAAAGAAGCATTATAGTAAGTATGTGAACTCAGTTTTACAGAGGTTTATCATGTAGGATTCAAGACCATTTATGTGTTCCAGAGTGTAGGTGAAAGTTTGGTGTATGTTATGGTTTATACTAGACTATACCTTACCCAGGCAGTGTGAGTTCTTTCCAAATAAATGTCTAATCTTGGAAAAGTTCATTGTGATGCAGTTGAAATGGTCTTTAGATATCTGAAGGGTACCTCAAAGTATTCCTTAACACTTGTGTTATCATGGTAATATGATATGAGAGAAAATTTCACATGACATTCATGGTTATATGGATTCATATTGGGTAGGTGATATTGATAGTTTAAGATCCATGACTACTTATGTGTTTACCTTATTTAGTGGTGCAATTAGTTGGATGAGTAAGCAACAAGCTATGGTTTATTTTTCCACCATTGATGTTAAGTATATGGTAGCTACTCATGCTTGTAAAGAAGTCATTTAGCTTAAGGGGGTGTATTCTAATATTAGAATAAAACAAGGAGCAATGACAATTTATTATGAAAATTAGAGTGTGATCTGCTTAGCTAAGAATTTAACATTTCATGTCAAGACCAAGCATATTGATGTTCAGTATCATTGTGTCAAAGGTATGGTTGAGGATGGCAGATGAAGTTGGATAAGGTAGAGACTTTCATGGATATTGCAAATTCCTTAACTAAGGATGTGAGCACGTAGAAGTTTAGATGGTGTTTGAAGTCTATGGGCCTCATGGCCTCTAGCAATTGAACTATAGTGTAGACACTCCCTTTGTTATTGCAAGGTTCTCGACAAGTGGGAGATTGTTAGGAAAATGTGTCTCAACCTTGCATTTACATATGACTACTATTTACAATAAATATTCATTTGAACACGAGTTTTCTAAAAACTTTTCCAAAAGCTTCACATGGGCTATATAGGCATGCTGATAAATTTTCATTGCAAGATCGTGTCTAGTTAAATGAAGATATTAAAATTTTCATTTTTGAAGTTGTCAAAGAAATTTTATGGATTCAATTTTAAAGGATTTAGAGAGAAAATGTCTATAACCAGGGTAGTGAGTTACTAGGTTATAGAGTATATTGCAATCTTTCTGGCACTTCAAACAGTTCAGCAATTGGACACCTAGTTCAAAAGTTATGATCTCTGAAAATTGGGTCTTTTGAAATAGGAAATGTAAAAACGCGTTGAACACATAAATGAGATGTAAAAAAGAGTTACATGTGGTGGTGTGTGTTTTGAAACATCATAGGTAATCTTTGATTGGAGATAAGATGGGTGCCACTTTATAAGCAATTTTAAGCCCATTGTTTTGTAATATCATTTGATAGTTTCGTGTATTGTATCTCTTATATATTAGGTGTGTGAGATGGAGGGTATGTGTAAGAGTCTTATAGCTATTCCACTACCTCCTAAGAGTAGCTTTCTCTACAAGTATAATGTAATGTGTTTTTGGTTTCTGATTAATATATTGGGTGGCTTTTGGAGTGTGGGATTTTTCTCCAGGAGGGGTTTTCCTATGTAAATAAATATGTTGCAGTATGCATGTTATTTATGTTATTTATATTAAGTTTACGTAACTGTTGTAAAGACCTGAGAAATTTTTACATGACCTTCCTCTCAAGGTTAGTGTAGGAAGTTGTTTCACTACCTTAATTTTCATACAATGATAATCTCAAAGAGATAAAGTTTTATGTAGGATCCCTTGATCTTTTTAAGCTCTAATGTGATCGACTTGAAGGAGACGATAATTTATAACATCCTTCATGCAAATGCTTTGATTATTAGAGGTCACTAGGATGTTAAATGACATGGCCAAAAAGTGGGTCAACGACAGAGGTGATTTTATTCCCAATTATAAAGGATGCATGTACCTATATCTTAAAGCTCCAAACAACCAACATGTTCAAATTGGTAGCATTTGACATCACTTATAGAACTATCATCACTTGGAAGGAAACTTCCATCTTGGAAAAGGACAAACTCAATCAAGAGGGCATAGAGAAACTTGGGGTTGTGGAGCTATCCATTCAAGGGATTTAGACCTAGATATAATTATTAACATGGTATGGATTACCTTCATGATTTGTTGAAGGTTGCTGGGTACTTTTTACTAATCATTTTCAGGATAAAATAAGAAAGGTGCACCAAGATAAGTCTAAGCTAGAAAAATTGACCCCAACATCCACCACTAAAGAAATGTTAGCTATCCTCAAATTTAACTAGATAAATTCAAGACACTGTAAATACTAGTTGTTCAAGCACGCGAAATATCATATGATTAAACCATTGAGTTGGAGCAAACATATTAGCTCCTTTAAAGGATTAACTTGCCCAAAAGAGAAGAATGACTGTCATTTTGTAGTTTTGATGATTTTAATGAGGCATTGGTAAAGAATTTGACTCTCAACACACACACGCCATTAGATGATCCTTTGCAAATCAAGATCCTACAGCCTATGGAGTTTTTCAATCCTATAAATAAAAATCTAGGATTGAAGCCCCACTATTAGTCCATGTCAATAGTCAATTTTTTGTTTACTAGCATAACAATATTCTATCAAGGAAGCCCCACTATTCCTAATCACACATGTTTGATTTGTAGAGTTGTAACTAATGTCATATGGAACACGCTTGGGACTTCATAAAAGATAAATAATAGTATCACTCTAGATTAACATGTCATTTGATGTACCACCATACCAATGACTTGTGCAATGTGTGACCATCATCTTTTAAATCTCCTCGATGATGCTCCATAGCTGCATAGTTTCCAAATTTGTTACTCCTCCATAAAATATATATGATATCTCACAATTCTAGACCACTTGTGGTAGGATGATTAGTCATCAAAATTTAAAATCCTCTATAGAAACCAATCCAACATTCAAGACTAGTGCAGTTTAATCTTTCATGATGAATAGCGATGAGAATCTGCCTCCCTAGAGCTCTAAGGCGTTATACAATGTAATGCACTTCAATTGAACATGTACCCATGACATATATAGTAAACTTCAACCACTACAAGAAGACGTCAAGGTGTCAAGTTCTCAAAGACATCATTGTCCCCTTAGCTAACACATAGATTTCAACTTTTATTTTTTAGGGAAAGATATCATTATGGATGAGGGTTCCATCTATAAATAGTAACCTATGTGGCTCTTTCCAATTGGTACAACTTCTATAGTTAAGCTATTGGTTCTAATGTGTAAGCTAAGTCCAATGTCAGGTGATACATAATTGATATTTTGAGCCTAAAGCTTGATCTTAGCCCTAACCTCCTCATGGTTGTGCATGGGAGCCTCTATGCATTTTGCCAAAAGTGATTGTTTTCTAACTCTTCTATCTATTTACTTGTTCATTGTTTCATGTGCACTCTTTTTTGTTTTAATACATCGAGTTGTTAATTTTTTCTCTAATTAAGAGGATTTATCTATCCAATATGAACCTTTCATTTGGGTTGTGTTTTTTTTCTACAACTTATCTTCATTTTCCTCGTATTACTTTAGCCTTGACATAGGATATATAAGGACCTAGCTTTTTAACCTTGAATACTGAATTTTGTCCATGTCCCGCACCAACTAGTCTTTTCAAGTATTGGAGTTTATGCATCATGCATTGGTCCTAAACAAGGCCTAATACCTAGGACCTTTCAACAATCAATCTACACTTACTCATTTCTCAAGACAACATTTGGAAATAAATATTGAAGCTACATAACCTCCTTACATATATGAATAGTTTTCATGTACTCATCTTCTTTAGTAAAAATAGCCACCAAATCCTATCTCTTGCTCATTCAACTCACTACACCACCAAACATGTTAAACGCATAACCATTGTTATACCTTCTATTAAACCACATGCCCAATCTTTATCAACAATGCCCTAAATATGCATTGTCATGCTTACATTAAGTCTTCATTAGACAATCAATGAAAAAAAAAAAGATAGAGTGAGATAGAAATGCATACCTGATTTGATAATAAAATAGAATGGAAGACACAAAAAATAAATGTGTGTTTTGGAAGTGGAGATGGAAAAACTATGATAGACTATTGTTACACAATTTTGAAGTGGGTCTAAAATGAAAATGTTGAGTTGACCATGCTTAAAAAATTGGAATTGTGTGAAAAAAATAATTGAATACCATAGTTGCAACCATGGTCCTTGCATCTAGATATTTGATTTTTCCCAACAAATTTGATCTTTTTTTAAAAAAAATGGCCCTATTATTTTCAAAGAAGAGTAGGATGACCACTCACCTCTCAATTTAATTAAGCCTCATTAATTCATTTAATATTTTTTTTCAATTTGGAGCACAACGAGCAACAAATGTAGTTGATAGCATGACTCCGTGATTTAAAGTTGAAAATCGATACAATAAAATGTAATGCAAACGAGGCCAAATGATCTAGTGAAAAGACTAGTTTTGTTATTTGTTGATTCAAAACAGTGATACAACTAATGTAAATGTTTAAGCAATGACTATGAGCTATTTTTTTATGATAGATAGAAGTATTGTCCTAGTGATAGGTGGACTAAGCATTAATGATTGATTGATTGATCTAAGGGTGGTCAGTTTTCATACTTATCCTAAGTACACAATTTGAAAGTTGGGCATAGAAAACGGTGAATAAGAACTAATTGAAGTCGGATTGGATTGAGTGAAAGATTATGTTTAAATTTTAATAAAGTGAGCTAATCTTGCAACTTCAAAATGACCGTAGGTCAAAACTAAACCTACAGATATAACCTTGTAAAAGAACTAATAACTTAAGATCTAGGTATGTCTAAGCAAAGGTTTAACTTGTTTCTAAACAACTTAAACTTGAGATCAATAAAAGCACCAAATCAATCAAATATATATATATATACTAGAACAAAATACTAAAAAAACACCCACACAAAAAAGTGTATAACTAAATATAAATGTGCAAGGCCTGCACTTTTTACCCCTTCAAATAATCCTTTCAATGTACTTGTGTAACTATACTAAGGCATTGTAATGCTCCCAAATCCTTTTTATTGGCTCAAAACTTGTGTAGAAGGATCGGCTATGTCAGAAGTCACATCATTCATTATTTTAAACTTTCTTTTGAATAATGAACAATGCACTTCTATATTTAAAATATAAACACAATTCACATAAAATATTAATGGAATGGGATCACACCCTCTGAAGTCTATGTTGGAGGTTACAAAGGAATTCACATTAAAAGTCTATGATGGAATTTACATTATTGCCACAATAACTTTTTTCTTAGACTATTTTGGTAGCAAAAGAGATCTTTCTTTTATATTGTTTTCATTCAGATTCTCCTCTTCAAGTTGGCCACAGATTCTGCTGCTTAATCGAAACTTCAGAATTTGCGGTTGCAATGTTTTATTATATATATTCTAGTATTGTGCCTTGTAATTTGTGTAGGTAATGAATTTTAGTTTTATTATCCTTGTCTCCCTAGTAAACCTCACTATTGCATTAACCATTTTCTGCTCATATCATATGCTAGGCCGCCTTATTGTATTTATGGGAGCTGCATACTTTTCCATCAAATCTATTGAAACCTTAATATCTATGGTAAATTAAATACAGATACATAAGATTGGGTCCCCAAGCTACAGCTAAATAAACGTAGCAACAAAACCAAATTATTAAACAGTAGTAAGTTTTTTCTCAATTGGATCATACCTAGAAAATAAGAGATAAAACAGCGAATGAATTTTTCTCAATCCAATAAGTTCAGCCCTTATTAGTACATGGTGCAGAATGGGACTAGATTCTCAGATCGCCCTCAAATTAGTTGCAACACTATCCTCTTCAGACATCCTAACACCGCATTGTACTCTTGAAGTATAATCCACATTACAAATGAATATGCATTGAAGTGAAAAACATGCACAGAGACAAAATTGCATGTAAAGAATCATTATGCTCTAAAATGCCAAAAAGACCAGTGTATGCTGATAAGTTTTAGAGATAAAACAAGACTATGGAATGTCAATCATATTCATTTCAACCAGACAAAATTTCAGCCGAGCTCAGTACTTCAATGTACAATGGAGTTCAAGACAGATTGACCTTCACTAATAATTATCAATAAACATGTTGCAACCATCCTATACATGTTTTCCATCATAGGGAAAATTAAACCAGGAACTTGATTGCATACAATGACAAACCCTGAGGCATAAGAAGCAATGCATTAGCATGTGCTTTGGGCTGTAAATGTCAAATGGCTGCAAACAAGCCAAAAGCAGCAAAGTGGATGATGCTGCTTAGGACCTTGAGCTTTCACATTTGTTTGTCCTTGAAAGAATGTGTTGCAACAGAAGGAACCTTCAACAGTAGAATACAGAACATGATCTATACTGGGCCGTATATAGGCCCATGTCACTCGGCATTGAATGTTTAGTCTATATCCTTAGTACTTTAAGCCAAAACTACACCATTTGCATGGCTGTAAATATTTTTAGAGCCCTTCGTATTTTCATTTCTACAACATAATTAGAAAGTAAGTGATCTCCTGGATTGCAAGAATTACATATATACATACATGATCAACCTGCACGGTATCATGCTTCCTTCTAGTTACTTCATATTGGAATGGGAAAACCAAATGACTTGCACTCATCCCATAACCTTAGGCGATATGCCCAGATTTTTTATAATATTTAATCATTTACATCAAGCTCTTCTTCGCGCTCCATTAATTGGATATCTTCAGACTCACTTCCTGTTTCTTCTGACGGGATGTCTTCAAACTCACTTCCCGTTTCTTCTGATGGGATATCTTCAGACTCTCTTCCTGTTTCTTCTGATTGGATATCTTTGGAGTCACTTCCTGTTTCTTCTGTATCTGGTTCGTCAAATATGTCATAAAAAAACTGTTCTGAAGTTTCCTCTGTTTCTTGAGAATCTTCTTCCTTGTCTATTTCTTTCTCAGATGGTACTACTGGATGATTGTTCATCCATAAAGGGCAGCGATCCTCCATTCTAGACATTTTCGTACTCTGATAAATTTTTCCCATACTTCTAAGATGGTATGGAGCATCTGAATCTCTCTGAGCTTGACACGAGCATTCAGGTAGTGGATGAGAGAGAAAAGACAAGGGTTTTGAAGTTTGAGACATTTCCTCAAGGCCTTCTTCGTGAGTTGTCTTATTCAGATGCTCTTGAACAGAAACTGACCAGGTATGATTAGGCTTGTAGATGTGGTCTTGAATATCCTCCAAGAGTTTAACAAGAACTTTTCTGTGTAATTGAATAAGCTATGAAGCTGTATCAGAACATGTAAAAAAAATAGAACTATACAAATATTTCAGTAGATAAACAAGACAACAAACTGGTAATAATACATTAAATTCAGAAGAATGAGAAGGGGAAAGAACGAAGAAATTATAGAAGCTTTTCATGAATTCAAATTTTGTTCACCTATCAGGGCGAAATGTTTTAAGTGACGCTGATTCATAAACTCGATGTCCCATTACCAAACTCGCGAAGTTTGGCCGACCATTCCCATCACGATCATATCCAGGAAAGAAAGCATCTGCTTCAACACAGACAATATAATCTATTGCTTCCCAGAGCAACTTATGAGCTCGCATTCTTGAGTCCCGAATTTTTGGCCCAGGTTCTTTTTCAACCTCGGCTACCCGACTCCACCATACTTCACCAGTATAGGGATCTTTTGACCTCTCTGCAGGTGGTGGAAGAGGCCTGGGTCGGGGACCAGCCCTGTTCCAAGCTATAAGCCTCATTTTTTCACTGTTCAAAGGTGGAGGAGGTGAAAATGAGGGGAACAAAGGATCCTCTGGTCCATAGATCGTCAACATTTCACTTTCGGTAGACACCGATGTCCTATCAACAACATTACTAAACATTGCACGAAGAGGGACCAGTACCCGCTGTCCACCAAAAATTTCTCCACCTGATATATATATTATCGTGTCATGCGGGTAGCCCATAGCTCGTAGAAGAATACCAACCTGCACAAAAAAAATTAGTACAGCTTGCGAAAAAAATTGGAGAAATAAAATGTAATCAACGAGAATTAGGAAGAACGGTAAACATTCGAAGACACATATGTTATACTTGTTCCTCTATTTCAAATGTGAAGTACCCAAAGAATATGCCTCGTGGGCAAGCAATAAAAGTAATTGTTACCGCATGAAACCTGTAGACAAAATCGATGGCCTGGCTACCCAGTCGTTACCTTAATCTGTAATGAGCTTTGATATTCAGGACAAAACTTACATTTGGTTTCTTCCTATTACAGCCCAGTTCTAAACACATCCGAAAAAGTCAGTTCATAAGTGGAACATGTCCTCTGGATCATCGGAAATCCTTCCATATGGATGGGGTCTCCTCTTGTGACTACTAGATCAAAAAGAGGATAATGTTGATGGCTTTTGATTCAGTGAGCCCTAAGCATTTGTCTCCAGTAAATTTCTTCTTTTTCAGTACAACCACAAGTGGTTTAATTAGATATTGCTCATTTTATATTAATACATGAAAAAGAAAATTATTTCTTTCTTTGGAGCCAAAGAGAGCTTGAAGGCGAGATTATATAATCTTCTGGTATAACCTAAATGTAGCATAGCTGTACGATTTTCAAAATAATGTCTTCATACGAATGCTGACCTTTGTTGGAGAATGAAGACGTTTTTGTCTGCGTTGCTGTTCTGGGCTAGGCGCTCCATGCCCTAGCCACTGTTTCTGTGCATTCGTGAGGAGGGTTGACGGTGTATGTTTGTGAGGGAGATTGCTTGGTGAAGGGGTTGTGCTGTGTTCGGAGCTTTGCTGTGGATGGGGGTTTGTGCGAGGTTTTGTTGAGCTGCTTTGTTTGGGGTTTTTGCTGTGTTCACAGCATGTTTGGAGGGAGTTCGTGGGGTTAGCCGCTTTGTGGTGCTTTGGTGAATCCCGCCAGGGTTTTTTGTTTCCATCTTATGTTCAAATGGTTTCCAATTGCCTGGTGGTCACAGGTGTTGTGCCACCCCACGGATCTTCTTCGGGTGTGCATGCAAGGCCGTCAGACTCCTTTTACATGGTAGTGAGCTCTAAACTGAATAAAGTGAATGGTTGTCTTCTGAGAAGTCATGATCATTCAATCCATGTCATTCCTCTCGAATCGGTTATGGAGGATGTGGCTTATTGGAGCAAGCATGCATTGTTCTGTAAATTTCTTGGGATTAGAATTTCTTTGTCGGCATTGGAAGCCTGGATTCGTCATTCATGGCAAGTTGAGGGAGATATGGAGCTAATGCTCGCTGCGAACAGCTCAGTTGTTTGGAGGTATTGAGATGCCTTGGTGGAAAGAAGTTTTTAATGTAAAAATTTGGCCCAAATGCAATTTTTTCATGTGGCTGGTGGTTCAAAACCAATGTCTTACCTAGCATAATTTATGCAAGCAGGGCTTTCATGGCCCCTCGATGTGCGTCTTGTGTTGTAATAATGGGGAGTCTATTTCTCATCTTTTCTTTCAGTGCTCCTTTGCCAAAGAGATTTGGCACTTTTGGTGGGGTGTTTGGGGTCAAACCTGCTGGCATGTCTCCTCTTTGTCTAAGTTTTGGGCCCACTAGGGTAAAACCCCTGCTAAAACCTCTTTTCTTCAGATTGCACGGGCTCTTCATCTTTCTTTTATCATTTGGCATGTATAGTTGGAGAGGAATCAGAGGATTTTTTAGGATGCTAGGATGGTTGCTATACAGTTATGGTGGAAAATTATTCACTCTCTTCGGGAGACTGTTTTGGTAACTGTGAAATGACTAGAGGTGTGGATCCTAGAGATGTTATTTGCAATCATCTTAACTTTCCTCTTCAAGGGGGTGTTTCGGTGTATGCTGGTCAGGTCAGAAGTAGTAGATGCAGACATCCTTTGCGGAGGATCAATCAGGAGGGCCGTTGGACACCCCCTACTCAGGAAGTTTAAATAATTAATATTGATGGTTCATCTCGAGGGAATCTTGGGCATGTTGGCGTTGATTGAATTGGCTGAGATAGTTCTAGTGATATTCAGTTTTATTTTTCTCTTTATAAGGGCTTTCATACGAATAATTTAATGGACGCTCTTGCCCTTTTTTATGCTGTTGAGCGTTGTTGTGCTCTTGGCTGGCAAAGGAATATTTGAGAATCTGATTCTCAAATGGTGATGACTCTCTTAATTAGGCAACAACTTGAGGGTGTTAGTTGGCACTTAGCTTTGGTTATCAGACAAATTCTCCATTTGTGCAGCTCCTTGGAATCTGTTACTTTTACACACATTCCTAGGTAGTGGAATGGTGTTGCGGATTGTTTGGCCAAATGGGCTTTGGATCAAATGCATGATTGGAATACTGGATAAGGGGTGATTACCTCCTGATATGTCTCATATGTTAGATCAGCTAGTGGATAGTGACAAGGTTCTACAGTGCTCTGGTTGTTGGACACTCACTCTTTTTGTATCTCTTTTGTGTTTGAATGAATTTTTACCCCTCTTTTAGTAAAGAGAGATCAATCTCCCCCGATTTTCCATGAATCCTTGGAATGTCTTCATATCTTTTTTTTTTTCACTCAGCCTTTGCTCAATGTTCCAAGGTTTCCTCAAAATATGTGCATCTCATTTCCCATGATGCTATTGCTTTCATTTCATCATTTATAATTTTTGGATGGAATACAGGATGCTGAAACCACATATTCTCTTTAAATGACCTTTTCCCGGTTAGAATGGAAATATATATTTCCATCTATATCCCCTAATGGTTTGGGCGAGTTTGATCATGTACATGAACTGATAAGATCCAGCTGCAGCTAAGCCAGTTCTTTAATATTAGTAATTGACCTAGTTTTTCTTCCATCTAATGATTTCCTTTTCTTCAATTACATATAGCGTATTGGCCTTGGGAGAATATCATATCCATCAAATCACAGTCTTGTAGGAAAAAAAATTCACTGATTTTGTTGCCACCTTTTTCTCAACTTCTGATTTTACAAGATTTAAATCTCTTCTCAAAATTAATAACTCATTTCGATAGGTGGCTAACCATTTTTCTAGATCTGATAATCCTTTGTGCTGTAATGATCCAACAGGGGGAATATAGATAGATGATATGTAATATTGATTCCATAAGCAAAGAACTCAGAACTGCCCTTTTAGTTCCCAGAACTGAGAGTCCACTGACCTTATATTAAATTATTTCTTGTTAGGTATGATTCCAAATCATTGATATTCCTCTTGCTCCATTGCTTGATTTTCCAAACTAAAGGATCTTTTCTAACATTTCCTTCCTACTAACTTTTGTTTCTTTCATATGGACAATATAAACCTTGCAAAAGTTAATTTCCTCTGAACAAACTTCTGCTATATCTTTGAATGCCATCCTCTTTATGTACAGGAGACAATATTCATATCTTACTTCTGTAAATCATTTTTTGATTGGTCTAAAGCTTGCTGGAGAGTTCGATGTCACCAAATATTCAAAAGTCAAGGGAGTTCATTAAGAGATAACTTTCTGCCAAGCATTCTTTCTTTCTTGTGGTTTTATAGGATCTAATTTGGTGAGGTATCTTCCCTTTGTTTAAGGTTTTGTCTGATATTTATAAGCATTTCTTTTTCCAGCCATCATCCCTTTCTTCTTGTGTGGTCAAAAGCTCTACAGCTTTCTATACAATGCATTTCCTCTCTGTCCTCCATAATAATTAAGCTCTCTTACCTTGGAAGTTAGCTTTCCTCTAAGGAGGTGGAAGGGACGTTTGTATGAGAGGGATACAATTATTCCATTTGACTAACATTATCTACTCAACAATCTAGCCATTCCAAAGCTGAAAAAGGATTGGGGGTTTCAAAGTGTTCTTTTTTGTCAGGATTGATTCTGTCTATTTATGCCGAAAGACTGACCCTGTGTCTCTCCTGAAAAATCCTCTTGATTTAGTCATATTCTGGGTTTGGGTTCTCCATAATCTCCTGTTGCATTGCTCAATGTGGCTCTATCTGTGGTGATCTCTCAAGAATGCACTTGCTGCTGGCTTACTGCAGTACATATGTTTGATTTGTGTTCATGCTGATAGCAGATTTGACATCTAAATGGGATGTTTTCATAATCCATTCAATTTCACCTCATCACTCCTGCTGACTCTAAAAGGCTCCTACGTAAAAGAGATTTTCAAGATCAATATTAGAACAGATTCTGTAATAGTCGAAGTGAAATCAGAGATTGCAATATATTATCCTAGTATTCACAAATCTCTATAGAATCTCCTCTCCTTAGAATTCAGCGGGTCGGAGGTACAACCTATCCCAAACAGAGATTGGGTTCAGCAGTTTATCCACCAGGTCAAAATCCATTATCTAGTAGTTCATAACATCCTTGATTTATTCATAAACAATGGTCCCATTGGAAAATGGCAATCTTTTCTGCCAATGAGGAAAATATTGACATAAAATTAAAAATACTATCTTGGCCTCATCAAGACATCAAATGCTTAGTTTTGCTTCCATCTTTTGGTATAAGCATTTTGTTTTCAGTGCCTTTAGGCATGCAGGTCAAGGCTTTCTACCTCAGGTTGACAGATCTTTGAAGTCACCTCGTCAAGAGGGAATTGGACTCTTGCGGGAATTTCCATCCTTTGCTAGCAGTAGCACTATTGTCTAGTTTGAACAGAAAGTTGGACTGAGCCACTGTTCTTTTATTGTAAAAATCTGAGCAAATAATCTGTAGAGTTCTGCAAGGAAAACTTTGCAACTGCTGTCTTATATAAAGGCTGGAGCATTTGCTGAGGATCACAGTGTCCAGTGGGCAGAGAAGCTAATGTCTGATTTATCCTGCACTGATTTTTAATTGGGCAGATGACTTCACTGCAGAGACAAAGTGGGGACAACAAAGATGTTTAAACACAGTCAATATGCCTCGGCATTTCAACCAACAGCGTCCACATAAAACACTGCAAGCAGTTTAGCTAGAGGATGTATGGCTAACAAAAGATGCTCAATTGGGAGTGCAAGCATCAAGGATGTGAATTGATCTTTGTCACAAAAAAAATTATGACCTTTCTTCAAGCAAATGTGACCCTAGCTCCTTTTGGGACTCATCTAAGGTGTTTTGGTCTCCTTTTTAAGTCTTTTTGGCAACATGGAATATTTACCAAAACAGGATGCCAAAAATAGCCTGCAATGTTCAACTTTTGCACTTAATAGGGATTAATTAAGACTTTTTCCATATTTCTGTCATGTTAATGAAAGTATTATCTAAGTGAATGTAGAAAAATGAATGAACTAAAGTCCTGGCAAAGAAGCAACAGGAGGGCTTTTCTTCATGCATATGAATGGCAATCTCAGTGTAAGTAAGAAAGATCCAAGCCTGATGCATTTTGTGCCTCAGACTCATAGACTTCTGTTTGAAGTAGAGAATAGCATATTTCTAGTGGTTGCAATAGAAATTATCACTCTGTAATGGTTTTAAGATTTTAGGTCCTTTTGTCCTTCAGGCAAGTTACAAACAGATCACAAACATGTAGACTCATGTAACTCAAGACCACTTCTGTAATTTTGTACTTCTTTCTTCTTTCCTATATTTAACTGTAAATCTTGAGTTGGAAATAAAGAGTGTAAAATAGACACACCTCTTCAGGCATAAGCGGGCATGAACCGTTCTGGCGCTGCATCTCTGAATTAATTGAACGTTCTCCTTGGATGATCCCGTGTCTAATCATCCATGATCTTCTACGTCGTATAAGCTCCGCATGAATATCCTACAACATTTATATTATAACTGTATTTGTAAAATCACAATTCATAAAAAATTAAGGAACTACAATACAGCTGTTGCATTTTAACTACAAAATGGGGCATTACTTATGATAAATGTGTGAGGCACTTGTGAAAAGGCAATAAGGTGTACAGTATGAGAATTATTAGCCAAATTTCAGTTCACAGAATTATTTAGGGCATTAAATAATAAAGATTCAAAGATTTTAAATAAAATTTTACCATAGGGTGCTGGAATGATAATTAATCCACATTTTGCTGGTAAAGCACATTCTGAAAACCAACGATAGGCCCCCTTTGCATACCAATCATCTTGAAATACATTTAGATTCAGATGGGAATCTAATGATATATTTTTTAAGTGTTTTCAAAAAAAGTGCCCTTATTGTCGTTTATGGTTTCACACTGATAGGTTTGAAATGTCAAATCAAAATTACTGCACAATGCATCCATTTAAATAAACTACATTTACATTCATGTTCTGTTGTCATCAACATATGCTCCACAATTTTTATAAATTTTGGATGAACATTCAAAACTTATATTAATTTTTTTAAATAAGTAATGGAAATTTTCATTGAGCTCAAAACGGACTACCAAATTTCTACACAGGAAGATTGGAAACAATTTTGTACATAGAATGACAGAATGCAAGTCACGGAATTAGTTGATATTTGTCCTATTTTCTCCTAATTATCTCCTCTTTATTTTGCTTATTTATTGCAAAAACTGCTCTGCCACAAAAGTAAACAAATATCATTGAATTTGATCTTACCTTAGCACTTATAAATGAAATAATTATGGTCATTGAAAAACCAATCTTACTGAAGTACTAAATGCCTGATATATACCTGGAATCGTTCTGCACAGCCATGATATGCCAATGCCTCTTTCTCTAGGCCAGTATGAAAAGCCAAATAGGGCCGCCCAGATGCCTGCAATCTGATCCATTTTCATATCAGAAAAAAATATCAAGCAATATTTCAATAGAAGGATTACAATTTGATGCATAGCATCTTCTTTAATTCCTCTGCCCACATTCTGATCAGAGTTGCTATTTTTTACTGTCTTTCATTTCCTGCTGTTTCCGTTTTGTAACTGGTGGTTTTGGCTTTAACTTTTTTTTGGCTTTGTGTAGTGGCTTGGCAGGTAGGTGCTGGCAATGCCTGGCTAACTATTTTTAGGGGAAGATATTTTTGCTTTAAAAGTGGGGTTGGATTTGCAAAGGAAGGACAAGGAGGCCAAAGTTGGAGATGGCTGTAACTAGTTTCTGTCTTGTAATGTTTGTCAATGGATCAAGGAAATATTAATAATATATCTATTCTGTTTTAGAGATTTCAGTTTCTGAGTTTGTTCTCGTATTTGTTCTGTTCCTGATTGATTGTTATGATTGCTCCAGTTCAATCTATCTCATCTTGATTTGAGCTGTATCAGTTTTGGTATCAGAGCATATAGATCCACATGAGAGGATGTTGGCATGAAGGTTGTGTGAGAATGCTGCCATGAGAGCTCTATTTTGGTTTTCTTATGTTCTGTTATGTTTCTGTGGTTAAAAGGGGAAGCAATGGGCACTCACATGGATAGTTGCAAATGGTTAGGAGTGTCTAGACTGTGGAAGCATTATTAAAATAGGAAGGGTAGTTATGTGTTTGAGCTTTGTCTGTGAAGTGAAATAGGTTAGATTATAATGTAAGAAAAAGGTTAATTAGGGTAGAAGAAAAGATAAGGCAAACGCAAAAGCTCATGTCGCAAAGGACCAACAAAAAGAGTTGCAAAAATTAGAGATTGAGTTGGAAGAGTTATGGTGCCTGTTGGAGGAATGTGGGTTACGCAACAATAAGAAAGCAAGAAAAAATATATCTACAGCAAAGGCGTTGAAGAGTTACGAGAAGGTGAAAAAGAAAAAAGAAGATAAACGCTCACCTTGTGAGCAAGAGCCATTTTCAGAGAGGAAAGCCATTGAGTTAAGAATTAGCCAAGGGGTGGAATTGTTAGAACAAGGAAAGATTAATCTATTGAAGAGTTGGCAAAAATATTAGTGGATAGAAAACCCTTAAGTGTGGTCTTCCAAGAGTTACAGAGAGCACAAATAGATGAAAGGGACAAAGATAAAGAGATAGATGAAAGGGATATAAATGAAGACTTTAATGGAGCTGTTGAGTGTTGTTACCCCAAAGAAAGGAAAGGCATTGAATATTACAATGCAAAGAGAGGAGCTAGAAGATTGCAATGAGAAGGAATGCAACCAATCACAAGAAGAGGCCCAAAATGTTGTAATAGTGGAAGCAGGACACATTGGAGAGGAAGCTGCAAAAGAGACGGAAGCCTTTGAGAGCTCCATATGTGATGAAGATTTGATGTTTTCTGACAACACTAACAACTAAAGGAATGTTTAGAGATTCCCATTGGTGAGGAAAAAGGAGTCAAAGATCAACACTTATGTAAGGAGGGAACACGAATGATTGAGGGAGAGAGTAAAGATATGTTCAATTATGATATAAAGGACAAAGTCCAAAGGGATTTGACTTGTGAACCACATCACACTAAACTAAGAAATGAAGTCAAGCTCACAAAACATGAAATGGAAAGCGTGCCTGGATGGCATTATGCAGATAAGGAGAGTATTTATGGGAAATCAAATTTTTATTCCCTTGATTTTATTTATGTTTTTAATGATTTATGTGCAGATGTAATAAGAGCTAGTAGGAGTGATGCAAAGAGATATGATGATTTTCAGAGGAGGAGGGCTACTAAGCCTTCAAAGGACAAGAAAAATAGAAAAGGAACAAATCGGCAAAGGAAGAGGATCTTTTGTTCTAATAAGAGGTTGGAAGCAAATGTAGAAAAAATATGATGACTTGTAAAAATATCTAACTTGATGGAAGGGAACACCGTGGCTTGATTCTTCAAGTCAGATAGATAATTTTGAACCATTCAAATTCTCTCACAGGAGGGGAGGATGATGCAGAGTGTCTCCCTTAATTGATCTGACCACATTCTGATCAGAGTTGCTAATTTTTACTGTCTTTTATTTCCTGTTGTTTCTGTTTTGTAATTGGCAGTTTTGGCCGTCTTTTTTTAGTTTTGTATAGTGGCTTGGCGGTAGGTGCCAGCGCTGGCTAGCTAACTACTTTTAGGGGAATTTTTTTTGTTCTAAAAGTGGAATTGGATTTGCAAAGAAAGCACAGGGAGACCAAAGTTGGAAATGGCTGCAACTATTTTTAGTGCTGTGATTTTTGTCTATGGATCAAGGAAATATTAATAATATATCTATCCTATTTAGATATTCCAGTTTTTGAGTTTGTTCTCATATTTTTTCTGTTCCTGGTCGATTGTAATGATTGCTCCAGTTTAATTTATTTTGTCTTGATTGAGTCAGATGGATTATTTTTGATAGTAGCAATCTCTTTTAGTTGTCCAATTCAGACTGGTCTGTACCAGGAGGTTCATATTTCCTAAAACAGGAGGATGATCCTGAGCATCTCTTTTAATTGCTCTGCTGACATTCTGATGGGAGATTCTATTTTACTGTATTTTATTTCCTGTTGTTTCCATTTTCAAATCGACAGTTTTGGCTTTGTGTAGTGGCTTGGCAGGTAGGTGCCGTTGCTGGCTGGCTAACTATTTTTAGGGGAAGGTTTTTAAGCTTTAAAAGTGGGGTTAAATTTGCAAAGGGAGGCCAGGGAGGCCAAAATTGGAGAGGGCTGTAACTATTTCCTGTACTGTAATTTTTGTCTATGGATCAAGGAAATATTAATTATATATCTATTCTGTTTAAAGATTCCAGTTTCTGAGTTTGTTCTCGTATTTTTTCTGTTCCTGGTTGATGGTTATGATTGCTCCAGTTTAATCTATCTCCTCTTGATTTGAGTTGCATCACAATTCTAGTACAATAATTCATCAATCTACATACTTCAAAAACAAGTACCCAACACAAAAAAAAACGAAAAGAAATTGACTACCTTTGTACTATCCTAAAACCAAGTTCTTGAAGCTCTAGACGGAAATGAAGAGCATGGTAGGCAACCCTACACCTTAGTCTCTGAATTTCTGTCAAACTAGGAGGTAGATGAGCCTGTCACAATCATGAAAGTTCAGTTACAAATTATTTATCTAGAAAGCATAATCCTATTTACAATAAACAATTCTTCTTGAATCTATTTTGTTACCTTCCATTTAAAAATATGTTTGGTTTATGCATTGTGTTCCACTATGTTAGCGAAAACTAAATTGGTAATGAAATTAAATTAAAGTCCACAAATAACTATATTAGTTCAGTGTGACTAAAGAACATTAGCAAGAAATACTAGTAATAGCAGTGCCCCAAATAGAGGGAACTCAAACTCAAACAGAACAAAAGATACAAAAAGGGATTCCAGGATATTCTAATTGAAGAAACTACCAGAGACAGAGTTATTAAAGTAGAAAAATGTCACAACAACCAAATATGCCAGAGAGCAAGGAGCTGATACTCATCCTCCAAAGTAGGATATGTAAAAGCACCACACATGCCTGCTGGAGAATAGCACTTTTAGAAATGCTTGGACTGAATAGGCCCTGACAACTAATCCATGACGGCCTCAATAGTAGTTAATGAGGGACCAGTACTAGTATTCAACACCAAAGACCCACTACAGCTCCAAGCTTTGCTGCACGTGTGACACTACTGATCTATGCCTTCATTATTCATCAGCTCCTTGTTTCCTTGGGGAATCTTCTCCTCACATGCCTATACTTACTTGTACGTGTCATTATGGCTTACCACTTTAGGTTTACTCCCTTTAATTATGTTTGCATTGTTTTAATGATTTTCTGTTTAGTTAAGCTTCTTTTTCAGATCCTAGATTTCTTTTTCACCCTAGAAATTTTCTGTTGTAACCAATCATGTTTTGCCCTGTTGACCTGCGTTCGTAATTTGGGGGTGTTAGCATATTTCTTTCTGTCTTTTCTACTCCTAAAATAAAGGCCTTGGCATCAAAATATCCATCCTCACCAATACTTAATTCCTCTGTCATCTGCCCATGGCCTTCTCAGGTCTAGCTTAGAATTACTGTTACCTGCATTATTTTAACTCCTGAATTTCTTTAAACTTATGACATATTATGTATTTCAGCCATTCTAATGGAATAATCAATTTTTTTCCAATTCCAATTTTATATCCTCCAAAACGCTGTCTTTCAATCCTTTCATAACATAGTAATCTACCTCAGACATCCCCATGCATTATTGGAAGTAAAGGCCTCAAAACTTTATACCTATTCATTCATAAAACATTCAAATGTTTTGATTGAGATTTTTCAATGTGCAAATATTCTTATTTGTTCTAGAATTTTTTTAAAAATTAATTTTGCAAATTAAACTTTCTGTCAACATATTTTTTCAATCAAACCACTCTGGATATGAAAATCAAGATTAAACTGGCGTTCGTTAAGTAATCCTCTTGAAATGAAGGATGTATATTATAAAAGCTAATCTTTACACTGTCATCCTTGGAATGAAGTGGAAATTATCACTTAATATTTTGGATCAAAACTTGAGGTATGATCATTTTATTATAGCTATCATAATAACGTATTTCTCATCTTGATTAGTTTGAAGAGGCTTGTTGTATCATTCCGAAACCATAGAGCAAGAATAGGCTCCACAAGGGAAAATTGGAATGAATAAGAAGTACATCTTACACTGAGTACTACTCCATAAGACATTCATAGCATACGTATGCACATCAATACACATGTATGTATGCAAGAATACTTGATGATAACATTTCTTTTGATAAACTGAGAATGTGTATTAAACAACAACTACAACATACAAAAATTCAAGTCAGACGAGCAAAATCCAACTTGGTGGGGCCTTTAAAAAGGCAAGTACAAATGAGAGACATAAAGAGATATAGTCTTTCATCAATGCAAAAAGAAAGAAGCAGTTATATGACTATGCTGAATAAGAGCATAAATACAAATTAAAACAGTGACCATCCACTGACAGATCAACAAGGTTAGTGACATGAGCAAGAGATTCAAAAAGCATACCAAGGTTTTTCCAGAAACTCTTGCTCATCAAACATGGACCGCAGAAAACTCATGCCTACCAAGGTTAGTGGCAACTTGTAGAATTGAAAAAAATGATTTGTTTCGCCTGCTACCTTAAGAATATTCTTGTAAATGGCTCTAGTTTGTGGCAATTCCAGAAGGGATTGCCTTTTGAAAGTTGAGATTCGCTCCCCATTTGAGAGCAGAGGCTCATATGGTCATTGAATCGTGACAATCATCTGTCTTTTGATCCCTCGTTGCTGTAATTTCTGTTGAATGATTTCAAAAAGCCTACTTTTGTTTCTCTCATAATAAGGAAATTGCAAATGACTTCTGTCTGTGCAGATGCTAAAGTTTAACCTCGGCAGGTTCAAGCACTCAAGTTGGTTTTCACGCAATTTGAAAGCAGAGTCTGAGTTTCCTTTTGCCACCAGATTTAAGAACAGAAGCACAGCTGGAATAGTGATATGTCATCTACTTTGTCTTCGATTCTCTGATCCAGTCCATGGAGGGTGTCAATGATATTTTCTGGTGAAATAAACTGGGGAAGGTTTGGAAGGTGCGGCATTTTGTAGGGGGTTCTCAGGCATGGAAAGAGCAATGGGCTTATAAAGGAAGATTTTTTTTGTTACTTGCAGATTGGAAATTAACCAGACAAATGAGGGCTGACATAGCAAAATTAGGATTAATCTGGCAGAGCAAAGATCAGCAGGCTTAAATACCAACCTTACATGAGATCCAACAAATGTGTTTGAACACCCTGACCAAATACATAATTGATCTAGAAACATTTTTAAAGTTATTAGGTCTGCCCTCTGCCTTAGATCATGAAGGTAAAATAAAGGATCACAGGTCTTGAGACCAAGCTTTTCTTGTAATCACACCTCGTGAGTGAAAATACAAGATGAAGAGAGGGCTTCGGATGAGGAAATCTATTTCCACCATGACATGATAGTAAAAGACACTCTGCTACCACTAACCCAACGCTTAGGTGTGACACTAAGAATAACATGTTCAGACATATTATGAATGAAAGAAAATGAGAAAATGACTAATGCTAAAACTACATTGCAAACTTATATTATGCAAATTGTGTACAAAGATTTGAGAGATCAGTTACATGATGCAATATATCTACTAATGTTTATCTGCTCCATGTCTTCTCAAAGAATGAATACAAAATATTAACATGCAAGTCTAAAAACCTCAAGGTCTTCATGATATAGATCATTGTTTTTCCTTTAAACTACTAAATTCAAAAACAAACTGATTGCACAATATAGATTCAGGAGAAGAAAAATTCACTGCAAGAATCTCCAAATTGCTTATAGATATAGCTAATAGTGCTTACACAAATTCAGAGCATCAATAAACAAGTTCAATATAGTAGCTGCAAATTCAGGAATCAAGATTCAAAACATACATAAAACTGACATAAAATCTCTTAACAGCAACAGTTTAACCTTACAGATTACACAGATCTCTTGGGGGTTTTGTCCCAAGATCCAATGTGCTCAAAGGCAAAAACAAAGTATTCAGCATACCAAAAACAAAGCAGAGTCTTCAATATATACCCACTTGGGGCAGTAAATTAATTTGCAGTGCAAGGCAAGAAAACAATCTGATTGCATTCGGTGAAGGGATGCCAACCTGTAAAGAGGAAAACCACAGTTAGCAGAGAGTTGGCTGAAGTTGGTAGAAGCTTCCTGTTTGCAAATAGTGGCAGACAGTTGGCACATAGTTGCCAAAGAGAAACAAATCTGAATTTTCCCTCAAATCTGATCTGACAAAAACAAATCTAATTTGGCCCCCTTCAAGAAGTTGGTTGTCACTAGAAGACAAAAAACAAAATCCAAATTTTCCACAAAAAGACAAGAATGCATAGGTGGCAGCCAGCACTATCGTCCGGGCCGGGTGGCTCCATTTCATGGGTTCATCACAGTCCTCTTGACCCCTAATTGCTTGACCTCAAGCAATTTCAGGTTGGGGTGTTCAAAGATTTCAATTCCTTTCCAAGTTGCATCATCTAGTGGTAGTCCTTCCACTTGATCAAGTATTCTAGAAAAGCTTTGTTACATGATCTCTTCTCCCTTACATCCATAACAGATTCAGGTTCAAGGATCAATTTTCCTTCATAGTCCAGCAGTGGGAGCTCCATGGACAAGTTGATCTGTTGTCCAAGGGCTTTCTTTAAGCTAGAAACATGGAAAGTATTGTGAATCCTGCTATCCGGAGGTAATTCCAACTCATAAGCAACCTATTCCACCTTTTTAATCACTAATAAGGACCATAAAATTGTGGTTTTAACTTCTCTTTTCTGCTTCCCTTCATAGATGATTGTCTAAAAGGTTGTAACCTCAGAAATACCATATCAAACTCTTCAAATGCTCTTTTTGTTCGATGTCTATCTACATAACTTCTATTGACTTTGGGCTCGTCACAAGTTCTCTTTGACAGCTTCCAGAATATCCTTGCTTTGTTGAATCAAATTGAATTGTCCCCGCCAAGGAACCCATAAGGAATCAGGTCTTTTAACCTAAAATTACAACTAACAATTTATTTTTTTTAAACCATCTAACATTTCATTAACAACATCCACAAAGTACATTCCTTAAGGTTCCCTTATTGAATTCATTTACCAACATAAAAGCATTGCATTTCATTACTAACCAAATTGAATTCCATTTCCTTTTCCTTTACTTTGCATTTTAGAATAAGAGAAAGGTAAGAACACAAATCTTTCATTCACAACTATATCCTTTTACTTCTTATTTCATTTTCATTCCTTTTACCTACACATTGAATATCTATTTTTTTCAATTTCAATTAAACCTTTACATTTGAGACATTGCTTTTAGTCCAACATAGAAGAGATAAAAGAAAGAATACAAGATTGCATTTTAAATTACAACTTTTGAATCTTCAAATAACATCCCTTGAATTAACCTTAAAACTATCCCTCCCTGATTACATTGCTTTGTTCTTTCAATTTCCAATAATGATTACAATTACAATACAATTACATTGAATGGCCCGAAGGCTTACATAGAGACCTTTACATCTTTCTTTCCAGTAATACATGATACAAATTGAGAAATTTTTATCACTGCATGAAATCTGAAAACACATCCAAGCCACGAACCACGAACAGTACCTCAAAAGATATTTTCCACTCAACCATGTGAAACTAAGAAGCTCCACCTCCCGTGCTAGGAGATAGAACCAAGATACTCACAAGGCCTAAAGCAACCTAAGGCTTTACAAAACCAACACTTGAAAACCAAAAGAAAAGACAGAACATAAATATCACTTTACTATACACAAAGGTTAGGTTTCTAGCATACCACCTAGGTGAGTGTCATCACACAGCCTGTACATTGGGATCCACCCTGGCAACCATGTAACCCTGGTCCCCCCTTTCTAAATAGGGATCCACCCTGACAGTTACCTATGGTCCCAGTACTCCAACAGGTCTATGTGGACTTACATTTATGTGTCTTTCATTATTTTTTGAAACCCCCCTTTCCCAAGTTCATTATTAGGTTATCAATTTTTACCAACTCACCCATTGGATCATTTGGCAACCACTTTGGGTTCCAACCCCTATGGTGAGCCACTCACCTAGGGTACCTAGTGCCCTACCCACACACACAAGCCAAGAAACCATAAAGTACTTCAAAAAGTTCATCTTGCAAGTCTAGTGAACCCTCCTGTGCACTCAAGCCACCAAGACGAGTCCTAGCCTCATAATATGAACACAAGTATATGCCAAGTACTCAAACATCATAAGTAACACATTATAATACCAACAAACAAAAGATGGACGTACATAAGTGATACAAGTTGCAGCCCAAGGATATGAAACAGGTTATAGAGGTCACAAGCCCAAAATCTGCCAAATTTGGGCCCCTAGGACCCTCTAAAACCCCATACAACAATCTATGGTTACCCATACGGCAATCTAGGCACTCCCATACAGCAATCCACCAAAGGTCGTATGGGTACTAGTACAAACTCGTACGGCATTCCAAGATGCTCATACGAGACTGTACCCAAAATCTCTCGGAATTGCCCGAAACTAAGATTTTTAGGTGTGGAGAGTGACTAGGAAAGGTTCCCTGAGGTCTACTTGATTTAGGTACCTCAATACCACTTCCAAAACACTTCCTCAACACATCCTAACACCCAAAACAATACTATCTAATCGAAACTACAAATTTGAAAGCAAAAAGCCTGCAAAAGCAAAGAAGGGAAAACTAACTGCATCCTTCCCTAATCCATCCTAACCTTCCCTAAACCATCAAATAACAATCAAATACACCTTAATACATAATCACAAGAATTCACAAACTTCCAGGAAGAATTTACAAGAAACTTTTGCATAAACATTCATTTTAACTTCTCGGATGTATACCTTTCAAAACATCAAACCAAATACATTTCCTATCAATCAATAGTTTATATACATTATGTCAATCAATATACATAAGTCACACACACATATACACTGGGAAGAAAAGAGATTCATCCTGGTTCCAGACCCTACCTGGAGTCATGCGGAGAATCCTCTCAATCCCTCCACTGGACCACACTTCTGCAATCCCTCCAAGCTTTGAGAAATGGTGAGATGGTAGCCTCCTGAATAGATTTTCCTCCGGCAACTAATCCTTCCTCCTTCCTCAAACAAACCCTACTTGCCCTCACAAAACCAAAATGAAGAATTCCAAAACACAGAAACCCCCAAAATACACTTCCAAAACAATAATCACCAAATTTCTCTCGGCAATAATTTATCCCCAACTATATGGTTGGAGGAGTTGCTTTATGGGAAGCAACTTCCATGGTTGGTTGAGGATTAATCAACTCATTCACGTAACCACAAAATAAAGCCTTTTAATAGTTTTAATTAAAATATTCCCTAAATAAGGCTATAACAAGAAAAGGGAGCACAAAGCTCTCAAGTAACACACATAGCCCAATAGGAAATAAACTAACCTAACTTCTAAGAGGTCTCAAGTTCAAATCTCCTAGACAGCTAGTTTTACTAAAAGAGCTTCTTTTATTATTTTCTTATTATTATTTTTACTTTTAATAAACTTTATTTAAACATTAAAGATACCATTTACACAAGCAATAAAAACACATAAAAAATATTATTTATATATGCACAGGTATATGTGTGTGCACCCACATATATGCATACATATATAACGTACATTCAATAACAATACAGATATATATAAAATAAATATATATATGTATACTCATACCAAAGATCAATCCAACATCAAAACATAAATCTCAAAACAACATCAAAATACTACACACAAATCCCCCAACTAGGGTAACCTCCTAACAGAAATCTAAGTCAACGGGTTTCCTTGAGAGTAGCTTGGTAAAATCTCCACACAACAACAGTTCGAGGATTTTGAAGGCATGCTCAGACCTGTGTAGCCAGGTGGAGTCGATGTCTAGTACTTGCATCCTGCAACACCAGCTGACATGTATACATATATATATACACAAACAGTGGCAAACAAGGAGGGAGAGTGCGACATCGTGTGGATCTCTTGTAGGAGTAACTACGACTGCCTCTCCTCATCCTACACTCACATCAAACAATGTAACCATCAAAACATAGTGGGATTAGTAGGGTTAGACCCATCATAAACATAAATATATAAATCAAGTATGAATCATTTCACAATTAGTTCATCCCTTAAACATTCATCATTTTATGCCAAATCATTTATTATTTCCATAATAAATTATATTAACCAAATATATAGATATGCTCAAATGTCTCATCATAAAATGAAATAGTCCAAACATATAATTCAAAGTAACAAAGTAATAATCCTATCAGTCCAAAATATGCAAATACTAGGGTGGGCATTACACAAATCCTTAGCACTAAGTACTCTACTATCAGTGAGAACCAAATCCACAAAGGAAGTTGCATCATAGTCATACACTGCTCTAATGGGAGACATCTCAATCGACATATGATAAGTTTTATTGTAGTAGTATTCCCCAAGATGTTTGCTAACCTGTTACGTAGTTCCGTAGATAACCTTCAATCCACTTGTTCACTATCTTTGATTGTCCATCCGTTTGTGCATGATAACTGGTGTTGGGTGTCAATTACGTACCTATTAGACGAAATAACTCTTGCCAAAATAGGCTGATAAATCTGTTGCTCCTGTCACTCACAATTGTTTTTAGCAACTCATGTAGTTTAAAGACCTCCCTAAAGAAAAGATTTGCCACTTGAGATGCCTTTAAGTCTAATGATATAGCATAGAAGTGTGCATACTTGGCGAGTCGATCAACCACCACATACAAACAATCATTGCCACGAGCCCTTGACAAATCAGTAATAAAATCCATAGATAGCTTTCCCATTTTTGGTTGGGTATAAGTAGAAGCTACAGGAACCCTATTGGAAAAAAAAGCTCAGCTTTTTTCTATTTACATTCCCTTACATGTTGCATCACATCCTTCTTTAATCCTTTCCACGAGAAATGCTCCCAAACCTGTTTATAAGTTTTGCAGAACCCTAGGTGACCAACCAATGGAGTGTCATAACATGCTTTCAATATTTTCTCCTTTATTTTAGATTCAAACATAATGTATACTCACCCCTTGTAGAGAATCAGCTCATTCGTTGTTTTGAACCTGTCATCTTGTACCTTGCCCTCCAAGATATCACTAGCGAATGAACTTTTTACATATTTGGCTGCAATCAATGCTCTCCAATCAGTGGATATATCAGAAATAGAATGCAAATGAGGCTTCCAAGATAAATCATCCACCACTTTATTGTTGTTTCCTTTCACATACTAAATATCAAAATCGTAAGCTTGGATTTTGCTGACCCACTTTTGTTGTCTATCATTCAATTCTCATTGTTTGAAGAAATAATTTAAGCTATTATGATTAGTTTTTACGACACTTACTGCAAACAAAATATTGTCTGAATTTGGTCAATGCATGTATTATTGCTAGCATTTCCTTATCATAAATAGAGTACTTATATTTAGCATCCTTAAGCTTCCTATTCTCAAATGCTATAGGGTGTTTATTTTGCATCAGAACAACCCCTATTACCTCTCCAAATGCATCACACACTAAAACAAAAGGGAGTGAAAAGTTTGGAACTGCCAAGATGGGGCACGAACTCATTACCTCCTTAAGCTTATCAAAAGCTTGTTGGGCTGATGTTGTCCAAGATTAATGCTCCTTTCTTGGTTAGATTTATTAAGGGCGTTGCCAACTGTGAAAATCTGCTAACGAACCTCTGCTAACGAACCTCCGGTAGCAACTACATAGTCCCATGAATCCCCTCAACTACATCAAGTTGTTGGGTCTAGGCCATTCTTGAATAGCTTTGATCTTATCCTCGTCAACACTTACTCCATGTTTGTTGATCTTGAAACCTAAATATAGGATTTCTTGTAACCCAAACTCACACTTGGATGTGTTGGCATAAAAGGACAACTGCTCTAAGATTCCCAACACCTCATCTAAGTGTTTTAGATGATCCTCCCAACATTTGCTATAAACTAAGATGTCATTATAAAAAAAAACAAGAACGAACTTTCTTAACTCGTGGATAAATACCTGGTTCATACATGATTGAAAAGTTGTTGGAGCATTTGTTAAACCCAAGGGCATTACCAAGAATTCATAGTGCTTGTAGTAACACCAGAATGTTGTCTTGTGTACATCTTCATCTAGAACTTTAATCTAATGATATCCTAAATGCAAATCAATTTTGGAAAAGAAGCTAGCTCCATGTAACTCATCAATCAATTCATCAATGTGTGGTATGGGGTAACAACTCTTTATAGTCTTCTTATTGAGAGCTCAGTAATCAATACACATTCTCATGGTTCCATCTTTCTTTTTTACAAGCACTACAGAAGATGCAAAAGGATTGGAACTAGGCCTTATATGCCCCATGTCGAGTAGTTGTTTGATTCCCTTTTCAATTTCTTCCTTGTACACCTTCTAATAGCGATATGGAGTGATCATCACCAGTTTTCCCCCTCTTCAAGTTCAATGATGTGCTAGAAACCCCTACTAGGAGGTTACTGGGGGGTATGTCTCTGAAGACTTTATTATGTTTATCCAAAACAATTTGTATCTGCATGTTGTTTAGCACCTTCTTTCTCTGCATTATTTGTATTAGTAATAAGGCATTCTACTGCCCAGCCTACCTATTTCTTATGGCACACCAACTCCATCCTTTTGGCTGATATTTCATTATTTTGTTAGACATTCCCTACAAAACTATCTTTTTCCCGTTATGTAGGAAAGTCATCTCCAACTTCTGATGGCTAATCTCGTATTTATCAATTGCATGCAACCATTGACAGCCTAGAACTACTTCCATACCCATGTCTATAACACAATAATTGTCCTTTAATTTACATTCCCCCATAGACAATTCCATTCGGGGAAATTTTTGACAGAGAAAGTAGTCTCACTAGCTACCTTTACTCCAAACCCTTCAATCAAAGTTGTGTTCAGCCCATTGTAACACCGGCGCTTGAGTACGTCGGGACGAGTTTCCAAGACGAGGGGACAAAGGGCCTCAATTTCGGGATGGCAGGGGATGGCGGTGGGGGGGTCGGGGGCAGAGGGGGTGTTGTATACTATACATATAGAACTTGAAATGCTAGTTATGAAATAATGTTTTACTATAACATACCAAATTGAAATACTTGAACATAGCAAAATTGCAACACGAACCAGAACCATTGAACATTCAACATAGTAACATAGTACACACCCAATAGTAACATTCAAAAATCAAAATTCAAATAGAAATTCAAGTACCCATCCCGGTGGCAGCATGGTTGCAGAATGACAAAGGTGGGGGTACTCAAGTACTCCAAGTACCCGATGCGGGAATGTCCCAGGGACAGGTACTTCGAGGTTTTAGGGGGGTGGAAGTCCCCGAGTTTCACTGGTTCAGACTAAGCCTCCTCACTACTTCCTCATTTACATAGTTATAGGTTTCTCCATTGCTAATAAGAATTATTACTCATTGTCCCTTCAAAACACCTTTCACGCGAAATGCACTATAACGTGGTTCTCCAAGAAGAACTACAAGTGTACTACCTTCAGGCCCCTCAATTGTGTTTGTCTCATTTTTGTCATCAGCTCCTTCACTTTCTAGTTCATCATCGGAGATTACCTCAATATAATGTATTTTTGCTTTACCTAAGCATCAATGCCTTGGTCTCCATGGTTCCTTGCATGTAAAACACAACTTTTGTCTTAGCTCGTTTCTACTGACTTCCGCTTGATTCGGTCTTGCTAGAGGCATCCTAGGAGGTATTGGATTTTTTTGAAAAGATTGCTTGAACTATATGGGTGGGGTTGTCTTCTTACTACTGAAAGTATCCTTGACCCACTAAATCCTTTAGGTTGAAGGCTGTTTTGATGGCGTCTAGAAATGTTGTTGGATTTAAGGCTTTAAGTAACCCTTTTAGTGGCTCATCTAATCCTTCTACAAAGAATACTATCAACCTCCTATCTGGCACATCAAGTACCATTACCGCAAGTTTCTAAAGTTTTGTTACATAATCTTCCACTCTACCTTCTTGCTTTAATAGGGTTAGGTTATGGAAATGAACTTCGGGGTCAGTTCTATTTAAGGCTTTAAGTAACCCTTTTAGTGGCTCATCTAATCCTTCTACAAAGAGCATTATCAGCCTCCTATCTGGCACATCAGGTACCATTACAGCAAGTTTCTAATTTTATTACATAATCTTCCACTCTACCTTCTTGCTTTAATAGGGTTAGGTTATGGAAATGAACTTCGGGGTCGGTTCTATTGAATCTTTCAATCAGCCTCTGACTAAAATATTATATGGTGGAGATTGAATCATGGCCTTGAGTTACGAGTCCATGGTACTACCACTCGTCAGCTACTGGCCTCTTCTTTTGTCATTGGGTTCAATGAGTAATAAGTATCCAACTTCTGTAACCATGATCTCACTGTGGTGCTACTTGTTCCATCAAAATTAGGTAAAGTAATTTTACCAAAGTGGTGTTGAATGTCTTTTCTTTCATTGTACTCCCTCCTCTGTCCACTTTTGGATTTCAGTCCACAATACTTAAGGTAAGACATGTTATTCTTAATTGCCTCACTCAACATACTATATTCCACTAAAAGGCAGTACATTTATCAGTTTGATCTGGTTGTTCCATCCTGACCTCTTTGTTTGACAAAAATTTTGCCCAAAACGTTTTACTTTTGGCTGAATCCTTCTCACCACCATGGACCAATCTTACTTCATTGACATTGATTCCTTCACCCTGATTGTTAGACTTTCCTCTATTAGAAACACTTACTTCATCACTCTCATTGGCAAAGTTTCCGTCATCTTGGTTCAGCTTAAGCCCTCTCAGCAATTGGGCGATTTCCTTTAATGTCTTTGCTAAGCTGAGTTGCAGGGCTTCTAAATGTTTAAAGAAGGCCTTTGCTTCTTCATCATTGTCACCCATGTTGGAACTCTTCTTTTTCTCTCTCAGATAGTACCATTGTTCCCTCTCTCTCATTAAATGAACCCACAGCTGGCAGGATTGGGGCCTTTGATCCCACTGTAAAGACCTCAAGGTCTGTATGATATAAATCTTTGTTTTTTCTTTTAACTTTTAAATTCAAAAACAAACTGATTGCACGATATAGATTCAGGAGAAGAAAATTTCACTGCAAGAGTCTCCAAAATGCTTATAGATCACTCAAATAGTTAATAGTGCTTACACAGATTCAGAGCATTAATAAGCAAGTTTATTATAGAAGCTGCAAATTCAGGAATCAAAACATACATAGAACTGACATAAAATCTCTTAACAACAACAGTTTAAGCTTACAGATTACATAGATCAGATTAAACAGATCTCTTGGGGGTTTTGGCCCAAGATCCAACATGCTCAAAGGCAAAAACAAAATATTCAGCATACCAAAACACAAAGCAGAGTCTTCAATACATACCCACTTGGGGCAGTACATTAACTTGCAGTACAAGGCAAGAAAACAATCTGATTGCATTCAGTGAAGGGATGCCAATCTGTAAAGAGGCAAACCACAATTAGCAAAGAGTTGGCTGAAGTTGGTAGAAGCTACCAGTTTGCAAATAGTGGCAGACAGTTGGCATATAGTTGGCACTTAGTTACCAAAGAGAAACAAATCTGATTTTTCCCTCAAATCTGATCTGACAAAAACAAATCTAATTTGGCCCCCTTCAAGAAGTCGGTTGTCTATAGAAGACAAAAAACAAAATCCAATTTTTCCACAAAAAGACTAGAATGCATAGGTGGCAGCCAGCACTGCCGTCCAGGCTAGGTGGCTCCATTTCACGGGTTCATCACAGAAAGTGTTGAAAATGAAATGATTTCAAGGGAGTTAAAGCAATGCAATCACTCATCTTCTCACAGATCAGATTCTTTGTTTTGTCATTTTCTTGAAACTTTGCAGAAGAGTTGGGCAGAACGGGATGGCATTGTCAGATCTATACAATATTGAATAAAAGAATAGAGCTTTGTGTTTTGACCCCATGTGCTTTGGAAGGTTCTAAATCTTGTGGTGAAGATAGCATATGTTCTGGACTCAAAAGCGCTCTTGTACTTCAAGATGAGCAAAGTGCCAAATCCTTCTAGATCAATCATGCATTACCAATCAATTCATGCAAATAACATATTCCATGAAACCAAATGATTCATATGCAGGCAAGTGGACAACTTTTTAATCCTAACTATGCAGCTTAATATTCCAAAATTGAAATGACCTCGCAATGCATGATTAGCTAAAAACCATAAATTGTATTAACACAATTGTTCTCAACTACTATAAACATTGAATTAATAATTGATTTGTAATTTATTTTAAATGCCCATTCTTGATTATGTAACATAGAATGAGATCGAGCAGTTTTCCAGATTATATATGTTTATTTCAATTCCTCAACTCTACTGATGATACAAACAAAATTGTGAATGATTTCCATCTTCAAACTGGAACAGATAATTTTACCAAATCTTCATCCGTATTACTTCATTGTGTGCTTGTCCATTCCATTGATCAAGTTATGGAAACACAAATCCTAGTTTTCTATCATGTTGGCCAGTAAGAATGTGTTAAAATTATTCTATAATCCTTCTTATGGCTTTGAATGTTGGTCCATTTTCCATCATGCTTTTAGTTAAAGGATCTTATGTATCTATCCAAGCAGGTAACTTGGTCATATAGCATGGGAATATGTAAACGATATTCCATTCTTGTAACTTTCAGTGACACAATAATTTTACAAACTATTCGCAATGTAAGTCATTTTTCATAACATTAAGTGTCTACATGCAACTCAATCTGCAAAGAAAATTGCCAGACTATGTTTGAGTTCAAAGACTTATGACTCTAAATCTTGAATACAGTACCACTTTTAAGCCTTATATGACTGCTGATAGTTATACATTAATCGATGTTGAATTTTGCTTTTTTGCCTAAAATATAAATATAGTTTTTGGTGGCATAATTCACCTTGCTTTGCTCTTTATGTGATGATCTAATTTACTAGTTACTATTCTAATGTGTATGCCCAATTATTCCTTAATAACAATTTTGCTTATTTTATTAGTAAAATAGTCACCCTCTCCCTTTACTTGAAATAAAACACGAAATTCTAAAATATTGTACTAATAAAATTTAAATTAGATTCAATTATGAAGCCAATAAAAAAAATTGGTAATGCTGATCTGAAATTGTGTTTCCTCTTACCTGTAAGCATCCCCCTTCAGAGACCAACAGCACAACTAGCGTTTTCTTCTTTAGTTCTTTTAACACTTCGTCAAGATAAAAGTCAGGGGAGGCAGAATTGTGCGGTGTAAATACATGTATCTCATTCTTCTTCCTAGCATTCTTGAACATTTTTGGAAGACTTTTTACAACCAAAACATCATTTGCAAGTGCCGCAATAAAGTGATCCTCGTTATAAAGGTAGCCGAAACTTTTAAATTTAGAGCTGCCATAAACAGATTAGCACAGATGAGACAGAAATAAATAAACACATAATCAACTCAATTATAGAGCAAGAAGTAAAATGGATAAGAAACCTGATTCCCTTAGTACTTGTAGTCTCTTGAAGCTCTGGAATCACAAGAGTGGCATTTAGAAGCCTAGATACAGCAACTACATCGCAGATCTGGCAAGAATAGCAACTTTAGGGAATTATTATGGTCATTCACAAGACCAGAGAAAAATAAAACAGAAAAAGGAAGGGGATATTCACTATTACAAGAGGAAATCCTTACCGATGACCTGATCTCATGAAACCCTCCTTGAATTTTGACAAATATGTAGCCATTGCTATGCCAATTTGGGACTGTCAAAACAAATATTAAGGTTCAATCAGGCATCAAAACTTACATATAAGAAAGTAAACTTGGACAAAATTTATTAACTCTACTGAGATAAGAGCTGATGCCACATCTAGCAATAACTATAGGATCTATGATTATAATTCTCTCTCCTCTAGCCCTCTGGAGTTAGAAATGTAATCATTACCGATATATTCTATTTTCTTATAGATATTTTTTTCTCTTTAATAGTATTCTGCTTTTCCACTACTGACTAATGCTGAAAATCAATTAATGATTTATTAAGCTGGCATCTTTAATGTTGGATTCATTTTTGTTTCTCATGTTCGATATTACAGATTTTTGAACAAATTCCAAATCAACTTGATGTATCTTCAATTGGATAAATTATGAATGTTTCTATACCTTCAATCTTTATGGAAGTTGCCACGGTGATGAGGAGGGCTTCTTTCTTGTATGTAAAAAAATTGGCCATTTGCCATCAAGTTTAGAGGGAGCCACACCCATAATTTGAGGTACAATTTTTGTATGAGCATATTTCAGATGATTTTTCTATATTTTTCTTTAAGCCTGCAAAAATATTTCCATGGATAAACATTTTTTTCATCAAGGATGGTGATTTTACAATTTTGTGCCGCTGCTGAATGGCAATGTTTTCAGCCAATATAAGGCAATATCAACATGTTTTTATAAAAGATTATTTGTTGTGAGAGTTTAATAAAAAAGCCAGACTCAAAACAGTTTAACAGCCTCCACCTCCCACTTGGATCAATATTAACTCGGAAGCTCTAAAGGCAATCTTGTTTGGAAGTGTTGGTGGTTTGGGTCAAGATATGTTTGGCAATGTGGTTTTTCAGTACAGCCAGGGGATTAACTCTTCAACCAAAACCATGCTGAGGCCCATACTGAGGCTCTAGTGGTCTGGCATGGGTTTCCCATTGCAAATGCACTAAACTTTAGTCAAGTTATAATGTAAACCAAACCTCAAATCCTAGAGACAAACCCAAAATGTTCTAGAAGAATGGAAACTTGAGAGCTCCAAAGAGTGGTTGAAGACATCCAAACATTGCTGAGATCCTTTGAATAGTACAAAGTAAGTTATGTACCCTGAGAGGAAAATTGCATGGCGGACTTGCTTGCTAAGCCCACTTCATCTCTATAAGCAAAAATGCAAATCAACTCAAACTCCGAGGAAGATATAGACAGAAGGTTTAGAGAAGGCCTTTATTTGGGTGAGAAAGACAAAAATGCCTTTCTAAATGGCTTCTTAGCCCCCATCTTTGAGCGCTAAGACTATCGGGCAAGCTCATCCTTCTTTGTGAAGGTGATTTCTTGAATTATATTTGTACCATCAAATGTCATGGGATTTTCCTAGGTACTTATGGGAATGGTAAGAGAGATGTTTCTATAAATCAAAATATTTTCCCACTGAATTCCTTGTGTATCATGTGAATGGTACTCAACTTTGGTAGGAATCCCTTCTTCACCCTGGGAATTATCAGTTTTGCGAAAGTGGCATGACTTGAATACATTATATGCATGCTGCCTCTCCACAGGATATACCAGGACTGGAAAAAAGTCTGTTAACCCACCCATGTCGAAGTCAGCATCTACTTGGCCAGTAGTCCTTACGGCATATTCTCTGCATGTAAAGACATTTTTTCTGCAAATGCACTCATAGATTTATGTATTAAAAGCTCTACACAAAACTTCAATTTCATTGTTACTTATCACTTCAACATCCTAAAGCTGTGACAGGCACATCTGATAATCGATAGTTCTGCATCTTACTGTTTGCGAATGAATATCAAAGAGGTTTTGTCCCTGGATTTTACATTTAAAACATGGTAGAGACTCTCTCTTCATGTTGAGGGTATCCTTTCTGATATTTTGCCATTCACGGTACTTGAATGAGTACTGTAGATGACAACATTTACAATTTTTTCATTAAAAGTTGAATGATAAGTAGCCTTAAAATATTGCTTTTATTTGCCTAGGGAAGCCTCTGTTTACTTGAGTTGTTTTTCCAGCAAACAATTTTTCTATATACTTCCTCTACATGCATATGGTTAAGATTGAAGAACACAAAGCCACACACATGTACATGCCCAAAAAAAAACATACACACACACAGAAAATGCAATACATTCCTAGTCAGGAGCTAAGGATATAAATACTTCAATTATCAAAGATGTGTTCCATTTGACTTGTGTTGCTGGCATTTCATTCGGAAGGCTAACTAATTGATGGCTCCAGAAAACACTTCCATATCCGTTTTTCATGGCATCTATCATAGAAAGCATTAACCCTAAGTAAAACCTTCCGATATCTAAAACTTCTACAGTTCCAGAAAAGCATGATAGCTGAAACTCCTACAGTCCCAAAACAATCTTTGCTGACAGAACTACTATGGTCCCAAAACCAACTTGGTTGAAGTCCTACAGACTTAAATCCTTTTTTAGTATGTAGCTGAAAGCAATTATTGTAGTTTAGCATGAGGCATAAAGACCAAATACTGTTTCAAATTTTCATATACCATCCATAATAAAAGGAAGAAATGGTCACAAGAACAAGGTTTGAGACACCATTTTTAAAAAGGGAATGGGGATATATGATAAGGCTATTGACTATATCAGCTAAATATACAAGACCGTAGGAGATGCAAGAACAGGTATGGGGTCCTTATCTGTATACAAGCTTCCTCATAAATATAAATTATCATTTACAGCCACAGGTCCAAAACTCATTCATAGATCTGATCATGTCTGAAACAATTGAGAATTTACCCTTGCTCATTGTTTAAAAAATAATCTGAAATATCTCGTGTTTTAAACTTTTAACCATCACATACAAAAAAATATGAATAGGCGTGTGAGTTTTGTATGTATACATATGCTGACCCTATCAATGAAATTTACTCAAGGTCATAAGGCAGTGCCTAATATATTTATTACTTGCCACATTTGTTTAATAGTTAGATCTGCATGACACTTGCCAATACATCAGTTTCTAATCTGTGCTCCACAGGGTCACATTCCTGGCCCTCAAACATCGATCCCCATCCCCGATGGCATTTCAGGTACAGCAGAACAGCAGGGGACATCCCATAGCCATCCCCAAAAATCTTCAAATCTTTTAAACATTTTGCAAAAATAGGAAACACTGTGGCAACATTTGCACAGGAAATTGATTTTCCATAGTGTTTTAAAAACAAATTGTTCATAACATTAAAAAAAGGCTATTAGATATATTTTGCCAGCAGAATAACAGCAGTGACAGGAACAACAGTAGTATGACAGAAATAAATATATCAAGATTCAGATTCATAGCTCATGATATTGTAACTTGTTATATACCAGTTAATACTAACAGCAAGAATTTAGATTTATGATTTCATTGTTCAAAAAAGTCTCAAATTTAAAAATTATTGATATGGTATTGGAGTCTGTTATCATTGTCAGTTGCAAAAGAGATTAAATGTGCATTGGTCATAGTCTAGTACAGCGTGGTATTGTGAGAAGTGCAAACAAACAAAAAATAAAAAATCGGAATATGGTTGGCTTGCAGGCGTCTGGAGACATCATACAACATCATTTTGACAGAGTCATATTATATTGCTGCTGCTATACTGTTGTTCATTAACTTGTAGAATTTGAGTATCTCTCTCTCTTTCTCTCTCTTTATATATATGTTTTTTTCTACAAATTCACATATACTGTTATACTGCCATCCCCAAAAAATGGCCCTCAAACTACTGTCCCTGAAATGCACCCTCTGCCATCCCTGTCCCAGAAACACAGGGGAGCATGATTTCTAATCAATCTAGCTGAGGCAACTGATGTGGACAAGGAAATGTTGTAAGAGGTGAAGGAGGTAAGTATTTGTAGACTTTTTGCTTTGCCACAGTCCCATGCTTTTTCTTAGTTAAACTGCAGTCCTGAAGAAATTGCATTTCTAAATCCCAACACTCAAGTTCTACCATCTAAAAACTGGACCAAACTGCACTTGAATTATTTAGAATATGACTTAAATGAAATAATGAAAAATCTTACCAGGAAATTGACCCCTTGGTTTGGCATATGGATATAATGACTCAAGAGATTTGACTGGACCCCATAGCTTTCTGTACTTGAAACTCTACATTGTCATTAGACAAATAAATTAATGCAATATTCACAAGAGTTTATAAAAGCCATAGGGGAACCAATACAAACTTTTCATGTCGAGGTGCACTTTACAGTATGGGTAGGAAAAATAAAATTTGATTCTTACTCCTTGAGGTAAGTTCGCAGTATCAAAATGGGGATGCCAATGGAGTACTTCCTCAATGGGTCTGTCATCAAGAAGATCTCTGCTAGAGTATCTTGCAAACAGAAAAAGATGTGTAACAAGAGAAGGCAGTGATAGCAGAAGCCCAACAAGAGCTGCCCACTTCCTTTTAGCTTTAAACAACATGCCTCTGCAAAACAGATATGACATGACACAGGCTTGATGTGGACATCTGGGATCACAAAATAAATATTTATACATTATAAACAACCCAGCCAACCATTAAGTTTAAAACTGAAAACAATACATCCCCCCAGCAATAATATTGAAACAGAAAAAAACCATTTTACCTTTCAAAAAAGTGTGTATTGTTAAAAATTACCAAAAAAATAAAACCCAAGAACTAAAAATTGAGCATTGGTATCTAATGATTTAGGGACTTTAAACATAACCCAAACTAACAATTCAGCTTAGAAGCAAGAAACCAAAACATTAGCTTTTAAAACCCTGAACAAAAATAACTCCACATCTATATATTTCCATTAATGTTATCCTCTTAAAATCTCAAACCATTAAAGTCTAAAAGCTAACTGCTAAGAAATGAGATTTTTTCAAAACAAACACCGACCTTTAAACTACAGTACAAAAAGATCTCTACATCTGTATATTTTCCATGAGTGTTGTCCTATTGAAATCAAAAATGTTAAAATGTAAAAGCAAACCGCCAAGAAATAAGATTTATTCACAACAGGTACTGACCTTTAAACTGCTGTACAAAAAGAACTCAGCGTCTGTACATCTTCCATAAATGTTGTCCTCTTAAAATCTAAAATATTAAAATGTAAATGCGAACCGCCCAAAAATAAGATTTATTCACAACAGGCCTGACCTTTAAACTGCTGTACAAAAAGAACTCTACATCTGTATATCTTCCATAAATGTTGTCCTCTTGAAATCTAAAACATTAAAATGTAAAAGCCAACTGCTAAGAAATGAGATTTTGAATTGCAGTACAAAAAGAACTCTGCTTCTGCATATTTTCCATAAATAGGCTCCTCTTGAAATCTGAAACACTCAAATCTAAAAGCAAACTGCTAAGAACTTCGGTTTTTTTTTTCACAAGAAGCACTGACCTTTAATCTGCTGTATAAAACTGACTACATCTGTATATGTTCCATAAATGGTGCTTTCTAGAAATCTCAAACATTAATATCTAAAAGCAAACTGGTAAGAAACAAGAGTGTTTTCACAAGAAGCACTGACCTTTAAAAAATTTGTTTCATAAACTGAGGCTCTGGAAAGCTTCGATGGCCTATCGGAAAAGTAGTATGAATTCCTTAATAATTGATCCGGGTTCAAGTACATTGAGCAATTTGATTGATTGAAACTAGGTTGCGGTAGGTGGTAGGCCTGAACAGTCTTGATGAGTGCAGAAATCCACATGGTTACAGGAAATTAGTGAAGGCTGTGACAGGTTTCTAGGGAACAGAAAACAGTATAACAAGTTTCGAAGTTATGACAAACGAAAGAAAGGGTATTGTTAAGAGTGTTCAAAAGATGTTTTTTGTAGTTTTGCAGTACACTTCCCAACATAAAAATCTGCCATGGTTGTTGGAAAAAGTCCGCCAGCTTTGAAAATACTGTCAAGTGTTCGGATTTGAACAGAGGAAAATGAGTAATTTACATTTATGAGCCAATCAGAACATGATCTCGAGATAAATCCGTTTAAAGAATGAATGAGGTCATTTCATAAATAGGAGCTCAAATCGGTATAAGTTGAATGGTGGACAGTCGTAAAACCCAGTAGTAAAAAAAATGTTAAAAATCGAGAACATCCCACTCGATCAAAGAATCATGGCATGTGGAAAATGTAATGGTGACTCTGTAACATTTCCTTTTATTAGTAATTTAACTTGTTTGGACCCCAAAGAAAAGGGTTGTTTTGGGGAATTCATTGGTTATAAGCGGCTTTAAGTCGAAACGAAGCTTCGAAAATTGATGAAGTTGTAAGAGGCTTCCCTGTCTTGTATCCAGATGTACATTTCATTTTAAATAATAAATAAATAAGAATTATATATGATCTTTATTTTTTATTTATTTATTTTATTAAATGAATATTTCAAATACATTTAAATGAATATATTAAATATATTTTAAATTGTTTTAAGAGATGTTATTAAAATGGTAGTATGGAATGAATAGTTGCATTCTTAAAATAAATTAAATTGAATGATTTTAATGACGTCCACGAGGCCAAACAGCCTAAGGGACTATTGGATCACAGTTGTCAACTAACTCTAGATTCCTTTCTAAGTCGGACCTCCTATTGTGAATCTTGACAGTCAAACTAGCGGTTTGGTTGATCTTATCCTAGTCTCAATCGCACCCGACATGCACAAATGTCAAACCAAAAGAGAAGTGGGTTTGGGAAGATTTATTGATTAGTATAAACACTTTTTTTTTAAGGAAAAACAAAATTTCAAAAATAGAAATAAGTTATAAAAACCTTCCTTGTATTATGAGGTACCATGATATTGGATGTACATTTCAATTTAAATAATAAATAAGAATTATAGATGGGCCAAAATTTTTATTTTATTTTAAAATTAAATGAATATCTCAAATACATTTAAAAGATATAAGATGTATTATGGTTTATATTAAATATATATTATTAATTTTCTTACTTATATTAAATGTACTAATATTTAAATAAATATATTAAATATGTTTAGTTTTATATAACTTTTAAATTTTAATGTTTTGTTCCTCTTTTATTAATTTTTATTTATTGATGACAATTAATCTCAAATTTTATTTAAATGTAGATTAATTTTGTAATTGTTATTTATGAAATATGGGTCAATAAATTTGATTCAAAAAATACACATTTTCCTTATAACAATATTACAATTTTATAGTTCTAATTATTATTTATTTATGCTTATTTCATTTGACAAAAAACTATAGTATAGTTGAATTTTAATAATTGAATTCATGATCAATTATACCGATTTTTTATATTAATATTTCAAATTATATAGTGTTTAGAAATAGATCAAATTAAAATATCACAATATGATTGCTTAAACATAGGTGAAAGACAATTCATATAGATAAAAGTTGTGATGATATATATTCACTTCATTTCACAAATCATACGAAATATTAATTTATTTATTTATTATCATAATAAAAATATATGTTGTGTATTTAAATGTTACTGTTAGATATCTTAACAGTAACAGTTTAATAATATAATTTATAGTAAAAATAAATAAATTGTTAATTTTATAATCTAATTAAATAGATTAATACTAATATGCTTCTTTTTGTAATTTTATTAAAAACTCTTATATCAGTTACATATTGACGAAGACAAAAATATAGTATAGTGGTAATAATGATAGAAAGAGTCAAAGATTACGAATGAATTGATATCTGATTTGTCTATACAGAGTACGTCTGCCCCCTCTAAAGGGACGATTGTAATGTATAACAAGGAAGAACGTTAGGAAATAGCTGGGTTTTAGCGTGATGTGTGTCAGTAAAAGGGAAAATTGTAGTGGGACACATGGTATAATAATGCTTGGCAATAACGTACATCATGAGTGGATTTTAGTATGTTGGTGTCTAGTGAAAGCAATATACCTAGTTAATTAATTTTAGAAGAGGGGATTATTTTTATATATAAAATATTAGTAAGTGTATCAAAAAGAGGTGTAATAGTATGTCAATAGTAAGATATAGTTAAATAATGTATTAGAGATGGTAAATTAAAAGAAAAGGGATATCAATTTACAATTTAAATTAGATTTGTGGATTGGTAAAATAATATAATTAGTATAAATATCATAAGTACAATTATCTAAAAGATGTGAGAACTATTAAGAGTGATTTTATTTATTTAAAAGTTTTTATTTTATTTTTTGAATTATAGTTTTTTAAGAATAAGTGCAATCTTTTTATTTAAAGGAGAATGATAGTGTACATACTTATAAAAAAGGGTGAGTGGATATCAAATCACACCTTAGTGTCAAATATGAGCTCAAAATAAAATGAACTAAGACCAACAAACATAGAAGTTACTAAGCGATAAGAGCCACAATAGCAGTTTGTGACGGGTCTCAATCCCCCAATTCGCCCCAAACATTAGTGGGGTTTGGAGTGACATCAAGGGTGTCCCAACCCTCGTCATCTTTATCTTTATTTGTCTTTATCTTCATTACGGGCCAAAGAAATAACCAACACCAGTCGAGGAAACTGTTTAGAAGTGTCACCTGACAATCACCCAAAAGCACCCCAGAAGGCCACCCAAAAGAAGTATACCAAGGCAAAGGCAAAGCAGAGCACCATCGACAAGCCTATGACACAATACTATGACCTCTATCTTGTCAACCAACTTGAGGAAAAGCTTGGGGATGAGCAACTTGATTATCACGATCCAAGAGACTTCTTCTTATTCGATGCCCAAGAGGAGGAGATTGAGGAACTCTCGCCATAGTACAAGGTATGTTCCCCCAATGATCAAGCAATTTTTTAAGGTGAACCACCTCCAGTGCAACCTTTTTGACTTGCATTGGATCTATAGCAATACATTAGAGCATCAAAATAAAGAGAAACATTATTATCAATAGTATAATAAGAAAAAATGTATATATTTTCAAATGCTAAAGAGAGATTCAATTTGGAAAGTGTATCAAAATTGATTAAATTTGTAGGGAATGTGAGGTTGATCTCCTAGAAGAGCCATATGCCATGAAAAAAGCTCTTATAAAAAATGCTAAAAGAAATCCTAAATTTAGTTTTGAAGATGTTGAGATTGAAAAAAATAAATAAATAAAGTGCTTGAAAGACTCCAACTAACCACAAAATGGGTAATAAGGATTTTAAATGCTCATGTGAGTTAACCTTGAGCCCACATGTACGCCCTGCAAAAGAATACATTGGATGCAAAGTGGGCTAGTTTAAATGATATTGAGAGAGATGTGTTGCAAAATCGAGATCAACAATTTTAAATGCTATACCAGGTTTAAATTGGGCACCATGAGTAAATGTGGAGAGAGCAAATGATAGCCAACATGTAACTTGTAATTTTGTAAGGTAGTGTTTTCACCTCACTTCCAATCTTTCTAACATAGTTTGGAAGATTGAATACCAATTTTGCGAATCGTATCAATAGGAATGGCCCCTATAACAACTTCAAAAGTATTATGGTCTAAAAGAGAAATGGATTTTTTTGTCAAATCCATATCTTAGTACATAAAACTCATAGAACTTCAAGACAATAAATATTATGGGGTAAACCCACAATAGTGGGTTACACTTTTTTGCCTGAACGGACACTGAACTCTACATTTTCAAAAAAACTTTCAAATCTGGATGCATATTGTCGTTAAACAGTTTGAAATGAGAAGATGAAGTAAATTAGAGTCTTTTAGGATTTTCTGTCTAGATTCTAAATGTATTTTTTATTTTTATTTTTGAATTGATTTGAATTGTTTTTCTTTCTCCCACGAAAACTGGTATGTTGCTGAAAACATCATTTTCAAAGAGTTACATTGTTTTCATAAAGCATAACTTTGATTCTAAAATAGATATCAATGTGATTCTTCAAATTTAGTTTTGTAACATCAATACAGAGGGCATGCAATTGGTTTGATGAAATTATCATGATTATTGCATATTTTATTAACATTTGAAGTTGACTGAATTGTAATTTTGACATACCTTGACTACGTAGCTTATAACTTGTCATGTATTTGTCCAATTTCATTTTTATTCTATTTGATAGAAAGATAACTTCAATACCTAGGGCATAGATATTTTTTAGAAAAAAAAATTTCTCTCATTTACTATTTTTCCATTTGCATCAAACACAGAGGTAGATATACGGTGAAATATCTATGTTTAGTAAAACTAAAAATACAAAGTCATAATAAATTTAATATATATTAACATTATAATCATTGGAAAGATTTTTCTCATTAGTACCTTACTACATAGATAAGTTTGTCAAATGGATTCATTTGATGTACCAAAAGATAAAGTCAAAGTGATTTTTTGTCAGCATTTTAATAGGTGCGAAGGAGATTCCATTGTAGGTATGAATGATGAGTATAGATGTTATATCAATGTTTTTTGTATCTAAGAGGCTTTGAGTAACCATTTGTAATTAATTATTTCAAATGGAACCGCTCAAGGCTTAAATCATGATATTTTATTAAAAATGTGTTATTTCAACAAAAATCGGCATGTCTAAAAAAGTGTAACCCACTATTGTGGGGTCACCCTATGGGAATTGATATCTTATAAAGTTGCAAGGCCCTCACCCATGGAAGATGAGCCATAGGGAAATCTTGATCTTGTAAAATGGGCATGACTACAAAATATAATTTACATTAAGGGAGAGGGTATCCTTGAAACTACACCATTCTAATAAAGTCAACTCCTAACAACTTCCTAGGTACACCAAATGCTTTTCCCCACACAAGTGGCCTCAATAGGAATCACATCCTTCATTATGAGAAGGGTTTGCAATCTAATCCCCTTTTAGGAAAGTCAATTAAATAAAAAACCAAAAGAAATGCAATGCCAAAGAAAAATCCTCCAAGCATGACAAACAGAGTCAACCACTTTGTTGTATGGATAATAGTCCTAACCATCCAAACTCATGAGAAAGGTAGCAAAATTCACATGAAACTCAATAAACTCCTTTGTGGTTGTCAAAATAATCCCACAAAAAATCCCAAATAATCTTCTTCAACTTCAAATAAAAGGCTTCAAAAGGAGACCGATGAGAGGAATAATAAACTTGGGTGGCCACAAAATTTATTTACAAACCTGAAACTTTCTTGCTACATAAAGAAGCTTTGGTATCCACTGTGCAATCTTCTTTTCACTTCTAGATAGGACAATATGCCATAATTCTATTAGAGATGCTTAGAAAGAAAAGGGAATACCCAAAAATTTAAATATTTCAGCTAAACTATTGGTGTGAATACGGTTTTAGACCCAGTAAGGTCTTATACCTAGTATTTTTCACTAGAATTCCTAAAATGGGGCTTGATATGCCCTGCATACCCATCCCTACATTTTCCCTCAACCAAAATGTTAGGTCCCCTCTTTTTTATTTTTCCTTCCCTTGGTTTTGTTTTGTTTTCCTCTAGAGTCTACCCCTCCTAGTCTCAATTTTTATCCAAGGCCTCGGGTCCTCGAGTTCCATAATGCTTTTGGTATTATCCCTAGAGTACATAGTCTTACCTATCAAGTGAATTACAAATTCATTTAATTCCCCCTTCTCATCAAGTTATAAAAAGCTTTTTGAGGATCATTTTTAATCACCAAGTGAATAAAAGCAATTTTGGGAGCTCTTTCTACGACGGATTCTTCAAGCTTATAAATTTGTGTGTTTGTATGAGTATTTGGTCATGCTTAAGGTGTTTTCAAGAATCTATTGGCAACTTTGCACAATGATTTTTTCAAGTACGATTTCCCTTGTATTTTTGTGAGATTTCTAGGGCTTTTTTCTGTGTTTTCATTTTGTTTTCATTTGGTTTTTCCTTTGTTTCTTAGGATTTTTCCGTAGGTTAGAAAATAAGGATTTTTGAGCAAAATCCTCACCCTAAACTTAATTTAGAGCCTTCATTTTTGTTGTCTCTAGGGTTTTTCATGCCCTAGCATCTGGTGTCAAGGCGTTTGTCACCACAATTTTGTGTTTTTACAAAATTAGGGCTTTTAAATTGCTTTATTAGATGCCCTAGTTCATGTTTGTAATATGTGTATTGTCTTAGGGTTGTATGCATAATTTAGGGCTTGCTAGGATTTTCCTTGTTACCCTACACTATTCATCCTAGTTACAAGCCACAATTCAAGACCAACATGTCGCAATTCTGGTTTGTTTCATTCTCTATGTTCTCAATCCACTAACTAGTTGTTGGCCTGGTCCATCTGAAACTCTTGTTCTTGGTCTACTAGTCACTTTCATGGTCAAGAGTTCAAATTCTTGTAGTTAAACAAATGATTGTTGTTGGGTTTATTGATCTTCATTCCCAAAACCTTATACCCAAAGCTTAAGTTAACTCCAAAATCTATCATGGTAGAAGTTTTAATTATGCGAGGGACTCTGAACTTCACATTTTGGGATTCTTATCTCCAACTTACCATTTTAAACACATAGGCATTTTGTTGGATCACTAATCTAGTATTCTCGGCCTCACTTCCCCACAAATCCTTCAACAAAGTCGATGACTCTAAACATTGCGTATGGGAACCCTGTTCTCATTCATCCCTCCTTTTTCAAGGAAGCTTATGCACGGATTCCTAGACACATGTCCCTAGAGTATTGTTGTAATTCAATAAGTTCATTGTATCTTTGCATACCACTAATTAAGTTCCCTTGTCTTGAAGGGTGATACTATTCACAATGCCCTATTCCTTCGAAGTTCACAAGGCAAAACCTAGTCTCGCACTTGGGGCCCCATCTAACATGAAGACTAAAGCAGAAAAGGAATTAGAGAAGACCCCCTTAACCATACATAATATTCACGAGGGGCAAACCAGGGTCTCAAGATTGGAGAGTATAGTAAAGAACATCATAGACACAAATATCAGAGAATTTGATTTACAAGTGTATGCAATTTTGAAGTACTAACTAATCTAAGCTATTAAATCAATTAAAAGCAAACAATGATGAAGAATACAATTAAAATGAAGTTAAAATAAAGTTTTACCTTCACCTACCATGTAGCTTGTCTCCATTGGCCTCCTAGCCTTGATTCCTTGGATGTGTTGAGCTCTCAGATTTCCAATTGAAGCTCCTTGCCCAAGATGCTATCAAAGTGTGGATATTGAGTGGATTGTATGCAAAATGGCTTAAAAGCTTAATTATGCAACTAATGGGTGAAATGAAAATGATATGAAAATAGTTTGGATGCTTGAAGATTTGAATGCTTAGAATGCTTGTATGCTTGAAAATCACTATTGCCTATTAGCTCACAAAGGGGAAATGAGGCTCCTTTTATAGATTTTTGGAGGACTCAAGCCTAGGTGGCACAATCCTAGGGTGGAGATTGAAAAGTGGAAGATCCTAGGGCTATGATTGACTTGGTTGAAGGGGTTGAGAGAAAGGGGGATGTAGTTGGAATGTGAGAGGAAGAATAGGGAGGATGTTCCTCCTACAATGACATGGAAGAGAAGAAGGTGGAAGGGAAAGACACATGTCAAGTGTCTCACAAAGACCATTGAGAGGAAGGGGGAAGGACTTTTTCCTCTTGAGGACTCTTGGTACAAGTGTCCCATGAGTCACCTTTGACTCTTTGAGGTGGCTTGAGAAGCTCCTTAGGAATAGGGATTGCTTATTGACTTGGTTTAGAAGAAGAAATGTGGTCATGAGACCAAGTCTTATGAGGCCATATAGCCCTTAAGAATAGAACATGTGTGGGTGAGGATAATTATTTATCAATAATTAATAATAATTAATTATTTTAGCCAAGGTGATGTGTCAGGTGACTAGGCAGATGAGGTGGACTAGGGGACTTAGTCATATTTAGTGATTGTGTAATTGATTAAATCACTTTAATAAGCTTATTTAGAGGACTTAGGATAGGAGAATAGACTATAGTGAATTTATCAAATAAATTGAAAAATTTATTTAATAAATAGAGGAAATAAATATTAATTAAATAATAAATATTTAATTAATTCATCAAGTCAATATCAATTAAATAATAAATATTTAATTAATTAATGAAGTCATTTTTTAGTGTATACATTTTGCCCCTCTTTGAAATAATGTGTTGGTCACATTGTTTCAAAGAAAAATCAAGCATTTTTGCCCTTGCCCCAGACAATGTCTCAGACGAAAGCGACCTATGCATGCCCCCTTGAGAGATTGATTGACAAAAAATTATTTTATTTAGGTTTTTTTTTCTTTGGACAATCAATCTCACGAAAAGAATAAGAATAAATATGGGTGAAAATGGGGTGAATCAGGAAGAATGCAATAGGTAGGGTCCACACATCAAGCAAAACGGGTCCATGGGCTATATATAGGGCCAAGGGGTCCACAATAGGGTTATTGTGCACACTTGTCATTTAGAGATTGGAGCTTGAGAGAGAGAAGAGCTAAGCTGAGAAGATGTCGTTCCCGCTATCAGATCATCGATTTGAGAGGGTCAGACACTTCCAGAGGCCACCCGATTCAAGAGAGTCAGTAGGTGACTCATCCTGCTTAGTCATTATGTGAATTTTTGCATGATTTGATGTAATTGGTAGCTGTATCATCTTAAAATGGAAGCACTTCCATGTTAAGAGCATTTAGCCCTCTGAGTAAGTGGTTTGGGGTCATATTAGATGCCTCAAATTGATCTTTTCTTTGATCTGGCTTTCTCCCCACTTTCCACTTCTTTTATGCTTCATTCTAGGTGAAATTAGGGTTAGGATCTTAAGGATTCTCCTGAATTTCCCTCTTTCATAGCTCTATTTCTAGGTAGGATTTAGAAATGGATCTTCCTGGCCTTCATCATGATAATCATAGGATTTTATGTCTATCACTGACATTCTATCCTATTCTAGCATCAGTTCTAGGTTTCTAGGCATCCCTGGGACCTCCTAACTTGGTTCTTAGTCAACCTAGGACCAGGGTCAGGGTCGAGTTAGAACTTGACTAAGTCAGGGTCGAGCTCAACCCTGACTAGGTCAGGTCCAACCTCAACTTTGACCCCTTCCTCCAAAATTCCAATTTCCAAAATTTTTGGGCTTCGGGCTTTCGGGAGATTTATTTTCCCGCCTCCGGGTCGGCCATTTCGGGTTTCGGGATGGTAAATCATTTAATTGAATTTAATATAGGTATATTTTCTAAATGTGAGGACCTAATTGGGATTTAATTCTCCAAGGTGGCCCATCTAGAGGAGTGTGCCCTAGATCACTATAAAAGGAGGCCTTCCTCTCTCATTTTCACATCAAGTTTTCATATCTCATCTCAAGTTTCATGTGAAAGCTCTCAAGCTCTCAAGGTGATCAAGCAAGCATCCATTCAAGCATTCAAGTCTTCTTCTCCATCCAAGTTCTCCATTGAAGATCAAGGAGTCAAGCATTCAAGCCATTGAAGGGATTTGGTTCAAGCATTCAAGATTTATCATTCAAACCCTAGATCTAGCCATCATGATGGTGTGATCTTCCTTCAAGATCCTTTGTTCATCTTCAAGATCCATTTCATTATTCTCTCAAGGTGGATTCCAAGCATACAACCATGGAGGTTTGATTTACATTTATTGTTGTGTTCAAGTTTTCATATCAATATACTTGTTTACATTTCAAATACAATTGCATATATATTGAATTGCATAGCTTCATTGTTAGATTGTTTTCTATTACTTGCTAGCATTCTCCATTTCAATTTCAATATTAAGGTTGATTCCAAACCGGGGTTTGACCAAGGAAAACCCCCCCAAACAAACAACAAAAATCCTCCTTTTCTTGCAGGCACAGGTGCGAAAATTCAGATCTGAGAGCGAATTTGGATACCCTTTTCGGTGAACTTTCAGGATTTGTGAACATAATTCAAATCGGACTTCAAATAAAGAATGTGGTATTTGACCTTTTATGAGAGTCAAACCCGAGCTGAGCCATCTTGAGGAAAGATTTCTGGGTTTTCTCTGTCTCGGTATTTCCAATCTAGGATAGGTTTCAAATTTTCCCGAAAGTGTACATAGACATCAGAATCCAACATTTTCCAGATCTGCCCTAATTTGAGGTTAGTACTTGTATTTCAATTATTCTATATTCCAAACATAATATCCATCCACAAGGGAAATATTAGATTTACTTTCTCTCTTCCATATTCATCCACAAATTGATTCAATTGTGTATTAACCTCTAGGTTGATCAATCAGATCTCTTCCTTGGGGAATTTGGGTTTTTTGAATAGATCTCATATTTCCCCCTCTACATTTGAATGGTGGTGAATCCATTTTACCATCGTTCAGTAGCATGTTTAGGTTAGATCAATCTGTAGGTTAGGAGAATAAAATTTTAGTTCTTAGGTGAAGAATGAATGCGTAGTTGTGGCGCATGTATGTGTAGCAATTGGTAACATTTGCACAACAAACTGCTAGTTCTGCACATATGTGTGGGATACCTACGCATTTGTGCCAAAGGAAATTTTGATGGCACATTAGATAATTAAATGTGCACAAACGTAGTTCGATGTATTTGTCATAATTGATTACACAATTGTTTAGGTTAGTTGTGCATTATGTGTTTTCTACACAAATGGTAGGGGGTTCTACGCAAACATTTTTCTATGATGCGCATTCATGTCAGATGATAGAATTGTAGAAAATTAGAGTGTCAATTAGGTCAAACTTGATATCGAGAAGCTGATATGATCTGTCGGCTTGGAATGTAGATTGACTGAGTCAAGATAGGTAACATTGCAGCATGGTCGCTAGTTAACCTTCCTGATTATAGATAATTGATAGAATTATCTGTTGGTACATGTGATAAACATGTATTCGACTGATATGATAGATAGATAGATATATTAGTTTGTTCGAAATCTGATAGTTTGATTGGTTGATGTTTATTATAGGAGGATATTACAAACACTCTAATGTCATAGGAGAGATATCCTGTGACTCAAAATTTGAGGTCGGTACTGTCAAAGACTGACAAGATTTTGATTGGAGTGACTGGATTGTACCATATCATATTTATACGCCTGAGATTTGAGCAAATCTGAGCATGGTGACAACATTAGCTGAGAGATGGCACTTGGAGACGAGTACCTTTCATATCCCTACAAGTGAGATGACTGTCACATTAGAGGATGTGTATCGCATCCTTCGACTACTAATTACCGGAGAGCTGGTGCAGTATGATCAACACGATGAGTTAGCGGAGTGCAGAGTGGTATTTGGTGATGACGACATTGATGAGTCAAAGATCAATTGGGAGGACATGGTTGATTTCTATGAGCCACTTCTTGTGATTTTGGCCATAGCTATCGAAGGCTTCATCTGCCTGAACCGATGGTCTCATGGCTTCGCAGTTGGTTGGGACTGCACACTACAAAGGATGATGGATGAGGGGACCTATTTTGCTTGGGGGGTGTGCTTGCTAGCACATTTTATCATGATCTCCATCAGGTTTCCTACCATAGGGGAGAATCACTATCAACTAGTGTTAAATTGCTCCATGTATGGGCATGGGAGAATATTGCTATTGCACGACTGACAACCATGAGATTCTGAGGCGCTGGACAGCCTTATATATTTCTATATGCATCTATCCAGTCTCAGCATAAGATGGGACGTTTGGAGTTTTGGTGTTACACATTTGATACCATTGATATAGTGATTTGGAGACCCTATCTTGGGTGTGACTCATCAGATGACGAGCGTCAGCTCGAATACTATTTCAAGTCCCGATGGATGATAGGGAGGACTCCCTCTATTATAGAGTGACAAGTGGTTAGTCGGGTCCTGCGATAGTTTAGCAGGATCCAGGGGATGCCTCAGGGGGTTACAGAGTTTTCTCATACCCATCAGGAGAGACGGGATTGGGGACCAATGGTGTGCTTTGACGATTGTTAGACAAGAGTTCTTAGACATGTCATTTCAGGCATGGTCGATGAGACAGGGGGTCATAGACCCAAGGATGATTGTGAACTATGAGAGACTTCTCAAGGATCATCCATTCCCGAGATTGATTGATTCGGCAAAGAGGCCACCAGAGAGGGATGCTGCAAAGAGACGTCGAGACAGATGATGAGGTAGTGACATGAGAGGTCAAGGGAGAGGTGGAGGTGGTGATGGAGGTGATGGTGGTCCCGACGGAGGGAGGGGTGATAGATCTGGGCCTCACATGAGAGGTAGAGGTGTGCGATCATGAGGGTTGATGCCACCCCCTACGAGATAGGTGTGGTGACAGCCACCAGCATAGATCCCTGCAAATGCCCCAATACATATGCCAGCACAGTTACCACAGGTACAAGTAAAGGGACCAGCACATGTATTAGCAGGTACATAGGTACCAGGTCAAGATGAGGTAGATGATGTACTTGGTTAGGAGAGACTGGTTCATGGTGGATAGATATAGGACAAGTAGATGCTCGACATAGCTAGACAAGATATGTAGATGCTTGATATCGATGCCCAGGATGAGCAGACAAACATGGATTTTGGGGGCCAGGATCCCTACTTACAGAGGGGCGTTGCAGTGGAGGAGGACATAGACATAGATGCATTGCTAGTCAGACTAGCAATGACATAGGTACAGGTAGACCGTGTCCCAGGATTGGAGAGATGGATGGAGAGATTAGAGGGTGAGATAGTGGAGGTTAGACAAGAGCGAGATGTCACCATAGAGCGACTAAGGGAGGCTGAGACTCTACTAGATGAGCTTGAGTCAATAGAGGCATTGGGACCACATGTAGATAGCCTATGGGTGATGATGCGGGACAGTAGGGAGATCACCTACTGGAAGGATGCCTACAAACAGACTGTTCCTAAGGATCAGTGGATCGGGAGTTTCAGAGAGAGCTCGTATGTAGTCAGGATAGTTGTGCAGTATAGGCATGGACTGACTGGTAGCGGAGGGGCATCATCATGTCCTTTGAGACCTCCCTTAGGTTTAGGAGATCCAGTAGCACCAGTACCTTTTATTGCATCATGCAAACATCGACAGGCTGAGTCTGGAGGCGGTGGGTCTTAGACACCGTGTATACACTTTTATATCTAGATCACCATTATATCAGTGTTTTTCATTATGTTTATGACTTGAAGGACACATTTGGACACTTTATTATGTGATATCATTGGACATTGGGAAATTTGATTTGTTTTATGGATGCTTATATGATGGACTCTATATACATGATGATGTAGTTCTATTATGATTGCTTTGATGATTATATATACATGTGCGTACTGACATATGCAAGACATGACGATTGACTTTGATATGCATAGTACTTATGTTTGATAATGCAAATGTTTTATTTTCATGTAAATAACAATGATTAATGATTTATCATGTGATGATGATGTTTATGTAAATGCATTTCCTACATGGGTGTTTTTAATGCTATGTGTTTCTAATATAATGATGTAATGATATAAACAATGATGAATATGATAATGTAAATAATGGATAATAAATGAGAATGTATGAAATGATTAACAAATGAATGATATGATCAACTGATATTGCATGTAATGAATGAAATTGTGGAAATAATATACCTTATGAAATCACAAAAGACTTGGATAAATCCTAATATGATAAAATAAGATAAAATGTAATAACTTATAACATGATAGATAAAATGTGATGAGATGATAGCTATGATGAAATGTTACTTTAAATTATCAAAATATGCATGTTAATATATAATGGTTACATACAAATGAACAAACCTAATGAAAATGAAGCATTCAAAATGAATTATGCAAAGTGATAAAGTGTGATAATGAAGATGAAAAAAATGCAAGATTTTAAAATGCAAGGTGAAATTCATATTTTTATTATCCAAATGTCCTCAACTTAAATAAAAATGTGTCTAACACGAGAAGAATGGACAAAGAGAATAGATGAACTGATAAGCAAGATAGCCTACAAAATATCCCTACAAAAGGAGCACTGATATGCAACATGATTCGTCTAAATGTAATGAAAAATGAAAAATGAAATGAATATCTCCACAACTTCGTGAAACATCTTAGAACTTTATGGTAATTGGATTTTGAAAATCATCATTGATCTCATTATGTTGCAAGGAAATGCAAGCATCATGGTATAATTAAACCAGGATGACTCGAGCACTTCTTGCATGGAGTTTAATATAATAAACTTGACAAGCATCTAGGTATAATTAAACCAAGATGACCTGAGTTTTGTTTGTCTAACAATCAAGGAATATTCTCCCCTCCATCGGGGAACAAATATTTGGATTAGAGGTATGTGTGACGTATCACCATTAATAGCATTCACATAACAACATGAATTGTATGCGTTAATGACTATTAAACTGATGAAGGCACTTACGCACAGACACCCCAATTACTTGTTCCTTCAATTTCATCAGAAAATATTCCACAAACAACAATCAAAGAAAATATCATGCCCCATCCCGACCATTCTAATCAATGACATATGGGAGTTTTGGACTCATATCAAAGATATCCCGTAATAGCATAGGAAATATGATAACAATGAAATTCGTATATGAATGCATAATCTACAACAAATCATTCTAACATGCCTACCATGAATATACATTTCTTTGCCAAAAGATAGTGTTAGGTGTAGTGATCAATTTGGTTGATGTATAGCCATTTGAAATGTATAGATGAGCAGTCATGTTTGAAAGATAGATCATAGGTTACGAGTCATGATGAGGATATCATTGTGTAAGAACATTTGATTGTGTTTGTTTATCTGGTGAAAATGCTCCATTCTGTCCTCTAGGAGTTGTGACTATCATAGATCCACTTCCCAAACTAGGTCAAGGACATGCCCCCAGCTAGGTGATGGACTGACTTATTATGGACGAAGAAGGACACAACAAAACTAGGATGAAGACCAAGATAATAGACCAAGCTATGGTGGGAGTTTTATTATGGATATACATAGTGGATAGTATGTTATGAACTGGCCATTTTATTATGATATATACATGGGTGGACATGCTAGAAGAATCCTAATAGAGAGAGGAGCTAACTTGTCACAAATGGTGCCTATTTCCAGGTTTTCACCACATGTTTTTATTGCAATTTTCTTTTGATTTTTTTTTTTTTTTGTATTTTTGAGATTTTATGAATTTTTTTGTTTTTATCTATATACATACCCCTTGCATTGGGTTTTCAAGCATAGAAATTCTTGAGGTGCATGTTGTTAAGAGGCTCATCCAAGAGATCTCCCTCAGATGTAGACAACTGATAAGCCCCGGAGCCATAGACTGTTGTAATCACAAAAGGACCTAACCAGTTGGGTTCAAACTTGCCCTTCTTCTCACGATGTTGTTGATTTTTGGGATTCTCACGAAGGACTAGATCACCCACCTGAAAGTCTCTAGGTTTCACTTTATTATTGTACTAACGAGACATCCTCTACTGATAGACCTTCAAATGATCAAAGGCTCTTTGACGACGTTCATCCAACAATTCCAATTCAGTCAGTCATGCAACCCTATACTTTTCATTTGGAATTAAATCTTTTAGGGATACACAAAGAGAAGGTAACTCGACCTCGAGGGGTAGAACAACTTCAGAACCATAGACAAGGGAATACGGTGTGGCTCTAGTTGGATTACGGAAGGAAGTGCGATAAGCCCATAAGGTGGGATTCAATTGAACATGCCAGTCATGGCCATCGTCATTGACAGTCTTTTGAAGGATCTTGACAATGGTTTAATTAGATGCCTCATCTTGGCCATTACCCTAGAGATAATCAATGGTTGAATAGTGATGTGTGATGTGGAATTTCTCACATAGTTCATCCATGTCTTTATTTTGGAATTGCTTCCCATGATTAGTAATAAGATGCAGAGGGATGCCATATTTGTAAATGATATAATTGAGGATAAACATGGATATTTGCTTGCCAGTGGTAGTGATCAATGGAATGGCTTCAATCCAATTGGTAAAATACTCAATTGCGGTGATAATGTACTTATGGCCATTAGAAGATGGAGGGTGAATTGCGCCCACAAGGTTGAGTCCCCACTGATTGAATGGCAAGGTGGTCGTAAAAGAATAGAGCTGTTGTGTTGGTGCATGAATAAGATTACCATGTATTTGACACTTCTTGCATTTCCTAGCAAAGTGAAAAGAATCTGTCTCCATAGTAGGCCAATAGTAACCCATATGCATGAGTTTCTTAGCCAAGGAAGGACCACTCGAATGTGTCCCACAAATACCCTCACGAACATCTCGTAAGGTAGTTTGAGCTTCATCATGTTCAAGACATCATAAGAGATTACCATCAAGACCTTGCCGATACAGGGTGTCAGATATTAGGATATAGAAGGAGACTTGGCGTAAAAATGTTCATTTTTGGTTTCTGGATATGTCAAGTGGAATGGTATTGTCTTTCAGGTAGGAATATATTTTTCCATATGTTGGGGAATCTTGTCCTATAATATGACATATGATACTTGTATCAGGATCATCGTATGCAAGATAAGTCAAAGATTCTACTAAGAACTCAAAATGGGCCTTTGTATCTTTTGCATCAAATAAAGAAGCAATTGTAGCCATAGCATCTACAGCCTTGTTATCATGCCTTGGAATTTTCTCAAAGGTGATTGTTGAAAAATATTGCTTAAAGTCATCCACCATACATTTATATGGTAACAACTTGTCATCCTTGGTCTGATATTCATTATTAACTTGATTGATAATCAGTTGAGAGTCTCCATAGACATTCAATTCAATGACTTTCCATTGTAGAGCCATCTTCAACCCAATCATTAAGGCTTCATACTCAGCTACATTTTTTGTACAAGGAAAGAGTAACTTATAAGACTTTGGTATTGTATATCCTTGTGGTGTAACAAATAACACTCCATCTCCTGAACCATGCTGAGTATATGATCCATCAAAGTACAACTTCCATGTCTATGTAGATAATGTTAGGATATGTGCATCTGGAAATTATGTATGTATAGGTTGATCATTTGTCAGTGGTGCTTTAGCTAATTGATCTACAATTACTTGTCCTTTGATGGCCTTCCTATCCACGTACTCAATATAAAATTCTCTAAGTAACGTAACCCACTTAGCTAACCTTCCTGTCAATGTTGTCTTGCTTAAAATATATTTCAAAGCATCGATCTTTGCAATAAGCTTGATAGAATGAGACAACATATAATGTCACCATTTCTGTGAAGCAAAGACTACTTCTAGACATGCTCGTTCAATTGGAGAATAATTTAGTTCATATCCCACAAGGGTGCGACTAATATAATAAATAGCCTTTTCCTTTCCTTCTTGATCATGTTGGGCCAAATGATCATGTTGGGCCAAAAGAGCACCTAGTGAGACTTTGTAGCTGAAATATAGAGCAAGAGTGGCTTTCCTGGAATCGGTGACATAAGAGTAGGAGGATTTCCCAAATATTGCTTAATCTTATTGAAGGCTTCTTCACACAAATCATCCCACTTGAATGAGATGTCTTTATGTAATAGGTGTTGAAAAGGATGACTTATGTCTGCTAGTTGAGAAACAAACCTTCCGATTGATTGGAGGTGTCCTTGTAAAGATCTTAACTGACTGATATTTTTAGGGGAAGCCATATGCATGATTGCCTTAACTTTCTCTGGATCAACTTCTATACCTTTAGCTGAGACAATATACCCTAATAGTTTGCCTAATGTAACCTTGAATGAACACTTCTTTGGATTAAGTCTAATTTGATATTTTTCCATCCAAGTGAATATTTTATCCAGCACTCGCAGATGACCATCTCTATTTTTTTATTTTTCTAGAATATCATCAACATGATCTTCCATTATAGTATGCATCATGTCGTGAAAGATTGTGGTCATAGCCCTCTAATAAGTTGCACTAGCATTCTTGAGCCCAAAAGGCATCACATTCCAACAATATGTGCCCCAAGGACATGTAAAAGCGGTCTTCTCTTGGTCTTCTGGTGCAATCTTGATCTAGTTATAGCTGAAAAAACCATCCATGAGAGACAACATCTCATGTCCAGCTGTCAAATCAACTATGATATCAATGTTAGGCAATGGGAAGTCATCTTTAGGACAAGCTTTGTTGAGATCTTGAAAATCTATACAAATCTTGAAGACTTGTCTGGCTTTGATACTGGTACAATATTGGAAATCCATTCAGCATAATCAATGGCTCGAATGAATCCAACATCCAGGACCTTCTTCAATTTTGCTTTAACCATAAGAGCAATATGAGGATGCATCTTTCCGAGTTTCTGTCTAACTGGTTTAATTCTTGGTGTAATAGACAAGTGATGCATAATAAGATTAGGATCCAGTCTTGGCATATCAACATAAGACTAGGCAAAGTTAACTTGTCTCTCTTTGAAAAATTGTGAAAAAGCTTCTTTCTCTGATTCTGTTAAGGATGCTGCCACTTTGAGAATACAAAGGGACTCCTCTGTTCCAATGTTGAGAGGCAATGTTGGTTCAATAAGTATTGCAGATTTCTCTCGATACATATAATTGGGGAGAGTGTCAATCCTTCCATCTTCAGGCACCGTACAGAGGTTTTCACCCTCAGATACATCTTTTCTTTTTACTTTTTTCGGATCTAATACTGCCACTGAGTGGTTTTCACCATTAGATCTATTGATTATTTTTACATTTTTACGACTCAAAGGATTGGCACACTCTCCAAAATAAGCCATATCATTGAGTTCTATAGGAAATCTTGACTTATGATCCCCTGGTGGTAGATGATCTCTGACTCCAAGATAGTCAATAATTGCATCATCATTATGGAAAACATCAAGTTCTGGATTATTGGGAGAATCCCAATCTATAAGCTCGGGATGTACAAGGAGTATCGGGTCGTTTGGATCAATTTCAAAGGCTGAGATAGTATTTATAGATAATTTTTCATGGTTTATGATTGTATCAACAAGGTCTATTTCCATACTCTCATCTGAATCATCTATCACAAGATAATTCTCACTTTCCTCACAATCGTCAAGAGTAATATCATGTGGAAGTAATCCTAGTGATTCAGTCCTTGAACTCTCTCCCTCATGGTAATCACCACTATAGGGATGGACAACATCAACTCCTATTTCTTCAGTACAGTCAGATAATGAATCCCATTCATAATCATTAGAGTCATAATCATCATTATCCCTAAGTCTATTAATGATTTATGTTGCTATCCTTTGTTTTTCTGGATCCACATACATACCATGTTTTTGGAATTGTAGTGCAGGAGCTTTAGATGTCTTGTGGAAAGGTGTGATCTTTTCTTTGCCTTTAAATTCTTTTGGTCCTTCTCCTTTATATCCTAATCCTATGGTATCTCTTTGGTAATTTGGAATTTTTAGAATTGGTTTTATAACACCTTCTCTTTGCAACCCTATAGGTCCACTGCCTTGGTATCCCATCTTTTGCAACAAAGTATGTCCTTTACCATATACATCAAGTGATATATATTCATGTTTTACATTTTCTTCACTTTTATGTTGTTTAAGAAAATGGTTAGCATTACGCTCATCTGGTTCTTTTGATATAGTGCCCCCACTTGTAAATGTGTCATAAACAAGTGTGGAAGGAGCTTTTGATTGTTGTTTGATAATCAAGGATTTTCCATATGACCTAGGAGATAAAGGTAACTCTGTGATACAAAGAGTTTGACCCAAAGTGTATTCTCCCATACTTTGTTCTTTTATGTCTATCTTGATCCCATTAGATTTAGAGGTTGATGCCATATCACTTGGATCAATGGGTATGGTTGCAGAAGATCCAGCACGATTATAAGGTACCAAAGGGTCAGGTGTTGTCTTCATAGTGTTACAATACTGGAAAGGATTCAGATCACCTTTGATAGTTATTTCTTGTCTATTGTGGGGAAATTTCAAACACTGATGATAAGTCAAGGGCACAACTTGCATAGAATGAATCCAAGGTCTCCCCAAAAGAATGTTATACGCGAGATCCATATCAAGAACTTGACAAAGTACATCTTTAACTACAGGACCTACTATGATAGGAAGAACAAAAGATCCCTTGGATGACCTCTCTTCTTCATCATAAGCTTTGATTGTGATTTTATTCTTTGGATCTACAACATTTTCAGAAAATCCCAATGCAAGGACTAATTTCAAAGTGCATTTATTCAAGCCAGCTCCTCCATCTATTAGTACTCTTTTGATTTTTTGATTTTGGACAAGGACTTCTATATGGAGTGGAGCATTATGTGGTTGATTAATGGATAGATTATCATGCTTAATAAAAGAAAGGTAATGTGGAGTTGTCAAAAGCTCTAGTATAGATATTTGGGCTGGTGTTTTCTTCAATTGATCCAAAAGATTGTATTGATTAGAAACATTTGGCATAGACTTTGGAACATAAACAAACTTTTTTTGTGAGGTAGTAGGTTTGGACGAGACACCTTGGAGAGTAACCTTAGATTGGGCTCGAGTTTGTAACATTGACTAGTTGACTCTCATATTTGTGCTTTTATAGTAATCACATTGGCATAATATCGAGAAGGATGACATTCAGAAATGTTACCAACATACTTATAGGATGTGGTATTGTAGTTGGCTTGATTATCACCTTTAGCATTGGAAGAACTTCCTTTCTCATGTTTGGGAAGTGGATCTTTAAAAGCCGTATGTGACTTGTTTGAGGTATGTCCATCAACACTTATCTCTCCACTTTCAATCAAGTCTTGTATCACATGTTTAAGTCTTTGACAATCATTGGTTTTGTGACCTTTCCCTCTATGAAATTCACAATAATCGTTATCATTCCACCAAGAAGGTTTCACCCTAGGTTCAAAAACTCTAGTTTCAGGAAGTATAATGAGTTTCTTTGTGATCAACTTCCTTAATGCAGATTCAAGAGATTCACCCAAAGGAGTAAAAGTTCTTCTACGTGGCATAAAAGGTAATCTCGAATTGGATGAATTGTTGTTGGTATTCTGAGTTGCATTTTGATTACTATAAGTAGGTTGAGTAGCATTGGCTTTGCATGTGAGATTCAAAAGAGGTTGTGTTGGTTTAACATGTCAGTTATCAACAATCCCATCATTCACGATATTCTTATTTTTATTCCAAAATTTGGACTTTTCATTGTTGTTGTTGCTGGTATTTGAATTTGAAGATCCAACATTGTCCTTGGAGTAAAGCTTAATCTCACCTTTTCTAACCATAGCTTCCTCAATTTTGATGCCATTTTCAATGAGCTAGTTAAAGTTTGGAGGACATTGCAATTGCAACATGTATACAATTAAATGTATCTTCATAGAATTAATGTTAATCATCAATAATAAGTAAAATAGAAACTAAATACAACCACAATTGAGCAACTATTAGCAAATATCAATGACTAATTCAGCATCCTATGGCTCTCTAACTAGAATGTTAATGAAGTAAGCTCTCAACAAGCTCTCACTAATGACAATTGATTGAAATAAACAATGCTAAAGCTAACAATTATCAATATAAATGCTAAAATGCTCTTCTAAACTCAAATTGAAAGAGGTTTGATGCAATTCTCAGATAGGTGGTTGATGAATTATGAAGGATTTTGGCCTTCCTTTTATAGATTTTCCCAATGGGAGGGGGTGTAGTTGTGTTTGATCATGGTTGAGTTGGAGTTTAGTCTTTGGTTCCACCCTTTGAAGACAAAGCAAAGTTTGTGTCCTCAAAGCTTGGGACAAGTAGACAAGATGGATGGCTAAGATTCTCTCTCACTTTGAGTGATTGAGATTCAATTTGAGTTGATCCATGTGAGTGTCTTTCCTCAAATCTCATTGGTTGATTGTTTTTCTCTCCTTTTGGTTTGTTGAGAGTAATTGATTTTTATTAATTGATTTAATTGATTTATTTTAGCCATGTACCCATTGAATGGGTTGAATTTAATTTAATCCAAGACTATACAATTAATTGAATTAATTGTACTTTGATTTGATTGCACTTGATTAAAATGCTCTCAATTTTTATTAATATTGAATTAAGACTTAATTTTCATTTTGATTGGCTAATTACACATTGTGATTCAATTGATTCAATTATTTCCTTGATTTGCTTTAATTTCACTTAATTTGCTTTGAATTATCGTTAAATTGTCTTTGTCCATTTTTAGGTGATTACAAATGCCCCTCTTTGAGTTGACGTGTGAAGCATGTCGATTCAAAGAATACTCTGATCTTGCTTGATTGATAGGTCTTGATTCGTTGATAATCGATTTCTGATGTTGTTTGATGGTCTTTCGATGGTCAATCTCAATTTTTGATATGAGGTTGATGCTGATATGATTGATATGAAACTCTCCTGATATGGTTTTGATGATCATTCTCGATATGATGATATGATATGATGGTTGATTTCGATATGATGTTTGATTTGATGATTGATTTCGATGTGATGCCCCATTCATTTGATTACAAAAAAAATTCTGATAATAGCTTTTGATTTGATTTGATGATCAATCTCTCATTTCTGTTGATGTTACTGGTGATATTGATATGATTATCTGATGGTATGCCCCCTTAGAAATGAAACATATAGTTGTTTCTTGATAGATAGATCAAAATGATTAATTGATTGATATGTTTTCATTTCTTAAAAACACCTTATGATATGCCCCAGTTAATGCAATAGGTTAATATAGGTCAAGGTCAATTTTATCCTCAAAATTAGGTCAGAAATAGCTTAAATAAGTTGAAAAACCTAGATTTACTATTCATTTTCACTTCTCACTTCTGTGATTTTACTCTGGTTTTGCTTGGATTGTCGAGATGGTTGTACCTATTCACAAGCATTGATTTGAGCGAGGTCATAGATACGCGAGACCACCTGATTATGGAGCTCTAGTATGTACTTTTCAAACCTTAGTATTGCATTTATTACTCTTTAATTAGCATTTATTGCATTTCTCATTTTAGACACTGCTTTGAAATATTTCATTCATGCGTAGGATAATTTTAATGTCGCGTAAGACTTTTAAATGTCGCATCTACGATTTTTAATGTTGCGTATGATCATTTTGCTATCGCTTATCAATTTTTTGTTGTCGCCTGTGAATGAAATATTCACGCGTAGACCTAGGTTAGAAAAACCTAATTCCATGTATTTTACCGCCTGTGAAACCCTCTCTTTTTGATGTCGCTTATGAGGAATTTTCTGTCGCTTAGGCTATTTTTGTGTCGCCTATGAATGATCTGTCGCATAAGACAAAAGTAATGTCGCCTGTCAATTTTTTTGTGTCTCTTAAGCAAAATGACGCCTACGATGATTAAAACCACGCCTATGGTATTTTTCTCAAAAATGTTTTTTTGTACTTGACTTTTTTCGTGAAAAATTTAATACGTCAAAATGACTGACTTTAATCATTTGATTAGGTCATTCATGTTTGTCCAAAAATAGTTGATTAGGATATCCATATAGTAATACCAACGAATTTTAATTATCAATCTGTTATGATAAGTTGATGGTTTTAATATTTTATTCTCAAGATCTAGAGAAATAAAACAATGATTTTCCTTCCTCATGATATAGAGTTAGGAGTGTTGATATGCTCATGATGAGAAAATGAATTTTTAAAATAACTTGATCAACTTCAGATGTTCCTTGATATACTATGCCGATATGATTCTTTTGTTTTCGTGCCAAATAGGCTCACCTTGATGTTTTATATATCCAATCAGTTGCATCTTGGGTGATTGATCTTGGACAGGCACTGATTGATGCTGAGCTACAGGTCATTGATACTTGTGGTTTAGGTTTCCTTCTCGATCTTCATCAGTTCCAGTTGAACCGTGGAATACTAACAGCTATGGTAGAGCGTTGGCACTCTAACCACAATACTTTCCATCTTCCTCGTGGTGAGATGAGAATCACACTCGAGGACGTGTATCATTTTCTTCATATTCCTTGTCACAGAGAGATTGTTTACTATGATTCTATTTATGATTCTACTATCTGCTGATGAGTATTCAGGGACAATCTGATTGATGATGATACCATCACATGGCCATAGTTTGCCTCCTTTCCTACATTGCTTGCAGTTTTGGGTGCATTGATTGGCGGTCTACTCCTTCCTGACTGACGAGGTTGTGGTTTTTCCATTGGTTGAGGTAGGATTCTGGAGGATTTACTAGCACAGCCTTGACATTTTGATTGGGGTTCTTTTGTACTAGCGCAACTGTATCAGGATCTTCATGAGGTCGTGTACAGAGAGAGTTCTTCTTTATCCACTGGTGCTATCGTCCTTCAGTTATGGATTTGGGAGCATCTTCTTATTACCAGGCCTATTTCTGATAGGAGATGGCCACGTGGATTTCCTTATGCTTACTTGTATACTGGTATGGTGATTCAACATCATTTAGGTCATTTGGATTTTTGGAGACATCAGATAGATGATCTTGATCAAGTGCAGTGGCGTTTGTACCTTGGTTGTGAGGGTTGGTGGGAGGATGACGATGAGTTACCATATATGTATGCTCCTCGTTGGATGATTGGCCGGTCTGATACAGTTATTGAGGGGTTTTGTTTTGGTTGAGTTTCCAGACAGTATGGTAGGACTCATGACATGCCTCAGGGAAATGCTTTGTATGCACAGGTACAGGCCAAGAGATCTATGTGGGGTCCTTGTATTGATTTTCAATTTGTCGTGGGTCAGATAGCATGGATTTTTGTAGATGGGAGATGTTATCAAGTATAGCTGATGCTGGGATGTCTCATGAGTATGTAGACTAGTGGGCTCAGAATAGGGTTATTCATTTCATAGATCCAGCTAAGCCTATTCCAGCATGATGTGGTGGTGGCAGTGGCGACGGTGGTGATGATGGGTGTGGTGGTGGTGGAGGTAGACATTGGAGACATAAAGGATGGGGTAGAGCCAGAGATATACATGCTGATGCGGTCCATATAGTTCCTCCTAGAGCTACTAGATAGGATAGAGCTCATTTACAACAAAGAGCTCAGAGATAGGCTCATGTTGATGCTGCCAGGCAGGTTCCTAGGGGTTTAGATCCTTTAGTACAGCTACAGAGAGTTGCCCTGGCACAACAGGATGATGGTGCTCAGTAGGATCAAGCATCAAAGGTTCCAGCACAGCAGATTCCAGCACCACAAATTTTGCAGCTAGCTCAGTAGCCACATGATTAGGGATAGGGTCCACAGGATGCTCCCACTATTGGTACTTTAGCCTGAGACATGCAGTCTATTAGGACAGAGATATCTACTGTTGTGGGACATTTAGATTAGGTTGTTGCCTTGATGCAGTAGTTTCTCTCAGCAATGATTGTTTAGAGACCGAGTGGAGCGAGTACTTCTCAGGCTCCTCCTCCACAAGATGATAGAGATCCGGGTGGTTCTGGTGCTACAGGATCTTGATTGATTGATGACATATTCATCATTGTTGTTCTCTGTTGCACATTTCCTATTTCTTGATGGATCAAATCTTTTGATGTACTATTTCCATGATATTGTATATGGATATACTTTGATGTACTGGATCCTTTGAGACACATCTTTTGATGATATATGATGATCTATTCCTTCATCTCTATTGATGAGTTGATTTATGAGATTATCTTTATATGCAGCTATATGATGTTTTCTGATGCATTTATCTTTAATTATGCTATGGATGCAATGTATCTTATTTTTATGATATAGATAGATGGATGCATTGATGTATGAATATTATGAGATGTTTCCTATTTTTCAATGTATGGATGCAAATGATTTTATGATCATATGAATATGGATGATCCTATGTTTTTTTTTTTTCAATGTATGCAATTCTATCTGTAACTACATGTATGCAAATGATATATGAATTATGATTCTTTTTTTCTTTTCTTTTACGTATAATGACTAATGATTAATGATATGCATGTATGCAAAAGATAATCTCATTTTCATTATTTTGGATCTTCGATCATGATGTTTGAATTGAACCTTCCCCTTTCATTTTTCCTCTTGCAATTTAAGCTAAGAAAAGAAAACAAATATATACAATGCACTTAATCTAACATGTATGCAACTAATTGTCATTATTCAAGATTTAGAGCTTATTATCATCATTGAGCATTTTTGGATCCTGTTCTTAAGTACAATCATCACTAGTTCAACTATGATGATATGAATACTTTTGCCTTTTTCTCTGCTTTCCCATCGGTCTCTTCGGTATGACTATCATTGATTGAAGCCAATCATGAGAGTGCGAATACCGATTTTGTCAGATTCTATGTTGCAAGTGGATGTTGGTATTATGATATTGAAGATCAAAATAGCCAAGGTATCTGTTTGCGTAAACAAGAAAAAATCTCTATTTTATCCTATGTACAAGTCCTTAATGATTATTTGATGATCACATCCTTAGACAAATAATACATGATTTAAAACTTTGATTTTAAGAGTCATTCAGAAATTAAGAAAATATCATCCTTTCATCATAGCTTGTCTAGTCTAAAACTTTCATCGATTCACTAGAAAAAATGATTTCATCAATTGAGTCAACACTTAGAAAAATTTTGGCCATGTTTTTCAAATCCATAGTTCAAATGTAGTTCCATCCTTTTCAAATTTTTAATCCTGATAAAAGATAAGGTCATTTAAGTTCTTGGATCAAATTTTCATTTTTGGCCTAGTTTGGAATGGGATGTAGATTTGATTAAGTGTTCCTCTTTCAAGTGTGATGAATTGATTCTCTGATTGAATAAAGCTTGTTTCATGAATCCTTGCTCCTTGAGAGTAGATTGCCCCCAGTTTGATATTGATTTCATTTATGGGACTTAGGAAAAAATTTTAATTAGGTGACCAAAATCTTAAGGTACTTGCAAATGCAACTGTGGGGGTTTATTATGCAATATATACAAATGCTGGCGAATGCAATATTAACAAGGTGACCTTCTACATATGCAACTGACTTGGACTTTAAATAGTGCCTGTTTACCAGGTTTTCACCGATTGAATGGATCAAGCTCTCTTTTTCTTCTTTTTTTTAAAAGCTTTTCTCTTTTTTTGCTACCAAGGTGCCTATTTGCTAGGTTTTCACCAAGGCACTTTTCTTCTTTTTTAATTTTTTTATATTTTTTTTTCATATTATCAAGGCGCCTATTTGCTAGGTTTTCACCAAGACAACATCTTTTTGAGGATCATATATGAATGTTTTTGCTTTCTTCATGCTCAATTTTCCACTATTTTTGATCTTTTGTGCTTTTCAAATGTTTTTGATATTTTCAACTTTTCCAATGTTTTTGGTATTTTCAAGATCTCTTTTGAACTATGTACAATAAATATGATTCTTTCCATCTGATACTCTTTATACTCTTTCATCTACCTTAGGTATAGAACCTCTTGAAATGTATGTTGTTTATGGGCTCTTGAAGCTCTTCACCATCACAATCTGATAACTTGTATGTGTCGGTCCCAAAATCTTCGACAATGAGAAATGGTCCTAACCAGTTTGCTTCCCACTTTCCTTTTTTCTCTCTTTCTGCTTGGTTCTTGGGATTTTCGTGCAACACTAGGTCACCTATTTGGAATGTCCTTGGCTTGATGTGTTTATTGTAAGATCTTGACATTCTATTTTGGTATACCTTTAAGTGATCAAAGGCCTCTTTCTATTTCTCATCCAAGAGTTCTAATTCTTGTAGCCTAGCCACCCTATAGTTTTCCTCATTTATCAATCCATGCATAGATATCCTTAAGGATGGAAGTTCTACCTCTAAAGGCAAAACTGCTTCTGTTCCAAAGACTAAGGAGAAGGGTGTAGCCTTTGTTGGCATCCTTATGCTTGTCCTATGAGCCCACAAGGTCGAGTTTATCTTGATATGCCAATCTCTACCAGAATTATCCACCGTTCTCTTCAAGATTTTCAATATGTTTTTGTTTGTTGCTTCGGCTTGTCCATTACCTTGAGGGTAATAGATTGAAGATGAATGATGTATCATGTGAAATTTGGTGCACAATTCTGTTATGCCTTTGTTCTTGAAGTGCCTTGCGTTATCCGTTATGATGGCATGAGGTATGCCATATCTACAAATTATATGATTTAGGATAAACAAGGATATCTATTTGCCTGTTGAAGTTGATAGGGGTACAACTTCCACCCACTTAGTAAAGTATTATGTGGCCGTTATGATGAATTTATGCCCATTCGAAGATGGTGGATGAATCATTCCTATTAGATCTAGACCCCACTGATAGAATGGCCAAGGTGTAGTCATTGGATGAAGTTCTTGCGCTGACACATGTATCAAATTTCTATGGAATTGACATTTCTTACAAGTTTTTGCAAAGTTAAAAGAATCTCTTTCCATGGTAGGCCAAAAATATCCTATCCTAAGAAGTTTCTTAGCTAAAGATAATCCGTTTGAGTGTGATCCACAAATTCCTTCATGAATTTCTCATAAGGTTAATTTTGATTCTTCCTCTTCTAAGCACCTAAGGAGCATTTCGTTAAGACTTTTCCGATACAATGTTTCAGCAATTATAGTATATTTGGTGGCTTGTCTAATGAAACTTTTCTTTTGGTTTCTAGTTTGATTGATAGGAAGGGTTTGGTCTTTCAAATAGGTGTAAATGGGTCCATACCAAGGTGAGTTGGTTTTAGTAAGTAGGCAAATGGTATAAGAATGGGTTGGATCATATGCGGGTTGAATCGCTTCTTCTACCAAGAACTCATATCTATCACTCTGATCAGGCATCTGCAAAAGTGATGCTAAGGTTGCCATGGCGTCTGCTGCCTTGTTCTTTTCTCTTGGCACTTGTTCAAATGTAATGATTATGAAATACTTCTTGAGATTATCCACCATGGTTTTTTAAGGTACCAATTTGTCATCTTTAGTCTGATATTCTTCATTAACTTGATTTATGACTAATTGTGAATCTCCATATACTTTTAATTCTGTCACTTTCCACTCTAATGCCAACTTGATTCCAATAACCAAGGCTTCATATTCTGCTATATTGTTTGTACATGGAAATAGAAATTTGTATGACTTAGGGATAGTGGAGCCTTGAGGCGTAATTAGAAGTATGCCCGCTCCTGACCCATGGTGAGTGTAGGAACCATCAAAATAGAGCTGCCATGTTTTTGCCTCAACATTCACAATTTCTGCATCTGGGAATTCAACTTGTATAGGATAATCATCATTAAGTGGTGCCTCCGCTAATTGGTCTGCAATGACTTGTCCTTTAATTGCTTTTCTGTCAACATATTCTATATCAAATTCACTTAAGATCATCACCCACTTTGCTAATCTTCCATTTAATGTTGTTTTGTTTAATAGATACTTCAAAGGGTCAATTTTAGCAATGAGTCTTATCTTGTGGGCTAGCATATAATGGCGTAATTTTTGGGAAGCAAAAACTACAGCCAAGCATGCCCTTTCCATGAAGGTATAGTTTAGCTCATATTTGACCAACGTTCTACTAATGTAGTAGATTGCTTTCTCTTTTCCATTCTCATCCTCTTGTGCTAGAAGTGCCCCCAATGAATTCTCTGTTGCTTAAATGTACAAAATTAAGGGCTTGCCTTTGATAGGTGGCATCAATATTGGTGGATTCATCAGGTATTTCTTTAGTAGATTGAAAGCCTTTTCACATTTTTCATCCCACTTGAAGATTGTATCTTTATGCAAAATTTGGTTGAAATTATGGCATTTTTCTACCAATTGAGAGATGAATCTCCTAATGGATTGTATCCTTCCTTGTAAAGACCTCATCTGACTAATGGTTTTAGGCGCTTCCATTTCCATTATGGCCTTCACTTTAGCTCTATCAACCTCTATCCCTTTGGCCGATACAATATAACCTAGAAGTTTACCAGATTGAACTCCAAAAGCACACTTCTTTGGGTTAAGCCTTACTTTGAACTCCTCTAACCTTTCAAATTTTTTTGCCAAAATAGGTAGATGTTCTTTTCTTGAATGTGACTTAGGTAGCATGTCATCCACATAATATTCCATGAATTTATGCATCATATCATGGAATATTGTAGTCATGGCTCTTTGATAGGTTGCTCTGGCATTTTTCAAGCCAAAAGGCATCACATTCCAACAAAATGTACCCCATGCACATGTAAAGGCAGTTTTATCTAGTCTTTGGGTGCTATCTTGATCTGATTATAGCCACTAAATCCATCCATTAGTGAAAACATGGAGTGTCCCACTGTTAAGTCTACAATAGCATCAATGCTCGGAAGTGGGAAATCGTCTTTAGGACATGCCAAGTTTAGTCCCTAAAGTCCGTGCAGATTCTGATTGACTTATCCACTTTTGATACTGACACTATGTTGGAGATCCATTATGCATAATCAATGGCTCTTATAAACCCCACCTTTAATAGCTTCTCTAGTTCCACTTTGACAAGTAAAGCTATATGAGGGTGCATTTTCCTTAGTTTCTGCTTGATCAGTTTAGCTCCTTCTTTTATATTGAGGTGATGCATTATCAAATTTGGGTCTAAACCTGGCATGTCATCATAAGACCATGCAAAGTTAACTTTATTTTCCTTAAAGAACTTAATGAACTCTATTCTTTCTTCGTTGGATAAGTATGATGCTAAGTGAATGAACTTTGGCTCTGTTTCTGCTCCAATATTTATCTTTTCTGTCAGCTCAATTAGAATTGGAGACCTTTCTTCATAGTGATCTGGTAGAACATCCAAACTCCCTTCCATAGGTGCCTCATTTGGGTTTTCACCTTTGGAAACATCCTTTATTTCTTTGTTTTTTTCTTGATCTAATGTTGCCACAAAGTGGTTTTCAACACTCGATTCTTTTCCTTTTTTATTTTTTTCATTTTTTCTTAGATTAAGAGTTTGAATGCTCCCTTTGATCATTTCTTCTTGATATTCCTTGATAAAAGAAGGTTCAACTACGTGAAGGTATTGGGACAGCGTATTGTCATTCAAGAAAGTTGGCAAGGTATCGGGTTCAAGGGTATCCCATTCAATTAGATCCGACCGAATGAGAGTTAAAGGGTCAACACTTGGGTTTGTCTCGATTAGGCTTAAAGTGTATATCTCATTGTTGGAAGGTTCATACATTGTATCTTGAAGATCTTGGACATGGGCTTCCTCTAAATGCTCTAAAGAGGAAGGATCAAAATCCTCCTCACTAGACTCCACTATGGTTTCTGTTGGATAAAACTCATGGGGATTAAACCTAGCATTCGATTCGTCCATATTAGGTCTCCATGAAGGAACATGTGGTTCACCTACCCATTGATTTATCTCAATTTCTATGCTTGGCACATTATTTGGACCCTCTTGACTAGAACTAGATGCTTGATTTGGAGTTGATTCCGCCATTAGCCCTTTATTTTTAGTAGAAGCATAAGTATGAATGATGTCAATACCCTTGTCTTGGCATGAATCATTTGATAAGGTCTCACATTCCCATTCATTAAAATCCTCATCACTATGAGATTCTAATTGTAGTATTTAATCGTATACTTTGGGATAGTGTTTTTGTGTATATCCTTCTTCAAGATATCCTAAACCTATTTTCTACTTGGAATCTCACCATGTGGATTCTAGGGGTTCAATTAGCCCTTCATTTCTTGTACCTAAAGTTCCTTGACCTTTGTACCCCATCTTTTGCATGATTGCAAAACCTTTTCCATATTGGTGAGTAGGGATGGCTATATTTTGAATGTGCTTGACGTGAGCACTTGATTCTTCATCCTTGTATAACCAATTCAGAATTTCATTATCCTCTTCACTCATGGTAGATGATGTACTTGCCCTTACAAAGTTTTCATTATATTTATGAGGTAGACTTGGAGGTTTTCCAAAGGACTTTGGTTATAAGGGTAGGTCCATCATGGATAAGGAGTATTCACCCACTCCTTGTTGTTTGATTTTGCATTGCTTATCAAAGTTTTCCATAATTTTATCCATCTTTTGATAATGGACTTCTTTTAGATATCTTGAAACAACTTTGGTAGACTCTTCTTTTTCTTCTTCACTAATATCATTCTCATTAACCTTCTCTTTTCCTTTATTCAATGTAGATTGGTTAATGAATTTTGGAGTTTCTTTAACAACAATTTCTTCTTCCATTTTCTCTTTTCCTTTTAGCAAAGGGATGTCTTTAGAACTTTGGCCTTGTTCCATTTGATTGGGTATAGACCCTTCAACATTGTGTGGAACTAATGATTCATTGATAGGTTTGACATTATTACAATATTGGAAGGGATTGAGGTCTCCACTTACCATTATTTCTTGCCCTTGATATGGAAATTTTAGGCATTGATGGTAGGTTGAAGGAACAACTTGCATTTCGTAGATCCATGGCCTTCCCAACAAAATGTTATAAGTCAATTTGAGGTCCAATACTTGGCATGTGGTCTCTTTTTGCATAGGATCAAATCTTATGGGCAAAACTATGACTCCTCTTGACGCTCTTTCTTCATCATCATAGGCTTTTATGGTTATTTTTTTCTTTGGGTCAATAGCCTCCTCAGAAAATCCTAAGGCTTTTACCAAGCTAAGGGTACAAATATTTAGGCCAGCACCTCTATCTATAAGGACTCTTTTCACCCTATGCTTGTGGATCAACACCTCTATGTGTAAGGGAAGATTTTGGGGATGATTAAGAGACATATCATCTTGTTCAGAGAATGATAGGAAATGAGGTGCAATTAAATGCCCCACCATGTTTTGGAATTTGTCTACCTCCAAATTTAGAGGCACATTGGTTTCTAACAAAGCTTTTTCCAATATATCTTTATGGATTGGTGATAGTTTAAGCAGGTCAAGAATAGAGATTTGAGCAGGAGATCTTTGCAATTGGTCAACCAAGTTGTATTGTTTTGATGATGATGTGGAAGCTTGGTTTGGTATCACCACTTTAGGAGTATTATTAGGTATAAAAAAATTTTATGCTTGCCCCCTAGTGACCACATTTACTGATGTTTCTCTAGATTTGCCTTTTATTATTACAACATTTGTGCTTTGATCTCCTTCACTTATGGTATTTATGGTATTATCATAAGTGTGGACAAAGTTCACTTTATCATTACCTTTTTTCTGATTTTGATTTGTATTGGATGACTCTCCCTTTTCATGATTCAAAAAGGGATTCTTGTAGGTCATGTGATCTTTATTGTTTTGAGGCCCTTCGACTTGGATGACATTATTATTAATCAAATCTTGCACTAAGTATTTCAATTTCATGCACTCATTGGTTGGATCACCTCTTTTTCAATGGTATTCACAATGATGAGATGCATTCCACCAATGAGGTTTGACTTCGGGTTCATAATTTGATACATCAGGTAACATGATAACTTGATTGGCCAACAAGGTTCTTAGTACATTCTCCAAAGTTTCACCCAAGTGGGTAAATTTAATTTTATTATAATTGGAGTTTGATTTTGACTTATCCCAAGTCTTATTATTGGAAGTGTTGGAATTGTTGTTGTTATAATTATTGGAATTATATGGAGCTTTACTTGCTTGATTAACATTGTTTGAAGTATTTGCTCCATAGGGTAGGATAAAAGGGGTGGACTTCAAGTTGTGTGACTCCACAACCCCATAATTGACAAGATTTTTATTGTTACTTTTGTTCCATGATTTTGATTTATCATTGTGATTGTTGGCCCCTTGATTAAAATATTTAGGAACATAATTAATATTATTTCTGTTGTTATTGTTGTTGTTGGATTTGTTGTCTTTAAATAGTTTAATCTCACCTCTTTTGACCAAGACATCTTCAATCTTAATTCCATTTTCAATAAGTTTCTCAAATGTTGGAGGACATTGAAGTTGTAATCGATAGTTCATTTCAGCAGTCAAGTTATTGGTGAAGATCTCCATCTTCTCTTTCTCTGGGATACTTCGTGGGTACCTTGTGAAAATGGTCCTCCACCTTTGTAGGAATCCTAAGAAGGACTCCCCATATTTTTGCTTAGTATCACATAACTTGAGCATAGTGATCTCATGCTCAATGTTGTAAGAGTAATGGGTTATGAATTTGGAGGCTAACTCCTCAAAAGATTTTATTCCAGGAGTTAGTTTTGAAAACCACTCCATTGCTGGCCCTCCTAAGCTTCTACGAAAGAGTATCATTAGATAAGTGTCATTGTGCATGAACTCTATGCTTAGGGTGCAAAATTCCCTTAAATGATCTTGGGGGTCTGTTTTACCCATGTATTTATCGTATTTGGGAAAGATAGTATTAAAGGGAAAAGATACCATTGCTAAGCTCTTGTCGAAAGGAAAAGGACACAAACCTTCTATGGAAAAGGCCTTAGGTTTGGCTACCTTCTTCATGGTATCTATTTGTTCTTGAAATGCCTTAATCTACCTAGTCATAGTGTTCATAGGATCATCTTGGTGTTGGTCCTTCTTAAGTTGGTCAATGTCAAAATTGTAGGGCAGCTTTAACCCCTTTTGTGCTAAGCTAAGGAAGAAGTTCTCCCTATCTTTGTCTATTAATTTTTCCATGACCTCTAGGAAGTCATTATCTTGAGCAACTTTCTCAACCCTTTCCTCAAGTGTCTCCTTAGGGTTATAGTTGGCATTATTGGTATTGTGATAGGCTGAATTCATATCACCCATCTTTTCAATTCTTGGTTCAAATAGATTTGTGAAAATTTCCTCTTGATTAGGATCTTTGAACTCACTTTGGTACTCCACTTCTTTCCTTGGGTTTGCAAAGATAGTGCTATCACCTAGTAATGATCCCCTATATGTTTGTGACCATGTGGAAACCGGCATCCAACAAGGGTTCATTTTGGAATTAATCCTTGATATGAGAGTTGTTGATTTTATTATTGAGGAGATTTAAAAATATAAGATGATTTTCAATGGATATCTCTCACTTGTTTATGTATTTGCAAACACAACAACCACACATTCACTTGTCTCTTTTACCCACTTAAACACAAAATGTTTGATTTGTAGAATGTTGTCATAGGTATTTCACAAGAAAACACTTCAAGCACCTACCTTAGCACAAATTTTGGTTCGTAAACATGGCTCTAAAAGGTGGTCTTTGCTACTTTATCAAGGTTTTAGTAAGTATTCCATTCAAATAGATTTCAATCTCTCATCCCCCAAGTATGTTAAGGGGCTTCCCACATGCATCAAGGTACAATTTTGTGCAATCCGTGAGGACTACTAGAGGAAGTTCAAGAAATTAAAATCCATTTGTCATGAGCCCCATTAAGGATACATGCATTTCATTTTATAGTGGGTTGGATTCTCACGGTGAAAGCAAGTGTATCCCACTTTGGGTTGTCCCTCTCACTGGCCTTGCTAAGGCAAACTCAGGAGGTGAGCCCACTAAATTTCTAGCATGTTCATTTAAAGCAAGAAATGAACTTAGTAGGACAAGTTTGGGAGTTTGATTCACTCAAAGAGTGAAGAGCATATCCCTATTGTCTTCCTTTGTTCCACACAATTAGACACACATTTGTTCTTTTTCAATCTCTTGACAAGGAGATTCTTATAATTGAAGTGTGAAATTCATTTCCTACTTTATCCCAAGCTTATATCAAATGAATGCCACAATCTAAGAAAATGCAAGCTTGAATAGATGAATACCTTGTTCATAGCTAGCATAAAGCTAGGGGCATTTTTGAGAGGATTTTGGTAGTTTTTCAACTCACCTTGGCCATAGCTCCTTCCAATGTGCTTATACTCCAGCAAGTTAGTCAACACTGACAATCAAAGTGAGGGGAAACCAAAATTGAATTTGACAAGACAAAGATTTATGTAAATAATTTTGATCACTTCTAATTACAAATCTTTAAAAAGAACTAAGGACTAAAGATCCAATTTAGAGATACAAATTTTCTTTTATAGGCTTCAATTACAACAAGGTATTTTTGATATACCTGACTATCTTCATCTTGTGTTTGCTCAAGGATAGCTTTGATATGTGCTTGGTTCTCCCTTTTGATCTTTTTAACAAGTGCCTTCTCCTCTTGATTATATCTAGCTTCTGGCTTCTATACCTTTAGATGTCTGTTCATTTGTTGTCAAAACATGAAAATAGAGAATTAGATAAACAAATTTATCAATCTGCAAACAAATTATGATAGAAAACTTTAAGCGACATTGTCCAGCAAATATGCAACAGTTAATTGCTTGCAAGCATAACTTTACTGTTAGCAGGCGACACTTAACAGTGCACCAGGTGACACAGAAAATTAAGTAGGCGTAAGAAAATTATTTCAAAGCGTAAACAGTATTTGCCAAAGCGATAACAAATTAACTCAAAGTGACAATGAATTAATGCAAAGCGTAAGAAGAAAGATCTTAAGTGTGATTTATCAAATCAATTATGGAGCAAAGCCTTCTGACAGGTGATAGAAAATTATCGATCCGCGACACTTCTTAGTTGGAAAGCGTGAGTTTATGACATAAAGGCAATGAAGCTTTGTCTCAGAGGCATGAATATTTCTCTCGTAGGCGACAACAGAGAATGTAAGATAGAAATAGAAAGATCTGCCAGGCGTGAGTAGTCAATAAATAGGCGTCAACACAATGCTCATATGCGTCATCAAATTGGTCACAGGCATGACTGAATGTGCTATAGGTGACATTTTACCTATTTTCTACAAATTAAACATAGAAAATATCAAATAAAAACATACAAAGATGATCCAAATGATAAATTTGATAACATGAGGCTTACTACCCCACGGTGGGCGCCATTTTGTATACAATTAAATGTATCTTCATAGAATTAATGTTAATCATCAACAATAAGTAAAATAGAAACTAAATAAAACCATAATTGAGCAACTATTAGCAAATATCAATGACTAATTCAGCATCCTATGGCTCTCTAACTAGAATGTTAATGAAGTAAGCTCTCAACAAGCTCTCACTAATGACAATTGATTGAAATAAACAATGCTAAAGCTAACAATTATCAATATAAATGCAAAAATGCTCTTCTAAACTCAAATTGAAAGAGGTTTGATGCAATTCTCAGATAGGTGGTTGATGAATTATGAAGGATTTTGGCCTTCCTTTTATATATTTTCCCAATGGGAGGGGGTGTAGTTGTGTTTGATCATGGTTGAGTTGGGGTTAAGTCTTTGGTTCCACCCTTTGAAGACAAAGCAAAGTTTGTGTCCTCAAAGCTTGGGACAAGTAGACAAGATGGATGGCTAAGATTCTCTCTCACTTTGAGTGATTGAGATTCAATTTGAGTTGATCCATGTGAGTGTCTTTCCTCAAATCTCATTGGTTGATTGTTTTTCTCTCCTTTTGGTTTGTTGAGAGTAATTGATTTTTATTAATTGATTTAATTGATTTATTTTAGCCATGTACCCATTGAATGGGTTGAATTTAATTTAATCCAAGACTATACAATTAATTGAATTAATTGTACTTTGATTTGATTGCACTTGATTAAAATGCTCTCAATTTTTATTAATATTGAATTAAGACTTGATTTTCATTTTGATTGGCTAATTAAATATTGTGATTCAATTGATTCAATTATTTCCTTGATTTGCTTTGATTTCACTTAATTTGCTTTGAATTATCGTTAAATTGTCTTTGTCCATTTTTAGGTGATTACACAACCTATAGCTCATATCTTGTGTAAGGTTATGCACAAAGATATCCATCTTTTCTTGTTCAGGAATTGTTCGTGGATACTTGGAAAATAATTGACGCCATCTTTGCAAAAAAGTAAGGAAAGGTTCTCCATTCTTTTGTTGTGCATTGCAAAGATCAAGCATAGTGACTTCATGTTTGATGTTATATGAGTAATGAGTCACAAACTTGTCAATAAGCTCATTGAAATATTTGATGCCTGGGGGTAGTTTAGAGAACCATTCCATGGCTTGTCCTCCTAAAATACATGGAAATAGTCACATAAGATAAGTGTCATTGTGGGCGACTTCAATACAAGCAACACAAAACTCACAAATATGGTCTTGTGGATCTAAATTCCCTTTGTATTTGTCAAATTTAGGTACCTCAAAATGAGGAGGGAATGGAATCATTGCTAAATGTTTGTCAAAAGGATAAGGACATATATCATCTAAGTAATACTTCTTGGTTGATGATCCAGTTTGAATGTCACAAATTTGTTGTTGAAGCATTTGGATTTGTTGTAGAATGGGATCCAAAGATGGTGGAGGTCCTTGAGTGTTTTGGGAAGCACTATGTTGTTTGTCTTCCTTTGCTCCATGAGTATGTGCCTCTTGAGAACCACTATGGATTTCTTGATTGTTTGTGATATGTGGTTCTTTAAGAGTGGAGACATCAAAATCACTTGGTAGTTTTTCTCCTTGTTGAGCAAGCACAAGGAAATACATCTCCTTATCCATGTCTAAGAGTCTTTCCATGACATTATAGAACCTAGCATCTTGCATAGCATCTCTCAAATCCTGATCTATGGGTTCTTGGTCTAATGTAAAAATTGAGCTTTTCTTAGGAATTCCAGACAAAGGGTTTTTCGCATTGATTTTGTCTCCTTCCATCTTGTCTACAGATTCTAGATCAATGGTTTGTTTGAGTTTCTGAGATCGAGTTTGAACCATAAAATATGAAAGACGATCTTGGGATGAAGAGTTTGATGAAGCAAGTGGAATGTGTTTGATTAGATAGATGTAGAAATGAACCTAAAAGTGTTGAGATAAGTATGAAAATTTTGATAATCTAAGTCTATAGGAGGTATGGATCTCACTATGATGTGACAAAGAAAATCAAGAGATTATAACCTAGGTAAGTTTTTGATTGAGGATGATAAATCCTGATATGGTAAACTCACAAAGATCAAAATCTAATAAGCAAGATAATGATTCAACACTAATTGGAAAATTTTGAATATTTGGAATGATTTTGAGGATGTTTGATGGAAGATGGTGAATTTGGATGAAAATGGTCAAATTGAAGATCAAAAGGTCTATGTAAATCAAATATTTTTTCCAAAATCATATTGAAGACAAAAATGGGTATCCGAAAAAGTTTATGTGAATTTCTTAAGGTTTGTACAAATGCTCTTTGTTGTGTATGTGCAACAACAAATGTGCAGAACAATCAAGTGTGTGTGCAAAAAGATCAGATAAATGCGCATCAAATATGAATAGATGCACAATGATAGTGACAAAGGCATAGTGTAATGGGAAAAATGCGCAGCAGAAAGTGATAAATGTGTAGGTTCTGGTTTTCTAATGGTTTGACTTGAAATTTTGAAAGTTTTCTAGTTTTCAAATGATTATTTTTGGCAAAGTAAAAAATGCTATACACACACACGCAAAACAAAAATAATTTAATCTAATTTGATCTAGTATGAATGCACAAACACACTTACAATTCCTAAGGTTGGCAAGAACAATATCTGTTGAATCCCCACTTGGATAAAATCCAGCCACACAAATCCACAACGGATAGCCTAGGAACCCTGAGGCACAGGCTCCTCCTTATAGTGCACTCACTTCTCTGGCACACCAAGTTCTGAATTCAATGGGTCATTACTTCCTAGAGAACTACTATCTCTACTATGAACCGTGAGTAATGTGGGGTCTTCACGGGATTGGGTGGTCCCTTGAGCTAGCAAATAGAAGGTTTTTGGCCACTATACAAAGGTGTTTAGTAAGGACATTTGTTTAGGTGGTTGTGATCAAGTCATTTTCCTAATTAAGGGGGCTCTCCCAATCCTTCCAAAGTAAGATTTTCACCTTAACAATGTAGGGACTTTAACACACCACACAGGTACTAGAGGAGATTTTAGTTGCCACAACAAATTCACACATGTCCACTGTGAGACTAATCACAATGGCATTTTTTATATACCGGTTTGGAAGGGCTTGGCTTTAGCCTGTTACCAGTTGGGTCATTCCTTGGGGTGAGTACCTCTTTTCCCACCAAAGCCCGCCCTCTAAAGATTATAACAATTTCTCTTACACCCAAGATCCATGAATGGGGAGGGGAGAGGATACGTTGTTATAATATTGAGATTACAAAAAGCTTATAAAAAACTTATAAAAAGCAAGACACAATAGACATAATACTAAGCTAAAGAAGACACATGAATTGAAAATGCATGTCTTATTTTAAAACCCAAATGAGATTATGGTTTATTTTACAAACCCCTTAAGAACCTGCAAGTAAACAGTCAGTAATCTTGAAGTGGGGTCTTCAAAATTGACCTGCAAAATAACCTAAATGTCTACAACAACGAATAGAAAATTGTTAAAGTGATTAGCTAAATCTAAAATGATGAGAAACAAAAATTTATAAATCAGAACAACAGATGCGTAAAAATAGACAATGAATGTGTAGAAACAGAAAGTAAATGCGTGGAAAGTATGGATGTGCTAAAATAATGAATGTGTGCATAGTGAGATGGGCTGGATGCACAGTTTTACCAAATGTGCAGCAAAAATGTATGAAAGCGCATGAAAGTAGAATCGTTGCGTAAAGAGAATGAAAAGACAAAAGATAGAAAAATGTATGATGGAAGTTGTATGCACCCTAAAATGGTCGCTTAGACTTTGGGCCCCCATTCAGCAATTTATCAAATCCCTGAATCAGTATTTTCAAAAATCAATATTTTTCAATTATATCAATTTCCTTGATCAAATCCTATTTTCATCATTTTCGACTATTTGCCTTGGGCTAACCATTTTATCCTAAAGTCTTTATTTATTTAAAAGGAATTTACTCCCCTTTTAATAAATAAAAAGCCCCCACTTTCCTCTTATCCTAAGTTGCACAAATAAAGCATTATTCTTATTTTATAAAAAGAAGAAAAACACTTTTTGTTTTTACCTCAAGAGTACCCAAGGCGCCTCCATTTTGTTTTTTTGTATTTTTGCTACCAAGGTGCCTGTTTCCAAAATAAATATTTTTTTTGCTAGTAAGTGTTTTTATTCTCATTCTAGCATAGTTGAGTCACACTTACCCAACTGTGTTTTTCAACACTCCCCTAGCGTCCAGTGTTTCTCAACACTTATCAGATATCCTACCTGCAGTCTAGAATGATGCGATATTTCTCACCGACAGATGCGATACTCGAAGTTGACTCTCTGACCTACACACATGCACTTAAACACTTGACCTACTAAAATTTGCTTGACTTTATTTCTTTGTGTGCTATCTATGATGATTCCTTTGCTAAGTTTTCTCTCCCTAATAGTTTTTGATGATGCCAAGCTAGAAGACTGGGAGCATGAGGACATGTTTTATTGCTTTTTCTGCTTGTGGGTATATTTTGTTGGTCCTAACTATCATTATCATTTATGCTTGTTCCACTTGACATTAGGGTCTACAAGGTATTATCCTTGACTATTTTCACAAGTGCATGCTTATAGTCATCTTGCATATGGAGAGAGCTCTCCTTTTATCTTTCACAGACTTCTTAGTCAAACTGCGCTCACCTTTCACTTCTTCCCGATCATGTCTTTCACTTCTTGTCTTTCATATCACATCATTTTCTATTCATTTTGGGATCGAAACCAAAATCTGAGTTCACCTTGATCATCAAAATTGCATCTTTCACCCTCTTCTACGCAGTTGACTGACCATTTGAGCCCTGATCCTTCGATCTTTGTTGGGGCATCTTTATTTCTTCATCCCCATCTCTTTCAAACTCCTAGTCTTTCATTCATTTTCATCTGCTTCATCTCTCTAAGGTTTGACTTCATTCTTAATCTATATCTTTTTCAATCAAACCTAGTCAAACTGGGGCATGTCTTCACTGCTTGATGGTTACCCTATCATCTTTCACCTTCAATTATGATTTCTAGTGACTTGATCAAGTTTATCAATTAACTGTTTCTCCTCTACCTGATTTCAATTTCGATTCCGAGGGGGCAGTACCTATCAACTTTAATCTTTGATTCAGCTTATCAATCAGCTTTGCTTGAGATTATTATCTCTTTTTTGAGACTTGATTATCACCTAGCTATACAAGTGTTGGTCTTGTCTTTTAGCTTATCTTTGTCAGCTTTTGCTTATGCTTATCCTGATATGTTCCCATCCGTTGAACACATGTCTAGATTGTTTTGTGATCCCAAATCGATCTCACATTTCAATTCCATTCTTTGATTGCATGTGATCCCAAATCAATCTCACATTAGTCAAAGAGGGGCAAATGTATGCACCCTAAAATGGTTGCCTAGACTTTGGGCCTCCATTCAGCAATTTATCAAATCCTTGAATCAGTATTTTCAAAAATCAATATTTTTCAATTATATCAATTTCCTTGATTAAATCTCATTTTCATCATTTTTGACTATTTGCCTTGGGCTAACCATTTTATCCTAAAGTCTTTATTTATTTAAAAGGAATTTACTCCCCTTTTAATAAATAAAAAACCCCCACTTTCCTCTTATCCTAAATTGCACAAATAAAGCATTATTCTTATTTTATAAAAAGAAGAAAAGCACTTTTTGTCTCATATGGACACAAAAGTCAAATCTTATTTTCTCATTGGAGCATATTTGTGCACATGAATTACTCCTCTTTGATGCTCCACCATTGATTAAATATTTTGCCTCTTAATCTCCCTGGTCCATTCCTTTAAAAGGAGAGCTCTTTTCTCATTCTTAGACCCCAACTTTTTATGCTAATCTTATGCTACAAGATTTCTTGGAGACTTTGGAGCTTTTGAAGACTTTGAAGATTTTTTGGAGATCTTATTGCATTTAGCCTTCATTTCTTGCATTCTTAGCTTAGATTCATATTTATGCTTCCTTAGCTTAGTTTACTTTCATGCCCTAGTTTAGTTCACATAGCTTAATTAGCCAGGATTTGTAACACTCCTATCTTTCATTTTCATAGCTTAGCTTGCATTTCCATTCTTACCATAGCTTGCATTTCCATTCTTAGCATAGCTTGCATTTCATCTCTATTTGAATTCTTGAGGATATTGGCATTCTTGCCCTTGTCTCATTGAATCTCCCATTGCATGGTTTACTAGCAAGGTTATTGGCTTAATAGCTCTAGCTGAGAGCATTCTTGAAACCCTTGCACTCCATGCCTAGGGAGCTCTAGGTCACCTTCCCAAGGTTTCCCATTCATGGATTCTCTTGGAAGCAATGGCTTAGAGAAGTGCACATTCTAGTGTGTACAGAAGCAAGATGGATGCATAGGAGTAATTGATAAATGTGTAGGAATCGTGAATAGATGCATAGAAACAGCCTGTAGAAATCTACACATAGAAAAACTAAAAATAGAATGTTAAAAACATGGGGTGGGCCCCACGGTGGGTGCCAAAAATGTATGCAATTTTGAAGTACTAACTAATCTAAGCTATTAAATCAATTAAAAGCAAACAACAATGAAGAGTATAATTAAAATGAAGTTAAAATAAAGTTTTACCTTCACCTACCATGTAGCTTGTCTCCATTGGCCTCCTAGCCTTGATTCCTTGGATGTGTTGAGCTCTCATATTTCCAATTGAAGCTCCTTGCCCAAGATGCTATCAAAGTATGGAGATTGAGTGGATTGTATGCAAAATAGCTTAAAAGCCTGATTATGCAACTAATGGGTGAAATGCAAATGATATGAAAATAGCTTGGATGCTTGAAGATTTGAATGCTTAGAATGCTTGTATGCTTGAAAATCACTATTGCCTATTAGCTCACAAAGGGGAAATGAGGCTCCTTTTATAGATTTTTGGAGGAATCAAGCCTAGGTGGCACAATCCTAGGGTGGAGATTGAAAAGAGGAAGATCCTAGGGCTATGATTGACTTGGTTGAAGGGGTTGAGAGAAAGGGGGATGTGGTTGGAATGTGAGAGGAATAATAGGGAGGATTTTCCTCCTACATTGACATGGAAGAGAAGAAGGTATAAGGGAAAGACACATGTCAAGTGTCTCACAAAGACCATTGAGAGGAAGGGGGAAGGACTTTTTCCTCATGAGGACTCTTGTTACAAGTGTCCCATGAGTCACCTTTGACTCTTTAAGGTGGCTTGAGAAGCTCCTTAGGAATAGGGATTGCTTCTTGACTTGGTTTAGAAGAAGACATGTGGTCATGAGACCAAGTCTTATGAGGCCACATAACCCTTAAGAATAGGATATGTGTGGGTGAGGATAATGATTTATTAATAATTAATAATAACTAATTATTTTAGCCAAGGTGTTGTGTTAGGTGACTAGGCAGATGAGGTGGACTAGGGGACTTAGTCATATTTAGTGATTGTGTAATTGATTAAATTACTTTAATAAGCTTATTTAGAGGACTTAGGATAGGAGAATAGACTATATTGAATTTATCAAATAAATTGAATAATAAATAGAGGAAATAAATATTAATTAAATAATAAATATTTAATTAATTCATCAAGTCAATATCAATTAAATAATAAATATTTAATTAATTAATGAAGTCATTTTTTAGTATATACAACAAGTCATTAAGACCACTGCCCCTAAGGATTACTACTACACTAGGCTACATAAGTATGGACTCCTCCAAGTCACCTCCTCGCAATCGCTCCAATGCCCAGAGTTCATACGCACCCTGCCAGACCACTATTTCAAATTCACAAGAACATGTACTCGGTTGAATGACACACATGCTATTTGTTTTGATGTGGATTCACTCTAAGTCATCATTTGCCTCCCTAATCGATCAAAACCAGTGGCCTTGACTAAGGAGTTTGTAATGGTTGAGTACTAGAGGATAGAGGTAAACAATAAAAGCTACTTAAATGATCATTGTCTCGCCACTCCACGAAAGAACAAAGCCAATATTTTTGACACTAGTTCACACTTTGACATCCTTCCACCCATTTGAGGGATGATTACTATGTTGAGTAACATCTTGGGGAAGTCGTATGTGAAAAAATACCACCCATGGATTCATTATTTCATCACCATAATCTTCAGTGGCAAGGTTATTTTTGATAGGTCCTAAATCATCTCCAATAATATACACAAGTATATTTGAGAAGTCTAAGATTCAAAGAAGTTTTATATGACTTCATACACTATGTGGATGGCCTCCAAAATTGAGGGAATCAAAGTATTGGATAAATATGGACATCAGGGAGACAAGATGGAAGATGCTCTCTCATGGGATCACTATCCCCAACTACAACTAGATAAGTGTGCCATTATTTTTTGTCACATCAATGATGCATTTGTATATAATCATATAATAAGATTGACGAAGGATGTAGGATATTGCCTATCTCATTAGGCGATGACCCTGGTGAAACCATGGGGGTGTTGGTTTTTGTAGTTCCACACCCATACCTACATAAGAGTAGCAATATTTTCCTAGAAGCCTTACCTCCTCCCGCGACATTGTGGTGATCAAGTTGTTTTGTTGCAGTTTTATCAGCAAATTTTGGAAATGCAAGTGTTAAAGACAAAGAAGCATAAGATAGGGTTTATATTACCCTCTACCTGCAGATAGTTTAAATGTTCCTTAATCGATGCTAAGGAGGTTGAATCAAAGCTAGCCAATCTTAATCTGGAGAATTTTGATTTAGAGTAACCCAACTATGACCCCTAGAAGAAGATTAAGAAGATTCTCCCCAATGCATAGGAAGGCCATCTACCTCACCTTGAGAATTTTTTGGCCAACTGTCAAGATGATTTTGACAGACATTAGCACCAGTATCACTGACTTACAATGAAATAGATGGAATATTTTAAACTGTGAAAGTTCCCAAGGGGATTTGAGGATATAGAGGTCATCCTAGACCTCACATTTGATGCAAAAAAAGTAGTGGATCACTGGCTCCAAAAAATAAAGTTTGATGAGCCTAAAGAGTTTGATGTCATGGTGGTCATTTGGTAGGTAATTGACTAGAGTAACCCAGTTTTTTACCATTTACTACCTAAGCAAAGCCAAGGGAAAAGGTAAAAGACAAAAGGCAAAAGGCAAAAGGAAAACCCTCTCAACAATACGAGAGGTGAGATAAGAATAAATGATGAACCTCATCTAGAAAGTTGAATCCCCTCAACCATGCTCCAACTGAGGTAGTTTTTGAAGAGTTGGGAAATAAAATGGATTAGTTGTGAAAGCTAGCTTCCACCACATAGTAGGGAATCACATACAGCTTGGCAACAAAAGCTCTAACATTTGTCGAGCCCTCCCAGGCAATAGAAAGTTCTACCACTCTCGGTCTCAACATCCCTCAAATATATGTAGATGCAGAGGAGGATATTCCATTTGAAGAGAATGTACCTTTACAATGCTCCCAAGCTAGTGCCTTTAGAGTGGGAAAGAAGAAGAATAAGAAGGAAAATAATCCTACCTCAAACCCCCAAGATGAGGTCCATTTTGAAGAATATCAGGTTCTAAAGACATAGGAACCCATACAAGAGTTTGTCCAAGACTTCCTGAACTAGGACAATACTGCCCTTGAGAACCCAAATGAAATGCTAAGATCAGAGGATCAAGACCTCCTCTTTAAATCATTTGAAGAAGCTAAAAGGAAAAAGAAAGAGGAGAGAATCTGGAAGGAGAAAGAGGTGAAGGCAGAGGAAGAAAGGACCCAAAAAGAATAGGAAAAGTTCACTAAAGAGGATGACAAGATAAAATAAGAGGTCAAAGAGCATGCCCACCAACAAGTAATACTTAAGGAATAAGAAGAGGCCCATAAATAGAAGGAGGTCGAAAGAAGAGAAGCATCGCTTTGAAGAAGAGAGGAAGGAAATTGAGAAAGAAGCTAAGTTCCAACAACTCAAAGACATCCGTCAAAAGGCCATATAAGATATAGAAAAGAGAAATCAAGAAGAGGATGCCTGTAGGAAGGAAGAAGAAGACAAGAAATAGGAAGAGGAGAAATCAAAAGCGCAAGGAGAAACCAAAGCTAAGGGAATAACTGTACCCCAACCATCCAACACTCCTCAACATGATCCTTAGAAAAATCATCATGAGGAGGAGACAACAGATCTCGATAACCCTCCTCTTGAGAAACCACAAGAGTACCAAAGCAGTGAAGTATATTCTTCCCAGGACACATTGAATGTAGGAGTCAATGCCTTGCCTCCACTAGAATGGTTAGTGGAAAGTTTCAAAATAAAGTAGTCATAAGAGCTAGTTATTGTGCCCTCTCTATGGTAGATCATGGCCAAACTCATGACCCCTCCCCCAAAGAAGTCTAAGAAGGCTTGTTTCAATTTTACAGCCAATAGGAGCGATTAAAGAGAGACAATGGTGGAAATTATTGTTCCACTCATGAATAGGGATTCATTTGAGGCCACTCCCAAAGATTACTAGATGCATGAGATCAATCTCATAAAATGAACTAAATGAAGTGAGATTGGTAACCTCAATGAAGCCACCGAATCAATGAATGAGAGGATTTAAAAAGAGTACCAAAAGAAGAAAGAGTTATAGGACACATTGGTCAAATTGAATGAGATTATATAGTAGTTAGCCACTCCCATCTCCTCAAAGATGCATGAGTCATCCACCTCTCAATCAATTTTATAGGAAGAGATGAATTCATTGAGGACAGTGAAGAAGAAAGCGGTCACCAACAATTAATGGATCTCCGAGCAAGTGGGGATGGTGTGCGCCTTCCTTTCTGAGTTTGTCCCAAAATATTTCAAAGTAGTAAAGACACATTATGATACCAAATAGGAGATTGGTGCGTGGAAGGTTGAGATTGTCTGGCATACCAAACAAAGGAATATATTGAAGGAGATTGTCAATTTGGGTGAAGAAAAAATAAATGACAGTAACATCCTCGAGAATGAGAGTTTGGAGTTCCCAGATCTCATGTATCAAAATCTTAGTTTCAAGCTCGATCTCCTAGGTATGTCTTGCAAGTCACTAAACCATTTCCCTTCATTGATACTGAGGCACGCCATGGAGTTTGAAAACTACATCAAGAATGTCACAGGCCTAGATCTTGAAAATGCAAATGGGTTCACACCCTTAGATTCTTTACTAATAGGTTTTGATGAGCATATTAAAAATAAGTTCAGCGCCTCCTAGGATTTTGAAACAAAGATAAAGGATGAGTGCATCAAGCTTATCATAGACACCCATGAGGTCTGCAAGACCAGAATCTGGATGCTCAAGCAAGCAAGCAAGCAAGGTTTGTGAGGCACTCAAAGAGGCAGGGGTCTGACTTCGATGCAGGGAGAACCTTGATGAAGCTAGCATTAATGAATGCATTGAAAGATTCAAGAAATACAAGGAAGGACTAACCTTAGGGTAGCAGACTACAACATCCCCTTATTCCTTATTCTTTATTCATTGAGGTTGGATTTTTGAGCCCCATTTTCTAGAGAGTGTATAGTTCAGAGTATTCTTCATTCTTTATACATTTAATTTTGTAGGGGTGCACATTTGTGCTTACCTATCTGGAGCCAACCAACCACCACCTAGATAGTGATATCTACAGTCTGCAGTGTCAAAGATTGATAAATACCATCTGATATAAAAGTGACATATGAGATGGGCTTTTTGCAAATGTCATTTCCATGTGTTCATACCATCAATCTTGCATTTAAGGATGATGTACAAGTAGTTAAAATTCAAATAACTCATCAAACCAGCATTGATGAGACAAGTCTTAAGGTCAGAACAAGTACACGTGATAAATGGACTTGTGCATGGGTGGAATTTCCCCTTCGAGAACTAGAGTCCTTGCCTTCCCTTCCATTCTCTTATTTCCTATTTATTTCTTTCCCTTTCAAATTTGTAAATGATTGTACATATTGCACATACATGTAAATATTGTAAAATATTGCTAGATAGGATGTGCATAATTAAGTTATTATAAGTATGTAGTTTTAGATCATTTAAAGGGTTTACAAAATTGATGATTTTAGAGGCACCATAGCGATAAACTAGATAGTTTATCAGATCCCTCTCTACTTTTCAGTGAGGATTTACATTCATGCTCCCTTGAAGATTTGTAAGCATGGACCAATGAGTTTTGTATGGTTAGAAAGTAAAGTCCACCAAGATAATTAAGAGGGGGGGGGGGCAGTGAATCAGTTATTAGATAAATACAACTTTTATCAAATTCAATAGATTTTAACCATGTAAGCAATGTAATCAACAACCATAGAAAGATATACATACACAATAACATAATGACACAAGATATGTTGACTAGGGAACCTCTTGATCAAAGAGTAAACCCCGGTGGGAATGATGCCCACAAAAGATGCACTAATATGAAAGTTCCTTGTGAGAGGATGGACTCTATTAGGAGTCTTATGAAATACATTTAGTACATATGAGTCCCTATTAGGAGACTTTGAATCCCTGCTAAAAGATTCCTCTATTAGGAGTTATGGAAGACAGAAGGACCCACTACCCAAACAGCTTCAGGTGTAAGATCATTGAAGGATTACTCAATAGAATAATACCAAAAGATTACTGATCTCAACAATTCAATACTCCTTCTCTGACTGTGCCAAACCGCACCAACTGCTTCATCAAATCTCAATACCAGATCTATATACTTCACATATCCTCTTCCAACAAGTATTGCACAATTCCACAATTCACTTTCAAATATAATACACAACTACACATTACAATAAGGAAAAAATTCCTTCCTTTATACCACACTCAAGTAATTACAAATAAGTTGGCATACAAATTACAAAATAAATTTTTCCACGAGTTACATAAAAATTACACAAAATGGTCAGCTTCCAATTAAGATAATTCTTCACTCGTGCAACCTCAGATCTTGTGCTCACATCCACATCACTAACAACATGTCTTCATCTACCTCATAACTATGCATGATCAGATTCAATCCCGATTAGGAGATATCATCTGATTTTCACAAACCGCTACTCAAGAACACTGCCTGAATACTGCTTCCACTGATTTCCTCATAACTGTCATGAATAAATAAATTTTTGTATGCACTCTTAACCATGATCTTATAGAAAATCATAGAGTAATTCCTTAACTCCACATAGCTTCATCTTCAATATCCCATGTGCGCTAACTCAAAAATTGTATGCTTCTCTACTAATCTTCAGTAGATCACTATGTTGACATCAATGACAATTACAGTCATGAATGAAAAAATAACTGCTACAGAATGACTGTGAATAATCCCCCATTGGCATTGATTGCAACATAGATGAAAAAACATCCAAGTTCCATGAATACCAACACTGCAACACTGCTGCTCTGAAAATGCTTTCAAATCCTCTTCATCAATCAAATCTTGCTTCGTTTTCTTATTCAATTATCTCCAATAGATGATTTTTAATGTATACTTCTCCCCCATTGACATCAATGACAAATGCTTCATCACTATTTCAACAATAACTTCGATGTCAAAAGACACTTTTAGAAAATACATTCACTAGAGTCCTCATGACTTGGCTTAGATACACATACTCCCCCATAGAGGAAGTACCACCATCCAGTCTGGAAGAAAGATAGGGTTCATATACCAATGGAAAGATGCAACAATCTGCATCACTTCTCAAAAGTAGATTGGGGCATAACCCCAAGCATATCTCTTAGATACTCAAATGTATCCTTAGGCAAAGGCTTTGTAAATATATTTGCAATCTACTCTTTCGTACTTATATACTCAAGTCTGACTTCTTTCTCTACCACTTTGTCTCTCACTACATGATACTTAATCTCTATATGCTTTGTCTTAGAATGTAGTACATGGTTCTTAGACATACTAATTATTCTGGTGTTATCACAATGTATAACAGCACGCTCAACAAATTTTATTCCAATATCATTCAGCATTTGCTTCATCCAAATTTTATGATTGTAATTGCTTGCTGCTGCCACATATTATGCTTCTGATGTGCTCTGTGAAATACAATTTTTCTTCTTGCTTAGCCAAGAAACCAATCTTCCTCCAAGGAAAAATGCTCCACCACTGGTGCTCTTTTTGTCATCAACACTACCTCCCCAATCAACATCTGTATATGCATATAATGTAAAATCATGAAATTTTTCATACCATAATCCATACTCAATTGTGCCTCTTAAGTACATTAGTATCCTTTTTACTACTGCATAATGTGATTCTCTGGGTTCAACTTAAAATCTTGCAACAATTCCAACTACATGTGATATATCTAGTCTTGTATGAGTTAAATATTGCAATCCTCCAGTCATAGATATGTACTTTTGTTGTTCCACTGCAAGAGTCTCATCTGTGCTAGATAACTTGTGTCCAATTACTATAGGTGTTCCAACTAGTTTACAGTTCTCCATTCCAAATCTCTTCAATAAGTCATTCAAGTACTTTGTCTAACTTACAAAGATACCATCACTGTTCTGTGTTATCTGCAATCCTAAAAAATATTTCATCTCACCAATCATACTCATTTCAAATTCAGTCTTCATTTCATCTACAAATTTATCATTGGCTTCATCTTCTCCTCTAAAGATAATATCATCAACAAAAATAACAACAACCAATAAACCATTCCCAATTTCTTTTGTGTACAAGTTGTTGTCTGCAGTACCTTTGGTAAATCCTAATTTTATCAAATATTTATCAAGTCTTGCATACCAAGTTTTAGGCTTCAGTCCATATAAAGATTTCTCTAGTTTACATACCATATCTCCTTCTTGATTTAAAGGAAAACCTTCAGCCTGCTCAATGTAGACTTCTTCCAATTCTCTGTTCAGAAATGTTGACTTCACATCCATCTGATACACTTTGAATTTATTATAAGCTGCATAAGCCAAAAACATTCTTACTGCTTCAATTCTTCCTACTGGTGCAAAAGTTTCTTCATAGTCAATTCCTTCTTGCTGTGAGTATCCTTTACATACCAATCTTGCTTTGTTCCTTACAACTTCTCTTTGTTCATTCATCTTATTTTTTAATACCCATTTTGTTCCTATAACATTCTTATCTTTAGGTCTAGGGACCAATTCCCAAGTCTTGTTCTTTTCTATCTGATCTAGTTATTCTTTCATAACTTTAATCCAATGTTCATCTTCACAAGCTTCACTAGTAGATTTAGGTTCAATTTGAGAAATTAAACACAACTATTCTTGTACCTTATTTCATGTCAGAACTCCTTTGTCTATGCTTCTAATAATCTGCTCAACATGATGATTCCTTGATAGGTTTGTGTTAGGTGTCACTGTCTCAGTTCTTGTTTTTGTTGTAGGTTCTTCAATTATTTCTTCACTTTAGCTTTCATTCAACAAATCACTGTCAGTTTCACATAATAATTCAGTGTTCTCGGGATTAGTTCTAGGAAGAGTTCCTTCATCTGATTCATAATCAAGCATTCTTTCCTGAATTTTGAACTTTTCATCAACTTTAACATTTGCACTCTCAACAATAGTCTTAGTTCTTTTATTGTAACATCTATAATCTTTTCTCTTCGATGAATATCCAAGAAATATACCTTCATCACTTCTAGGATCAAACTTTCCAATGTCATCATCTCTCTTAATATAACATTTGCTTCCAAAAATTCTAAAATACTTAACTGATGGTGCATGTCCAAACAATAGTTCATAGGGTGTCTTGTTTGTGTCTGCTCTGATTTGTACTCTATTCATTGTATACACTGTTGTGTTCACTACTTCTCTCTAGAATATCTTCACCAAGTCATTCTAAAATAACATAGCTCTTTCTACCTCAGTCATTGATCTGTTCCTCCTTTCTGCAATACCATTTTGTTCAGGTGTCCTAGGGGCTGAAAATTGTCTCTTAATACCATTCACTTCACAAAAACTATTAAATTCTTTTGAATTAAATTCTCCACCTCTATCTAATATCAAACATTTAATCTTCATTCCAGATTCATTCTCAACTTTGTTCTTAATAATCTTAAACTTATCAAATGCTTCAGATTTTTCTTTAAGAAATGCAATCCACATCATTCTTGTAAAATCATCAACAAGAATCATAAAATACCTTTCTCCATAGAATCCTCTAGTCCTTGTGGGACCGCTCAAATCTGTATGAACAATTTCCAACTTCTCTATTGTTGTAAACTTCTTGCTGGGAAATGAGCTTCTCTTTTGTTTAGCCATCACACATTCCTTGCAAATCATGTTAGTAGGCTTCATAATTTTAGGCAAATCTCTTATTGCAAGAGTAGTACTCACTTTCAAAATGTTATCAAAGTTTATCTAACAAAATCTTTTTTGCCATAACCAACTATCATCAATCTTAGTAATCAAGCATGTCATCTCAATAGGATTCAACTGAAATACATTATCTCTAGTTCTAGATCCAGTACCAATCAAATTTCCATCCTTGTCTTTGATTACACAAGTTTTCTCAGTAAACCAAACTTGATATCCCTTGTCAACTATCTATCCAACACTCAAAAGATTATGTTTCAAACCATCCACAAAGTAAACATCATCAGTGTTAGTCTTTCTATCAAGAGTAATAGATCATATACCTTTAATCAAACAAGGTGCATTGTTTCCAACTCTAACAACTCCTCCATCATAATTGTAAAACTTTATGAATTTCTTCATGTCTCCAGTCATATGATGTGAACAACCACTATCTATAATCCAATTAGCTTTCTTTTCTACTTGAGAAACTAAAGCTTTTTCTTCCTTAACTTCTATTTTAGTATTTTCTTCTTTAATTGCTACAAATCCTATATCATCATTCTCAGTATCACTTTCACTCAAAGATTTCTCCAAACTAGCTTCAAGTTCTTCATCATTTGCATAATAACATTCTTTAGATCCCTTAGGTTTAAAGTTCTTTCTATACTTATTAACTCTCTTAGGACATTTAGATGCAAAATGACCAAATTCTTGACAAGTCCAACATTTAAAAATTTTCTTACCATCTGGTTCTCTTTTCACAAGCAAGGAAATATCTTCTTCAATCTTCATGTCTTCTTCATTTCTAGATCTATTGCTACTAGCATAATCTCTGCTCACACTTATGCTTCTTGATAAAGTAGGGAGAACACTAAGTGTGTTGAATGTTGTCTCCATTCTAGGTAAATCTCTTGATAGTCTCAAGTTCATCTCTGCTACTTCTAATCTCCCAAGAAGAGTTTATCTGGTAAAGTTTGTAGTACAAGGTATAACTTGTTTAATCATCTGTGTTGTCTACTTAAATGTAGGAGTCAATGTCCTCAGAATTTTCCATATCACTTTATTCAATAGATTTTAACCATGAAAGCAATGTAATCAATAACCATAGAAAGATATACATGCACAATAACACAATGACACAAGATATGTTGACTGGGGAACCTCTTGATCAAAGAGTAAACCTCGGTGGGAATGATGCCCACAAAAGATGCACTAATATGAAAGTTCCTTGTGAGAGGATGGAATCTATTAGGATTCTTATGAAATACATTTAGTACATATGAGTCCCTGTTAGGAGACTTTGAATCCCTGCTAAAAGATTCTAACTATGTTAGGAGTTATGGAAGACAGAAGGACCCACTGCCCAAATAGCTTTAGGTGTAAGATCATTGAATACACTATCCAACTAATCTTTGTATTACTCAACAGAATAATACCAAAATATTACCGATCTCAACAATTCAATACTCCTTCTCTGACTGTGCCAAACCACACCAACTGCTTCATCAGATCTCTATACTTCGCATATCCTCTTCCAACAAGTATTGCACAATTCCACAATTAACTTTCAAATATAATACACAACTACACATTACAATAAGGAAAACATTCCTTCCTTTATACCACACTTAAGTAATTACAAATGAGTTGGCATACAAATTACAAAATAAAAGTTTCCACACGTCACATAAAAATTACACAAAACTATCGGCTTCCAATTAAGATAATTATTCACTCATGTGACCTCAGATCTTGCACTCACATCCACATCACTAAAAACATGTCTTCAACTACCTCATAACTACACATGATCAGATTCAATCCTGATTAGGAGATATCATCCGATTTCCACAAACCGCTACTCAGGAACACTGCCTGAATACTACTTCCACTGATTTCCTCATAACTATCATGAATAAATGAATTTCCATATGCGCTCTTAACCATGATCTTATAGAACATCATATAGTAATTCCTCAACTCTGCATAGCTTCATCTTCAATATCCCATGTGCGCTAACTCAAACATTGTCTGCTTCTCTGCTAATCTTCAGTAGATCACTGTGTTGACATCAATGATAATCATAGTCATGAATGCAACAACAACTGCTACAAAATGGATGTGAATACTTCCCCATAGGATATATTCAGCATTCATTCCTAACATGTATTATATTAATGATAATGGAATGAAGAACTCGTGACTTCTCTGCTATTTTGAATCTTCATCTTGGTTATTGGTAAAAGTTATATCATTTATACGATGTTCTATCCTTCGCTCAAGGTTGTTAGTAACTTGTGTGTTGAATGTAAGATGTGTTTAAATTGTAAATGTATCTCTCCACTTTTTCATGTAATGATTGTTGATCATGTATGTTTTAGTGGTTTACCATTTGACTTGAGTAAAGTTTAATGGTATACTTGTAAAGTGATTATAAGTAGATTTGTTTCCATAACCTTGTCCTAACTTTTTCAGTTTCTTTTAAGCATGTCCTAATATTTTCTCTTAGGATACCTCATGTATGTCAAAACACACCAAAAACCATTAGGCCCCTTGAACAAACAATCGTGTGTCCAACTTAGCTCATCCAACATCATCGTGACCTGATAACTAGATACTTATGAGGAAGGGTGTCATGCCCAAAAATAGGGCAAAATACACACAACAATTTTTTTTAAAAGCACAAAAGACAACAAAGGTAACACACTAAGGAACACTCAACATGAACGATACGCACAACCAAACACAAGATAACTCTCAAGAAGTATCATGGCATGCGATGGCTTGCCAACATCCCTTGAATTGTTAACTGTGTTAGTTACTCAAAAGCCTAACTAGGTCTCGAAGAACCCTAACAGGGTTCAAACCAAGAGTTTATAAAAAGAGATAAACCAAAGGGGAAATTAAAACTTGGTTAATAAAGTAGGGTCAAAGGTTGGGTCAACACACCCAAGAAGGGTTAAATCAAAATAATGATTAATTCAAATGTATTAGTAGCCCTAATGGTTCCTAACGTGAACCAGGTTACTAATTAGGGTGGAAAACACAAGAAAACATCAAACAAATAAATTGATAAAATAAGGCCAAGATAATAACCCTACGTGAAACCTAGGGTTATAAAATTTTACCCATTAAAATAATAATGTTCAAATATTTTATTACAAAATATTATATTATTACTTAAGACATAAAGTTACTAAGGTTTATTAGTTAATTTAAATTAAACATTTAAAAGCATTAAAATTCACCATATTAATACATTAATATTAAATTCAACATTTATGCTAAGGAAAACAATTTACCTAAGTCCCATCCTAAGACATTAAATATTTTCCCCTAGAATAACCCATTAACACTTTAAATATTTTTAATAAATAATTATATTCAATTTTCGTCACGAGCATTATATCAAAAATAAAATAATATACAAATAGAATTTGACCTTAAATTTTAAATTGGAAAATAACAAATCTAAAAAATAATATTAAAATAATAAAGGTCCATTTTACCGATAAAATAATAAAGGTCCATTGAATAATACTTCAACATTATTAATTTTAAAATAATTTAAAAAACATTCATCCAATAGCCAATTATTAAAATCCCAACAATTAATAAAAAGGAATCTTTTTCAAATCTCAAGAAAATAGAAAAATAATAATAATAACAGAATTCAATAAAGTGACTAAGTAAAGTCAACAATCATTAAATATAATAATCAGAGATCAAAAAACTAAACATAATTAATGAAAAACATAATTCAAAAATTGAAAATGGCTCCAAAAGCTAGCCTTAACCCTAATTTCAAAATTAAGGTTAGGCTCAAACATAAAACATGTTCCAAACCCTAATTTCTTCATTTTGACATTGCAAGTTTGGGCATGGAGCAAACATGAAGAAAGTTCAAGTTTTGTATACACACAAGTATACATATGTGTATATACTTGTGTATATATGCTATCAAGATTCTACAATAGAGTGATTCAAAAATCTACAAAAGAGATTTTCACAGCTATGCCAAAAGTCTTCGCCAACAAAAAAGAAACAAACCCAACAAGGTAATCTAATTAGATTACTAATGTTAAGGTTTTAGGATCATTACAAATGTAATAGCACTATTTGATTGTATGTGTTTTCCAAATGCAACGATCTCTTTGCATTTATACATGACAAGGACAAGAAGAGACATGTCCCTTCATGGGACATGTCTATTCATTAATTTATTTATCAATTTAACTATTTAGTTATTATGAAAATAATTATAATCTAACTATATATATATATATATATATATATATATATATATATATATATATATATATATATATATATATATATATATATATATATATATATATATATATATATATATATATATATATATATATATATATATATATATATATATATATATATATATATATATCATTTCTCATAATAATCATATAGTCAGTATTATTTATCTGACCGATGCTACAAACATCAACAACTAAGTTTATGAAATTTCTACCATTATGGTTCAATACCACATTTAGACATTTCTCTATTTTATCTTTTTAAAGAAATGTTTGCAACATCACTGTATTTTTATTTTTCTTTATATGTTGACAGTGATAGTTTATTTTCATTAGAATAGTGTTAGGGCTAATAAATCTATTTATTATTATATTGTTTTGTTTATGTTCTTATTTTTACTGGCAAAGAAATTTTAAAATAAAATTTATTTTTAATACCCCGTAGGGCTATGAATTTCCACAGTCCCAATTGCGTATACCCCAAGGGCATGCAGGCATGGCTTAGTCGTCTGTACCCTTGGGTTGCAGAGGCATTAAGCTCCCCACTCCCCATAGGGTGGCGGAGGCTTTGCCCACCACACCCCAATGGGGTGGCAGAAGGCAGGCCCGTTGCACCCCAAAAGGGGATGCAGAGGCTTTGTCGGTCGCTCCCCTTTGGGGATGCAGTGGCAACCATCGCCAAGGCTTGCTTAAACAAAATTTTAAATAGTTTTTTTTTTGTTATTATTATTTTTTTATAAATTTAATTTAATTTATATTAATATATAGTTTTTATTTAAATGTATACATATATTATCATATATAATATATATTAATATATATATATATATATATATATATATATATATATATATATATATATATATATATATATATATATATATATATATATATATATATATATATATATATATATATATATATATATATATATATATATATATATATATATATATATATATATATATATATATATATATATATATAAACTCTTTCCCACCCCCTCTTTCAAGTGAAGTTGGGTGGTGCCCATATGCACTCGATGACATCTCATACATTGTTGACAACCCTGCACAAGAGTTGCATCAATAGAAGTTGGATCTAGGAGGACCTTGAGACTTCGACTTACCACCCCCAGACTCTCTCATGAGTGATCGTCGTAGCCAAGATCTTTGGTGTTTAGTGTTTTTCTCCCTGATTATATTCAAGAAAATCTTTAGGTCTACCCCAAACCTAGGATAACTTATAGAGATAGGACCTCTCATTCAAGCTAAGAGAACCACTAGGAAAAGTAAGGCCTCGACCTTCGGTTCGATGCCTACTGTCCAAGGTTACACCTCTTCCTAGTCAAGCATGGGAATAGTCAGCATGAACACTTAGTCAATTTTTTCGCCCCCTGTAATGGAGGCCTACTTCAAAAAAAGTCATTCCCCCTTAGGAACAATTGTAGGTGGAATCCATGAACTCCTACAAAACTCAGAGAAAATATGCTCCACAAATGAACATAATGATTCTCAGACTGCGGATAAGCATTTACAAGCCTTCAAAGATTTCTGTGTGTGTGAATTTTGTACCTGATCTGTAGACACAACACTTCAGTAAAACATTAGAGGTTAGTTGAAATTGAAATCTTGCAATGAATTGAAAGCTAAACTAACCAGGCAATTTACTGCCTTCTAATAGGTGCGAGTATGATGTTCTTAGATTGTTATCAAGATCAGTGACCTTGACGACACCTAAATGAAGGATTTGAATGCAAAACTGATATGAAATATGAATGCAATTAATCTATTTTTTTTAATTTTCTATGTAATAAGATGAAAACTTGATATGAATCTATGATATGTTGAAAAAATGATATGCTATGATATGCTAAATGATCTAACAAATGAAAAATAATATGAGATGAAAAAACTATACAATATTGATCTCACAAAGCTTGGATTCACAAAGACAATGCTTCAGTCTCCAATTCAGCAGCGTGATTATGCAATTCATGTGGATTTGAGAGATGATTTGTGAAGAGCTAAAGCCTTAACTTATAGAAATTCAGGGCTTTGAGGATGCATGAAAGAAAGCCATAAATCACTCAAATAACTCAGCTTGATTTTGAGTTATTTTTAAATAAAGATAATTTAATTCACAAAAACATGCAAATCATGCAAAAATAGCTTTTTAACTCAAATTAGAAGTTTAGATCAACTTTAAAACTCAAAAATGATGTTGAGTTTCAAAAAGTCAATAACTTGCATTGATTTTCTGATTTGGATTTTAACTGCTCTTTGATTGTGCACATGGATAATTATGAATTAATAAATAAATAAAGTGATTTATTCTCAACTTAATTGATTTTTGAAATAAAACAATTGATTTATGGGTTAATCAATCATTTAATCAAACTTTTATTCAAAAATAATATCATCAAATATGACAACTTGCTTTAATTAATTAAATAAGAATTTAATTAATTAATGATAGGAATTTTGATTTATTGTCAAATTTAAATAATAATACCTAGGAATAAATACAATTAAATTCAATTAAATAATTAAGTGGCATAATTAAATCAATTAATTGAAATATTCATCATATTCAATTAATCAACTTTAGGATAAGTGTGATTTATCACCAAATAATCATTAAATTAAAGATAATTAAGATGATTAGGAATATTACTAGGAATATTCCCCGATGCAAAATTTAAGATAATCAATTAGGATTCGATGATGTTTAGATGTGCCTTAGGTTAGGACTTTGATGTCGATTTCATTCGATATGTTGATATAGAAGATTAATGAACTTATAGCCCATTTTTGGGGTATTACATTTTGCCCCTCTTTGAATTTCTATGCGAAGCGCAGTGGTTCAAAGATAGTCTGTGTTTGATAGAGATATGAAACTGATTCAAAATTGATAATTGATATGAGACAGAAGCTGATTGAAAGATTTGATATGAAGATAATAGGTCCTGAATGACCAAAGATAATGTTAGCTATAACAACGATGAACCAATGAAACAAAAGCGTCAAAATGCTTGATTCCGAACCTTATGATTACGAAGAAGTGAGTGACCGATTCTAGACTCATTGTCTTTAGAAGAATCACGTAGGTATCACATCTGAACCCTTCAGTTACCGAAGAATCAAGGAAATAACACAATTGAACTAATAGTTGCAAAGATTGATACAATTTACAAGATTAAGAGAATACCAGATTGATATGGATCTCGATGAATCTGATATGCCCCGAGTGATGATTGATTTGCCCCGATCGATGAGGTCTTTTTGATGAATCAACAACTAGACATGGTTTTTGTCTTGATTACTAAGGAAAGATATGATCCCAAAATTTAATTACAAACTTTGAATGATATGCAATACCATGCTCCCTTTGGGATTAAAATTGAAATTTGACAAGAAAAGTCAGCGTTGAATAGTTTAGAAGCATGTTAATTGATTGGAGAAGTGGTTAAACATGTTTGAGAATGCATTTTGCATCGCTTAGAGGTCCAGGAGACCAAGTTTGACTAGGTTTGACCATGAGTTGACCGTGGTTGAAATTTTGATAGTTTGATGGAAGATAATCAGTTAAGTTGAATACTGGATTTCTGTGATGATTGAAGGTTGATTATGCAAGTAGTTAATAATATGAATGATATCAAATTTTGATTTTGATCTCGAAAAAGGATTCTACTTGTTGTTTCGTTGGAGGAACCTTCGTGTGAGATTCGGCTCTTGTTAGATTTGAAGATGCGATTTGAAGAATCATTTAAGCATTGAAGTTTGTTTAATCATTGTGAGATCATGCAAAGATGAAAAATGAAATGCAACCTAAGACCTAGGACCTAGTCACTGATCATATGTCGATTTGTTATCATCATTGAACTTTTAGGTAACCGGATAAATCAATACAATGCCCACTAGCTATGAAACCATAGACATATGAATATCAATTTGTATGCGCAAGAATCAATACAACACCCACTGGTCAACAACCATGGATATATGAATATTGATTTTGTTTTCAGAATGTCGGATTAGATATAAGCACCAAGGCATAAATGTCAGGATGACCCGAATATCATGTCCATTTTGATATAGCAATTTGTATAAGCATCAAAACATAAATGTTGTGATGACCTGAATATGCCTTGCAGTACAAACACATCAAACAATCAAGAGATCATTCTAAATCCAATGTGAATTACTCGTAGTGACCCTTTATCGTTCACATCCTTAGGTAAGATCGTGTTTCACAATAGGAGAAAGAACTCACTCAAAAAAAGACAATAGTTAGATCAAACTTCCTTGAATTTTCTGGGTATCAATGGTTGAGGTACGCATGGCCATCCAATTCGAGATAGAGGCTCTTACAGTCAAACACCATTTCAATCCAAAATTTCCAAAGTTGTTAGATTTTCACATATAAGAAGAAAATAAAGAAAAGATTATGCCCCCAGTCATCACTCTCTAAATCCTATTAAGGACATCATCAAAGAGCTCGAAGGGACACAATATGCAAAAATCTCAATGTGAATCAGTAAGCATACAAGGAGATAAAAGCATGTAAAAAGCACAGATTGTTTTCAGTTTGCGTTTGATGTTTGATTGTGTTGTTGTAGATGCAAAATCCTTTCTGGAGATGAGACTAACTGACTAACTCAGATGAAGCTTCAAAGGACTCTGACTAGATATGACACATCTGAGGTATACTAGAGACTATAGGATATGACATTGATTTCCCCCAAGTGTTGAACATTGATAGGATACAGACGCTTGAGCTGATTGGTGTACAAATCGACTTATTGAAAACTGGAAATGTAGAAACAAACTAGGAGATATGTACAAACTAAAGCAAGACTGAAAACTGGGAAAGATCAAGATTGCGCTGATAGATGGAGCATTTTGAAACAAGTGGCACCTGTTTGCCAGGTTTTCACCATCTTGGTAGAGATTCTATTTTTGCTACCAAGGCGCCTATTTCCAGGTTTTCACCAAGGCACTTTTTTCTTTTTCTCATTTTTTTGTATTTTTCATTTTTTTCAATTTTTTTGTACTTATGATATTTTTTCAAATTTTTTTTGATATTTTGAATTTTTACTTTTTTTTCTGTGAATCATCAAGGTGTCTATTGCTAGGTTTTCACCAAGATGTTCATTTTTTTAGGACTTTTTCCAATTTTTAAGATTTTTTTCAAGACATTTTACCATAGACTGAATGCTTTAGGCATAGAATTTCTTCAGATGGAGAACATTGATTGGTTCTTAGAGTTTTCCTCCTTTAGTCGTTGAGAGTTGATAGGCTCCAAAGCCAAAAGTAGCAGTGATTACAAAGGGACCCAGCCAGTTGGGTTCAAACTTCCCCTTGCATTCTCGATGTGATTGATTTTTAGAATTTTCTCTCAAGACTAGATCACCAACCTGGAATTCTTTATGTCTAACTTTCTTGTTGTAGCCTCTAGACATTCTCTTTTGATACACTCTAAGATGATCATATGTTGCTTGTCTACGCTCATATAGTAGTTCAAGTTCTTGCAACCTAGACACTCTGTAGTCATCATTAGTTACTAGACCATGCATTTTGATTCTTAGTGATGGGATTTCAACCTCAATAGGCAGTACTACTTCAGACCCATAAACTGAAGTGAAAGGTGTAGCCCCAGTGAGCATTCTGATACTTGTTGTGATACTAGTTCTGATACTTGTTCTGATACTTGTTCTGATACTGGTTCTGATATTGATTCTGATACTTGTTCTGATACTTGTTCTGATACTAGTTCTGATACTTGTTCTGATACTTGTTCTGATACTTGTTCTGATACTTGTTCTGATACTTATTCTGATACTTGTTTTGATACTTGTTCTGATACTAATTCTGATACTTATTTTGATACTTGTTCTGATATTGATTCTGATACTTGTTCTGATACTTGGTATACTTGATACATCTTTTTCAATTGCAAACTCCCAAGCAAGATCATATCGTGCAGTCCCAATGTCTAGTAAGGTGGAGAACAAGAGGGATTAGCAAGTTGGAGGAAGAGATGGAAGACAAGATAATGAAGGATAATGAAGGGAAGAAATCCTCAAGGGAAAAAATCATCAAGAATACCCACACTAGGGAAAAAAATTGTCATGTAAAGCACATTTGGACAAGCAATGAAAGGCCAATATAAGATAAGTCACAAAATCGTAATGCCAAAGAAGGAAAGGATGCAGTCTAAAGGAGTAGACATGTCAAGAGGTTTCAAAGCATCATGTTTTACTCTTTCTCTTTTCTTTTATTAGATCAAGACCAAAGGGGAAAAGGATAGCGATAGGCGAAAATGAATGGAGGAAAATAGACATGAAGGCTAAACAAGAAGGGAATGAAAGCAAGATCAGCATAAGATAGCTCACAAAATAGCCAAATGTTTGTGTATAGATCAACATTGTCAAGATCAAAGAGAGAAGATGGAATGGATGAAATATGTAGAAGAACTACGCATGATGCCAGATTGTCAGGTTTTCATCACGGTACTTATCCAAGGTGCCACAAGGGAGTGGTTTTCACCTTAGGATGAATTTATTTCTCTTTACTTTTGCTACCAAGGTGCCTATTTCGAGGTTTTCACCAAGGCACATTTTCAATTTTTTATTTTTATTTTTAATTTATTTATTTTTTGGGAGAAGGCAAGCTTTTTAGATAATGCTCCTTGAAAGGATAAACCATGATATGCCAAGGATTCAAAATGACATGCTCAAAGATGCTAATAGGAAAAGGGAGACAGAAGGGAAAATGGAGGATAAAGTTTTATGTAAAGCGAGTGAGATTGGAAGATAGGAGGAATAGGCAAATGAGGAAAAAGGATAGAAGGTAGAAGGACGATGAATGGAAGGATTGTGAAAGGGTAGATGGAAAGGAAGGAAAAATCAACGTCAACATGCACCTTGAAGGGTAGTGAGAGGATGGAGGAAATGTGAATGAAGGAATATGGTGAATGGATAATAGAGGTTGTGATTTAGGCGCATGGAATGGAAGAATTTTTTTGGAAGAAGATGAAGTGGAAGCCTTTGGAAGCTTGAATGTCAATTTCACTTTTTGCTCAACACCAGACTCTTTCAAGAGAGACTTTGGAATCCATATAGTCGTAGGCTTTTTATTTCCTTTTGATGATCTAGAGAGAATATCTTCAATGATAGATTTTGGAACCCATACTTGTCTTGTAGTTTTTTTCTTAGATATCTCTTTTGACTTTATGCCTCCATGTCTATTAGAGGAGACATGGTGATCTTCTTTTTTTGATGGATTCTTGTATTGCTTCTTTTTCTTGTATTGAACATTCAAGTTACTTCCAAAAGACTTGGGACTTGTGGAAGAAGGAGGATATGACTGGTTTAGATGGGTGGGTGGATGAAAAGGATTCAAGGGTATGCATCTATGTTGATCTTGAGGAAAGATAGGAGATGGAGGTATGTAAGGACCCAAGATGGATGACAAATTAGGAGAGTTAGGAGGGGAAAGTGAAGGGACATAAGGACCCAAGATGGAAGGCATACATGAAGCCCTTAGTAGTGGTGGAAGAGGTCCAAGGATGGAAGTGGAAGACGCAAAAGGATAATCAATAAGTTCATCAGTATCTATATGACAACCAAGGATATCAGCATCTTTAGAGTGAGCATTAGAATTTTCAATAGAATCATGGACATCTTGAATATGAGCACCTTCTTTGATAGGATTGTTCAAAGCTTGCAAAGACTTAGGAAGAGTAGAAAGTGGAAACAAACATGGAGTGGTAGAATAAGAAGATGGAAGACTTTGATCTTGACAATGATCTTTGGATAGCATAAGCTCATAATTTTTCTCTTGATTTTCAATAGGCTTAACATTAGAAGTAACAACACTATTTTTACCAACCTTAATGAAAGTATCATCTTTGGAAAGCACAAGTGTAGTAAGGTCATTTTGATTGTCAATAAGCTCAACGGTGTAAGTAGTAGCTTGATCTTGCTTAGGAGAAGATTTAAGACATGGTGGAAAGCATGAAAAAGGGTGTGCAAGATCAAAAGAACCCTGAAGCTGATAAGAGACATCATGAAAATGATTGGATAACATGGAGGGTTCTTGATCTTGATCTTTCTTTACGTTCTTTTCTTTATCATTTTTAGAGTCCTCTTGACATGGAGCTACTTCTAAGGACAAGGGATCATGCTACAATTGTATAGAAGACTTTGGAAGAGATGGGGAAGGATTAGCTGGAATGGGCATTATAGAGTATAAAGGCTGAGGCTCTTTAGGTTTAGCATCATTGAAATTATTTGCAGCCAGGTGAAGGTTAGCTTGAGTTTCTTTAAGAGGTAGCCCTAGAGGATAACTATAAGGAACCGTATGAAAAGTATCAGGGCTTATGTCGGATGAAGGTTCTATGAAAGATTTGAAAGACTCGAAAGCTTTAGAAAATGTAAAGGTATTGGATGAAGTAGGGGATGGAAGGGAACCATCACAAGACAAAGGTTCAACATTAACATGATCTTTCTTGAGAGTATAATCTTTATCTTCAGCATGAGAGTTCTTAGAGGAGAGATACTTATAGTATTGACGTTTATAATCAGCTCAGTAAGCTTTCTCTTCCTCAATAGAAGTAGATGTATCATCTAGGTATTGTTCACAGAAATCATAAAAGTCTCTTTCAAAATCAGAATCATATAGATCACTATCATGATCTATCCAATGTGACGGCCCATTTGTAGTAAGCAGGAACACATGACGAGGAGGATTCTTAGGAACAAAGGGTTCATAGGTATCACTATTATTGTCCCTCATCATAGTCATCATAGTCTTCAAAGTCTTCAAAGATGGGTGTGTCCCTCTCCATGGAAGAAGTATCATAAAGATTTTCACATTGCTCATATTCTATTCGAGGGCATGGTGACATGTACAAGTCTTTGTCAAATGGAAAATGACATAGAGCCTCCATGGAGAACTCCTTGGGTTCCTTCTCTTTTTCAAGTTTATCAAGTTTGACTTGCATAGCATGTATCTGCTTCATCATAGTTGTGATCAGAATTTCTTCCTCATGTGTACTGATTCTTTGAGACATGTTAGGAGTTTTAGGACTCCTTGGAATAGATTGATGTAGAGTTTGTTGTTTGACTCCTTGAATTGATGGAGGGGGAATGTAACCAGTTTTTAATCAAAGGTTGCCAGCATCGTCGTCTTCGTAAAGACCAGAATCACAAAGTTGCTCAAAAGTTGGACCTATGTGAGTCAAAGGTAAACTATGAGATATTTCCCCAGATTTCTTGTGAGAGGAAGCTCTAGTTTCCACCATTAACCTTGGGTGAGGCAAAAGAATAAGATGAAGACAACTAAAGAATGAATTGAATCAAGATGATCAGATGACACAACCTTGTCAAGGTTTGATTGATTGAAGTATAGATATGACTTAGATGAGGTATACTATGCCCTGGATGTATGGGTAGGTTCCCAAAAGATAGCGGACAAGATATCACAACACTTAGTCATTTTGATGATTGATTGAAGATTGATAGTTATGACAAGGTTTTGACACAAGATGATAAAGATTCAAATCAATTAAATAGAAGACTGGATCGGATTCAAAAGACCACTTTGGGATAATTATAGGATTCTCAATAGCTACTGCTCTATTCCTGACACAGTGATTTGTTCGACAGGGTCCGGAAATAGGCTGAAAAAGCTAAGTATCTGGCAATTCTGACAATTTTATGACAACTTTCAAAATTTTCCCAAACGACACTATGCAGACTCGTATGACAGTAGGTATGCTATGAAACGACAGTTGAAAAGCTTGTACGATAATTGCAAAACTTGCACGATAGTGGGTATGCTATGAAACGACAGTTGATGAGCTCGTATGACAGTTGCTAGCAGGATTTGATTTTTTTTGAATTTGACTAGCACAAAGACTTGTACGACACTGGGTTCCTTACCATACGACAGTTGGGCATGGATGAAATGACATTTGACAAAAACTCATATGACTTTCTGACCTCCTGAGATGACTTCTGACTCCAAAAAGGAATTTCACTTCAAATTTTGCAAATTTAGGGTTTTCAGTTTCAGATTGTTTGCAAATTTCAATGTCCAGATTTGAGGATTGTAACAGATTTGTTCATTTTCAATAACTAAATAGATAAACAAGCACACAAAATATAAAGCAAGTGATTTCAAGCATGTTTAAAAATAATGAACAAGGGCAAAAGCAACCTTGCACATGAACAATCAAGTGACTTATTCGTTCTAATCCTCAGAAGCGCTAATTGTGTATGTTCCAAAAATGTTTTGCAATAACACACATATACCCTAGAAAATAAAAATTTGGCCTCGCTAGGGTTTTTAGTAATGGTTTGACTCTGCAAATTTTATGATCCAAAGGGGTGAACTCCAATCCTGGCGCACCAGGGTTTTGACACAGTCTGAGAATTTAATCAATCAGGAGCTGCTAGGGAGATCTGACAACCCAACAATGAACCAAACCTATGAAGATTTCTTCCACAAGGATATTTATATAGCGGCTGTCACTACCACGGTGAAAATGGCTATTACCGTTTGAGGTTCCATCAATGCAGTTTGCCCTGTGAAGGGAGTGTTCGCTACAATTAACCCTCTCTAAAGGTGACTCACAATAGTATACCACAAGGGGACTTGGCTCCAGATCCAAGGGTTTGATGCCTTTTCACTTTTAACCCAGACAAAGTAGGCAGATAAATTCGACATGCTAAGATGAAGACTATCTCACCAAGGTCTATGATATCAACCCCACATGATCTATCAACCTCTCCGGAGAGAGAATGTATCAATCAATAAGGGAAGACGCACAGACCAAGTAAAATGTAAGACACACTAAGTATCCTCCCTACCTACAAGGATTCCATCATCAAGAAGGATTTCACTGAGAATCCAATCTCTCAAGAACCACAAATAGTGTTCATAGGGCCTAATTACTATGTTTTCACAGATATATCAGAAAACAAATCTATCCAAAAGCATTCAAAAGCACAAAAGGTGGTACACTTAATGCTCCAAATAAATGTGAGGTGAGTCCACAAAGTGGTGCATTTAACTCCTCACACCAATTTACAAGTGATTCCACACCCTAGAATACTAATGAGATCTGAAAAGCACAAAATGGGAAAGAACTGGTGGAATAATTAACGCTCTTTCTAAGTAGACCCCTCCCCTGAATATGGCACTAACCTTGCAACCACAGGGTGAAACGAGGGGCAAGTAAGAATAAGCGAGTCCAATATCCCAATTTTGCTAATAAGATCAATCAAAAATATCTTAAGACTACTTATCAATACTTAAGGTGTTACAACCTAGTATTCAATTATGCAAATTTGAAGAAAAGCATGCAAAGAAAACACTCAAGCCAAACACATGAGAGATTCATTTTAGGATCCAAATTGAAATGTTATTAGATTAAGGAGAATACCTGGAATCCTCGCAACATGCTTAGTAGATGTTTACCTACTTTTAGCAATTCTTGCACTTTTTCTAATCAAAACCAACAGGATTCAATCAAAAGCAGAGAATTCCAATTGTTAAGATTAGCCATTAGTCAAAATTTGAAAATCAAATCTCACAAACCGCCCTAAAAAATGAAATGACAATTGAAAACCTGATGCCAAAACTCATACGATAGTGGGTCTATTACCAGACGATAGTATGAAACTTGTACGACAGTGGGTGTGCTCCCAAACGACAGTCCAGAAACTCGTATGACATTGGGTGTTCTGTGAAATGACAGTTGAACTTTCAAACGATAGTGTGTACAACATGACATGATCCTCGATCCAATTGACTTTCGTACGATAGTGGGTATAGTGCAAAATGACTTTTGTCAAAAACTCGTATGAAGATTGTACGGACATAAATTAAAAATCATAGTTTTGCACAGAAACTGAGGAGAAAAAGATAGAAATTGATAGAATTGAAATGGAAACCCATTTCAGGGCCCCACGGTGGGTGCCAGAAATGTGTGTGTGAATTTTGTACCTGATCTGTAGACACAACACTTTAGTAAAACATTAGAGGTTAGCTGAAATCAAAATCTTGCAATGAATTGAAAGCTAAACTAACCAAGTGATTTACTGCCTTCTAATAGGTGCGAGTATGATGTTCTCAGATTGTTATCAAGATCAGTGACCTTGACGACACCTAAATGAAGGATTTGAATGCAAAACTGATATGAAATATGAATGCAATTAATCTTTTTTTTTAAATTTTCTATGTAATAAGATGAAAACTTGATATGAATCTATGATATGTTGAAAAAATGATATGCTATGATATGCTAAATGATCTAACAAATGAAAACTAATATGATATGAAAAAACTATACAATATTGATCTCACAAAGCTTGGATTCGCAAAGATGATGCTTCAGTCTCCAATTCAACAGCATGATTATGCAATTCTTGTGGATTTGAGAGATGATTTGTGAAGAGCTAAAGCCTTAATTTATAGAAATCCAGGGCTTTGAGGATGCATGAAAGAAAGCCATAAACCACTCAAATAACTCAGCTTGATTTTGAGTTATTTTTAAATAAAGATAATTTAATTCACAAAAACATGCAAATCATGCAAAAATAGCTTTTTAACTCAAATTAGAAGTTTAGATCAACTTTAAAACTCAAAAATGATGTTGTGTTCCAAAAAGTCAATAACTTGCATTGATTTTCTGATTTGGAGTTTAACTGCTCTTTGATTGTGCACATGGATAATTATGAATTAATAAATAAATAAAGTGATTTATTCTCAACTTAATTGATTTTTGAAATAAAACAATTGATTTATGGGTTAATCAATCATTTAATCAAACTTTTATTCAAAAATAATATCATCAAATATGACGACTTGCTTTAATTAATTAAATAAGAATTTAATCAATTAATGATAGGAATTTTGATTTATTGTCAAATTTAAATAATAATACCAAGGAATAAATACAATTAAATTCAATTAAATAATTAAGTGGTAGAATTAAATCAATTAATTTAAATATTCATCATATTCAATTAATCAACTTTAGGATAAGTGTGATTTATCGCCAAATAATCATTAAATTAAAGATAATTAAGATGATTAGGAATATTACTAGGAATATTCCCCAATGCAGAATTTAAGATAGTCAATTAGGATTCGATGATGTTTAGATGTGCCTTAGGTTAGGACTTTGATGTCAATTTCATTCGATATGTTGATATAGAAGATTAATGAACTTATAGCCCATTTTTGGGGTATTACAATTTCATGTCCTTCCATCAGATCCAATACGAAGACAAATCATCTGCAAGCTCTTTCCCTACTTTTTAGGGGAGGATGAGTTGAACTAGCACATCTCTTTTCCCACCAACTCAATCAACAATTGAAAAGAGATGGAGGATGCTTTTATTTTACATTTTTGGCTCTACATAGATCTCGCGACTCTATACCACTAGTTCGATTCCCTACAAAAGGAAAATAATAGGAGGGTTGAGGGGTAGAATTTTCATGATGTGGGGGAAAGTAACATGTATTTTTATGAAATGTGTCCATGTTAGAGCTTCATAAAAGTTGAAAATTAACATAAAAATTGGAAATCGCAAAAGTTAAAAAATTATCTTACACATACCAGCCTAGGGACTTGAAACCAATAGGTTTTGCACTGAGATTTGCCATGGTGTTTGATGAAATTGCCTACAAAGGTTGTTGGTAATAAGAAAAATACCCAAATTCTTAGTGAATGAAATTTATATTGGTCCACCAGGGATGTTCTTGAACTAATATGAATATTTGTCCCATTGGGTGTGCCAAAAACTATTATTGCAAAAGTTTGCACCCATGTTCGAGGTATGACCCCCAATCAACCTTGTGAAACATTGAGACAACCTCCAAGTATGGGACTTGCACATGTTAGGTTGAATCTCTAGAGAAGGTTAGATTCCTTCCAATTATGATGCACTTAAGACTAACACTTTGAGGGAAAAGGGAGAACGGGAATGGAAAAAATTAAAAGGGATGATGCACCAAATTGAATTATGGTTGTTCCCTGCTCACGACTACAAAAAATATCAACAAGAAGCTCTAACATGCACAGTTCCTAGTATCAATCCTATTATAGAAATAAATATGAAGGTTAAAACTTAATAGATCCCACAAAGAAAGATGATTTTTAGAGTACAACAACCACGAGAAGATCTAACACAACATACAATTTGAAACAAGAAAGAAGCATTCCAACAAGGCAATAAAACATGCACAAGTTTCTGAATGTAAGAAAAGGTAACATAAAGATTCCATTGATATATGTAAAAATCTAAACTATTATAGAGCCTAAGTTTTTGCAAAAGAACAAAGGAGAGCAACCCAAACAATATGTACAAGACTACTTTTTAAAGAGCTAGCATAACTCTAGTTAAAATAGTTGAGTTCAAACCCAAAACTAACTCAGGCTAGGTTACAAATTAGATCACAAAATTATATATGTAAGCACATATGACCCATGGAGTTGATAGAAAGAATCCAATAAAATTCATCTGCAGTAGAGAAGGGACAACCCATATCTAGAAAATAAAGCATTTTTGACAGATAAAAGGCACTTGTAGACCATAAAGAGGCATGGGGAAATAGTTGGCTGACATGTGTAGGAGAAAGAAGTGGTTCAATAATGAATTTATTTGTCCTTAGCCATGCTACAGTCGCTAAACCTCAAATTAGGTGATCATTTCCATAATAGTGCATCGGGTGTGGAAAACACACAACATTTTCAGTTAAAAACACATATAAGAGAGATAGAAAAATGTCACCTTGATAAGACAAATATGGAAATAAATAAGTTAGAGAGACATAAAAAAATTTCCTCCTAAAAACCATTCATCTCCCTAACCAAGGAAGTGGATCCTCCATCCTTTGTAAATCCCATCAGAGAGACAAAAAAAATCTATCCTTGATGGCTTTCATCAGATCTATCAGATAGAGCCAAATAGAACTCTCATCGGTCATTGTAAGTGACCTCAATGTAGAAAAAACACAAAATAATATACATCACCTCCATAAGAGAGACACCAATATATCTTCCCAATACATGAATTTTCATTGGAGAGACCCAAAAAGAAGTACCGCCAACAACGGATTGTCTCGCTGAACTAGTACCAGTGCAGAAAATACATAATGTTTTCTACTATCCTTAATGTCCTTCATCAGAGAGAGAAGAAGTATTCTACCTAATGGAAACCTATATCGCCAATGTAAATAGTGGCATTTTATTATAATTAACTTGGTGTAGAAAACACATAGTGTTATCGATAGAGTGCCAAAATTACACAACATTTTCTAAGCCTGTTGAAACCAATGTAGAAAATGCAGTGTTGCCACCTGTTTGGAAAACATGATGAGCTTAGCCCATTAAGAGTATCTCAGATCGGATGTCTGTGATGGGATAATGGTGGAAAAATATGCCAACAATAACATTGTCTTATAATTGTGCATTATCCTCATGTCATTATAACAATCATTTCACTCTTATGCTACATCATACTCATCATTCTACTAATTTGATGATTTGTCTCCTTCTTTAAGGCATACCATCATTGCATAAAGATATATCAACTAGGCCATGGTTTCGATAAGAAATTTATTGGATTCCATTACCCATCATTGCTCTTATACCATGAATACTTAACATTGCTTCTTTGTTGTACATGACATGAAAGTACCTAATTTCTACCTTCATTGCATGCATGATGTTATATACTTTTGTCATATGAAAGTGGAATTTTCTTGTGCTCATAAAAGTAGTTGTCATCATGCCTTCTTGGTATGTGTCTTCATCCCTATGATGGTGAATATTAATTTCAAATTACATCATATTCCTTCATAGAATACTCATTAGATCTTCCATAAAAATCATGTCTCTCTTTCCTTGAAACAACCATTTCATTCTCATATCTACATGCAACATTGTAAAAGTAAACATACTTATCTCAGGCCTTGGGGTATGACATCTTAAGGAAACCTTAGGTCTTTATGGATTTCTCACCTCTCAATTATAAGAAAAAATACCTCATGGAATGGAAAATGAAGATATCAAAATAGGAATACACCATGGAATGGTCTTCAATCCTTCAACAAATGCCATCAAATATGTGATAAAACACCAATGTAAAAATCCTTCATAGAAAAGAGTATACCTCATACGAAGTTATGAAGGTTCTGATATGAAAAGTTAATGAACATCCTCAAAGGGTGAATGAAGCTCCTTGCAAGACAATGATCCAATATTTGAAATCCAATGACTAAAACCTGAAGCTCACTAAAAAATTTTGAAGAAGGCTACAAAATGCTTGATCATCAATAACCAAAAACTGATGATCAATCATATAACTATGAATAATAGCAACTATTATTTTAAGAGATTTCAAGGAATAGTCAAAATTAGTGACTAATCTGCTAAGAAAAAACATTAGAATTTTAAAAAATTGAAGGGTAAGCTCACCCTCATAGTGAAAGGACTCCCTAGAACATCCTCTCTTGACAACACTAAGACTCTTGAAGGAACCATAAATCTTTTAAGAACTACACTAAACTTTAAAAATAACAATAAAGCTTGATGTGTAGTAGATATATCATTGAAAAATATACCATGCATTAGGGTTTACAACATTTTAAAGACTAAAAATGGTCCAAACCTCTTTGTTGAACATTCATACTCTTTGGAGAACATAAATGGAACTTCCACAACAACAAAAAATTCTCTTGTCTACCATTTATTTACCATCATAACATATTGTTCTATGATTGGAAATAGTTTTTCCTCTTTATATTTGTTGTCCTTAAAAAAAAACCAATGCTTTCCTATGAGAACTTTTGCTATTCTTTAATAAATATTGTTTTATTCTCTATTGAATTTACCACTCTTCAATGACTTTTTATGCACCTTCAAAGATCTGCTATTATTTGTATAGGATTTTCTATTTCCTCATGCATTAATGTTGTATTTTCTCTTTACTAAGCTATTACTTGACATGATCTTTGATGATTAAATATTGTTTCATGGATTTTGGCACTCTTTTCTCCATGTTTAGTGCAGTCCATTGATTAATTTTGTTGTTATTATAGAATGGAAAGTGTTGTTCTTATCATCACATGTCTTTATCTTCATGAGTGAAATGTGTTGTCTCTTATGGAACCTGCTGCTCCACTAAATAATATTATTCCTTTATTGAAAAATATGTGACTTTTTATGCATGATAAGTGTTTTTTTTTATGGATATGTTGTTTCTATGCATGAAGAATGTTGTTTCTTCTTTGGATCTATTGTTTCTTATCAAGACTAGGTTACTCTCTTGACAAATATAACTTTTGTTTGCATAAAACATGTTGTCCCTTTGAAACTTAGGGAAGGTCCCTATGTCGCTTCTTAACTTATTATGCTAGTTGTTGCTGCTCAACTTTTTGAGGAACAATTTGTAGAGCTAGTGGCCCCTATGAATACGACATTTGCTTCATTTTTTTAAGCAATCCTCATAAATATTACATTTAAATATAATTCTTAGTAATTTTTATTGCAAATAATATTTAAAGGCAAAGTTGTAGGCAAATAAATAGTAGATGAAAAAACATGGTGAAGACATGTGTTGCTTTGCTCAATAAGCATTCCAGCCCCCTTTTTTCCAATGCTTATTTTTAATTTTTTAAGCAATAGCTGCTCCACTAAAATAGTGAAAGATTCCAAATTATTTGTTCCTTGTAATTAAAAAATTGCATGGGAATACTCTAGTTGTTTAAAATTAAGTAGAAATTGCATTGAAGCAATTGTATGGGGACGTAAGGTTATTGTTTCTACCATGCTTACCAACTCAAAGAAAGACACAAACATGTTAGGGCTCAATGCGGTCTAACTCCACCTTGACTAACCAAGACTCACTTTAACTCTCTTGAAGTTTAACATGAAATTTCCCTCCAAATGCAAAAACAAATAAACTCAAGATGACTTATTCAAGTGGAAGTATTCATTGAAAGCTTCATAAGAGCCCCCTTTCAAACTAAAATACAGATATTGTTTATCTTTTATCACTTGACAACAAAAACCAAAGGCTTGGAAGTCAAAATTTCCCCTATTTAAAAAAATTCCTTAACAATTTACCTATAATACCAATGACCTTGTGTGGGTCGTTTTTATCCTCAAGGTGAAATTTTGACTACATTACCTTCTCACAACTTGCAAAAAAATGAATGACATTTTCAAACTATACAACTTTTATTGACACATGCTCTTTCCCGATCATAATGCATTTGTAGAATGTCTCCCAAGGGAATAAAGTATAAATGAATAACAATGACCACTTTAAAAGCATACACACAATATAAATAAAAAATCTTAAATTTACTATTACAATAATTTCATTTTTAAAATAATATAGTTTTTTTCCAAATAATTTTTTTAAAATTTTTTTATCTTTTAAATTATTTTAATTTACTACATATCTAAAACAAATATAATAAAATATTCAATCTACCCTTAGTTTGTTGGTGAAGTTGAATGGTTTTGAATAGTTCTTAATTTGCTTGTGTCTCTCTTTTTTGCTTTTCATAGAACAACCCAACATACCCTTAAAGGGTAATACCATATCCCCTGATTTTTTTTGTGAACACTATACACTTATTTAATTATTAGTGGAAATGTCTATTCATCAAAAAATAATATATATAGTAAGATGACCAATACAAGAAAAGGAGGTCCTATATAGAAAAGAGTATGGAGATAAACTAAGGATTTTTTTTTCTTGGTCCCATAGGCTATTTGATCTAGTGGATGTCATTAAAATATTTCATTCATTCATTCATTAAGACTCGTGCTTCAAAAAAATAAATTTAAAATAATATATTCATAATTATATATATTATTATCATTAGATCCTAATTTGGGTTTATAGTTTAGTAAGCCATTCACGAAATTTATAGAAATAGTAGTATGGCCAAATGTGTTAATTTTTTGGGAAGCAATATCAGTAAAAAATAAATTAGAAGGAAGGATAATGGCTCTGCAATTTGAACACCTGAGAAAATGTTGGCAACAAGAATTTTTTAGCAAAACAAAATATGCAAAACCTAGCAAGTATCCTTTTATGTCGATTTTGGGAGTCAGGCTCCCCTCCCCCCCCCCCCCCCCCCAAACCCTGACCATGACTGGGTAATAGTTCAACCCAAGAAATTGAGAAGGATAAGAAGAAAAAATAGGGGGAATCTAGAGACAAGGAAAAGATGGGTGCCTTGAAAATGTGGGCGACTCTAATTACATCTCAACAAACCTCTTTTTCTTCAGGAGTGAATCATATCCCCCTGGACCAAAAATCATCCCTCCCTATTTTGCACTTTGCTAGGATCTGTCCAATAACCCTAGGTCATAGCCAGTTTCAATCTCTATAAGAAATGGGGGAAGGTTCCCTAAAATTGTCTCCTAGGACGAGGAAGCAATACAACCACTGGTTTAAAAAGAAAATTCTTCAAGAATTCACTCATAGCAGTAGATCAACCATAACTAAGGTTAGGGTTCCTATGCCCTCACTAGACCCAACATATGGCGGTGATCTCAAAATACCACAAAACCACCCAGTAAAGGAAAATTTACCCCTTATATCTCCAAGGTAGAAAATAACCTCTCCTGCTTCTAGGAACATGGTTGATATTGAGATCTACAATGACATTATAGAAAATGCCCAACAACATTGCAAAACATTTGCTATTTTTTTTTCATATGGTGTGGACTAGGGATACTTGTGGAAGAAGTAGAAAAATGGTTTCAAGCGACTTTCAAAGGTAAGGTAGGTATTGCTATCCTAACAAAAGATTTCTTTTATGTAGATTGCAATAATGTTAAATTGAAAAATGGATTCCTATTTGGTAAATCGCCTTGTTGCAAGGGTCATGGTTTTATATTTTTAGAATGGTAGCCAGATTTCAAACCTAAAAATTTAAGAGCCTTCAAAGTAGATAGAGCGGTCCTTCTCCCTAACCTCCCAGTAGAATTATTAAGTAAAGAAACCATTAGGAAAATCGGTATTCAACTAGGTGAATTTGTTGGATTTGAAGAAGGGGACTTTTCCTACTCTAACTATGTTATAATAGTTAGTATGGACATCAACATCTACTCACTTAAATTCATAGAAGTCAAGATTAAAAAAATGCAAAATTTATTATCAAACCAGTATTATTTAGAGGAGGAATAAAGGAGAATGTAATGGAAGTACATGCAAATGTGGAAGAGATGCCAACCCCTACAAAAGACAAGAACTCTATACTCACTAAGGAAAAAAAGTTTATGGAACATAGGAAAGAAGTGAGGAATTGAAAAAAAATAGGAAGTGGAAAGGAATAACACAGGGGAAGAATCAGGTGCAAGAAAGGAAACCAACTTAAGGCCCCACATTGAGAATGAAAAGTTTATGGGAGATGATTGTCAATCTGAGAGTAAAAATAATGAGGCCTCACGAAATGTTGAGAAAGTGGAAGAAGTAAATATCATAGCAAATTACTTATGCAATGAAGCGGTGAAGGACCACATGGAAGAATTTTTAGATGAAATAGTTGATGAAGAGGAAGTGGCATTACAAAGGAAGCTCCTAATTAAAGGAATTACAGAATTAACCAATGACCCACTGTAATTTGAAGTAGAAGAAATGATGGTGGAATTAAATAATAAGGGGAGGATCCATAGGTCTTAGGAATTGCAAAAAATTCACAAGTTGAATTAAGAACACAGGATGGGGAGGTAATGGGGCAGACTAAAGTCACTTCGATACTACATGTAGGGAAGGGGAAGATCATTCCCAAGGAGCCATGAAGGTCCTTACTTGGAATGTTAGGGGCATGAATGCCCCTAGCAAGAAACACATTATTAAGTGTTGCATATCAACCACTAAACCTGACATAGTTTTAATACAAAAGATAAAGATGGACATAAATAAGATCGATGTGTTGGTTCAAAAAATGGATTTTATGTTTTTAAAGCCACCAATATACCTATTGATAAATTTTTAGGAGTGGTTAATTCCAAATGTAGGGAAATCTAAGGCAATTGGACCAACTATAGGGACAAGACTTCCCTCTGCACTTTTGGTTCTACAAGACCAAGGTGGGTACACCTAATCCATCTCAATATAGAACATTCTACAATTCTCTCTAGACTTTAATAGCAAAAAATGATAAGAAAATACTAAATGATGACCAATCATTCATTGATTCTCAATTGCCATAAGGAACATACAACCTTATAACCACAATATTTAAATTAGTTTTGAATGGTTATCTAAAATTTTTAGAATATAACCAAACATATATCAATGTAGAAAATACTTGTTCTTGACCAGTGCCTTATACATTGGGCAATATTTCTAACACAAAAGAAGAATACAAAAACCAACTGATGTCAATGATTCATGACCTACAATACTACCACCTTATGACAATATTTATCCATTCAACCCAGACCCATACTTCTTATGAAAATCCTTATGCAAACCAGATGAATTTATGTTCTATCCAGAGCAGTTTAATTTGATCCTAGACCAAAACTAAGGAATAGCAACATACACACAGATAAACTTTATGCAATGAATTAGAAAATTCATAACTCAAGAAATGAACACACGGGAGAGAATTAAACCTGAAGTTATTTATATTATATATGTTGAATCATGTTCTTGTATACACTTTGCTTCAAAATATGAACCACTACAATAACAACCAAATACCTAAAACTTTCTATTTCTATATTGACACAATCCAATACAATCTGTTATATCCCTGACTGAAAACTCTATTAAATTTTCTATCTCAATTTTCCAGCACTTCTAAATGATCTTGGGAATCCTTTTATAGATCAAGGATTGCAACAAGCTTAAGATCATTTAGGGAAAATAAGTTGTCAACCACCAAAACTACTTGTAACAAGATGGAGTATTTACAGAAGGGATGACAAAAAACCCAGAGATATCATAATCAAATCTTATTTACATTACAGGTGTAGCCCTATTAGGTGAATTAGAAAGATGAGATTTTCTTCATTGAATAACCTCTTTCCCTCAGCCTCTCAATCAATAGCACGACTATCTAACCTACCTCTGTATGGCAGGGGCTTGAATTTCTCTAACAATTTTCCCACACCATAATCTCCTTCTTCTAGAAGAATGTCCCTTGCAATATCAGATATAGTAGCAATCAAAGAAAATAAATTAAATCTGATCGATTGGCATAATACTCATTCATCAATTCTCTACCTATAATTTTGTCCTTTCCATCTCTATAAGATAAATTGAGTTAGATAAAAAATCCAATCTTCCTGGTTCACCGACTCCATTAAATTGTCATCAATTTTAACCAGAAAGCACCAGATGTTATCATGTGATTGGTTTGACCCTCCTTCTTTCTTCTCAACTCATATTATGACCACTACTAAGTCCCCATGTCATCAGACACTCCTCAAATAATTCATCATATTTCAAAACTGCAACTTCAATAGGTAAAACTAAAGCATTTCGCACCATAAAACAAAATTCAAAACATAGTCGTCAATATAAACCCTCTTAGCACATCGTGCAGTTCACAAAAAGTCAAAATATTGATGACCTCCATATCACTTATCATGGCTACGAAAATGACCAATCATAAAGTGACATCTCAACACCACATGGTGCTTAAGCCCCACCTTTTTTCCTCTTTATCAATTTGGACATGCGTTAGTTAGGCGTGATGCCTTGATCAATATCTTTCTTGCAAGTTTTGATCATGGGATTACCCCTACCATCCGATCAAAATTGATCTCTCCATACTTTACCACCTTTCAGCCCGCATGATATGATGTCATCCTAGACACGCGTAACCAAGGTGTGATGCCTTGATCAATAATCAATGAGCAACTCTCATTCATAGGATTACGCCTATCATCCATCAAACTTAATCTGACCTCCCTTTATCTTCTTCAATACCGGTCCCATGATCTCAGGGAAGACACTTGTCACTTAGGTGTGATCCCGCAAAGACTAAAAGGTATGCATCTCTAGTTAGCAGTAGCATGCTCACCGTTGGATCAAACTTGATCTTATCGATATCTATCTTCTCGTTTAGCCTCAATCAGGTCCCACCATCAGCTACGTGTCACTTAGGTGCAGTGCCTTGAAGGGTAAGCTCTTTGCATCTTTTGATCATGGGATCGCGCCCACCATTGGATTGAAAGGGATATGACTTTCTTTTAAAACATGACAAAGACTTTAGACTTAGAAAAAATAATTCACGAGTCCCACTAGGAAATATAAATTAATAAGACTTGGCCCCTTTCAATGACAACTTAAGACACATACTTTAAAACCAGCTTAAGTGACTCCCAAAAAGTAACAAATAAATATAAAAACCAAGGGATACTTGGGTTTTAAAACAAGGAAAATAATTAGGGCTTGGATAAAATAAAACCTAGGGCTTCATGTGAACCACAACTTAATACAGAGGGACAAAAAATAAATTGCAGTCCTAACAGTGGCTCTAATTGGGGATGTATGTCTCTTGCAGGCATAACAAGATTTCAGGATCTCAGGGATAAGAAGACCACCTACGGAAAGGAAACTACTCTACAACACACAACTGAAACAAATACCCAATCGAAGGAAACACACTATGAACAAAAATACACGCCTAAAACCTATTATTCATGGATAATGAGAACTTAAGGAGAAGTAAAATTTTAGGAATTATCTATGAACTGGAAATTCCAAAATATTTCCAGTAAATCCTTAAGAATGTAAGAATCAGAACCCCACTTACTATCAATGATATAAGGTCCCAACCAAATAGGATCAAATTTCCAATGTTTTCCTTTATCCTCTAGTCGGGCATTCCACATCAAGACCAAATCATCAATCTCAAAAATCCTTACAGTGGTTCTTTTGTCATATAAATTCTTACATTGGAGCTGCAACCTGCTATTTCTATCAAGTGCCTCCCTTCTTGACTCATCCAACTGTACCAAGTCATCCATTCTGATTCCCATTTTATCATCCAATTCATCATCATAAATCTGGACAAACGTTTACATCTTTAGCAAATTATTTTGTGGCAACCTAGCATGTATACCATATACTAAATCAAAAGGTGCACAACCAATAGCCTTTTTCACTGTTACTCTATCGGCCCATAATGCTTGTTGCAATTTTGAATTCAAAGCCCTTTTTTTCTTGTCCAATATTCTTATTAGAATTTTTTTCAGGCTTTTATTACTAGATTCAGCTTGACCATTCCCCTATGGGTGGTATGGGGACGAATACAAAATTTGGATCCCATATAGTTGGCATAAATCATTAAATTCTTCAGACCTAAAACACATTACATTATCTACCACTATAGTTTCTGGACAACCAAACCTTGTGAGGATGTTTTGCAATACAAAATTAGCTACAACCTTACTACTGGCTCTCTTAGTGAGAATAACTTCAACCCATTTGGTAAAATAATCAGTTGCCACAAAAATCCATGAATGGCCTCCACTAGATTTGTTAGGAATTTCTCTAATGAAATTCATACCCCACCTTTGAAAAGGTGCCTCAACCGTCACAGGTTTTAAAGACAAATTTCCATCAGACTTCATCTTACCTGCAAATCCTGACATGCATCACACTTCTTGAAAAATCTTTGAGCATCTTTACAAATAGTAGGCCACCAAAAACCAAACCTCAAGATCTTATGTGTAGTCATTTTAGCCATGTAATGGCCACCACATATACAATTGTGTATTTCTTCTAATAAATCCCTAGATTTAACACGGTCTACACATTTGAGCAAAAATCCTTCATTTCTCCTCCACCACAACTCACCTTTCAAAATAGCATACTTAATAGCATGTAGCTTGATTGTTCTCTTCTTACTATCATCCATCTCAGGCGGAAACATCATTTTTGGCAAGTATCCAATAATATATTTATACCATTCACAACAATCTAGATCACACATGTAAAGCCTTTTCTCTTCTTCAAGCATGTTTAATGATTTGCATCTAAGTTGCTATGAGCCATTAGTTTTTCTAATCCTAGGCCTCTAACCAAACTTGTGATCTGAATGTCTATATTGAATTCTTGAATTTTGTTTATCCAGCTACATCTTCTTCCTGAATCTTCTTGTTTTACTAAAATATCCTTCACATCAGCACTGGGCACATAAGCAACTATGGTCACTCCAACCAAGTAACATCTAAAAGCCTTAATAGCCTAGACAAAAGCATATGTCTACTTTTGATTAATATCATATTTCAATTATGTTTCTTGCAGGGGCAACTTTGATAACTTGCTTAATATTTGAGAAAGCCTTAGATGCTTCTTCACTCCATTCTACTTTAGCTCCCTTCTTTAACATTTTAGAGATAGGAAAACTAGTCTCAAGAAAATTTGTAATGAATCTTCTTAAAAAGTTTACCTGCCTAAAGAAAGATTGAATTCCTTTTACTTTCTTAGGTTGAGGCACTTTACCAATAGAAGAAACCCTTTAGGATAAATCCTAACTCCATCCTTAGATACAATATGCCCTAAGAGTTTACCTTATGTGACTCCAAAAGAACACTTCTTTGGGTTAAGAGAAACCCCATAGTCCAAAGCTCTTACAAAAATCTTTTCAAGATGAGCATAGTGCTGATCTTCCTTTGCTAAATAAGTTGTAAGGTCATCTTGAAAAATCACTAAAAATTTATTTATGAAATCTACAAATGTCACATCCATGGCTCTCTAGAAAGTTACCCTGGCATTTGTCAAGATGAAAGACATTCTGACATATACATAAGTACCCCATGGAGTGGTAAATGCAGTTTTGAATCACTCAAATTCCTTGACCATAACCTGATTGCATCCTAAAAACCCATCCATCATTGACATCAATTCAAATCTAGAAACTCTCTGTAGCATGGCTTCCATTTTTGGCAAACCATAGTTGTCCTTTAATGAATTAATATTCAAATTTTTGAAGTCTACACAAAGTCTAATATCTCCATTCTTTTTTCTTACTTGGACCAAGTTAGACACCCATGTTGAATGTCTAATGGGTTTTATGACCCCAACATATCTCATTTTTTTCAATTCTTCTTGCATCTTTGGTGCCAATACGGGATTTACAGGTATCATTTTTTGTTTGAAAGGTTTTGTGTGCTCCTTCTAAGGAATCTCATGTTGAAAGAGATCTTCTTTATAGGCCTTGAAATCATCATAAGACCATGCAAAAACATGTCTATAGTTTTTGAGAAGATCAATTAATGACTTTCTAACTTTAGGAAACAACCTCCTACCAACATATACATTTTTAGGAGCTTCAGATGTTCTTAAGTTCACTTCTTCCAAGTCCTCTGGTTTGTTTAAAGTCTTTACAGAATAAGACTTATCATTATTGTCAAATACTCTCTCAAGAACAACCAATTCCTTTGGAACTTTATTTGATTTCAGCTGTAAGACTTCCTTACCAAAAATAGTATCCTTACCATCCAAGATTTCCACATAACCACTAAAATCCATCTCTTCATTTCCAAATTTTGCCTCATAATGAAAAAACCTTATAATATCCAAATCATTTTCCAAAACTTGCCATCTCTCAACATTATCTGGTATGGAAGGCCTGGATTGAACATCTATCTTAGAGATTCCTGCAAATGTGACATCTTCTAGCATCAAAGCAATATTAGCTAGTAAATTTTCCATTCTATTCTTGCATCTATCCATCCAATTAATACCAAATGCATCAAAATTTTCTAGTTCATCCCAAACAACATTTTTGTATTGCTTCAAGATTTTGTTTTAGAAGTATATTTGGATCTAATATGAGATATAACTAGTTCAAAGTCTCCAAACACTCTGAGATCTATGATTCCATGTCTTGAGGCCAACCTCAATCCAATCAATAGAGCCTCATATTCTACAATGTTATTTGTACATGTAAACCTTAAAGAGAAAGAGAACTTGAAAGTCTTACCACTAGGAGCTATCAACAAAATTCCTGCACCAGCTCCCTCCTTAGAGCTTGCACCATCAAAATACAAGGTCCATAAGACACCTTGGTCTGTCAAATTATCTTTTTCCTCAAATAAAAGCATAGGTTTATCTTTTCCCTCAACCTTTATATCTTGCACTTGAAAAGACTCAATGTCACTGTCAAGGAAACAATTCATATTATCATCTTTAGTTTCCTCAATCATGTGGGAAGTTCTAGTTTCTCAGGACACTTTAACATTATCACCAAAAATATTAAAAGTTGAAAAGGACAAATCACATTGAATACTACCTCCCATTGAAGCAATACATTTTCTTGATAACACCATTCCATATTGAGGAGGAAGATCAACAACCAAGACACTCATTGTCAACAGTTTGTCAGGGTAAGAAACCAGCCTATAAGGCATAGCCTTAATAGTACCAATGGAAGGTACCTCTCTAGAATCCATTGCCTAAAATATTCCATTAGGAGTATCAACTTTCAATCCCATTGACTTCATTACCTCTGTAGGCATAACAAAATTAGATGCTCTAGAATCAATCATGCAAATTTTTTGCATCTTACCATTTATAACTAGAGTCAAGAAAAAAGGATCCACAAATCCCAAGGAAGTATTCACAACATTAGTACCCAAATAAATCTAAGGGATATTTGAAACAATTTCTTTTGATTCCTTCCCCTTGTTTTTAGATTTATCCTCTACCCTTTCCAATTTCTCATTATTTTATGATTTCTAATTTTTTGTGGAAAGTGCACCATTCACCCATGTCAGGGCCTTTTCCTTATGTTCCCAAATCCTCACCATCTCCAATAATGAGACCTTGAAATTAATCCATGATAACAACTATCCCATATCAACATGGGTGTACTGTACATTAGAGAAATCTTGTTTCATAGTAACAACATTTCCATCCTTAGCCTGAAAGGTCAGATTTGACTCATCTTTATTTTGTTGCTTACTATATCATCTTAAAATGGAAGCACTTACATGTTAAGAGAATTTATCCCTCTAATTAAGTGGTTTGGGGTCATGTTGAATGCCTTGAATTGATCTTTTCTTAGATCTAGCTTTTTCCCCATTTTCCACTTCTTTTCTACACTTGATTCCTTCATTCTAGGTGAAATTAAGGTTAGGATCCTGAGGATTCTCCTTAATTTCCCTCTTCTATGGCTCTATTTTCTAGGTAGGACTTACAAATAGGTCTTCCTATCCTTCATCATGTTCATCGTAGGATTTTGTGCCTCGCCCTGGCACTCTACCCTGTTCTAACATCATTTCTAGGTCTCCGGGCACCCCTAGGACCTCCTGTTTCTCACTCTGACTGAGACCCTGAGATTTGTGACCTCAAGGTCAATGATGACCTTGAGGGTTCAATGATGACCTTGAGGTTCAAGGATGACTTCATCCATGACCTAGGTTAGGGTCGACCTCATCCTTGACCCCAGGTTCAAGTGATCTCTGGATGTCAGGTTTCAGAGAGAATTATTTTTCCGCTTCCAGGTCAGCTATTTTGGTCTCTGAAATGGTAAAATCTTAAATTATATTTAATTTAGGTCCATTCCTAAATGGTTGAGGCCTAATTATAATTTAATTCCCCAAGGTGGCCCCTCTAGAGGATTGTGCCCTAGATCACTATAAAAGGAAGCCTTCCTCTCTCATTTTCTCCATCAAGTTTTGAAATAAAGTTTTCATGCTCAAGCACTCTCAAGGAGACATTGGTGATCAATCAAGCATCCATTCAATCATTCAAGCAATCATCCTCTTCTCCATTCAAGTTCTCCATTGAAGATCTAGGATTCAAGCATTCAAGCCTTTGAAGGGATTTGGTTCAAGCATTCAAGATTCATCATTCAAAACCCTAGATCTAGCCATCATGGTGGTGTGATCTTCCTTCAAGATCCTTTGTTCATCTTCAAGATCTATTCATTCTTCCCTCAAGGTGGATTCCAAGCATACAATCATGGAGGTTTAGATTTACATTTGTTAGTGTTGATTCCAAGCTTTCATATTAACATACTTGATTACATTTCAAATACAATTGCATATCTATTGAATATCATAGCTTCGTTGTTAGATCTACTTCTACTACTTGCTATCATTCTCTATTTCAATTCCATTATTAAGGTTGATTCCAAACTGGGGTTTGACTAAGGCAAACCCCCCAAACAAACAAGAAAACTATTTTTTCTTACAGGTACAGGTGCGGGATGATGAATTAAAGTGAAGATCTGGATACCCTTTTCGCCGAACTTCTGAGATTTGCAAACAAAGTCAAAGTTGACCTTCAAAATATCGAGGTAGTCTTTGACCTTTTATCGGGGTCAAAGACTACTTGCTTCAAGAAAGACAAAAATTTTATGGGTTTTCTCCGTCTCGGCATTTCCAGTCCAGGACAGGTTGCAGAATTCCCCGAAACTGTACACAAACACCAAAAAATAGGTATTTCCAAATTAATTTCATCATGAGGTATGTATCTTATTTTATCTGATTTCAAGTATTTCCCTTATAATTCAAATGTATGTGTAAAATATTGACTTTGGGGTCTCTTTTATGTGCAAACCATTGTTCTAGGACCCCATCCATATTTTATACTATACATTTTGGTGAACCCGACATGCTTACCCCTTTCTTTTGTGGAATTAGATGCCCTATTGTGTTAGATTCCTCTTTGTATCATCTTGTGTGTTCACCTCCATTATACATTTTGGTGAACCCGTGATAGACAACTCTTTCTTTTGTGGTGTTAGATTTATATTTTATGTTAGATCTTACATGCATATAAATTTCTTATCTTTGGTGGAATTAGATGTCCTATTGTCTTTTATTTTCATTTGAATGCATTTGGATATTTTTAGATCTATTTTTTATGCATTTCTTTATTTGTCATCATGTTGCACAAATTGTGTCAAACATTTTCAAAAACTTTTGGGATTACACAACATCCTCCTCTTACCTTACCATTGCATGACATTACACCTAGCAAGACTTCATCTAGTGCATGTGATGTTGCTTTGTCCTCTTTTGAATTACCTTACAAGGATATATTAGAGCAATAAGATGACCTTAGGCTATATCTCCATCATATTTCTCTTTATGGAGATGAGTTGAGGATTGATGTTAATTCTTCTCCTAATATATGTCCTTTCTATGAGCCTACTTTAGAATATAATTTACCTTCTTCCCCATCTAGCGATCAAGCTTTAGTGAATTATGGTGACCCTACAATGTGCTTTTGCGATGAACCCTTGGATAAAGACATTGATTTATCCCCTCCTCATGAAGAATCTTTGATACAAGAGGGTGATTTATTAATGGATGACATATTCATACATGATGATAACTCTTTTTCTAAAACACATGTAGACATTTTAGTGAAAGAAGATGACATTATAGATCCTTTACCTCCATTTGAGAATGATATGAATTCCCTTAATTATCTCCCTATTAGTGAAGATCTTATGGAGAACCAAGATCCTACCTCATCTTCTCTTAGGATGTCTTCTTTGCTTCCTTATTGGGAATATATTTGTACTGTTGAGATAACTAATATGGTTTTTTTGAAACCCTTTTTGATTGTCAAAGGTTGTCCTCACATTACTATCAAAGGTAAACCTATGGAGTCTTTCAATGATCAAGATTCGATAGCTCACACTTATCATACAAGGAATAACCTTCAACCTAATTCGGTGGTTTCTACTTCTTTACCACCTTCTCAACCTATTCTTCCTCCTCCACCTCATCTTCCTAGCAAGGAGTATAATTTGATAAACCAATTGCAAAATACCCCTGCCAAGATTTCTTTATGGGAGTTTCTTCAAACTTCACCTACCTACTATGAAGCCTTGCAAAAAGCTCTAGCAACTCTTCCTACTCCACCTCCTAATCAAGAGAACATCAATAATTTCTTACAATGCATGCATGCTACCCCAGGTCCTCCTGACATTATATTTACTCAAAAGGATTTAGCCTCTAAAGAAGTTTAGAAGCAATATGATGCTCTTATGGTTGTTGTTTCTATCAATAAGAGTATCATTCATAGGACCTTGATTGATAATGGATCTGGGCTTAATATTTGTAGCATGGACATGCTCAAAGCGATTAACGTCGATCTTTCAACTATTCAACCTGGCAATGTTCCTATATGTGGCTTTGATAACATTGCTAAGAACACTTTAGGAATCATTACCTTACCTATAAAAGTAGGATCAGTCATGCTGAATACACCTATTCATGTTATGCCTGGACCTCTCAATTATAACCTTCTTTTGGGTAGACCTTGGTTGCATGAGATGTATGTCGTTCCTTCCACCCTTCATCGTAAAGTTAAGTTTATACATAACAATAAGATGTATACACTTCATGTGGATGATGCACCTAATCCTTGTTTGAATATTCAAACCCACACTACTCCTATTCCTAATAGTAATCCTTCTTCCTCTAATGCTCTTCCTGATGATGATTGGGGAACCTTGGATTTTAATCCTACCTTTATTGGAGAGTATAAGGTTAATGATCTTGATTTTATGAAACAACAAAGAGAGTTTGAACAATGAGCTTCTAATTCTAAAGCCTTTCATAATAACTTTGTCGCTACTTCTACCCACAATGAACATATCAAACCTACTAATGATGACATAGTGACTACTGAAGTTTCATTAACTCCTTCTCACATGGCTTCTTGTTATGGTCCTGGTTATCATTTCCTAGTTAAACAAGGATTCAATAGTCAAGCATGTGGTAAGCATAAATAGGAAATTTAAATGCCCTTACACACTGGGGGGCATGAGCATTCTTATGGATTTGGATTTAATCCTCAACAACAAATCAATGTTAACAACATCTCAAATAACACTTCAAAACATGATGAAATTATGAAGGAATTTGACCAACAAGTTATTTTGCCTAAACTCCTTTGTGCTAAAATGATTACTAGACCTAAACGCAAAAAGAAACATAGTCCATACTTGAAGACTCTTCCTTTTAGTTTACATCATAGATTTCATGATCACTCTACTAAGGAATGTCACGCTTTACATTATAAGATTAGGCAGCTCATTGATAGTAAGGTTATTTATATATCATGTGGCAATGAGTTGTATTTCAATCCTGTTTTGTCTAAATAACATTTATGTTCCTATTATGGAGCCCCACATTATGTAAACAATGTTAGCCTAATACTTGGGGTCTTGTTGTCTTGAATAGTGTTGTGAGTGATATAATAGGTCCCCTTCCATCCTTTTTCCCACACTTGGGGGGAAATGATGTCATCTCCTTCTTTTCTATCTTTCCGAGATTCACCTCTTTCCTTGGTTAAGATGTATCTATCTATTATGTGATATCCAATCATACATGAAAATTTTGGTTTCCATTGAAGATATTTGTCCTTGATCATAACCTATTTCATTGTTTGACATTGGGTTTCCATGGTTGATAAATCTCTCACCTTGGAAATTGTACATTGTGTTATCCCTCACAAGGGTTACCTTTTTCACTTCTTGCATGATATCTCTTTGCATTCATCTCTTCCATGGCCTCATAGGAGCTGTGACCTTCTTGGCTTGGACTGGATGTTGTCTGTGGATATTGTCTTGATGTTGAAGAAGGTTGTATCCTTGTTCTTTTCTTTCGTTAACATTCCAAAATAGTATGTTTTTCCATCTTAAGGAGGGGGGCATATATACGGCCTCCCTCGCTCTATATTATGTATTTTTGTTCTAACCTTTTATTTTTCAACATGCTAAATCTCAGAAGGTAACACACATAAGTTGCTAAATCCTGAAGGGACACACATTTCCAATTTCAAATATGCTAAATCTTGGAAGGTAATGCACATAAGTTGCTAAATCCTGAAGAACACACATTTTCAATATGCTAAGTCTTCCAAAGGTAACGCACATAAGTTGCTAAATCCTGAGGAGACACGCATTTCATATTCATAGTGATATTTGAAGGTGGATCTATGGGTATTCCATAAGCCATCAAAAGATGCATTACAATTGTAAGCACAGTTTATGGGTGAACCTGTTGGGCTCTCCCTCTAGGGTGATTCACAGTAAGGTGGGCATCTTACTAGGTGAGGTAATCACTTTCTCCTTTCTCTCTTTTCGCTTTCATACTAGTAGGGCTGGATCATGAAGCTATGTTATTTATAGTGTTTCTCTTGTCTTTCTTATGTAATCATTTATGCTTTTATGATAGCTTTCCAAATATGATATTAGTATGATAAATATTTCTTAGCGAGGTTTCTTATGCTAATTGATTTGGGTTATTTAGTACTAACCCATGTTCTTTTGGTTTTCTCTTTTCACACCCTTATGCGTGTATGTTAAGTTAGAATCCATAGACTAGGGGCTTGTGTCCTTATCTAAGTTTTATTTTATCTCATTGAAAATCCCCTTGGATCTCCTCTTTCTTCTCCTTTACCAAGAGTTTGCATTGAGTCCATACTCTTACTAAAGTGGGGGCTTAATGTATCGTCTTAAAATGGAAGCACTTCCATGTTAAGAGTGTTTAGCCCTCTGATTAATTGGTTTGGGGTCATTTCAAATTCCTTGAATTGATCTTTTCTTAGATATGGCTTTTTCCCCATTTTCCACTTCTTTTTTACACTTGATTCCTTCATTCTAAGTGAAATTAGGGTTAGGATCTCGAGGATTCTCCTTAATTTCCCTCTTCTATGACTCTATTTTCTAGGTAAGACTTAAAAATAGGTCCTCCTAGCCTTCATAATTTTCATCATGGGATTTTGTGCCTCTCCCTGGCACTCTACCCTGTTCTGACATCATTTCTAGGTCTCCGGGCACCCTCGGGACCTCTTGTTTCTCACTCTGACTGAGACCCTGAGATCTGTGACCTCAAGGTCAATGATGAACTTGAGGGGTCAATGAAGACCTTGAGGGTCAAGGATGACCTTTTCCCTAACCTAGGTCAGGGTCAACCTCATCCTTGACCCCAGATTCAAGTTTTAAGGTCTCGTGATCTCCGGATGTCGGGTTTCAGAGAGAATTGTTTTCCCACTTCTGGGTCAGCTGTTTTGGTCTCTGAAATGGTAAACTCTTAAATTGTATTTAATTTAGGTCCATTACTAAAGGGTTGAGGCCTAATTGGAATTTAATTCCCCAAGGTGGCCCCTTTAGAGGATTGTGCCCTAGATCACTATAAAAGGAAGTCTTCCTCTCTCATTTTCTCCATCAAGTTTGGAAATCAAGTTTTCATGCTCAAGCACTCTCAAGGAGACATTGGTGATCAATAAATCATTCATTCAAGCAATCTTCAATTCAAGCATTCAAGCAATCATCCTCTTCTCCATTCAATTTCTCCGTTGAAGATCTAGGATTCAAGCATTCAAGCCTTTGAAGGGATTTGGTTCAAGCATTCAAGATTCATCATTCAAAACCCTAGATCTAGCCATCATGGTGGTGTGATCTTCCTTCAAGATCCTTTGTTCATCTTCAAGATCTATTCATTCTTCCCTCAAGGTGGATTCCAAGCATACAATCATGGAGGTTTAGATTTACATTTGTTAGTGTTGATTCCAAGCTTTCATATTAACATACTTGATTACATTTCAAATACAATTGCATATCTATTGAATATCATAGCTTCATTGTTAGATCTACTTCTACTACTTGCTAGCGTTCTCTATTTCAATTCCATTATTAAGGTTGATTCCAAATTGGGGTTTGACTAAGGCAAACCCCCCAAACAAACAAAAAAACTATTTTTCTTGCAAGTACAGGTGCAGGATGGAAAATTAAAGTGCAGATCTGGATACCCTTTTCACCAAACTTTTGGGATTTGTGAACAAATTCAAAGTTGACCTTCAAAATCTTGAGGTAGTCTTTGACCTTTTATCGGGGTCAAAGACTACCCACTTCCAAAAAGACAAAAGTTTTCTAGGTTGTCTCCGTCTCGACATTTCTAGTTTGGGATAGGTTGCAAAATTTGCCGAAATTGTACATAGACACCAAAAAATAGGTATTTCCAAATTAATTTCATCATGAGGTATGTATCTTATTTTATCTGATTACAAGTATTTCCCTTATAATTCAAATGTATGTGTAAAATATTGACTTTGGGGTCTCTTTTATGTGCAAACCATTATTCTAGGACTCCATCCATATTTTATACTATACACTTACCATCTCCTTAGGGAGAGGGTATATTTGTTTCTAGTGTCAGTACTTTTACCCTATATACAATGTTTGGACCATTTGACTTATTGGCTTTCTTAACCTTGATCATTTTTACACCTTCAACAGGTTTTCCCTTGTCTTTTGTGTGCTTGGTGTCTACTTTTTTCTATTTAATGAAAAAATTAGTTGGTCTACCATTTGCATTATCAACTATTTTGTTTCTTAAAACATAGTTATTCCTTGCTTGAGTAACCATATCAGTAGTAATTTGTGCTATTTCTTCATCAGAGCGTCTTCTTAACACAATGGGTTCTTCACACTTTTTTGCATTACATCTTACATCATCAATTTCTTCCTCTTCATCATCAGAAATAGCTTGTTGATGATAAACTTCTTTTCTACTTTGTGAGCCAGAAACATCTTGGTTCTCATCTTCATTTGTAGAATCTACTATTGGAAACTGCAATTGAAACAATTGTTGTATTGTCATTGATGTCAAACCTTAACTGGTAAGACAGTTGCTATCTAAGAAAGTACTATATCTATTGATTGATGAAAAGGATTAGGGCAAGGGAGATAACAAGAGAACCTAGGGAAAGGTTGAGTTATTTTGATACTTTAATGAGTACTTGATTATTTGGCACATTGATAATATAATGCATTGTTTATCTAAGTAAGAAGAAACACTGAAGAAGTAGGCTTAACTGAGAAAAAGTGAAGAAATATAGTTTTAGCCGAGCGATGTTAGTGTCGACCGAGTGCCAGTATATGTTGAGTAAATTTAGTGTTGACCAAACATCAGTTTATGTTGAGCGACATGAAATTACTAAGCAAGAAAGTGTTAGCCGAGGAAGATAGTTTATAGAGATGACCGAGTTACGCAGTGATGACCGAGGAGATGAACACAGTATTGATCGAGTATCAATAATTTACATTTGGAGAAAGAATTCAGATTCCCAGCCGACATAGTTGAATTCTTGGGTTATGTAAATCATGTTGACTTTATTAATTGATTGTATGGAGAATTTAATGCATGGTAAATCATTTTATTATGGATTCAATGAGAAGTTTCAAGATGTATCTAGAAGGAAGGATGAAGAACTTAAATGTTGGAAGGATTCGATGAATCTAACCTAACCTAAGATCTACGGAGGAGATTAAGTGGCAAAAGATGGATCTACCTATCTGAGGAGGTATATAGGAAAACCTAAGTGTGAGGTTACAAATTATGCTGAAGTTGTTGATGTTATTGACTGATAAGTCTAAGTAGAAGGCTGAAGGTGAAGGAGTTGATCAGAGTTATGATTGCTTGAAGTGAATTTTGAGTAGATCAGAGATGGAGATGGAAATGAAACTCAGTCAGTAAATCAACATATATGTGCGAATTAGATCTGTTATTTGCAAAGTGAGTTGTATGTTTTTCATATCAGATACTACGTACTACTACTTTCTAACCATTGTATTGGTCTAAATCCTTTAATCAAGGTGAAATTATAATGGAATGTACTTAAATCCTTTAACCAAGTCACTTTTGACAGAGTGTTTAAATCCTTTAACAGGGTCACACCTAGTAGTGTGTTTGTAAACCTTTAACAAGGTTGGATTTTCACAGAGCTCACTTTAGAAGAGTGAAAATATCAATAACATTTTACAAAGTGGTTTTTCCCAAATTGGGTTTCCACTATAAATCCCAGTGTTATACTTGTGTGAATTTTTTGATGTGAATATTTCTATATTCTACAAGTTAATTACTTTTGGACAGTGGACTACATGTTATATGTTTTTGGTATATATTATTTAGAGACCGAGTTGTGTTGGTGATTAGATATTAGATTGTTGAAGTGTTTAAAAGTTCAATTGGTACATCTAGACCTGAGAACAACTGATTCACCCCCCTCTTTGTTGTTTTAAATAATATTAACATCTACTTCATCCCACACATGTGAAGAAGTCATACCACAACCACTATCATCATATGATTCATCTTCTTTATCCCCTAGTCCCTCACTCGCAAATACATTCAAAGAAACAACACAATAATCAAGACTATGTGGGGATTGATAAGCTACACACCATGGAACGTCATCATTAATATTAATAGAGTTATTTTGTAAAGGATCACGGGTTTTATCATCAGATTTATCTTTCTTAAATGGGAGAACAGGCTTCCCATCCTTCCATTGGGTATTGTACGGATACTTTTGCAACCTTGGCTACCTGTTAAAATTACTAAAGGAAGGTTTCTCATTATTGTCAACCATGTTATTCCTAATTTCTCCAGGATTCAAATATTTTAAAGCATTTAAGATCTGCTTCAAATTATCATCTTCTTTGGGTTTCACATTAGAGGGCTTATCTGATTCTTTCTTACCAAACCTAGGAGGCTTCCAATCTTCCCTTCTACCCAATTTCCTTGATACTCTTCTATTACTCTTAATGTTAACAGCTAACCTATAAGCTTCCCTAATGGTTCTAGGATTCTTATCCCTGAGAAGATATCCCATCTTGGCATCAAAATCATTTAAATAAGTTGCAAGACATACCTTCTCATGAAGCCTCATAACTTGGAAAAGCTTGTGCATGGCCTTTTGGAGCCTTACATTGAATTCAAACACTTCCTCATTTTGATTTTTCTTGATATTGTTGAATTCATTTAGCGTGAATCCTTAATTGGTCTTGTCACCATATTGATCCTTGAAAAAATTTATAAATTCATCCTAGGACCCTACACAATCATGTGGTAGTCCTCTAAACCAATCCCTGGCATCTTCAATTAGTGATTGGACAAATAGTTTCATAATCACATCTTCATGTTCAATTTCATAGTCATCCATCATGTCAATAAATTTATTTAAATGTTCTTCACATGTAATGACATTATTTCTAGAAAAATTAAGAATCTTATCTCTAATTTCATTTGGAATTATATTAGGATAACTAGGGATACCAAGAAAAGAGAGTTTTTTGTACCTTTCTACATGAGCTGGTCTCCTTTAGAATGAACCATCACTTTGGGAAGTAGATGCTTTAGCATTTGATGTAGTAGTAATTCTAGCATTAGCTGGCAGTGGCATAATAGTTGTTTGTTTAGGAGCAGTTGCATTAGAAGTCCCTGAGGATTGCCTGAGAAAATCCATTTTCTTCTTCATCTCTAGAGAAGTTGCCTCCAATTTTGTCTTCTCAAGTTGCTTGGCTAAGATTTTTTTCTCTCTTTTATCCCTCTCATGATCAGTATCCAATTTGGATACCTGATTAATTGGTGTATCATCTTAAAATGGAAGCACTTCCATGATAAGAGCGTTTATCCCTCCGACTAAGTGGTTTGGGGTCATGTTGAACGCCTTGAATGGGTACTCGACTTGGATCTAGCTTTTTCTCCCGTTCTGCCCCATTTTTCACTTCTTCCTAGCATTTTCCTAGCATTTTGGACTATGAACCTGAGATTATTGACCTCAGGGTCAAGGTTAACCTCTTAGGTCAAGGTCAACCTCGACCCTAACCTAGGTCAGGGATGACCTCAACCCTGACCTAGGTCAAGGATGACCTCGACCCTGACCTAGGTTAGGGATGACCTCGACCCTGACCTAGGTCAAGGTTGACCTCATCCTTGACCTTAGGGTCTAGGATCCTCGGGGTTAGCTTCTGGTTTTAGGATTTCATCAAAATATTGTCTTTTCCCTCTTTGAGGTCATTATTTCTCAGATTAAGTGTCAAGTTCTCGAATTAATATTTGAGGTGGACCTTTCTCGATATTTGTATAGGAATCCTAATTTATTATTAGAGATTAGCCTTTCTCGAGTTTTATGTCTAATGCTCAAATTAACTTTGGGGTTGGCCTTACCTCAAATTTTGTGACAAGGCTCTTAAATAATTATTTTATTTCTATATTAAGGGTGGTCCCCTCCTAGAATTTTGTGTCAAGACTTTAATTTAATTTCCTCTCCATGTGCACCTCTCTAGATTTTTTGTGCCATGGGCCCTTAATTATCATTTTCTACGAGGCCCCTCTTGTGCCCTAGATCACTATAAAAGGGAGCCTTCCTCTCTCATTGTATCCATCTCTCAATCAAGTTTGTCAATCTCTCAAGCTCTCAAGTGCAAGCAAGCAAGAAGATCAAGCATTCAAGCCTCCAAGCATTCAAGATCCAATTCATCAAGGAGATCCATTAGTAGCCATTGAAGGATTCAAGCTCTATGGAGCTCTCTTGTTGAAGATTCCTCCATTTCCATTCAAGCCTCTTCCAAATTCAAGATCCATTCAAGATTGGTGTTGAAGATCTAAAGACAATTGATTGGAGACATCCTACATTTGATTCATCCATTCTTGTGGATTCAAGGATTCGAATCCTCCACAAGGGTTTCAACTCAAGCAAGGTGAATTGTTCCATTTACTTTGTTTATTCCAGTAATTTCAATTCAATTTCAAGGTTAATTCCTAAATTGGGGTTTGACTAAGGAAAACCCCTTCCCCCCAACAAACAAAACCATTTTTATTGTAGGTACAGGTGTGGAATTTCAGATCTGAGATTGGATTTGGATACCCTTTTTGGTGAACTTCCGAGATCTGTGAACAAAGTCAAAATCCACCTTCAGAATAAAAATGTAGCCTTTGACCTTTTATGAGGGCCAAAGTCGACTGTATCTAATATTAGAAAAAGATTTTTGGGTTTTGTAGATCTCACAGTTTTAGCTAATGTATACAAAAATCAACAGTTTTTGAGATTGTTTAACAGGGTTTTCAGCCGATTCTTTTTCAAAGGTAAGTACCTTTATTCCTTAATTTCAATATTAATCATCTACATTTACTTTTCATATCAATACAATTTCATGTAAGTGTAAAATATTGGCTTTGGGGCCTCTTTTATGTGCAAACCATTGTTCTAGGACCCCATCCACATTTTATCCTTTACAATTGGAATTGTGTCATTCACAGGTTCATTTATTGAAATTCCTATTACCGCCTTCTTTTCTTTATCCTTAGGTTTTTTAGTTTCAAAAACTTGATGGATGATAGGTTCTTCCTCATTTTTCTTAGGTGTTGCAACATAATTTATTGCTTCCAGGTCCAATAATTGCCTTCTCAACTGATCATATTTAATTTGATCTTTTCTTATCTCATCTTCTTTTTATTTTTCTCTTTGTCATCTAATAGCAATTTGATCCTGGATTATTCTCTCCAAATCATAAACTTCTTGAAAAACATCTTAAAAATCTGGGAGTGTGGTTTTAGATTATGAAGTTTCAATGTGAAATCTATCTTGTTTGTCTCTTGGGACATAAGGGCTCTCTGAGGGAGAAGGACTTGGAGCATGAGGGACATTCCTAACCTCTACACTTTCTTCTTGACCTCCTACTATGTCCCTGAGATTCATTATGGACGTCCTTCTTATTTTGATGTGATCCACCCTCTCCTTTCTCATAAGGAGAATAATAATCTTCATACCCACCCAATCCAAGGCCCATAGTTGAGCTACATATTCTGATGCATTTCCTTCCTGGCCAGGTTGGATCGGGTCCTCTTCTTTGGTGTTCTTTTTTTGTCTCCAAGTTTGAGATACATTCTTTTCTTTCCTTGGCTGACCAACCCTAGAGGTACTTGGAAGCTCACCTTCTAATTTATCTTCAAGATGATTCCTCCTCTAGGATCTGGTATTTATATGACTCGTATTGAGAAAATGTACATAAAATAATGTTTATTACTCAGCACTGCTACAAAGATTTCTTTGAGTCGCCACCCAACACAAGTTGGGAAATATAAGATTGGTTCTCAGTAATGTGAATACTGAGATAAGGAAAATACAAGACAAAATGACAACCACAAGAGAACTAAGCAAAACCGATAATCTTCTACTGATGAAACAAATCATGGGATGGAAAAGTATAACTCTATGTTTTCAATGGTCAACTTACTGGCTTAAACAAATAAGTAGGCCAGGAGTCCAACTCTACTTGGAACTTGCGTTATTTAACTCAATTTACTGCTATCCCTAGTAGAGTCACCATTTTGTTGGTTCACAAAATGGATTTTATGCTTTGAAAGCCACCAATATACCTATGGATAAATTTAGGAGTGGTTAATTCCAAATATAGGGAAATCTAAGGTAATTGGACCAACTATAGGGACAAGACTACTCTTTGCACTTTTGGTTCTGTACGACCAAGGTGGGTACACCTAATCCAACTCAATATACAACATTCTACAATTCTCTCTAGACTTTAATAGTAGAAAATGATAAGTAAATACTAAATTACGACCAATCATTCATTGATTTTCAATTACCATAAAGAACATGCAACCTTATAACCATAATATTTAAAGAATTATGAATGGTTATCTAAAATTTGTAGAATATAACCAAACATATATCAATGTAGAAAATACTTATTCCTAACCAATGCCTTATCCATCGGGAAATATTTCTAACATAAAAGAAGAATACAAAAACCAATTAATGTCAATGATTCATGACCTACAATACTACCACCTTATGACAATATTTATCCATTCAATCCATACCCATACTTCTTATGAAAATCCTTGCACAAACTAGATGAATTTATGTTCTATCTAGAGCAGTTTAATTTGATCCCAGATCAAAACTAAGGAATAACAACATACACACATATAAACTCTATGCAATGAATCAAAAAATTCATAACTCAAGAAATGAACACACGAGAGAGACTTGAACCTGAATTTTTTTGTATTATATATGCTAAATCATGTTCTTGTATACACTTTGCTTCAAATTATGAACCACTACAATAACAACCAAAGACCTGAAACTTTCTATTTCTATATTGACATAGTCTAATACAGTATGCTATATCCCTGACTGAAAACCCTAAAAAAAATTCTATTTTAGTTTTCCAGCACTTCTAAATGATCTTGGGAATCCTTTTATAGATCAAGGATTGCAAAAAGCTTCAGATCATTTAGGGAAAACAATTTTTCAACCACCAAAACTACTTGTGACAACATGGAGTTATTACAGAAGGGATGGCCAAAAACCTAAAGATATCATAATCAAATCTGATTTACATTATAGGTGTAACCCTAGTAGGAGAACCGCAAGGATGAGATTTTCTTCATTGAATAACCTCCTTCCCTCAGCCTCTCAATCAATAGCAAGACTGTCTCACCTACCTTCGTATGACAGGGGCTTGAATTTCTCTGACAATTTCCCCACACCACAATATCCTTCTTCCATAAGAATGTCCCTTGCAATATCAGATATAGCGGTGATCAAAGAAAACAAATCAAATCTGATCGATCAACATAATACTCATTCATCAATTCTCTACCTATAATTTTGTCCTTTCCATCTCTGTAAGATAAATTAGATTAGATCACAAATCCAATCTTCCCAGCTCGCTGACTCCATTAACTTGTCATCAATTTTAACCAGGAAGCACCAAATATTACCATGTGATTGGTCTGACCCTCCTTATTTCTTCTCAACTCATATTATGACCACTGTTAAGTCGCCATGTCATCAAACACTCCTTAAAGAATTCATCACATTTCAAAATTACAACTTCAACAGGTAAAAATAGAGCATTTCACACCATAAAATGAATTTCAAAACAAAGCCATTGATCTAAACCCTCTTGGCACATTGTGTAGTTCACAAAAAGTCAAAAGACCGATGACCTCTATATCACTCCTCATGGATGCAAAAATGGCCAATTAGAAAGTGACATATCAACACCACATGGCACTCAGGCCCCACCTTTTTTCTTCTCTATCAAATTGGACACGCATTAGTCAGACACGATGCCTTGATCAATATATTTCTTGTAGGTTTTGATCACGGGATTACGCCTACCGTCTAATCAAAACTGATCTGTCCACACTTTACCACCTTTCATCCCGCGTGATGTGATGTCATCCTAGACACAAGTCACCAAGACGTGATGCCTTGATCAATAATCAACAAGCAACTCTCATTCACAGGATCATGCCTATCATCCAATCAAAATTGATTTGACCTCCCTTTATCTTCTTCAATATCGGTCCCACGATCTCAGGGAAAACACTTGTCACTTAGGCATGATCCTGTAAAGACTAAAAGGTATGCAACTCTAGTTAGTGGAATCACGCCCCTCGTTACATCAAACTTGATTTGACTAGTATCTATCTTCTCCTTTAGCCCTAGCTAGGTTCCACCATTAGCTATGTGTTACTCAAATGCGATGCCTTGAAGGGTAAACTCTTCACATCTTTTGATCATGGGATTGCACCCACCATTGGATTGAAAGGGATCTGACTTTCTTTTAAAACATGATGGAGACTTTAGACTTAGGAAAAATAATTCATGGGTCCTGCTAGGAAATATAACTTAATAAGACTTGGCCCCTTTCAATGACAACTTAAGATACATGCTTTAAAAGTGACTTAAGTTACTCCCAAAAAGTAACAAAGAAATATAAAAACTAAGGGATACTTAGGTTTTAAAACAAGGAAAATAATTAGGGCTTGGATAAAATAAAACCTAGGGCTTCATATGAACTACAACTTAATACAGAGGGCCATACAAAAATTTGCAGTCCTAACATGATGCATTTAGGAGAAAACTAGGCTTTAGAAAAATCATGAACTCCCAAGTGAATGGAGCTTCAGGGGGTTTAGCAATTATTTGGGACCCTAGGAATGTAGTGTTCACTTTGGGGGAAAATCATCAAATTTGGATGAGTGGGAGAGTTCAAAGATTAAAAAATAACCTAAGTTTCCTATTAATTAACGTTAATGGACCCACACAAAATAGAGATAAAAAAATAGTATGGTTGGAGATAGAAAAATATCTAAAAGAAACCTCAAGACAAATCTTTGTCACGTAGGGGGGGGGATTTTAATGCAATAACTAAACAAATAGAGAAATGTGGTGGTTGTAGGAAATTATAAAAAACAACAACAAACTTCATAGGTTGGATAAAAAGGAACTATTTTTTGGAAATCTAGACAGTAGAAAATGCCTTTACTTGGAATAATAGGAGGAAACAGTTTACTTACATAGTGGAAAAATTAGATAGATTTTTCTTGTATGAAAGTCTGACAAACTTCCCCCATACCATGCAGGCAAAAATTGTGTCAATGTTGGGTTTAGATCACTTTCTTGTTCAACTAAGGATTTTGGAGGAAATCGGGCCTAAGAACTGCCCTTTCAAGTTTGAACAAATGTGGTTAAAGTATGAGAACATTCTTACTCTTATAGAAGATTGGTGGAATGAAACAATTCTCTCAGGCTCCAAATTATACAAGGTAGTTAACAAACTAAAAGTTGTGAAGTAGAAATTACTAAGGTGGAATGCAAAGCATTTTGGAAACATTTTTAGACCAAAATGAAAATTGAGGGAGAGCTTACTAAAGCTTACTAAAGCTAACACTGTCTAAAGAGGAAGTTTTTTGGAGACAGAAGTCCAGATAAACGTGCTTAGAGGTCAGGGACAAGAATACCAAGTTTTTCCATAATAGCACAAAACAAAGGAGAATAGTCAATAGGATAACTAGCATTAGGACTGACAGTCGTGTCAATATGGAAGATAGTAAGATGATTTCTACATAGGCTCTAGACTACTTTGTAAACATCTTAAATAATTAGGGTGGAGCAAAACAAGAAACTTATGGCATAGTTATCCAAAGATGAAGTTGAGGCAACCAAAGATGGTAATAGAGGACCAAAATAAGAAACTTATGGCAAAGTTATCCAAAGATGAAGTTGAGGCAACCCTTATGCAAATGAACCTAGATTTAAAGCACCTAGCCCAGATGGTTTCCCTGTCAGATTTTTTTAGAAGTGTTGGTATTTTCTAGGGGATGAGTTGACTAGAGCATTGGAAGGAATAAAAAACTTAGGGAACATGTTAAAAGAAGTCAATAATACTTTCCTAGCATTAAGTAAAAAAAAAGACAAACCATAAAATTTTAATGATTTTAGACCAATAGCCTTATGCAATACCATCTATAAACTACTCACCAAAACTATAGCAAATAGGTTATAGAAGCTCCTTCCTTTCTTAATCAGTGAGGTTACGATGGGATCATTATAGTTTAAGAAGCTATACACTCAATACAAAAGAGGGGAGATGCCAACATGCTTATTAAATTAGACATTATGAAAGCCTATGATAAAGTAGACTGGCGTTTCTTATGTAAATGCTTAGAGGCCTTTGTTTTTGCAAAGAATTAGATCAATCTCATCTTTGAGTGTATTTCAACTCCTAAAATTTCAATTCTAGTTAACAGCTCCCTGGGAGGATTCTTTAACATCTCTAGAGGATTGAGGCAAGGAGATCTGATATCACCCTTCCTTTTCATTATAATGGCAGAAGCACTAGGAAGATCAATAACAACATCTAGGGAGGAAGACAAAATTAAAGGCATTACTATCACAAAGGAACTAGACCCAACCACACACCAATAATTTGTAGATGATACAATGCTATATGGGTAGAGTAAAACATAATCTAGTCACAAGCATTTAAGGAAATATTGGACTCAATGTTGTAGTCTTAGGGCAAGAAATCAATCTTGAAAAATTGTATATCTTCTTCTTGAACTCTAAAATGGACCAGGAAGAGGAAATATGCAGAATTCTTAACTTGAAAAAAGGAAAGCTCTCGAGTAAATACCTAAGACTCCTATTGGAGTTGATGAAAAATAACCCACACTCCTAAGAACACCTGCACACAAACACCTGTCACAAAAAGAGAGAGAAGAAACAAACAACTATGTAGACCTGAACGTATGGATCCACAAGAGAGGAGAAATCCTTGATGTGCAAAAACAAAAGTTGCAATCAATAATGAAATGTCAAAAAAGGTTAAAAAGTGTTATGAGATCAATCCTTATAAAAGGAGATCATAAAACCTAAAAAGGTAAAACCCTAGGTTGCATAATAATAATTACTAAAGCAATTAATTATTATATGCCTAAAGTTTAGCTTAAGCAGAAAGAGATAATAAGTGACTTAATAATTAAATCAATATGACTCAATTAATAAGCAAACACTTTATTACTCTAACACCCCCACTAAGATAAACTTTGTGAGAAGCTAAAAACCTAGAAAGAACAACTGAAAGTAAATGGGTCCTGGCAACAAAAGGCTTGATCAAGTACCCAAGTACAAAAGAGAGTTTTTGAAAAGTGGAGAAATAGAGAAAACCTCATGGGAAAAACTCTACTCCAAAAAGAGACAAAGACTAGTCTGAAGGACTGAAGAAGCCTCCAAAACTAGGAATGTTCCAGAAAATAGGAACAAAGATGAACATGTACAACATCACTGAAGCATGAAACTGCAAACTCTGTCAAGAAGAAAATGATGATTTAAAGATCCTCCATGGAAATATGACTAGGTAGAGAAGACTGTAATTTGCATGAGTGACCTCAAATAACACTACTCAAATCAGGAGGCAAACACATGAACTCAAAGATACAGATGGCATAAACACCAAAAGCTTGAAGAGCTGATCAATCAAAGCTGAAAGAGTGCATCTAAAAAATAGGAAAGAAAGATTGTCCATATGGTAAATGATCCATCTCACCAGAATGCATAGGTACCCAGCCACTGCAACCGCCTAGTTCATATAATCAAATACTAAATACATAGCTCACACTATCAAACCAAGGAAGCAATAGAACCAACAGTAGAAACCCCCCCATACTGCTGACAAGGGAGTAATGATAGGTACACTGAAAAGATCATCCAATATGAACTGCATGATGAAGAAGAATCTAAAACATCGAATGTCTAGAGAGAGTACAAACACATATAGAGATACCTGAGGCTAATGTCGGTGGAGGAACGCTCACATGAAAAAAGAAGATGGAAAACAAAGGCAAAAATCAAACCCCCTTGGCACTTTATAATGGAGTGTGAGTACAAAGAGCACGAACATGTGCAAGATCCCATACATGCAATATAATGACACTTTATCTCAATGCGTGTGCATAAAAGAATGTTACAAAAGTGAAGTATACACTGCTCAAAGAAGAGTGAAGGCTGCTGAAACAAAAGAACAACCTAATATGAATCATCCCTCAAAGGGAAGACATCCCAAGACCTGTAACATCCAAGATATCCACCAGACTGCAAAAAAGCAAGAATCTAAATAAAATAAACTTGGAGCATAATCTGGAAAAATGACTCAAATAAATGGAAAGCTCTCTAAACAAGCTTTCCAATGATATATCATTTTTTGAAAATGAAGTCCAGATGCGTAAGATAGAGCTCCCAGAGTGTAAAACTGAAGATCTAGCTTTGATAGAGAAAAAAACTATCAAAACAATAAAACCAAAAAATATAACCTCTAGATCTGAAAAGAGCTCGAAATCAGCTTTCTGATGATATCTCATTTTCCAAATTTTGACACTGTATGCTCAAGATATAAGCAAAAACCCAACAATTGTGTTGGAGGGCCCAAAGAAAGTGTCTGGAAGGATCTGAGGATGGGTGACATAAGAAAAAGGAAAAAATCACAAATGAAACCATCATATCTGATAAAATCTTAGAAAGAGCTTTTTGACAATATCTCATTTGCCAAAAACGGAGCCTGGATGCAAGAGAAATAGATCCCCGAATGCAGGAGGTTTGAAACACCAAGATCGCAGAGAACATTTGACTTTGACAGCAAAAAAGAGCATCAAAATGGCAAAATCACAAAACCATACCAGCAAATTCAGATCGGACTCGAAAGCAACTTTCTGACGATGTATCGCACGCCCAATTCCAATCTCAGATGCCCTAGATATTCACAAAAAATGACAAGTAGCTCCAAAAAGGCTAAAAAATGGGCAAACCCCTAGTGACATCAACAAATAGTGAGCCTAAATTTGACGGTCAAATGGTCGTCATGGCTCAAATCTTCCTGGGGCTAAAAAAAATAGCCCCAGGCATGCAGGTGACCAGGGGGCTCAAGTTGAGATGGCTGGGGCTGACCATGTGACCCTGGCTCAAGTTTTGGTGGCTGGGTGCGGGCGCGGGCGGTGAGGCAGACCGCAAGAGACTGGCGGTTAACTTTTGCAGGCCCGCCGGTCACTGTGGCGGTGACACCGTTTGGTTACCCGATGGTGACACCACTGCAGACTGTCAGAGTGGCGCGTGGGTGGCACCCACCCCCAAATTTATTTATTTTTGAAATCGTACAGTGCTGCCTCGGAGTGCGTGTTAGGTTGTACGACTTGGTAGGCAAATTTTTTTTGCCTCAAAAGCCAACTTGTCCAAAATTGACAAATTTTATATGAATTTTGACTATCTCGGGCCGTTTGGACGTATCCGTGAGGTCCGTTTGGGCGAAAAGTGCTCCAAAAAATAGTGATCACCTTGGGATCTATGCTGGGGCTAATTGCAAATTTTTTTCTCACAGATTCCAACTTTGTCCAAATTGGACAAATTTTATATGGATCTTAGGGTTCTTGGGCCTTCCGAACACAACTGTGAGGTCCATTTGAAGCCAAGATGACCAAAAAAATAGGTCACCCCCAGATTTGATAGGAAACCCTTTATGAAAATGCAGATCTAACGAACACGACTGAATCTCTTAGGAAGAGGATAGGGAAAAGCATATCTAAAGCTCTGATACCATATTGGATTTGATGTAAAATAACCCATAGCTCCCAAGAACACCTACACATAAACACCTGTCATAGAAGGAGAGAGAAGAAGCAAACATCTATGGTGACCTGAATGTATGGATCCATGAGAGAGGAGAAATCCTTGATGTGCAAAAACAAAAGTTGTAATCAATAATGAAATATCAGAAAAGGTTACAAAGTGTTATGAGATCAATCCTTATAAAAGGAGATCATAAAACCTAAAAAGGTAAAACCCTAGGTTGCATAATAATAATTAATAAAGCAATTAATTATTATATGCCTAAAGTTTAGCTTAAGTAGAAAGAGATAATAAGTGACTTAATAATTAAATCAATATGATTCAATTAATAAGAAAACACTTTATTACTCTAACAACTCCCTCTTGATAAGGGATGGGGATCCTCCAAATTATAAGACCCACTAATAGAAAGAATCAAACAGAGGATTGACTCATGAAAGGGTAAGTGGTTATCAACTACTGGTAGAGAAAACATGGTTTAAGTAGTACTATAAAAAATGCTAATATATCAAATATCTTGCATAAAACTCCTAGCATCTAAAATAGAGGAATTAAATAAACATCTAAGAACCTTCTTTTGGTAGGGTATAGGAGAAAAAAGGAAAATCCCACTACTAGCCTGGGATAAGGTATGTAGACCAAAGGAGGAAGGGGAAGTAAGAATAAAAAACATCAGGGAACAGGGCAAGGCCCTTGGAGCCAAATTGATTTGGAGAATGTTCAAAAATCCCCTCCTTAAATGGGCAAAGATACTGACCAAATAATACCTAAATAACAGTGATCCCCTAAACTTATTGAGACAAACTTCTCCTCCCAAAGGATCAAGAATCTGGAACTTTATGCCAGAATGTAGGAACATCATTATGGATAGGCTGACTTGGAACTTAGAAAAGGGAGAAGAATCCCTATTTTGGTTAGATTTGTGGGGTGGCTACAAAGCCCTAGATAAGTTTGCCACTTTAGAGACTTCCAAGACCCTTCTCGAATCAAAGTGGAGGAGATATGTGAAGGATTATATTGACAATATTGATGGGGATTTATTTAGAGGATGGAAGTGGAAATCCCTCAATAGTACATATATTCCTACCCTAGAAAATAACGTGCTAAGAGAGATCTTGGATAATAGGAGTATCACTTTTAATATAGGAAAGGACACCCTAGTTTGGGATGGATCTACAAATGGGGAGTACAATACAAAGGATGATTATAGTTTCCTGGTAAGTAAACAACTTAGACCAAAATAAGAGATCCCTCTCAACTTATGCTGGGATAAACATTGCCTACCCAAAGTTAGAAGTTTCTCATGGCTAGCTATGAGTAATAGTATATTAACAAAAAATAGGTTTATAAATATGGGATATGAGGGCCCAAATAGGTTCCCCCTCTGTGAGAAAGAAGAAGAAGATGGAGACCATTTACTTTCAAACTGTAGTTACTCAAATGAGTGTTGGAGATGGTTGTGCAATAAACTTGGGTGGACCACGGTCTTCCCTAGAACTATTAAAGACATGTTCCAAGCCAGACTTATAATTAAGAGATGTTGTTTGTATGGAGGATTATGGATTATGGCTCCCTCAATAATAATATAGAAGCTCTGGGAAGAACACAATAGGCACATTTTTAAGGAAAAGAAAATGGAATGGAAGCGACTAACTAACAAAATTGAGGAAGTTATCATAGAGACTATAAATAGTAGAGTCATGAATCAACAATGAAAGGAGGCAATGATGACACATTGGAATGAGAAGATGAGGGGAAGATGAGTAGGAATTCAAATACCTCCATTTGTAGGAGTAGGGGTTAAAGAGAATTCAAAAAAGAGGACCGAGTGTAAATAGAAGCCCCCAAAAAAGGGTGGCTTAAACTAAATTTCAATGAGGCTTTGAGGGGAAACCCGGGCATTGCTTGTATAGGTTGCAGTGTGCATAATGATGAAGGTGAGGAAATATAAATCAAGGCTCAACCAATAGGAACAGAGACAAATAATTGGGTTGAACTACTTGCCCTTGCTGAAGGACTCCTAATATGCAAAAGTATGGGGATAGAGAAATTATAAATTGAGGGGGAGTAAAAAATCATCATAAATGCCTTGAGAAAAGGATCAATGCCAAACTAGAGATTGGATGCATTGCTCGTGAGAGCACTATTCTTGTGTCAATCCTTTAGGAAAATCACTATTAATCACATTTACATGGAAGGTAGTTCTCGAAAAGATGAATTAGCCAATAAAGGGGATGATGGAATAACGATTGAGTAAGGTAGAAAATGCACTGGATAGAAATTACTAATCATTTATGATAGAAAAAATAGACCCAAACTCCCATCTCTACTTCTTCAAAAATTTCCCCTAACTTTAAGTTTTAAAATCATTATACGTTAGTATCCATTTATAAAATCCTAATCTCAAATGACATACTTGATGACAAACAATCTTCCTTATAATCATCTTTCATCACCTTATATTGAACCTCCTTTAATTTTAATTAGCATATCGTATGCCCAATTGGTCCTTAATCATGACTTGGCATGATATTGAACATTGCCCTTATTAAGAAATGAAATTTTGTATGCTTGATCGGTCGATAAACAATAAAACTTATTTTCATAATTTATTAGCAGTGTACTCAGGATGGGAGTTAGTTCTCCAAAAAAGCTAATGGAAAACCCTTTATATGCATCCATCAACACATCACAATACACTTGCTTCAATTCCTCTTAGCTTGTCATCTCTGTGAGATATAGAAGATCACCAAGATGGACACCCCAGTTAAATTGTCCAGGAAGAAGCGACAGATGGAGGTCACAGATATTATCACCAAGGATTGAATGAAAGGTATTCTGAATTTCCCTCATGCACTTGTTATAGATGCTATCATGAAAATACACATGAAGGAATTTATCCTGAATATAGACAAGACTAGGGTTAATTCAGATATATCCTCCATGTTTCTAGGTATAGCTATGTTCTTTGAAAGGGATAGGGATGTAGTGGAGAATTTATGCAGAAGCCTCTTTATTAACAATATTCATGTGGATCTCAAGATAGTCTTAGTTAACATAGATGATGAGATGATTATTCTGAAGGCTCAAAACTATGATGTGATAATTTTACATGATAATCCAGTCCCAAGATACCCCATTCTTTGGGTAGAAGATTGGGATAAATTTGAACAGAGGACTCCTATAATATCTCGCAACCTAAACTTCCTTCTATGGATTTTCCATATAAAGAGGCCCAATTGTAGGAATTGGTTTGTTCATCATTTGGCTGAAGAAGGCATAGATGTCTATGAGGAGGTAATTGAGGTGGCTAACTTATCCTTCCTAAGAGAAAACAAAGATAGGATTGAAGAATGGGAAATTTTTTGAGGCAATGCAAAAAGAGGGTGTAAGAGGTCAACAAACACCACCAATACCACAGTTCTAGATAAGGAAAGCTCGAATAGGAAAGGAAAGGGGATCTCTTTGGGTTAGTTATTTCCAGGTTCTAGGGGGATGAGGGAAATTAACATTATATTTTGATTTTGCTAAGTATGGAATAGGTTTTGACTATGTTAGGATCTTTAAGGATTCTAACCTAGACTTTTCGATGGAAATTTTGACTAGATAATCGTATTTGTTTGGCAATACTTATTTAAACAAAAAAATTACTTTATAAATATGATAGTCACTCTGAGATTTGATATTGTAGCATTTTGCAAGAAGGTGGTATTCATTTTTAACACTTATACCTACAGGGGCACTTGAGTGAGTTTAGCATCATTTTTCCAAGTTCTTGATGGCTTATGATGGTAGTTCTAAGGATTATAGATGATATGGTATCAATGATTTTGATCAAATTTCATGATATATACTTTATGGTTTCTTTTAAGTTGTTGTTTCCAATATAAAGGGGCTTTGAGTGTGTATAGCTTCAATTTCCCTAGTTCTAGAGTGCTTATGAAATATGGATGATTATGGTATCAGGGATTTCAACTCAATTTCATGATTTATGGTTACGATTTATTGTTTATGGTTTATGAATTAAGGTAAGGATTGATAAATGGTTTATGGTAAGTTCGAGCTCCATAATCAATGGTATGTTTGGGCTCCCTGATCAATGGTTTTGATTTAAACTTCATGATTTATGGTTCATGGCTTATGGTTAATGGTTGATGATTTTAGTTAATAAGTGATGCTTAGTTCATGGGATGTTTGACAAGTTAATATTTCAACATTATGGATACTTCAAAGGCTCACATAGAATGTAGTACTTGGATTTCTTGTGATTACTAACCCTTTTGCAGGTAGACGATTCCTATATCAATGTAGGTTTGACGACAAAACATTGACCTTGCATTATTATACAACATGATTTGGTTGAGGGTTCGGTAAGCCTTGGACTGATACACTCTTCCAATCTCATCTCCTTTGGTAGCTACAGTTTTGTAATATAGTTTGGAAGGCTATGATAAATGTGATTTTCTATCCTTGGTAGAGTGGTAAACTAAATAGACAATAGAGGGCAAACTAACCCCACTTTGCTAGATATTGTGGTCTCAAAAGTATGGAATTGTAGGTTTTTATTTCAGAGAACTAATGGCATAAAAGAGAAAGGTGACGCGATAGAAACCATAGTCAGATGGTGTTTCAAACTGCATATACTTATGTATTGTAATGATTCTTTATTCATAGGCAACATAAGCCTATGCTATTGTATGACTCATATGTAATGTAGAATATGTTTATGCGGATCACATGCAACAATCAAGCTGCAATTATAAAGAGGCTTGGTTGAAGTTTTATTTCCATTAAATCCCTCTTAGAATGTAAGCTGATAACATCTAGCCTTCAGGTTCTAAACTATTGAATTTAAAACTCACTAAGTACAGGACTGAATATGCCCCGGGAAAGATTGGAGGTTTTCTTTAATCTGTTCTTTCCTACCAGTGCCCGCATGAATGAATTTATAAAAATAAAAAATTATTAATAATTTTTTTGGCTTTAATTGTTTATTAATAAAAAAAATTAAAGTATATATATTATTATTTATTTTTAAATGATAATACTGCCACTTATTTAAAAAAATAATAAAATAATAAAATACAAACTTAAATTAGAACACACTATCAAATTCCTAATTTAAAAATTGTAATTATTCTACTTAATAAAAATAGAAATTATTTTTCAACTTTGACATTCGATTAATTACGTCGAAGGGTTATCTTAAATGAAATGGATGAGCTCAATTTGCGCATAGACGATCTACAACCATGGATTGCACCATCCACAACCGTCGATTCATTTCTTGTTGGTGCATAGTGCAAGTTCTCATAAAGTTTCAACACACAAGAGCTAACATTTTGCAAGTGTTGACCATTTTAACAGCTACAACCAACACATTGTCGAGATTATTTTTTCAAACATCATCTTACAAAATAAATCCCCCTACTCTTCATCTTTTTAGTGATCCACGACCACCCATACTTATCTTGTCTGTGTCTTCCATCAAATAGATGATTGATTTGCAGAGCTATTTGTCTTCCAAGATTACACCCAAGAGCAGGTAAACAAGGGTTATGTGACACCATGAGCTAGAACACCAATTCTTGCTTAAAGTTATTCTGCACCTCTCCATGAATGAGCACAACTTTCAAAAGTGGAGTTTTGCCACCACCAACCATGCCAAACACTTCCAAACAAGCTAATACTTGGCTTTCATCTATTTTTTTTTTTTAGCTTAGAAAATTCATCATCTTGTCCCAGATTAAGGCTCTCATTCTTCTGAAATGTGTCACTCGGGGCGAGCATGTGTACCGAGTTGCTCTTTTATCAATTCACCATTCATTGTTATACTTTGAGTTGTATTTTGTTTAACTGTTTGAGATTAAAAATACCCACATTGGCGTCAATTGTAAAAATGCAAGTGTCATTTATTAGTATTACTCTGGCAATAAATGTTCCCAAAATTGTGACAAGTAATTTTGCATAATCTGTCCGCAATACAAAATTTCTTCCAAAAGAGTAAATATTCCTAATGTCTGATGGTGGGAAATCAATGTACTTTTCTCATATGTCTAAGCATTTTTTTTGAGTTCACTTATCTCTTGAAATAGAGAAAATATTATCGGTTAGAATGTTATAGTCATCCCCATAAGTCATAATTTCTAATTCACTTATATATGGAGTTGTTCATATCTACGCCATAACCATTGGCTCATCAACTGCATTGATGGATTCTTGAAATAATTCACCAAATTTGTGGTTGTCCTTAACTTTGCACATGAATCATTGCTTAAAATTTAGTATACTATAATAACAATAAACTCATATATCGATGATAGTGCTCTTGTTCGCATTATTTTTAAAACATTTGTATATAGTGGAAATACAATTGAAGATTTTTTCTCACATTTGATTTACTACCTAATAGCAATGACAACTCAAATATGATAGTTATTGGGTGAATAGATCCAGTAGCATGTTGTTAGGTATTAAATCACACTACACAATTTGCAAAGGACAATCATGATATAAATACTCCATACTGAATGGACTACAACTATAGCAATTCTCAAAGACTCACTCAATCTCAATTCAAAAAAGTCGCAATCATCTTTTCAGGGTATAACAAATCCTTCTAGTGCTCACATCATGCCTCTTGTTCATTATATTTTATGACTCTCATAGATGAGGCTGACCATAGTAACATTATGGAAAGTTGGAAGCGTGGGATTTTATGTACTCATGTTTTAAGGAAGGAAAACATGTCAAGTTTTAAAAGTGCTCAAGTACACGGGTGAAAAAAAATAGTTATTGTCTTTTTATGAAAAATGTTGTGTAGGATTAAATCAAACATAAGAGATGACTCTCAAATTCTTATTAACTACAACTTATTATTTAGAGTATAAAATTATGAACAAAAAGATAAATATTAATAATTGAGTGCATAGTAGAAAAATCTCAAAATTCAGAATAAATAATTATATTTTTTTGGTTCTTAAATCAAAAGATTATTTTTGTAGGAAAGCAAGTCACATTTGTAGACCTATTTTATCTTTAGTCCAAATTCTCTTTGATTTTTTAATTTTAGTTTAAAAGTGCATATGCTTGTGTATTGTAATGATTCTTTGTTCATAGGCAACATAAGCCTATGCTATTATATGACTCGTATGTAATGTAGAATATGTTTATGTGGATCACATGCAACAATCAAGCTACAATTATAAAGATGTATGGTTGAAGTTTTGTTTCCATTTTATCCTTCTTAGAATGTAAGCTGAAAACATCTAGCCTTTAGGAACTTCTAAACTGTTGAATTAAAATCTCACTAAGTACAAGGCAAAATATGCCCTGGGCAAGAATGGAAGTTTTCTTTAATCCATTCTTTCCTACCGGTGCCCGCATGAATAGATTTGTAAAAATAAAAAATTATTAATAAATGTTTTGGCTTTAGCCATTTATTGATAAAAAAATAAAATTATATATATTATTATTTATTTTTAAATAATAATTTACTGCCATTTCTTTAAAAAATAAAAAATAATAAAATACAAACTTAAATTAGAACACACTATCAAATTTCTAATTTAAAACTGTAATTATTCTACTTAATAGAAATTTTTTTTTTCAACTTTAACTTTCGATTAATTACGTCGAAGGCTTATCTTAAATGAAATGGATGAGCTCAATTTGCGCATCGACGGTCTACAACCATGGATTGCACTATCCACAATTGTCGATTCATTTCTTGTTGGTGCATAGTGCAAGTTCTCGTAAAGTTTTGACAGACAAGAGCTAACATTTTGCAAGTGTTGACCATTTTAACAACAACAACCAAGTACACACTGTTAAGATTGTTTTTTCAAACATCATCTTACAAAATAAATCATCCCACTCTTCATATTTTTAGTGATCCATGACCACCCATACTCATATTGTATGTGTCTTCCATTAGATAGATGATTTATTTGTAAAGCTATTTGCCTTACAAGATTATGCCCTAGAGTGGGAAAAAGAGGGTTATGTGACACCACGAGCTAGAACACCAATTCATGATTAAATCTATTATGCACCTCTCCACGATTGAACACAACTTTCAAAAGTATAGTTCTGCCACCACCAACCATGTCAAATAATTCCAAACAAGCTAATACTTGGCTTTCATCTCAGGTTAATTTTTTGTGGAGCTTAGAAAATTCATCATCTTGTCCCAGATTAAGGCACTCATTCTTCATAAATGTGTTACTCGAGGCGAGCATGTGTACCAAGTTGTTCTCTGATCAATGTCACCATTCATTGTTATTCTTTGAGTTGCATTTTGTTTAACAGTTTGAGATTAAAAATACCCACATTGGCCTCAATTGTAAAATGCAAGTGTCATTTATTAGTATTACTTTGGCAATAATTTTTCCCAAAATTGTGACAAGTAATTTTGCATAATATGCTTGCAATACAAAATTTATTCCAAAAGAGTAAAAATTCCTAATGTCTAATGGTGGGAAATCAATATAATTTTCTCATATGTATGAGCATTTATTTTTTGAGTTCACTCATCTCTTGAAATAGAGAAAATGTTATCGGTTAGAATGTTATAGTCATCCCCATAAGTCATAATTTCTAATTCACTTATATATGGAGTTGAATATCTATGTCATAACCATTTGATCATCAATTGCATTGATGGATTCTTGAAATATTTCACAAAACTTGTGTTTGTCCTTAACTTTGCACTTGAATCATTACTTAAAATTTAATATATTATAATAACAATAAACTCATATATCGAGGATAGTGCTCTTGTTGACGTTATTTTTAAAATATTTGTATAGAGTAAAAATACAATTAAAGAATTTTGCTCACATTTGATTTACTACCAAATAGCAATGAAATCTTAGATATGACAGTTATAGGGCCAATAGATTTGGTAACTTGTTGTTAGATATTAAATCACACTACACAATTTGCAAAGGACAAATGGACTACAACTATAACAATTCTAAAAGATTCACTCACTCTCAATTTAAAAAAGTTGCAATCATCTTGTCAGGTTACAAATCCTTCTACATCTCACATCAGGCCCTTATCTTTTTGATCATTCACTTTAGTTAGAGGCGGATGGGGTTTCACCATGGGTGCATAATGATAGAGAGATGGAGGCGTAGGAGACTCTCCTTTGTGCTTGAAATAGAGCTAAATTTAACTAATGATTTCTTGTTCTATTTTTTGTGTTTTATATTTTCTTCCATAGAGCTCAAGCATCTGCTAATAGAATTTCTATTTTTTTTAATCTCAGCTGGTTTTTTTTTACTTCCAAATTTGAGATGCAATTTCATGTCCTTTGCACAGGTGGGTCTGTCCTATAGTCGTGTTGGTTAATCTAAAAAAGGGTTGCAATTGAACAAGATTGTATGGCCCTCGTTCCATTAAATTTGTTATAGACTGCATTCCTTACAGGTTGGGCATTGAATTTTCAGCCTCTTTGACTTCATTTCAGTAACTACACAAATCAAAAAGCATGGTTCTCTTTCCTAGATTATGTTATCCCTTTTATGTATTGATTTATTTGTTTTTTATCTCTACGACATTCATACGTAGTGAGGGGATATCGATTTAGAGGGGGAGAATGGGGAGGTAGCGCTCAAGAAAAAATCATGGCTACCAGATCGCCCACAACCCTATCCCAAGCAATACCCTTGGCTACTTTGTGTCGCAATCGTTTCATGGCGCGACATACCACCACAACATTGCACATCGAAAGAGGCCTGAATTTTGAAAACCACTTTTTAAGAAGCTTATTAATGCAATTGTAACACCAAAGCTTCTTTCATTGAAATCTTAGGTTTTGCAATTTCTTGTTATATTGTAGAGCTCTTTCAGTGGTTTTCATGTTAGGGTCGGTGTTTGCTGTGTCTAAATCCTAGAAAAATGTTCACATATTTTCTTGGAGCTCTTCATGTTCTTTTTCTGTTGGGGTTTTTTTGTGTGTAAAGCCTGGAATATTGTTTACTTATTATGTTGGAGTTAGGGTTTTCTTGCGTTTAAAACCTCAAAAAACATTCACAAATTATTTTGGAGCCACCACCTTTTTATGTTTAAAGCCTGGAATATCGTTCACAATATATTTGGAGCTATGTTTTTGTTGTTTCTAAAGACTGGAAACTTGTAGAGGATTATGCATGTATCGACAATGTCGGAATATGTGAAGATTGAGGTGACACAAAGCCCTCATAGCCACAGCCAGGTGATTGAGAATCGACGAAGAGGAGAGCCTTGGGAACAATATTTTAGAGAAAAAAATAACAGCTTTAGATCGCACAACTTCTTTTGCATCTAATGGCTCAGATGAAGGATGTTCTTGTTAGTAATGCTAGGTTATTGTTATTTTATGAAAATATTGTGTAGGATTAGAATCAATCATAAGAGATGACTCTCAAATTCTTATCAATTACAACTTATAATTTAGAGTATAAAATTATGATAAAAAAGATAAATATTAATCATTGAGTGCATAGTAGAAAAATCTTGAAATTCAGAGTAAATAATTATATTTTTTTGGCTCTTAAATCAAAACATTATTTTTTAGAAAAGCAAGTCACATTTGCAGACTTATTCTATCTTTAGTCCAAATTCTCTTTGATTTTTTAATTTTAGTACCCAAGTTCTTTATTTTAAATATTAAAAATTCTCATTTATAAACTTGAAGAAAAAACATCTCTATCTATCTATCTATCTATCTATCTATATATATATCACCCCCTTTCTCCTTATTTGTTTCTCTCCCTACCCCCCTTCTCTTTCTACATAATCTCCCTCTCTCTCCTTCTAGTTCCCTCTTCTCTCTCCCTACTATACCAATCTCTCTCTACATGTCCCCATCCCTCCCTCCCTCCTTATCTATCTATCTATCTATCCATCTATCTATCTATCTATATGTACCTCTATCTCACTTTCTCTTCCCATCTCCATTTATCTCTTCTCATATATCTATCTCTCCAACTTTCTTTCTTCTTCTATCCATCTCTATTTGTATCTCTACTATTGGTGTGTATGTATATCCATCTCTCTATCCGCCTTGTTGGTTCCTGAAAAAGAGTTTACACTCGAAGAGACACCAGTATACCTAGGACAAATTTTGAGGAGGGGTTAGTTCCAAATATGGAGAGATCTATAGGCAACTGGACCAACAATAGGGACAAGACTACCCTCTGCAAATCTGGCTTTGCAAAACCAAGGCGAGTGGACCTAATCTAGTGATTAAAACACTCCTTACAACAACAAAAATGGATTGAACAAAGAAGATAGATAGCAAGAAAGTACTAAATGATAACCAGTCATTCATTGACTCTCCATTGCTATGATGAACAAACAACCCTACAACCTCAATATTTTGTAAGACTTTGGAATTGGTTATGATTTAAAACTTTGGGGGATATAAGAAGATCATATCAAACACATTACTGCAGAATATACTTACTTTTGATCAGTGCCTTATCCATTGGGAAAAACCTCTAATGCACTGCAATATACAGAATCCAACTAGTATTCTTCGTCACATATCCAAGCCATCCACACAAATACTCCAAACCCACACTACTTATAGAAATCCCTGTGAAAACTTGATGAATTTATGCTTCATCTATAGTTCATCATTTAATCTGATCCTGAATCAGAACTAAAGACTGACAACACATGCATAGATAAACTCCATACAATGAATCAAAAAATTCAAAACTCATAAGATCAACACAAAAGGAGAGAAATGAAGCAAGCTATTTGTATATGTTTGAGGATTCATACCTCTATATACACCTTGCTTCAAGATTTAAAACCACTTCAATAATATGCAAAAGACCAATAGTTTTCCTTTTATCTAATAACATTGTATAATACAAAATTTGTTACACCCTAGATTGAGAGCAAATAATTAGCCCGTATTCTGAAACCAAGGAGAGACTAGACCTAGACCTCCCACTCAGCCAAAAGATGACCTTCCTAAATGATCTTGGAAATCTTTATAAAGGACTACAACAAGTTTGGGATCATTTAGGACAAAATTAGGTTTTCCAACCTCATACAACAACTAGGTACAACAAGAAATAAAAGCAGACAAGAAAGCCTGAAAACCTGGGAAGGATTAGATCAAATCTAATTTACAATATTTGGGTTTCATCATTCAAGGCCAATTGCAGTTACAAATTAAAAGATTCTTGTTGTAGACCAAACTTTAATGCCATTTTACCCCTAGCAATCTTGCGTGTACAGGGCATGGAAATTACCGACAATCATCAAACCCTAGCCGCCCTTCTCAAAGTACAAGTTCTTTGCATTAAACTTGGCATGACACCTCAGGAAACAAAATCAGTTTGTGATGGCTACCCAATATCTTGTTCATCAATTCTCACCTGCAATCGTCCTTGAAACAAAACAAAACAGATTCGGTTCAATCATTTCTAGTTCACTAACTTAATCCTGCAGAAAAAACCCTTTAAACAATTCAAATATCCCGGCCGCAACGGTTAATCAATCAAATTTAAAATGCATCCGTCGATCCTTCTCCTTCCCGGCACATCGCGTGGCTCACAAAAATAGCAGAACGGTCAACTGACCCTTTGAAAATAATCGGCCACATCACCTCCTTGACAACCAACCAGAAATAAACACATCAACATTACCTAGCACCGAGGACCCACCTTCTTATTGGCTTTTCTCATCGGACAACTGACACAAACTTGTGATCACTATCCTTCGAGCACTTTCTCCTTGAGGCTTCACAACCACCGTTAGATCTTTATGCTCTTTACTCTTTAACCACGACAAATCCCTTTAACCACACTTCTTCTAGAGATCACGTGACTGAAGGCTTTCTTAGGGTCGACAAACACTTTACTTAACTTGGGTCTGATCATGAGATTCAGTGACCAACACATATCTTGCAATCTCTGGATACTTGTCTTGACCAGGGTTAGATTATAAGATTGAGCGATAGCCGTTGATCTCTATCTGCCATCAATGGTTGCCACACCTTTCCACTGAATTTTTCACTTAGCTCAACCTTTATCTTGAAATTCAGCAGAATCCATTGGTCTTTACCACCATCAACGATGGCCGCTTAATCGCTGAATATCTCGTGACTTAGCCGCTACCTTGTGAGATCATGAGAAGACCGCCGCGCCAGATTGCTGAAGGTTAAGGCATAACCGCTAGTCATTGGGAGACTTGGAGAAAATCTTCTCGCCGAATTGCCGAATATTTCAACTAACTGCCTGAGACTTGGAGATTAAGAGACAACACCAGGTTTTATACTTAAGAAATATTAAAGGGGCCTGCTAGGAAAATCAACATAAAAAGGAACATGGCCCCGCTTGACGATGAAATAAAATATGTGCAACAAAGGGGAACATAAGTGATCGAAAAATGTAACGATCAAATAGACTTGAAGACACAGACCTTAGGGTTTTCAACACAAAAAGACCTAGGGTTTATGAATATGCATGGAATTTTGTAGGACTTTTCACACCAGGGGCCAAAATTTTGAACAATCCTAACACGCCTCTCCATAAATTCTCCTTATATCTCTATCTCTTTATCAATCTATCTCACCGTCTATATATCTTTCTCTATCTCTCCCTCCGTCTCCCTAAATCTCTCTATATTTATCTCTCATTCATCCTCTCCCTATATCTCTATCTATTCCTCCACATCTTTCTATATTCTTCAATCTTCATCTCTACCTATTATCTCAATCTTTCTCCCTCTATCTCTAGACATCTTTCCCTCTCCCTTTATAATTATATCTTTTTGCTTCTCTATTTCTATCTCTATATTTCTTTCTTTCATATCTCTCTATCCCTAAATCTCTCTCTCTCTCTCTCTCTCTCTCTCTCTTGCACACCATAGTGTAATTGCTAGCAGGTTTGTAATTTGATGGTCACCCCTACCCGTCATATGATTTTTTATGATGGTTTGGCCATTTTAATGCCTTTCATTTTACGTTTTAAGAAAAATATTGATTGTTAGGCGCGTTGATTAGCAATATATGCAAAAATTTTAAATTAACTAAACAAGTTTACAAATATTTTGAATTAATATAAATATATAACAAACAATATAAAATTTACTCACAAGTTTCTAAATTCATATGTTTTATTTGTAAAAGATTCTAAAATAACAATAAATTATCTAGAAACTATTATTTATAATAAAAAATAATATAAAAATAAAAAATAATTATAAATTAATAATATATAAAAAATATCAAATTAATTAAATAAGTTTAGAAGTTCAAAACTTTATATGCTTTATTTTAAAAAGATTCTAAATTAATATAAATATATAATAAATAATATAAAAATATATATTTGCATATTAATATTATAAATCATTAAAATTTCTAAAATTCATATATTTTATTGAAAAAAATTAAATTAATATTAATATATAATAATTAAAATAGAAACATATATATTATAAAATTATATATAATAAAATAACACATATTTATATTATTTAATAAAATACTATATTATGTACAATAAAATTTGACAGCCCATTAATCTATACACTAATAAAAACGGTCAATACAACCATCAAATTCCAGGCTTGATTGCTAGTTATTAGAAAAATGGACACATCACCAGGCACCTGTCAAAATAGCGGGAAAGCTAAATGCACGCTCGCCTCCACGCAAATATATCCTCCAATTCAAGGACCCCGCCAAAACTCGCCGCCAGATAAATTTCGTTGGGATTTAATTTCTATTCTAGAATCGCCAACCTACACAGAAATCTGCAATTGTAAATCCTACTTTCCTCTGTTTGGATTCCAACATCAAGCAATTCAAACCCTAATTTCATCTGTTTGGATTTCGACTTTAAGCAATTTAAACCCTAATTTTCAACTGTTTGGATTTAGACATCAAGCAAGTTAAGCAAATAAGTGAATGGAGACATTGTGCGCAGATACGTGCGTTCGTATAGAAACAGAAAACAAAGAAAGAATAATATATGTAAAGGGCACCTGGTTACCCTCCTCTTTCATTCTCAAAATAACAGACGGTCTTCACGCTTGGATTTGCACTGGTAACTATGCCTTTTTTTCTTCTTCTCTCAACATAACTTTTTCTTATGCCAATTATGGAAAATCACTTGCCTATGCATTTTTAATTAAATCACCAATGATTTGTGCTCCAATAGTAGCCCCGAAATTGCTAGTAGTCACTTTCTCTGCTGGTCCTGTAGAGTCTGTTCCAGTTTTTCTCCAGGCTGTAAAATCCTCTTTTTCTTTTCTTCTTATAATTGGTAAACTAGGACATTATCCGTCCAATTTTATTTTTAGTTTTTATTTAAATTGGTGAATAAGGGGCATCACTGTGCGCCCGTGTTAATTAGGAATTTTTCTGAAGAAGTATTGGCCATGTCTAAAGATACATAAAATGAAACTCTCATAGACGTGATTATATTTTTTTATTAAATTTTGATATGGGAAATGATAAACCAATAATTTAATGTTTTTGATAAATGATCAATTTTTAATAAATTTTGATATGGGAAATGATAAACCAATAATTTAATGTTTTTGATAAATGATCAATTTCTCAAAAATTTCCTTGTTTAATCTATATTTGAGTTTTGACTCGTTCGATAACTGACAGGTACAAAATTGGAATCACTAATGCTGATTCAATGATATGGAATGGTTATGCTTAGAAAATTTAGAAAAGAAAGTCATTATCTAATATCTGATGAAATTGGGTACAAAAACATTGCAATGAGCAAATAAAATATCTGTTTCAGAATGTGAGTACGCATTGCACAACACTGCCTTGCACTTGCCAATGGCAACATCCTTCAAAGTCTACCACGGTGCATTTAAATAACAGTAACACTATCTTTTTCTCTTTGGTGTATTTGTGTTCTCTCCAATCAAACACATTTACACAACCCCAAAATGAAACTCACTTACAAATTATTTTAGGCAATTGAAATTTGACAGTTTTTATCTACTCTCGGCATCATGGCATCTAGTCTCTGCATGGACGAACATATTTATGCCTCACACAGAAGTCCAATGGAAGTAGCTTTAAGCTACAGTCTACATGACTATTTGCTTTGAGATATCTCTTTTTTTGATGCTTGGAGCAGGTGCAGAGCAAATTGTGGCCGATCGTGCAAGCCAATGGGATCAGTCTGCTTCAGAGTATTTGGCAGATGCACAAAAGCATCTTACTCACCGGCAGCCAGGCTCGGTATATTCTTTTCAGTCTGCTGGAAATGGTGACATGAGGGTAAGTGCTTTTTCGTTTTTGTTCCTCATTTTCTCTCTTTCCTTCTTATCTCAAGACCTTCATACTTATGTGATCACAAGTATAAGTTAAGTCCGAGTCTGCAAACTATGCATTAAACTGCAACTGTCATTGAGTAGATACACTCCGTACAAGTTGTATGAGAATCTTCAAAATGTCTAAACTCACCAACTCGTCTGACCTGAATTTGTGTACAAGAAAAAGTAAGTGGATTTTCGATGGTCAAGTGTTTTGAAGTTGCTGTGTTTATGGAGATGCTCAATTGTCACTTAGAAGAGGCCTTAATTTTGGCTAATCCATGTCTTGCCAAGCAATGTTTGTGACCTTGCACAATTCTTGCCTTGTTGATTCAAGATGTTTTCAAGCCAGTACCATCATTTTTCCACATTTGCGACAAAGTTAAATTTTTATAAATTAAGTGCATCAGAAGCATTATTGGCCTAGTATGGCACAAACTAGCAATTGTACCGCCTTAGTACCGTAGACAAGCAAATAGGAACTAGGAAACACAGAAAAAAAAGCGAGCACAAATATCATTATGGAAAGCATACAGGAAAAAGCAAACTCACAGATTCATTTTTAGATGTAGATATTTACATATAAGGGGGAAATGAAGACGGAAACAGATAGGTCTTCTCTGAATGTTACTTGTATTTATTATAGAAAAAATAGAATAAAAAGAAAACATGTATACAGGCGTTTACGAAAGCACAGATTTTTATAATTGAAATTGGAGAAAAGAACACACTAATATAGAGATCTACATAACTAGTGACGAACATATTATTTACCTTCAAAATTGAGATTGAGGAATATACACATTTAGAATTTACAAAATCAGATAAACCTAATGTAGCAAACACTGAAGATAGGCAGTGCTTATAGATAAATAGCACTAAGAATTTTTCAGTGTTGAGAAAGTGGGAAAATTGCAGGCACATATGCATGGGATTTGAAAGATGCATATTTATTAATGGATCTTCTTGAGCAGCGCAATACTAAGAACTCTGAGTTCCTTGCCTATATTTTGGGTTGAGCGCTATTGAGTAATCTGCTGCATTCTATAAAATTACATATTTAATTCTTAAAGTTAGCTTACATGGAAAAATATTAATTCCATTTTGGTTCTATTGTAAACTCCCAATCAAAGAGGTTAAATACCTTGGGATAATGATGACATTAGAAATGGGAGTAATCTGTTAAAACTTAACAACCTTAGTGCAGTGATTTAGTTAAAATTAGAAACATGTTTAATTTGTGTTATGGTATTTGTGGTGTTGTTGCAGGAAATAATTAATTACGTGATTGTCTCTGATGTGTTTGAGTAAAGCATATTTTTTCATGATAATAAATTAATCAGATGAGAGAAATGAAAACTAAAATGTGAAGTGCAGTTGGCATGGACACTAGAGAAGGAAGGCACCAAGCTGGAATGGCGATGGAAATGTGAAAAAGCACCAAATGATCAGAAAGTGACGTCTGAGATATTGGATTTCTTGCTTGATGCAAATACAAGATTGAGTGTAAGACACCATCATTTGTATTATTGTTTGCTAGTTGTGCACATTTATTTTTGTGTTTATTGTTCCTTGCATGTACATCAGCAGTTGTTAAGTGTTGGTTTGTTATATCTTTAAGTTGGCATTGCATGTGTGTAATATCAGCCGAAGGGGCTCTTTCTGCAATCGACTAATGCTCATACTGCTAGGCTGAAAACCGTTCTGCCCTTGTTTGTCTCTTTGTTTAATCAAAGGATATAACAATCTAAAGAAGCAAACTTCTGTTGCTCAAACTGCCAATCTACTGGTACGTGCATAAAAACAGGGACACAGAAAAAGGTTAGTAAGCTACCACAAAGAACTGCTGTCACAAGCCAACTGAAACACTGCTCTCATTACTTAAGAGACAACAAATCTTGCTACACATGTAAACAAATAACAAAATCAAAATATTTTTGCTAACTCATGTATGAGCACCATTGCAATGTTTCAAATATGTCATGTCTGCCAATATATTCAACCGAAAACCATGCTTTTACTACTGACATGCATGAAAACGGGGTAATGATAAAAGGGCATAATCTGCCATCATACACATTGTAATGAGTTGTTGTCAGTGACAATCTGAAACATCATTTTTGCTGTCTTAATATTTGGAAACCCTGCTGAACATCTTTTAGTCACCTATTTCTTCTTTCTTGACACACAATACCTGATCTGACTCTCTAAGCACACCACTTGATGGTCTAGTTGCTTGTAGATCTCTCAAGCACCCCCTTTTGACCTTCAATCACCCTTTTTTGATCATTTCTGTAACTTAGATATAACCATCACAAGCCAGGCACACTTTTTAGCAGTCTTTGCTGGGATAAAGTGGGTTAGGCGTATGCCTGGATGGTCTTACCTATGTTTTTGTCATGATTGGAGTTTACATCACTTACTGCCACTTTTTGGCTTTGGGCAGAGTTGTGCAATGATGTTGCCAGGAGTAATTTCATGCTATGTTTGCCTCTTTTTTTTTAAACCTCAGGTGCAATCTGAAGTGACTTAGCAACTTTTTGAGATGTGGCGGGAATCTGCCATGGTTCTGCCAGCCCAAATGTTACTCTTAATGTTGTTGCCAGATTTTGTTGCAGTGGTAGAGATTTTCATTGGCAAAGTTGTGCATAATATGTCCCAGACTGAGCTTTATAATGCTTTAACTGTGTCAAACTATTTAATGACTTAGCCAAGTGGAAAACTTGAGTGACTTAAACGCTTTGGATACTTGGCAGAATTCTCAGCTGACTTAGTCAATTTGCAAGTGCAAGGAGAAAATCTGAAGTGATGTTAGTAATTTTTGAATGCAAGGCAGAAATTAGAAGAGACTCTGCCAAGGTGGACCTTAGGAATGATGCTGCTTGTTATTTTTTAACCCAAGGCATAAAACTTTAATGGCAAGGACACTTTTGGCGTAAACCCATGGGATCATTGCTCCTATACCTGCTCCTCAAATGCTACTCTGCTGTTCATCAATGAGAATGAAGATTGAATGACCATTGTTTCTGTTACTTATATACAAAATGGCACTATAATCAATTTAGGTTGATCCAGAAATCAGAATTATACATTTTATTTTTCAAGTTTTTAGCATAGTAACAATGTGTTCATTTAGTGATATTATGGATTATGAAGGAAACACGTGCTCTTGCAAAATTGTTGTAGATTCAGGTCACTTTGTTGTTGTGGGTCTCCTTTTCCTTGGCAACATATAACATGTATAAAATTAGACACAGAGATGCAAATATTAAATTTGCTAAATATTATTATCTCTACACAAGGGCCTGCAGAATTGTTTAACTTTACAACATTGGAGATGAAAGAAATTGAAAGATCTAAATGGGATCTAACCAATTAAATAAGCAGTTAAAAGTGTTTTGTATTGTCAAGGAGTTTGTCGATGCACACTTGTTTGTCCTTGATTTAGTACTAAATGTGGACATTTTGTATTTTTCAATTTGCATTTTTCTTTGTGGTAAGAGATGATGTGTCATATAAAAAATAAATCACTTAGATACAGATTTTCTTGGAAAGCAATCGACAATATAGATTCTCTTTCAGTTATTGTGTTTTTAGTATTTACCAAATAAGACTAGTAAAGCTATATTTTGTTTTGCCATATAATAGACTTCATTTTCCCACAGTTAAATTTTTGTCCACTCAGAGCAGTTGGATGGTGGCTTGAGGATTCATTTTTTATTTTCTAAGTCTTGTATTTAGAGAAGAAAATATTCAAGGTAACTCGACTATTGTAATTCTTAGTGATATTTCCTCTTGATATTTGTTGGGTTATACAATAGTTTTAATGCTTATTTTGTTGTTGCTATTGCAGGAAGAAGTTGTTCGCAAGACACGCTCATTTGATAGAATGAAAGTGGAGGCCGAAAAATGCCTAGCACAGAGTGAGAAATTCGAGAATGAGAAGACTGAGTTTGAATCTGCTATCTATGCGAAGGTTAGTTGACTTCCAATAGTTTTTAGTATTGCTAAGAAAAAATAAATGTACCTTTATTAAGACATGGCATCAAATTCCATATATAATTCCACATACAGACCTTTTTAATATGTCTTTATCTATTTGAATGTCTATTTTGCTAGTCTACCCCTTTTTATCTTCATTGTTTAATATAAGTAAATGATATTTTCAGTCCTTGTTGGAATATTAGGAACTTACGATAGTTGCATCAACTATAAACCCTTCATTGTTTGAATTCTGAACTTAACATACATAGAGATGGCTAGAATTTATGCTTGCATATGCATCAAGTGCACCTATTGTAATTTTAGGGGGCCTTACTTTAATATTTCAAATAGAAGTTCAGTATGAATATATCTTATTAACTGGGAAATAACAGTCCCCAAACAATCTCAAGAGTACAGATTATTGAAGTCAAAACTCTTAAACAGTTCACTAAAAATGACAGGAGCGGAGGAGAAGAGTGCCATAATGGCTGATCAAATGATAGTTTCTCTATGGATTTTTAGCTTCTAGTAAAATAATGAATACCATTTGAATCTTCTAGGTATCAAGATGACATGCAGGTGTACGTTTAAGTTTGTGGGTGCAACTTAGTTTAGGAAATTGTTAAGGAATTTTTTTTATTTTCTCTCCCAAAAATGTAATTGAAAATGATATTAAGCAGTATATTTTCCTAGGATAAATTCTTTAGTTATAGAAACGAGGAAATGCAATCAAGTTTTAAGTACACACTTACTATATTTTAACATCCGCAAGGTGATAATATATATAAAATGTATTCTTACAACAATGATCCTCTTCTCTTCTTGTTCAATCTTCCTCTTATACCTTTAATCCTTCAATAGTCATAACTCTTAATTTTAGGCATTTGAACCATTCATTAAACTTAATTAATTTTCAGTTTTTAAATGATATTATTTCTTCTTGATTGCTCGTTGTTTTGTAAGCTTGGTGGACGGTGATGAATATTAAATTTAATGTTATAAAGGCAGGGATCTGCGTTGTGTAATGACTCACGATCCTTATTTGGGCAATTTCTTTCCCTTAAGAGCCTTTTATAATATTTGGTAATTATGTTTATTTATATTTTGGTGATTTTCTTAGACAATGATGACCTGCTTCATAAATCCCTGTATAATCTATGATTAATGTATTAGTAATTACAATATCTAGACAAGAAGCAGAGGGATATCTAAATGCCTGTCCCATTCTTTCTTGTATTATTTTCCCACCACCAAGTACACACTCATCTTCATATATTGTGGAATCATGCCCAACTTCTGCTAGAAATCTTTTATGGTATTTGTTTATCTCTCATGGAGGAAACCTGAATCGCGGATAGTCAACATAATCTGTGGAAGCCGTGGATAACTTCTGGACTACTTGTGATTCCATTTCCACCTTTTCTGTTTTGGCAACTGTTACTAGGATTCCTTCATTGTAGTCGAGTCAATCATAGACCCTAGATTTAGGCGCTCTAGTCCATGACTATCCTCAAGGATTGATTCAACACTTCCTGCAAACTAAATTGGTATTTCTTGTACTATTTCTATAATATCCTTCACCGAACCATTTGGTAATGCCTTTATACTCTTCTTGCATCTCAGAATCCAGTAATGAGCCATCTAAATGGAAGGGACATGACATTGTTTCGACCTGCTTGTCTTGGTACTTGCTGAGTGTTGGTGAGTCTTGTAATTATCGATCTGATTTATAGTAGCAGAAAATCAGAATATTAGTACTAAGTAAACATTATTCCATGTATTTATGCCACCACCAACAAAGAAATCTTCTTGACAACTGGCCGATATTTTATGACTAAAATTACTAGCAAGTTTGATTTTTCTAAACTATTATTAGAAATCACCAAAATTTTCGATAATATTATAATGATTTCAAAAATAATGTACAGCTGGAAGTGCACCTTATGCTACTCACAAATAGGATTGCAGTTGCTAATATTCATGTAAACCTGAGACTTGGCCCAAAAATGCCGATTTCAGTGTAGAAGCAATATATAAGCTTGTAGCTTGGCCCAAAAATGTTGATTTGATGATATGGTACAATTGCTTGCAAATATGAATCAAACAACCAAAATCAATATGCCCAAATGGGTTCATTGATTAGAATTGCCTCATGTGTAGTGTTTCAGACTCCAAATTCAACTGTGGAGAATCAACAGGTTTTTCATCTTCTAGATCTTCAACACCAAGGGGTTTTGCCCTTGAATGCTTCAAAACTTCAAATTGGAAGAACAAGTGAAAAATGACAGATAGATGACATTCAAATGAGTTTTGATCTCTGCTTAAGTTGGGATCCCTTTTGGGCCATTTATTTTATTCCAATTAATTTATTTTTCCCTTTAAAAATACTTTTGAATTGCATCCAAAGACCTCTTTTGAATACATTTTGAATAAAGTATTAAAAGTAGCTATTCAAAAATTACATGGGACTTAAGTAGGTTTTATAGTAATATTTAAGTTGCCCCTTAAAAAATAAAATGATTCGGCCCACTTAATTTTTAAAAAATTCTTTCACTTTAAAAATGGCATATGACATGATTAGAATGAGTTACTCGCCTTGTGATTGGGAATGGTTAGGATATAACCTCTCACTTCTTGGCCATGTCATCTATATATTTGTGCAGTCCTCTTTATAATTATGCTCCATTATATTGAATACAGAAATTCTTTATTCATTTCCTGTTTTTTGGATTAGCTTATAGGCATAAGTTCCAGGAAGAATTATTGTTAATTACGAAGTTTTAAGCTCCGATTGTATCTTGATGAAGGTGAGGGGAGTGCTGTCCTTAAATATACATTCAATGTGGTGAGGGGACTACACTCCTCTAGATTGCACCATTGTCTAGGTCAGTTTGCATTCACAATCAAGGTCCAACCCTGGTTAACAAAGAACTTGTTCAAGAACAATAAGTACTCCTCATGATTGTCAAAAACAGGTAGGTAAGAAAAGCAAATGAAGCAAAAGAGATAAAGGAAATGATTCCAAGACGACTGAAGGTTCTACATGGAGCTGAAATCAAAGATGGGTGAAAGATAGTTACAGTGCCTTAAACATCACAAGAAACTGTTTAAAGACAGTCAAAGGACAAAGTATCACAGAGTCTAACATCAACATGATATCAGATTTGTTTAGTACTATTCATATCACATCTTTTCAGGTCAATTCTTTAACAATCCTTTCAACCACAATTGAAAGGGGTATCAAGGAGTTTGCATCACACATGAAAGAGGTAAAGAAAAATGTTTCTAGCCAAAAGATCCACCACCCATGGGTTGGAACCTCAAAATTTTCTCACTTGTGAGTTACAGAGATTTTTATAAGGAGTTCTAGTGCATATGATAGAATGTTTCAGTTAACTGGGCGATGTACTGGTGCGATATAGTCTGTACACCATGCTGTCTACAAGTGTCCAGCAACAGTAGTATTTTTGTCTGACCGATTGGAGGTTTTTCTAAAATACCTCAAGTGCAGAACTATTGTTCAATTTTTAAAATGGTAAGTGTTCCAATGTTTCTTTCGACTTAAATCATTCAATACAGTACACAAATGGGGTAACAGTATTTCAGTTAATCAGGCAGTCTTCAACAAATATTATTTCGATCAACATCAACATTCATTTAAAACTTAACGTGGCTCAAATGGCTTGTACATACAGTAAATCCTCTATGACTTCATAAGGATGGGAAAAGGAAGGATAGATACCCCTAACACACACATGGAGGGTATGTCAGAAAAGGAGTCTACAAGGTTTTGACTGACCTTGGAAGGCCCTATTTCGTACATGCATCCAATTTTGAGGAGGGTTAAAATCCTGTACTAATTCGCATAGAATCACCATGATTTTTTTTCGAAAATCATCAGATACTAACCTGGATAAATAACTTCAACTGATGAGCGAGACACCTTCAAAGATTTCCTTCCTGTTATGTGGCTTTAGCTCTTAAAAACTTTGACAAGATCCAGAGAAGATCTTTGTATAACTCGTACTGAATACACAACAGGTCTTTAGACCTTACTAGAATGGTCCTTGATCAATAACCAGTTAATTCACTCTTGATTCTATTCTAATTTGGGATAGTACTGTGTTAACTCTCTGCCATGAAAGATCTAAGATATTACACGTCTCCATGGTCATATCAAAGCAGCATGTAAGATGGAAGGCATTTATAACATTATGATTCTCAGAAGAGACAAAAGCAGTCTTGCAATGAAGGTGAATAAATAAACTCATTTCAGCTTTCATAACAAACCCTAAACAACCATTGAAACTCACATAACATAATTTAAATGTTTGAGCACACAAAAGCTAAGTTGCAGATTTGGGTATGGTTACGGAATTGGGTATGTGTATATATATATGTGTGTGTGTGTGTATGTTCAAACTTCAATAGTATAAAATTTTACTATAACAGAATAACTGTTTAACTACAGAAGAGGTGCTACTCATAACTCTATAATTGCCAATAAATAAAAAATTTAAATGCCTCATAGTATCATATTCATAATTTGCAAAAATGATAATATTCAAGTCTCAAAATGTTGTTACACAATGAAAATTCAAATTGCAATCCATATTTAATATCCATATTCATCTTCATCAGAAGCATCAAGGTCAACATTATCCATTAGATTGCCACTCCCACTAGCTACGTCTATGTCAAGTGCAAGAGCTGCTTCATCTATAGAGACTTGGGCAAGCTGTGCAACTGTAGTATCTAAATCAGCAACCTTAAAAACCAGCTAGGAGGAAAAAAATGGTGATAATGCAAGTTTTGTGTTGAAAAACTGAGGTAAAAAGACTATGCTCTACCAAGTTTCAAGGACGGATGGCAGGGGACAGAAAGATTTGTTTCCAGTATGGGGGTACTTTTGGGCCGTTTTTTAGGGGATGGTAGGGGACAGCTATTAAAAGATAGAGAAATTTCATATATTCATATCATAACATTCTTAAACCTCATTCATCATAAACATTGTAAGAGCTTAATACATAACATGAGTATTGACAAACAAATTAACAAAATTCAAATGCTTCCATTTTCAATGTGCATACATATTATACAAGAATAATAACAAAATGCCCAAAGGCTCCAAGTTTCAACTGTAAAATGACAATAGAAAATATATGGCTGTCCCTAATCAGCAGTTGCGATTGGCAGCTCTGTATCTTGAGTTTAAGCAATGGAACCCCAAGTTCCCCAAAACATTTTAGGGACGGGGATGGGGGTACCAAGGTAGGGGACGAGTCCCCATGGAGCATAACAAAAAGGAAAGTCGGCAAAATTAGGCTTGGGGAGGCATTTTTAATTTTTAAATGGTTTTTTTGATTTGTGGGGCCCATTTTTGGACACCCATGGCCCTTTTTTGGACACCCATGGCATTCGAAATGCCTGTGTTCACCCAAGGTTTGGCTTGGGTGTGCGGGTTCAAATCCTCGGCGAACCTAGGGTTGAACCCAAACCAAACCCAAACCTGGATCGAACCTGAACCTGTACCCAGATGTAAACCCATGAATCCAGCAACGTAGCTTAAAAGATATTGAAATTCTTAGTCATAGATGGAACAATCAAACAAATATAGTCACAACATCAATGCAAAGTTAAAAGATGATATTCAAGCAATATTTTTACTCCCAACAATCACCAAGACTATCAAAATCGGCAAACAAATCAGTTAAATTTGTGGTGTGTGCTGTGGTCGCACTTAATCTCTCTCGTTTATTGTTTCTGGCTGATGTTGTCCTGCCTCGTGACACTCTTGCAGTCGACAATGCGTCCTTAGCACACACAAGGAGAAAGTGTGTCGTAAGTAAATGTAAACAATCCAAAATTAGATGTGTTAGACATAATTTACGATGCATGCCTCATTATTCTAAATGTGGCATCAACAATAAATAAAAAATCTCAAACTTAAATGTCCTGACCAGAATGGTTAACTAAGTCTAATGATTACATAGACTCAAAATAATATCTGAAACTCTGGGCAAGCTACATTATGCCGTTCCAAATTAGATTTCATCATATGAACCAAACTTGCCATGTTTGTTCCTTTATTGCTTATCATCCAAGTAGTTGATGTAAAAGATCGTGAAAGGATTGATTACGACCATCTGAAATGAATTATTGAGATGTTGTCATGCTACAGAGTTTATATATAATTTACGTGTAATATATATTTGATGGTCAAGAATGTTCTTAGTATTGTTTTCCTAGATGCTATCTATATTATCTCTATGTGTTTTTCTCCCATGCAGTTTGTTGCTGTGCTTAATTCAAAGAAAGCAAAGCTCCGAGAACTGCGACAAAGATGCTTGCATTTTGAACAAGCTACCGAGAAGGTTCAAGGCGATGAGCAGGAGTTCTCAGAGGAAGAAACAGACAAGGAGAGTGACCAAAGTAATGATGAAGGAAGCAGTGCAGGCCCTACACATGATGACTCGAAGAACACTGCGGATGAAGATTTTAAAAAGAAACCTACGAGGAATGTGAGTGAAGAAATTCCACCAGCATCTCCACAAGGCAGAGACGGAGAAAATAAAAAATCTGAAAAAGAAAAAGAAAATCTAATGAATGAAACAACAGACGTAGATGATTTAAAGAAGAAACCTGTGAAGAATGACCATAAAGAAGGTCCTCCAGCATCTAAACAAGTCACAAACAGGAAAAATCAACACTTAAAAAATGAAAAGCAAAATTTAAAAAATGAAACAACTGATCCAGATGCAACACAAGTTTTAGACGAAGCAAATGTTTCTGTGTCTTTTAGTCAGGGGGAGCCTTTATCATCTGCTGCAGCTCTGCTTGCTGTTCCTGAATACACAAGTGCACCTAAGAGAAGGCGTCGAGTATGATATGCATGACTTCATGTTTTCATTTCATTTTATAAGCACAGAATATTGCTACCATTGCCTTGTATTTTTACCATGTACTGATAACGTGATAAATAATTGATAAGTAGGAGATAAATAGCAATATCACAAAAAACTACCCTGGGTAAGGGTCAATGAGTTTGACCCAAAAAACTACACAGTTGAATTCTGATAGCAATATCACAAAGTGATAAATAATTTCATAAATTTGTCATGATGTGGACTTTATACGCTCGCTGCTTAAGGATAAATTCTTGGACTTTGTGTAATTTGTGGTGTAAATCGGACTTTCTAAAATTGATATGTGATGCCTTCTCAGTTGTTCATCCAACATAGGCTCCACAGCAACCCTACTAAGTTTGACAATTAGATAAGAGCAAGGTGAAATAATATATTTATCCTCTTCGTCCAACCTAACACCAGTTGGACTTAGCTGACTCAAAATCAAATAAAAGGTATTTAGATGCTCAGCAACCGAGGTTTCTTATTTTTAATCATAAAGCTTTTCTTTTCAAATAATAAGACTCAGTTTGATAAATCTGGTAGTTACTTCATAAACATTGAAATGAATAGAAATTGAAGATACACAACCTAACGTTACACCATGCTTTCACTTCAATCTTCCATTAATATTTGGACGGGATTATCTTTTCATGCTACAGCTCTTCGCTACTCCCTTTCTTCCGAGAGTGTATTTTCAGCTTCAAAGTTCAAATCGAACCCATTGAACTTGAACTTCTCAATAACCTTTCCCAATGTGTGCCATGATTTTATTTAAGAATGAGATGATGAGGTAGAGTGCAGAAAATTTTAGAGGGGGTTTTCCTAGGATCGAGGGTGTAATGGAGGGAGGTAGAATAAGAATGTCTAGGATTGTCTTACTAAATTTATAAGAATGTCTAGGATTGTCTTAATTTAATAAGTTGTATTGATCATGAGAGGAAAAAGGAACATGTGCCTCTAGTGAAGCTAGATTCTTGAGCTTGGAGGGAATAGTGGAACTATAAGGGCAAGTATTCTTAAATACTTATGTCCCTTTTAATATGTATTATATTGAGAGATAAAAGGCCTAATAATATTATTCAATTATTTTAGTTACATGTGAGGTGGATAATAAATGGAAATAGATAAATATTGATTTATTGTGAGGATGTGCAAATGATGGTTAATTAAATAATATGAGCTAATTAAGTTTGAACTTTAAATGAAAGGGAATGAGACAAAGTGATGCGATGAAATAGGTGATGAGGACTAGGTCTAGGTGAAATAGACTAGGAAATGGAAATGGATTGGATTAGGTCTAGGGAAATATTCATAAATATAAGTGCACATTGGTACCAACTATGTTTTTATATGTTACTATTTTTCTCTAAATTTAAACATATCTTTTACTAGGTCATGTGAACTAAATTTTGCTCCCTATCATCAAAACCTAACACTTGTTTCTCAAACTCATGTGAATCTAGTTGACAATCTAAACATTTAAATGTTACAAGGAAATGGATAGTAAAAGTTAAAGAATAAATTCAATTCCCTAATAAAATTAACTATATTGGGAATTGTAATGGTGTGAAAATGATCTTGAAGGAATTTATGTTCCTCTCATAGCTAATTTTGTAACATACATTAGATATCTCCAACTAGTTAAATTGGTGTAGATAAGAAAAATAAATATTCCAATTATAGAAATGCATAGGGTAGATGATAGTCTTTAATCCAAATTTGATCATCATGGCCAAGAGGCTAGTGTAGATGTCTGAGTAGCGCGTTGTAGTCTCATATGGATTGCAACAAGAAATATTCAAAAAGTGGATAAAACCCTTCTTTGTCCTTCAAATGGCCTACAAAACTTAGAAGATAGAAATGTAACAATAAATACTAGATACTAAATGCGAATGAAAATAAAATGAATATACACATGTGAACTTGTGTGCAAATAAGCCTACACACTCATAGGAGATCCTTTTAGTTGGATGTTTAGATCTCCAAATGATTATTGTATTTTCCATAACTAATAAACGAGTCACTTCAAGAAATATGAAAGAAATGCATAATTTGCAATTTATATCATACTTAAAGTTCTTTCAACATTTTTGACCAAGATTTCCCAATTTTATACATCCTCGAAGAGCTTAATGAGAATGTTTGAAACATAATGATAAGGTGTAATGATATAGCATTTTAAAGGACTTCCACTCTTGTAACTCTATTTTTGAAGTCCACCAATTTTGAGGTCCTCTTATTTTCCAAAAATTATACATTAAATATGAATCTACAAGATTGTTTCTTCCTTGTAAAATTTTAACACATTATATAAATGCTGAAGTCCATTGGTCCCAATATGGATAATTGACAATGCTTATTTACTTAAAAATGAGTTGAATAGAGATATTCCTCTAGATACAGGATTTTGACCTTTAATCCCAAAGTACAAATGTCTTGAGAAACCTTGAAACTCCTTGTAAAATTAGAAATACTTAAATGATTAAAATTTATATAGGTTTCCAGTTGGACTTTTTGTGCTAATAATTTATTTGTTCTTTGTAGGTCTTGACAAATATAATATAAGTTCTAAGGGGTGGTTCCACAAACTTGCATATGATTAACATCGGAAATCATATTTGATATAAACCTAGGGAATGTGGACTAAGAATATTTAAAAGGGAGAATGCACATAGGTGTTGTCACCCTAAGAGCATGGAGGATGGTTCGTAATGGAAATGTAAAAGCAATTATTTTCACTATTTCAAATCAATCAACAAAACTAGTTATAGCTTGAGCAAAGGCATATGTTGAATACAAAGAATAATAGCAAGTCATCACGGTCAAGATTTGTTAAATATCTCAAATGCAACCATTAGCAAGACCTTCCACTTTCCCCCAAATAGATGTCCAATAGGACATGGTTCAAGCCACAAACTTTTTTAATAATGATTCCCACTAAAAAACTTCAAGCACTAAATAAAAGGTGGACGATAGTCCAATAGTAACAATCTCCAAAGTTCAAAAGACCTCTAGGAGGAGTGGGTTTCTTATAAAAAATAGGGATATGGACTCCACTTGATTTCCTTGGATGTTTTAGTTTATTACCATCATTTTGGAAGATAAAAGATTATCGATTGGACACAATTACTTAGTGAAATCATTCATGAACTTTTGACTCAAGTGCAAGATATTGGGTATTTTCACTTGACCTCTTTCTAGGCCTACTCCCCATCTAAGAGGGAATGTTCATAGGATTGAAAGACAAATTTTAGGAAAGAGGTCAAAGAGAGTATGAATACTACCCTTGATTCACCTAGAAGTATTCAATAATACATTTCAAAGGGGTGAATGGTGTATTGTTTCTCTACAATATTAGAACCTTAGAGGGTGGCCTAAAAAGAGAAAACTTGTGAATGCCTCGAAGAAAATAATTCACTATGAAATCAATATTTCCAATTCTCTTAGTTTTCCTACATTTGAGTAGAGGGCTTCATAATGCATCCTCATAAACTCTCCAAGCATCCAAGTGACAACATAATCATCTTGGAATTAGCAAGACAATTATTTGAAACCCACACGGAATTGGGAGATAAGCATAGGGAAGGGGTATGACTCCTCATTATAATAGGAGTATATGCTTGGCTCAATGTTGCACAATACAAAAGAATTAGATTTTGAGATAGAAAGGTAAAATATCCACTTCCATACAACCAAAGCTTATTTTTACTCAGAAGGAAAAATGAAGAACAATATGAAATAACATGCTTCAAATAGAGGACTTTTGGGGTTGATTGTGCTAACGACAACAAGGTCGGGAAAATAAGGTACTACAAAATTAAAAGCTTCCACATGAAGTAGTGTGGGATAACACATGTTCTAGCCAACTCTCAAATGATGGAAATGACTTTAAAACATCATATGACAAAGATATATATTATACTAGCTAAATACTCCATTGAAATGAGTGGATAAGGGAATTACTTTCAAGTGAGAACTCAATGAATGCATTGGAGTATAGCAAGGTGTGGTTGTAAAAGGAGGATAACCAACTAGGAATTGTAGGAGTTGCACTCACATTGGAGAGGATACTTCCAAGAAGTTAAGAAAGAAGGTAAAGATAAAACATCTCCCAAAAAGATATAAGTAGCATTGTTACCCCAACGACCATCATAAGCGAAGGAGACCACCAAAGGAAAGAATGATTCGAGAAAACAAGAACCAAAGGATGTTCATAAAGGAAAAATAAATAAAAAATTGTTATCAGTGAAGCTTACACCCTCACTAAGCTATTAACTCAGTATCCTCTTGAAACATGAGATTGTCTCATAGAATGTGGGTTCTGATAGTTGAGACAAAGCTCTAGAGAGAGTTGGTTCCCTTTTAGCTTCACCTAAAACTAAAATAAACTTCCATCTTTGCTATGAAAAGGGAAAGAGATATTGTGAGTGTTACTGCACTAAATTAATTTCAAACCCATATTACTATTTTAGAAACATGATATGACCACCATTTCAAACTACATACACAACTTAGAATTTAAAGGTCTTTGTAAAAGTGTTTCATTAGTAGATTTGGTATGCCAAGGACAATGTTTAGGAGTTAGAAAAGTTGTCACAACTTTAACTCTATCTTCAATTGGTTAACCACAAGTCTTGACCTGCAAAATACACATATTTATACATAAAGACAATGAAGATAATACATCAATAAAAAATTCAAATACATTGCCACAAGATTGCAAAATGAAATAGCTCTAAGAAGGTACAAATCTTATATTTATTGATTAATGGGTATTTACAACTATCACACAAGTCTAAAAATGTATTTTCTTAATCTAAGACTGAGTTGAACTGCTCTACAAAACTAGGAAAATTGGTTTTTGGATTGCAATAATAGTCTAGAAGAGTAAGAAATAACTTAAAAATGGACCCTCGGGGATAATATGGTGTTCAATAACTTGCTAAATATTAGTAACATGTGTTGAAGAAAGAAAGACACGTTCCTTTCCTTGTTGCTAGGTCAAAACTCGTCAGGTGTCTACTTGAGTTGTCCCTACTTTTCAGGTTTGTAGAAGTCTCCAAGATGTTATTTGGCGCCCCTTAATAAACTCCTAGATTCTCTCAATAGGCTCAAACTTCAAAATCTACTCCTAAATCTTTCTCAACCAATTGTATAAGTCATATAACTACTTTAGATGCTTGGAAAGAAAAATAACTATCATCCACCTCTCCAAACTACCATCACCTTTAGTTGTACACTTTTAGGACATGTAAGAAAACAATTTTGAGGTGATTATAAGTCTTCTTAGGCATGAGAAAAATCTTAGGAAAGTTTTTCCCATGTATCATACATCTAAAGATCACCCATTATATCCTTCTACTAGTCATCTACTAAAGGAAATTCTTTCACATTACATTTGATGGTTTTTGCAAAAATGGGTCTAGATTTACTAGAAGATCACTCTACATTATGCTCATAATCTTGGCCTATTTAAAACCTTGCATTTCTGAACAATTGAGGAACTTTATTTCTCTATTTGAGTTATATTTTTTCACTGCCCAAACCCAAAACCTTGCAATTCACCTACTAATCCATGTTGTCCTAATGGATTTTATCATTCATTATCTTATATGGCCAATCACCTCATGATCATTCATTCATTCACAGGCTTCTTCATTGTCCTTTGTCTGTTTGATTGACTTCCACTCTCACTCATGAGATATCCTCTATCTATGAAATACTATCCATCTATAGATCCTACATCCTATCCTTCTAGTACTAGTCTTCTACTATAGGAAATTCTTTCACAACACATTTCATGGAGTTTTGCCAAAATGGACCTAGGCTTGCTTGAAGCTCACCACACATCATGCTCGTAAGCTTGGCCAAGTTTAAAACCATGCAATTCACCTACCAATTTTCGTAGTCATAATGAATTTCATCATTCATTATCTTAAATGGCCAGTCACCTCGTAATTTTTCAATCATTCGAAAGACTTCTTTATTATCCTTTGTCTCTTTGATTGACATTTTACTCTACCTTTCTCACTCATGAGATATCCTCTCTCTATGAGACACAACCCCTTATCATTGTTAAATTATATAGCTCGTCAAGTGTTCTAGCCTTGAGAGGTGTCGCGGGGGCTGGGAATACAAAGGTAGGTGAATCGACACCTATTGGGACTCCAAGTTGTTTGCATCTGTGGCCCTTAAGTTTTAGAATGAGAGTATACATAGGTAATTGATGAACCATATTAGGTATTGAAATTCATTGGAATCGATTGGGTTTTCAATTAGGTAGAGGAGCTGTTTAGTAGCATAAGAAGGAGAAAATTCCATCTTTTGAGTTACAGAGGGAGGTTTAGCAAGTGATAGAGAAGAGATTGTCAGCAGTTCAATAAGTGACAAAGAGAAGACTGTCAATATTGCCAGTATTAGGCAAACAATTGTAACAATTTATTAATAGAAGATTTGTTGAACATATTAATAATACCTCAGACCTGAAAACTTGTTTTCCCTAAATTGGAGTTTTTACAAGGATAGTTGTCCAAATTATTTGTGTTATATGTGTATTTGATTTCTCTCATTTTCCACTACAATTTTCATTTGGTGCTAACTTGTGTATAATTGGGAATAATAATAGACTATAACACCATTTTAATAAGAGAAAATCAACATGGTATCAGAGCCATAAAGCGTTGAAGTTATATTTTAGTTGAGTGCAAGGTTTTCTTGAAAAAGAAATCAAAGGTTTTCACATAAGTCAAGTTTCATTTCTTTTGTTCGAGGGTTTCAGAGATGGCTTCAACTGTTTTGACAGATCAAGACAAACTAGATGGTTTATCAAACTTTAGTATTTGGAAATCTAGAATATTGTTGTTGTTGGAAGAACATGAAATAAATGAGTATACAACAACTAATGTTATTGTACCCACAGATCCAAAGCTACTAGAAAATTATGACAAAGAGAATGCTAAATCCAAGCATATTATCCAAGATGGGGTTAAATATTTAGGACATCTTTGTCCAAGTAATTAATGGACGACATTATCTACTTGATTGGGATTGCCTTTGGAGCGATTTCACTCAAGAAGAGCTTAGGTTGGGCCTCGTCAGTACATGCAACAATAAAGGCTAGAAGGGTGATGATGACGAGAATGTTACTCTTTCAGTGAAGGGAAATTTCATGAAAGGATCAAACAAAGGGCCTAACTCCAAAGGAGTGAAGAAAAAGAAATATTTGAGAAAATTCAAGTGTTTTGGTTATGATCAATAGGGACACTATGTTAGTCAATGTACGGATAGGAAAAAAGATGGTAAAAAGAAGAAACAACAAATAACAGCTGCAACAAACATTGATGAGCCATCTTCAAGACTTGAAGAAGAGTTCACTCTTATAGCTTGCCTATCTAGCTCTACCTCCATAGGAGTCTTGTACATCAATAGTTGGGCGTCATGTCATATGACAAAAGTTAGAGAGTATTTTTAAAGCTACAAAGTAGAAGAGATAGACTTCGAGATACAAATGGCTAACAAGTCCAAGTTACTCCAGTTGGGAAAGGGATATATGAATCTGATTTCAACATCTACTCTTTAGGATAAAGGGTATGATGTACTCTTTTGAGGATAAAAGGTGTATTTATAACATCGAGATTGGAAGTCAGTAAAACATATTGGGGTTAGAAGCAATAAGTCATACAAATTGCAAGTAGAAGATCCCAAGGCACTAATTAGTAGAAGTAGTATTATAGATTTGGGAGAGTTTTGGCATAAGAGGACGGGTCACATCTATCATGGAGCACTTCAGTTTCTCAGAGAAACAATGAAAGGTATATTCGAGAGTAAGTCCTGAGCATGATGATGTATGTAAAGGGTGTGTACTTGAAAAGTTTTAAAAAGTAGCATTTCCAAGGAGTGACAATAGAGCCAAGAGTGTTTTAGAATTAATACATTTTGATATTTGTGGTCCATTATCCACTAAATCTCTTAGGGGTTATGAATATTGTGTAACATTTATTGATGACTTCTCCACGAAGACCTGGATGTACTTCTTGAAGACAAGATATGAAGTCTTCAGTTGGTTCCAAGAGTTTAAAGCTCTTGTGGAGAATTTGGCAGGAAAGAAGATAAAGGTTCTTTGTATGAATAATGGGGGTGAGTACACTGAGAAAGCCTTCAAGGATTTTGCACTAAGGAACCAAGAGAGAATGGACAACTCCCTACAACCCACAACAAAATGAGGTTGCAAAATGAAAAAATAGAACAATAGTTGGATTAACTAGGGCCATGTTATATGATGAGGATTTGCCTAGATATATTTGGACAGAAGCATGTAACACAATAGTTTACATTCATAACAAAATCCTGCACAAAGTATTGGAAAAGATGACACTTGAGGAGGCATTTATAGGAAAGATGTCAGAAGTCAGTCACTTTAGGATTTTTGGTAGTATCACTCATTGTCACTGTTGGAAAAATGTTCAACACTCCCCTTGGGATTCGTGACATGGCTTAACCGCCTCCTGTGTCTTCTATAAGTCTAGTGGTTGTATCAGACATTAACAGGTCGATCTTTTGGTGTAATGACAACCACTACTTATAACAAGTGGTATCAGAGCTTGGTCATAGGTTCAAATCCCCTCGGGTAACGCTGAGGGGGAGATTGTTGGAAAAATGTCCAGTGCTCCCCTTGGGATCCGTGACATGGCTTAACCGCCTCCTGTATCTTCTATACGTCTAGTGGTTGTATCAGACATTAACATGTCGATCTTTTGGTGTAACGACAACCACTACTTGTAACATCCACGTTCCAAATGAGAAGCACACCAAACTTGAGTCAACTGCAGAGAAGGGATACTTCATTGGTTAAAACAAAACATCCAAGGCATACATGATTTATATTCTAAGGAGTACGAAGATCATCATAAGGAGGGATATTAAGTTTCAAGGAGTGCACGCCTTCAAGAGATCTTGTGAGCAGCCACTAGTTGATTATACTTAGCAAGTAGAAGCTCCAAGGATTGAATTACAATCTCAAACATAAGACATGGATATAAGTCTTGAGGAAAGGTCCCAACATGTGGAATGACATTGTGATGTGGAGCTTGAATTTCCAACCACTACAAGTGGGAGAAGGAATTGCAAGGAGCTTCAAATATTAGAAGATGGACAAAAGTTTGTAAGAGCCCCTAGATCAAATACCAAGGACAAGAGACCACCAGAGAGATATTCAAATTACCTGGCACTCATGAGTCAGTTGATTGACAATGAGCCTTCCAACTGCAAAGAGGCTGCAAAACACTAAGTGTGGTAAGATGCTATGGTAGAGGAGCACAACTACATCATGCATAATGGAGTTTGGGAGGTAGTGCCAAGACCTTTGGTAATATCAGTCATTGGTTCCTGCTGGATCTATAAGATCAAGAACACTGCAAATGGAAACATTGACAAATTCAAAGCTAGATTTGTGGCCAAGGGGATATCTTAGAAAGAGGAAACAAATTATGAGGACATGTTTCCTCTCATAGCTAGGTATACATCCATTAGATTCGTGATCTCACTTGCAACACAAATGGGATGGAAGATTCATCAAATGGATGTCAAAACAAATTTCATGAGTGGAGTCAATTAAGGTGTACATTGAACAACTAGAGGATTTTGATACACATGGGAGGGAAACTCATGAATGGAAGTTAAAGAGAGACTATACAGACTCAAACAGGCTTCTAGAGCCTAGTATAGTCGTATTGACAACTACTTGCAAAAGATGGGCGTTGTGAAGAGTGAGGTGAATTCAAATCTATACCATTATATTATTGGAGATGAAACACTCATTCTCATTTTGTATATGGATGATCTATTTTTTATTGGATCATTAGGCCTCATAGCAAACTACAAGAGGAAATTAGAAGCAAAGTGAAATGAAAGACTTGGGGTTGATGCACTATTTTCTAGGATTGAGGTATTATGGCAGATAAATGGGGAAATCTTCCTTAGTTAAGAGAGATATGTTTTGGAGATCTTGAAGAAGTTCAAGATGATGAACTATAGACCCATGTCTACACCTATGATAACCAATTGGAAGAAGGTTGAAGCATTAAAGCAAAAGATAGTAGACCCCACCTTACATAGACAACTTATTGGATCTCTCATGTATCTAGTTAAAAAAAGGCCATATATTTGTTTTTCACTCAACACTCTCAGTTCATGGTGGAACCAAAGTTAGTGCATTGGATAGAAACAAAACATGTGTTGTGATATCTATGTAGTGAAGTTGAGTACAAACTAAAATATACTCAAAGTGATGATGTCAGGTTGATTGGCTACACTAATGTAGATTGGGTAGGTAATGTAGCAGATCGTAAAAGCACTTTGGGGTGTTGCTTCAACATTGGATCAGGGGTTGCATCTTGGTACAACAAGAAGCAGAAGCCAGTTGCATTAATCTTTGTAGAAGCAAAGTTGATGCAAGGGCAAGGAAGATACAAGTAGGATCAAGCAGATTTGACTCCACTTGAACCTACAAACATGCCCTGCTTAGAGTTACACATGGAAGCAATATATAATTCACACAAAACAATGAAAACACCATGTATATAAGGCAAGGCAACTGTAAACCACACTGATACAATTATTATAAATCCATCAACATGCCCAATTGTGAGGCCTTTCGAGTTTCAACCTTATACAAGAAATTATGAAAACAGAGTCTCAAATTGTATCCTATCTTCTTTCCAATGATATATCTTGTTAATCATGTTCCGCACTATTGCTACCTACCTCTACATCAACCTAAGCTCCTTATATAGCCAGCTAAGCCACAAGTCATCCAGTCAGGCATTTAATTACATTATAGGTCCAACCTAGGAAGAGTAAACCACAACTAAAGAAAGAATGAACAAAAATTGATGTGAAGTAACATTTACATCCACACATGATCCAAGAACATATCCTGAACTTCGCAAGATCCAATTTACTCATACGGAACCGCGCAAGGCGAAACACCCCATGTTTCATGTGAAATTGGTGGAAAATCGACACCCAAAGAAAATAAAGACAACTCACAACTCTAGATGAATTAGGATGTGCGCTCTTAGGAGAAGGTTCAAGAATAGGTTCAAATCATCGCATTAACTTCGCATGACAAGAAACCAATAGCTGCAACGACTACAACACAAACAACCTACATGTACAGAAAACATGAAATATTTTTGGTTGATGTAAGATTGCTCCAAGACCCAAGATGCTCCTGCATCAGACACCCGAGGTAAATAAAGAACTGATGTCCACATCAGGCACTGCTCGTATTCTGACCCAAATCATAAAGATCCAACTCAGCTTGTGTAATCCATGAACTTTCTTCAACTGGCTTGTCTTTCCACTGAACTAGGTATTCCATGTAGTCCTTTCCTCTTGTACTCTTGCTAACTCTACTATTCAAGATCTCCTTAATGTTGTATTTATTCTTCTTAGGATAATCTAGATCATCTTCCATCTCATCATTTGATTCAAAGTACTCAAAGATATTAACAATGTTGAATATAGGTGATATATCATGTCCTCTGGTAATTCCACTTCATAAGCATTTCCATTGTCAAACTTCTTCAGAATCTTACAAGGTCCAAACTTCTTCATTTTTAGCTTGTTGTAGGTACCAACTGGATATCTATTCTTCTTCAAATGTATCATAACCTCATCTCCAACTTCAAAAGATTTATGTCTCCTCTTATATGCTCTCTGTTTATATTTCAAATTACTATCCTCCAAATTCTTTTTGACTTCATCATGTAAAGTTCTCATGAAGAATACAAAATCCTCAGCTTCAACACTTCTTCTTGTCTCGGTAGGAAAATATCTCAACTTTGTGGTTCCCTTAGGATGAAATCCAGTAACAATCTCAAATGGTGTCCTCTTAGTGCTTCCATTCACAAAATTATTATACACAAACTCTGCTTGTGCCAAAACTAAATCACAATTAGCAGGCTTATCTCCAACTAAACATCTTAACAGGTTTCCCAAACTTTTGTTCACAACTTCAGTCTGTCCATCTGTCTGAGGGTGAAATGTAGAACTAAACTTCAACTCTGTATTCATCTTCTTCCAAAGTGTTTTCCAAAAGTAACTAGTAAACTTGGTATCTCTGTCTGAAACAATAGTTTTCGGCAAACCATGCAATCTTACCACTTTCTTGAAGAATAATTCAGCTACATGTAACACATCAGATATATTCTTACAAGGTATGAAATGAGCCATCTTTGAAAATCTGTCAACCACTACCAAAATAGAATCATTACCTCTCCGAGTTTTGGGCAATCCAAGAACAAAGTCCATACTCACATCTTCCCAAGGTCTATCAGGTACATGCAAAGGTGTATACAATCCCAAATTCTGACTAGTTCCTTTTGTTGTTTGACGAATTCCGCAACCTCTAACTATTCTCTGCACATCTCTATAAGTATGTGGCCAAAATTATCTTTCTAAAATTAGTTTCACAATCTTATCAATCCCAAAATGTCCAGCAAGTCCACCACTATGTTTCTCCTTTATTATGTTCTCTCTCATAGATCCTCTAGGTATACACAACTGAATTCCCTTAAACAACATTTCTTCTTGAATGAAATAATCAGTCCACTTATCACTCACTGTCTGTTCCTTACAAGATTTCCAAGGCTCTGTAAAATCAAGGTCAATTTCATACAAACACTTAAAATCATCAAAACCAAGTATCCCAGCTCTCATTTCTGTCAGCAAATTTCTTCTTCGGCTCAAGGCATCAACAAATTTATTTAACTATCCACTTTTATGCTTCAATGAAAAGGAAAATTTTTGCAAGAACTCAACCCACTTCATATGTCTTTGATTCAATTTATTCTGACTTCCCAAATGCTGCAAAGCTTTATGGTCAGTATATAACACAAAATCTTTAGGTATCAAATAATGTCTCAATTTCTTCAAAGCTTGAACAATAGCATATAATTCCTGGTCATAAAATGAATATTTTCTCTTAGCATCATTCAACTTCTCACTAAAGAAAGCTACATGTCTTCCTTCTTGACTCAAAACAACTCATATTGCACTACCACTAACATCACATTAAACTTGAAAAACCTTACTGAAATCAGGCAAAGAAAGTGTAGGTAACTCTGCAATTCTTTGTTTCAATGTTTCAAAACTCTTTTGTGCTCCATGTGTCTATTTGAAATCCCTTTTATCCCCTCTCATAGTTTCAGTCATAGCATTACAAATAGAATCGAAATTTCTAATAAAATTCCTATAAAAACTCACCAATCCATGAAATGATCTTACCTCTCCAACATTATCTGGTGTAGGCCAATCAAGTAGAGCTCTCACTTTCTCAGGATCCATCTTCAATCCATCAGCTAAAATTACAAAACCAAGGTACACAATCTCTTCTTTCATAAATGAACATTTCTTCAAATTAATCAACAACTTTTCTTCCTTCAATCTCTGCAATACTTGTATGATATGCTCAAGATGTTCTTCCTTACTCTTATTGAATATCAAAATGTCATCAAGATATATAATCACAAACTTACCCAAGAATCTTTTCAAAACTTTATTCATCAGCCTCATGAAAGTACTATGTGCATTAGTCAAACCAAAGGGCATAACCAACCATTCATACAAACCTTCATTAGTCTTAAAAGAAATTTTTTCATTCATCCCCTTCTCTAATCCTAATCTGGTGATAACCACTCTTCAAATCAATCTTTGTGAAATACTTTGCTGCACTCAAACTATCCATTATGTCACCCATCCTAGGCAAAGGAAATCTACACTTCACTGTTATCTTGTTTATAGCTCTAGAATCAGTGCACATTCTCCATTCTCCATTTTTTTTTGGTGCTAACACAATAGGTACTGCACAAGGACTCAAACTTTCCCTAATCAAACCCTTCTCAAGAAATTATTGCACTTGTCTGTTCAACTCAGTCTTTTCATCAAGTGTCAATCTATGTGGTGCTTTATTAGGCAAACTAGCTCCATGTATCAAATCCATACAATGAATTATACTTCTCATAGGAGGCAAACCATCAGGTACATTATCAGAAATGATGTCATGAAAATCAGTCAACAAAGGTTCAACCTCAGGTGCATGTTCTAACTCATCCCGTTTCTCAATTTTCCTTGGAATCAAAGAATAGAAAACATTCTATTCTTTCATTTCTCTTACAAACTTTTTACCCTCAACCGAGCATACTCTGATCATAGTACAATGACCTTCATCAAACTTTTCTACCAAAGGCAACAATACTTGTTTCTTCGCATTCATCCAAATAGTATATTGATTCAATCTACCATCATGTGAAGCTTTCATATCATATTGCCAAGGTCTACCCAACAGAATATGACAACAATCCATAGGCATAATATCACACAAGACTTCATCATGATAATACCCAATTTTGAATTTAACAAGGCATTGTTCACTTACAAGTAGTTTATGCTCCTTCTGGATCCAAGCAATATGGTAAGGCTTAGGATGTCTCAATCTCTGCAACTGCAACTTGTTAATCAAATCTTTGGATGCTAAATGATCAAAACTTCCACAGTTAATGATTACCTTGCAACACTTGTCAACGATTTTACATTTGGTTTTAAACAAACTTTTCCTCAGAATAGGTTCCTCATCAGCTTCTTGGTTTTAAAGATCCTTCTTAGCATCAAGTTCTCACCAATTTCAGGTTCATTAGATAATTCCTCAACTTCTTCGCAAGCCATATTGTTTCTGCCATTACCTCCAGTCTTCTTTCCAGAGTTATTACATTCAAAGGCTCTATGTCCTTCTTCACCACATTTGTAACAAGTACCTTTAAACCAAGATTTCTCTTCTCTTTTTCCATTATTGTTATTCCTAGAGTAACCAGTCTAGCTACCTCTAGAGTAATTACCTCTCTTACCAATAGGTTTATCTTTCCATCCTTTAGCTTGCACTGCATTGTCAGATGTGCTACTTTCTCCATAAGTTCTGCCTCTACTTCTCTAAAATCTGCCACCTCTTCCTCTCTATCTTTGATCATGTCTTTTTGTTAATCGTTCTTCTGCCTTCAAAGGAAATTGGTATGCTTCTTCCACACTATCCATTTTAACATAGCTGATCTCATCCCGAATCAATGTCCTCAAGCCATTTAGGTATCTAGCCACTTTCTCAACTTCATCATCCACATGTCCAGATCTGATATCCAATTTGTAAAACTTCTCGGTATATTCCTTCACACTCATGTCCCTTTGTCTCAAATTTTGCATTTTTATCAAGAAACTAACTTGGTAATCAGCTGGAAGAAACTTCTTCTTCATCTTTCCAAGCATCTTCATCCATGTCTTAATCTTTTCTTTTCCTCTCTTCTGTCTCTCAGTTTGCAAATGATCCCACTAAAGAGATGCATGACCTTTCAACTTTGTGACTGCTATCTTAACCTTCTTATTATCAGGAGTACCTTCATACTCAAAGTATTTATCCATCTTAGAGATCCAATCCAAAAGTGCATCGGTCTCAAGTCTTCCATCATAACAAGCAACCTCAACCGCAGGTCTGGAGTTATTCTTAGACAAAACTCTCAAAAGTCTTTCCTCATCTTGTTCAACTTCAGGTACAAGTTCAGGATTAGGTCCTACCTTTTCCTCATCACTAACATCTTCAAGATGCATACCTCTTCTCTAGGTTGTCTCTACAACTTCAAGCTTAGTTGTAATCTGCCTCAACATATCCATGATAGCATTATCATTTCCTCTACCACGAACCATCTTGACAATTAGGTTCTAGCAAGATCGTAACCTTCTGCAAGTTATAGGTCATATCTCAGATCCACCACCCTACAACCAACCTAATAAGGTTCTCCATGATCCAATCCACAAGAAATAACTCACTCTGATACCACCTGATGCAAGGGAAATGAAGATACAAGCAAAATCAAGCAGATTTGACTCCACTTGAACCTACAAACATGTCCTACTCAGAGTTGCACACAGAAGCAATATATAATTCACATGAGATAATGAAAACACCATGTATATAAGGCAATGCAACTGGAAACCAAACTGATACAATTATTATAAATCCATCAATATGCCCTACTGTGAGGCCTTTCGGGTTTTGACCTTATACAAGAAATTATGAAAATAGAGTCTTAGCTCACATCCTATCTTCTTTCTAATGATATATCTTGTTAATCATGTTTTTCACTACTGCTACCTACCTCTACATCAACCTAAGCTCCTTATATAGCCAACTAAGCCACAAGTCGGCCAGTTAGGCATTTAATTACATTATAGGTCCAACCTAGGAAGAGTAAACAACAACTAAAGAAAGAATGAACAAAACTCGATGTGAAGTAACATTTAGGTCCACACATGATCCAAGAACATATCTCAAACTTCGCAAGATCCAATTTCCTCGTACAGAACCACACAAGGCAAAACACCCCATGTTTCATGTGAAACTAGCAAAAAATTGATACCTAAAGAAAAAAGAGATAACTCCCAACTCCAGATGAATTAGGATGTGTGCTCTTAGGAGAAGGTTCAAGAATAGGTTCAAATCATTGCATTAGCTTCTCATGACAAGAAACCAACAGCTGCAACGGCTACAACGCAAACAACCTACAAGTACAAAAAACATGAAATATTTTTGGTTGATGTAAGATTGCTCCAAGACCCAAGATGGCCCTGCATCAAAAGTACATGGTAGCAAGAATGGCTACATGTGAGGCCATATGACTTTGAAAGTGTAGACTTGGCTTTTGATGATACCTATATCTATTTTGAAAGGCTCAAATCAATCAAATGTTAAGATTTTTAATCTAACATGAAATCAATCCAAAACAAGGAAACTCTAAGTTGAGCCACCTCAGATTGAGCTAAAACAGGTGCACCCGAGCACTGTTTGATTTTATCTTGCTTAAGGGGATGTGGGTGTGCTCTCTAAGCACTTGGAGCATACTCTAATGCATTTTAGGATGGATTGAGATCCATGAAAACCTCATAAATGGCACAAAATAGGTATAGAACACCTGATTTGCCCCTAAGGCCTCAAGGATCCAAATGATGCTGAAATGAAGATTAAGCTACATGATGTTTATGCTAAGATTGATTTTAAACCACATAGAGATGTGATATGATGCTATGATTATGAAAAACAATGGAAGAAACTAGGTTAATCCATTAAATCTATGCTAAGATGTGTTTTAAGAAAGCTTGAAAATGATGAAAAACTAACAATTAGTATTGATTATGCTAAGTCTAGAGCTAAATGAGCATGATAACAATGCTTGAAATAAAAGGTGAATGGGTGCTTTGCTCTTAGAAATGAGGAGTACTTATAGGCTTTTGGAAGGGCTTGGGTTAGGAGGATAGGTTAGGGTTTGGGGTAAGGTTAGGGTTTGAGTCAAAGGGGATAAGGATGAAGACTTTCTAGAAGAGTCTAGGCTTTGGATGAGGATAAAGACTTTCTAGAAAAGTCTAGGATTTCTAAGGATAAACATGGAATTTAGGAAATAAATAAAGTTTTATTTATCTCAAAGGTTTTAATGAGTTTGAGGCTCATTAGGGGAAGGGTTTGACTAAGAGTCAAAGGAGACTTAAATTAGCTTAGGGAAAGTAGGTAATTTCCCCTAAATGGGTTTAGGGAAGGATTATGAAAGTTCTAGAAGAGTCTAGAGTTTTCCTAGGGTAAATTAGGAATTGAGGATTAATATTTAATCTTAATTAAATATTCTTGAGTTGGGATTAGGGTTAGGAAATGATGGGATTAGCCTTTAATCGAAATTAAAGAAGGATTAGAAGATTCTAGAAGAGGTTAGTGGTCTTAAGGAAATTGGCCAAGTTTTGGGCAAAAAATAAATAAATTATTTATTTTGGGATTTTTGGTCAATTTATTAATTAAATAATTAATAAATAGGGGAATAATGTTTAAATAAGATTTAAACATTTTTGGGAGGGATTCCTTAATTAAATATTTTTAATTAAGGTAAAGGGATTTAATGGCATAAAAATAAATAAATAAATTAAATAAATAATTAATTAATGAATGATGATGTCATCAGAGATTTTTCAGAAAATAAAAATACTTTATTTTCTAAAGGATTTTTAGGTGTCTACATTTTGCCCCTCTTTGATGCGATGCCGCAAGTGGCATGGCGTCAAAGACAAGAAAATAAGATGCCCAAGGCTAGAATTTAAAGGAATGATGGGTTGTGCCCCCTCGAGAAAATAACGCAAGGAGTAAACGTTGTGGAATTTTCTTGAAAGGAAATAGAGAAGGAAGGACTGAGGAAGCAGGGGAGATAAATAACCAAGCTTCCAAGAGCAAAGATGGGTGAATGCAAGATGAGATGGAATGCAAAATGTAGGATGCAGCTACATGAGAGATGCAAGATGCAAGAGTAATCTATATGATGCAGGATGCAAGGGATTGGGGGAAGCTCCAAGTGCAAATGTGGAGAGCACAACTTAGTTTAATATAGCAATGCTAGAGACCTGCCAAGGATAATGGGATCACGAGGCCTTGTCACCAGCGTTGCATAGGACTGACGCTAAAAAGACACACAGGGTTGCCCCAGCATCACACATGAAACCCAGAGGAGGCATGGTGGAAACGATGCAGGAGAAACCACAAACACACGACGGACCCATAGGCAGAAGAAAAAGATCAAAAGACCTTGCCCCAAATTATCCTCATTCATAGCACACCATGATATAAAGGAGTGTGGCGACTTTGAGTAGAGAACAACGAGAAGCCGTAAAAGATTAACAAGATCCAAAGGACAAAATCCAAGACCAAAATGATAACTCCAAAAGACAACATTTTCCAAGGAGAGAGATTTGATTTGATTGATGGTGGGAAGATTGGTCTGAACATGTGGAAGGATACATCGACACGGATCGGGTGTGATTGGTGGAAGATGAGATCTGACAGGAGGAAGGATACATCCTCAAGGACCCGCTGATTGATGGGAGAATGAGTGTTGTTGTTCGTTGGCAAATGATGAAGTCAAAGAAGAATCACAGTGATCAAGAATAGTTGACAATTGATATTGCTGAAGTACAAGGCTGGGTAGGACAAAGAGTTACGATCAAATGCTGCTACATGACTGACAAGGATATGTACAACAAGACGCGAGGATATGTACAACAGACAGGAAAAGAGATACAACAGATATTTACAATGGCTATGTATAGAAGCTGAGGATTAGGATGTACAAAGAACCTGGGGGTGAAGCTGAAACTCCAAAGATATGCAAGACAATGCCCCAATTGGGCTGAAAAAGCCAAGATGGACTGACAGTAGATGTGTCCTAAAATGACACAGATTTGGGAAGGACATATCCCAATGATGATGATTGGATTGAGATCAAGGCTTGCTACAAGACTAAGGATGTGATGTGATTGGTTGGTTTGATCTTGGATGTTGGATAACTTGAAGATATGGATAGGATTGGAGGATGTTGGAAGATTGCTAGGAATAGTTGGATATGGATGAATGGCATTAGATTGCAATGAGGGTAGCCTATAGCTAGATACCAATGACAAGGGAAGATACCGGGTGATGGAAAGATGGAGGAAATGCTTAGGATGAGGATGATGGAACTGCTAGGAGATTTGGATGGAGGAAGATTTGGATTTGGATGGAGGAACTGCTTAGGAGACTTGGATGACAGATTTGCTTGAGGATTGGATAGAGGAATGCTTGGGTAGATTGGATGGCAGATTTTCATGAGGATTGAAAGATGGATGCTGGAGGAACTGCTGAGGAATTTGGATAGAGGAATGCTTAGGGAGATTGGATGGCAAATTTTCTTAAGGATTTGGGAGATGGAAGATTTTGGATGAAAGATAGTTTCCAAGGAATATGTTACCAAGGAATAAGATGCCCCCTGCTTAGGATAGTTCATTCATTCAGAGGTAGTAGGATGGGGTATGATTCGACAGAAGATATGCCAATAAGAGGATGAGGAAGGTAGATGGAAGATAGGATGAATGGATTGGATAGAGGATATGTAGCTGAAAAGTGTGATGGATGCCAAGAAGGTGCCCAAAAGCATGTATACCTAGTAGTCTTTGTTTTGTCATCAAGATCCAAAGGAGGATGAAGGAGGTGGGAGACAAATGGGATGGAGGAGATGTTGGATAAGAGGTGATAGAAGGGAATGGCCCCCAACTACAGAAAGGAATTGGGGGGGGGGGGCTACGCATGATGCTTGTTTGCCAGGTTTTCACCATGGTACTTGTCCAAGGTGCTTGAATTGCCAAGTTTTCACCATTGGGCAAATGTTTTTCTCTTTTTCTTTCTTTTCTTTTTTGATACTTTTCTCTTGATTTTTTCCAATTTTTATGGATTTTTTGATTTTTCGCTAACTTTGTGCTGATCTTTCACTAATATGCTGATTGATTTCTAACTTTTTTCGTTGATCTTCTGATGTGCTTGGATGTTGGTAAAACTTTATTGGGATGGAGGGATTATGCAAAGGCATGGATAAGATGGGGTAGATGGGAGATATGGTGGTAGAAAGTGTTTGGATGGAAGGATGGAAAGTGATCATGATAGGGGGATGTTGTCAGGATCAACATTGGCACATGTTACGAAGAAGGTGGCTGAAGTTGATGGGATGCGGAAGATAGATGTGGAAATGATGGAGGATTTGTGCTAGGAGATCTTGTAACATGGGGATCCAAGATGGATTGAGGAGATGGAGATGAAGACTGAGTAGCTGGGGGATTAGCAACTTTGGATGCCATTGTAGATATTTCTTTTAGATGCATTACATCTTTTTTCTTTGGGATCCACATCATTTTTGTTTTAGCTTTGGTGGGCCTTTGTGGCCATTGGTATGCATCGGATTTTGCTTTTTCTTTGCTCGGCCTTTGCGGCCATTGGGATGGTTCAGATTTTGATTTTTCTTTGACGGGCCTTTGTGGCCATAGGGATGCTTTGGATTGCTTGACTGGATTTTTCTTTTCTTGAGCATGTCGTTTAGACTGGACATGGCAATCTTTAGATTTTTTTGGATATTTCCCTTTATTCATATTGGATGTGGCATCCAAATTGCGGGGAGCATTGGAGTGAATATGAGGAGATGTGCGGGATGGAGGAAATATGGATGGAGATATGGAAGGAGATTGGTAGATAGGATATGTGGGAATGTGCCTTTGTTGATCTTGACTAGGGATGCTTGGATTTTGGATGAAAGACTGAGTAGGATAAGATGGGGGATGATATTTTGGGATTTAGGGTCCCAAAATGGATGGGGTATGTGGAGGATATGTGCTGGTAGATTTCAGGACATAAGGACCCAAAATGGATTTGGAGGATGAAGGAGGAATGTGATAGGTTGTCCTGGGCTGTAATGATGGAGGAGGAGGAATAGCATTGTATGCCTTGGAAGATGTGATGGTGGGTTTGGAAGGATTCTTGAATTTAGCTTTAGTTGTACCAACATTTCTGGAGAAAGTGCCTTCTTATGATGTGTGACCAATTCCACATAACTTTGGATGTTTCTTGTCTTGGATAGGCTCCAAATTTCCTTGTTCATGGATGCCTAGGCCTTTGCCTTGATAATTCCATTTCTTGAGCATTTTATCCAAACAAGGATATTTCTGACTTGGGGAATATGATAAACATCCATTTTCTGGTTCCCTAATGGAAGATATAGAACTTATTGCTTCTGCTTCAAGTGGGCTACCTCTGACAAATGTAAGTGGACCAAGAGGATAGAGTGCTGGCAGCTGGATAGTTTGGATTGGAGGATCCTCAAGAGGAGAGGATGGGATGATGGGATCTTGACTGGGATTGGGAGATAGTAATAGATCTTGAGATGGAGGAATAGGGATTGTAGGATCTTGGATTGGAAGAATTGGGATTGTAGGATTTTGGATTGGGGGTGATGGAAGCAATAGAACATGTGATGGGGGAAGTGAAGGGATTGGATCTTGATTTTCTTCTGTGAGTATTTCAACATGCTTTTGGGAAAGATCTTGACATGGTAGGATTTGTGTGGATAGAATGCTGGGGGATGCATGGATGGACTCTTCAGATGGGGTGGATGGAAGGATGGGAGATTCTGTAGCTGTGATGTCTGGAAGAAGGAAGAACTCTTCAGATGGTATGGATGAAAGGATGGAAGATTCTGCAGCTGTGATGGTAGGAAGAAGGGTGAACTCATGGGGCTCACTGGATGTGCTTTGGATAATGCTAGGAGGAGGTGATGTTAGTGGGGATTGGATGAAAACTTCAGATGGAAGGGACTCAATGATGCTAGGAGATGGAAGAGGATCAATGTACGAAAGGCAAATGATAGATGGGAGCGATGGATGGGCCTCATCAGTGATGGCTTCAAATGAAGGTTTGAGATGGCATAGCCCTTCAACTTTAGGAGTGGGATTTGTTGTTGGCTTCCTTGTGAAACTCCTTGGAGACTTCCGGATTGGAGGAGGTGAGGGATTAGAATGTGTAGAAGATGGGGAGCTTGGATGGTCCTCACATGAAGGTGGGGTGGAAGATTTTGAACTTGTTTGAGGGGATGATGGTGTTGAAGAGGTAGAGGTGATGGATCGAGGTATGGGATATGAAGCGGTTTGAAGGATGCACTCTGCTTGTGGGAGGGGATTTTTGGAAATGTGGTTTGGAATAGAAGATGGTGGATTGAGATAGGATGGAGGATTGGGGAAAAGGATTGGAAGACTTGGTTTTTGGTTTTGAGAATGATTTGGAGGATGAGTGGATGGATTCTTTAGATAAGGGAAGTAGCATGAAGTGTTTCTATGGGATGATGGTGATTGGGATATGACCATATAAGGAGATGAAAGTATGAAGGATTCATATGGAGGATGTGTAGGTTTAAGATAGGGATAAGTTGTGGATGGATAAAATAATGGATTTGCCTTGCCGAGGACATGAAAGGGAGTGCTAGTGGATAAGCATGAAGGCATGATAGGATATTTTGGAGGAATGATTGGATGCTGGGGGATGTTTGGAGAAAACTTGCTAAGATTTTCAAAATATGCATCGTGATCTACAAGGCTTTCATCATCATCAAGATAGGATGGATTGAGGGGAGAGACATAATAACCAAACTCATCATAATAGTTTTGAGACATAATGGCTTGCAGATGAGTTGGATATGAATGAAGGATGAAGATGGATTGGAAGACTAAGACTCAGATTGGAAGAAGATTGACTCTAGAGGAAGACAGACAAGGGAATGGGGGATGACCGAGATGACTTCGCTAACCTAGGATAGGAGGAAAGGATGACAAGACTGGATTAAATATGACTAGAAGACCATGATTTGAGATTCTAAAAGCTTTGGACATTTTCTAGATTTTGGGAGGATTTGGACTGACATGGTTGTTCTGAGTATCTTGAACCAAGTTGTAGATCAGTTTGATGTTTTTCCAATGGCAAAGGATAGATTTCAACAAAGATTTTCGAAAAAGAAATCTCCACAAGGGACAAAGCAACCTTGTGGGCTACAAACAAGATAACTGACTCTGATAAAGCTTTTGAAAGTGTATGTTCCAACAATGTTTTCACGGAGTATTGACTGTCAAGCACTTCAAATAGATCTACCTAAGGAAGGTGAGTATCAAAATCACTTGCCCACAGCTTGGTACCCCCTAGAAGGGAATACAAATGGTGAGTAATCTTGAGGCGACCTGGTAAACCCCTTGGAATCGATCCTTGCACAAGGATTTTGATACTTTCGGATGTAGATAGGGTAGCCTCTATTTTATCAGGTTTTTAATAGTTCCGTGGAGTCTCCATACCCGGTTATGCTGACCACCTGTGACTCACTTAAGAGCCTAGCCAACAATGCTGGGGGAGGAATATTTACCTATCCCCAGACATTTGCATTTGGCACAAAAAGCCTGTGGATTAGGAGATATAAGTGAGTACTTTTTGCCTTCACTTTATTTATATACCAGCCGGGGGGGATACCGATTTGAGGTCGTTCTTCGAGGAGGAAGTGCTTTTCTCCCTGGACAGGCCTCGCTTAAAGTAGAACAAGTGAACTTGTCCGAGTCCAAATGTTCTACGTTGCTTACTTTAACAAGGTTTTTGCAAGAATTGAGAAACTCCTAAATGCACATCAAGCAAGTTTGTTCTTTTTCCCAAATTGATTAAGTGTGTTTGAACTTGAAAAACTTCTGAAGACACAAGTGTTTAGATTTGATTTGTTCTTTCTCCAAAAAGTAAATGATTTTGAGTGATTGCAAGTTCTTTCTTTGAGCACTCAAGATTGAGATTGGTGTTTTGACTTAAGAACTTTGAAGTGCTTTGTTTTGATCCTTTAAGGCATTCAAGATTTGATTGTGTGCTTGCTTTGAATTGAAACAAAAGAAGGAATAGAGATGTTCGTTTCTTTTAGTGCATTCAAGAGTATGTTTGTTTTTTCAAATTGACAATGACTCTTAGGACTTAGCTTCATTCCTTTAGTTTCATTCAAGATTTGTTTTGACCATTTGCTTTGATTAAGAAGACAAGTTCCTAATTTAGCTTTGATGCATGAAAAAAACAAAGATTTTTGCAAGATTTTGTTAAGGCATTCAAGAGTGCATTGAAGTTTATTTTAAGCCAACCAAATGAAAGTTTGAGGTTCCTAAACATGCAAGAAGGTTCATGAGCCTTAAGGCTTTATCATTTTGGTGATTTCCTTTCCCTCCAAGAAGTACCTGCAAAACACAGAGTTAAGATCCTATAAGAAAAATCAAAGTTCAAAAACTTTAAAAACATCAGATTACCTCTTTCTGGAATAAATGCGCAGTTACAAAGAACAAATGCATAGGAATATGTGATGAATGCGCACTTTTCCAATTTTGAACATATGTGCAATAATAGAGAATGCATGCGCAACTACATCTATTCTGCCAGAATGCTTTTAAAAATACTAATTTTCACAAAAAACAAATGTGCAGTAAGTCTGAACAAATGCGCAACAAGTCTAAACATATGCGCAGCAAGTCTGAACATATGCGCAACAAGTCTAAACAAATGCGCAATTTTAGTGATAAATGCGTAGTTTTAATTATAAATGCACAATTTTTTGTGATAAATGCACAAATTTACAAAATTTTGTGCAAATGCGTAGTTACAGACAACAAATGTGTAGTTTCTGATATGACAGAATGTTGAAACCTAGAATTTTGAGAAAAAAAGAGGAGAAAAATGACCATAAAATGTTGATTCTGGAGTAGATGATCAGGACAGGGGTCCCACCGGGCGTGCCAGAATGTAGACTAAGCTTTTAAGGATACCTATATCTATTTTGAAAGGCTCAAATCAATCAAATGTTAAGATTTTTAATCTAACATGAAATCAATCCAAAACAAGGAAACTCTAAGCTAAGCCACCTCAGATTGAGCTAAAACAGGTGCACCCAAGCACTGTTTGATTTGCTCTTGCTTAAGGGGATGTGGGTGTGCTCTCTAAGCACTTGGAGCATACTCTAATGCATTTTAGGATGGATTGAGATCCATGAAAACCTCATAAATGACACAAAATAGGTATAGAACACCTGATTTGCCCCTAAGGCCTCAAGGATCCAAATGATGCTGAAATGAAGATTAAGCTACATGATGTTTATGCTAAGATTGATTTTAAACCAAATAGAGATGTGATATGATGCTATGCTTATACAAAACAATGGAAGAAACTAGGTTAATCCATTAAATCTATGCTAAGATGTGTTTTAAGAAAGCTTGAAAATGATGAAAAACTAACAATTAGTATTGATTATGCTAAGTCTAGAGCTAAATGAGCATGATAACAATGCTTGAAATAAAAGGTGAATGGGTGCTTTGCTCTTAGAAATGAGGAGTACTTATAGGCTTTTGGAAGGGCTTGGGTTAGGAGGATAGGTTAGGGTTTGGGGTAAGGTTAGGGTTTGAGTCAAAGGGGATAAGGATGAAGACTTTCTAGAAGAGTCTAGGCTTTGGATGAGGATAAAGACTTTCTAGAAAAGTCTAGGCTTTCTAAGGATAAACATGGAATTTAGGAAATAAATAAAGTTTTATTTATCTCAAAGGCTTTAATGAGTTTGAGGCTCATTAGGGGAAGGGTTTGACTAAGAGTCAAAGGAGACTTAAATTAGCTTAGGGAAAGTAGGTAATTTCCCCTAAATGGGTTTAGGGAAGGATTAGGAAAGTTCTAGAAGAGTCTAGAGTTTTCCTAGGGTAAATTAGGAATTGAGGATTAATATTTAATCTTAATTAAATATTCTTGAGTTGGGATTAGGGTTAGGAAATGATGGGATTAGCCTTTAATCAAAATTAAAGAAGGATTAGAAGATTCTAGAAGAGGTTAGTGATCTTAAGGAAATTGGCCAAGTTTTGGGCAAAAAATAAATAAATAATTTATTTTGGGATTTTTGGTCAATTTATTAATTAAATAATTAATAAATAGGGGAATAATGTTTAAATAAGATTTAAACATTTTTGGGAGGGATTCCTTAATTAAATATTTTTAATTAAGGTAAAGGGATTTAATGGCATAAAAATAAATAAATTAATTAAATAAATAAATAATTAATGAATGAAGATGTCATCAGGGATTTTTTAGAAAATAAAAATACTTTATTTTCTAAAGGATTTTTAGGTGTCTACAAAAAGCTACTAGTGGCTCTGTTTAGTTATAGAATGGAGTCAACCATTATTCACTCTGATAATTAGAGTTGCATCATGCTATCTGAGAATCTAATATTCCATGATTGATTGAAACATATTGACATCAGATACCATTTCATCAGTGATTGTGTACAATGTGGATTAGTTCAATTACACTATGTGCCTACAGATCAACACATGGCATACATTTTGACAAAGGCCTTCAATAAAGGAAATTTTGCTTTCTTCAGTGATAAGTTGGGTGTTGTGGAGAATTCTTTCCTCATTAAGAGAGATTGTTAAATTATATAACGTGTCAAGTGTTCTAGCCTTGAGAGGTGTTGTAGGAGCTGGGAACATAAAGGAAGGTGAATTGACACCTGTTGGGATTCCAAGTTATTCGCATTTGTGTCCCTTCAATTACTGAATGAGAAAGTATATGTAGGGAATTGATGAACCATATTGGGTATGAAACATTGGAATCGATTGAGTTTTTAGTCAGATAGAGGATAGTTGTTTGGAAAAATAAGGAGAAACTTCTAGCTTTTGAGTTATAGAGGTGTTAGTTCAAGTATTTTTTAGAGTCACCATTTTTTTTGGTATTTATTTTTATTTAATTTTGAACCATCGACTTTGATTTTCCTAAGAGATTTCCCTCTTGTCTTTGGTTGTTAAGTCATCTCAGGTCAGTCTGGGTCCCTACTTTTCCTCTTTTGATCTAAAGCCTTTTGGTTATGCAATTCCCGAACTTTAAATCTTTGCCCACTTTTGAACTTTTGAACTCATTTGTACCTTTGAACCACTTTGAACCTGGTTCAAAGTGGTTCAAACCAGTTCGGTATTTCAAATTGGTTCATAGAGCAGGTGGTGGAGCCCAACTAGCATACGCGTCAATAAGTGCTAAGGCATTTTGAAAATTTGACAACAAAGCAAGTGTTTCTGCATAACCGTTGGTGATGTCAACCATAAAGGAGGTGCTTTGTAATTAACAAAGATGTAATCATGAGCAACAGTCATCTTTTCCAATCATTAAATGAAAAGGTCAGTGAATAGACATGTGAGATTAGGCGCAAAAATCCAAGGAAGTTTTCTTGCGAAAAAAGTAATGATTTTTGGGTAGTGAGTTTAAAGGTGAATAGACATCTATTTATGGTAATTTTCTTTGAGCTACCTTGTCGTACGATGATTTAAGGTGAGATAATCTTCACATAATCTTTCCCATTAATTACCCGTCAAGACTGATGTTTTTAAAAGGGATTCACCTTCTTGATTTTAAGTTCATTCTTGTCTAAGTGTAAGCTACGAAGGTGTAGGGCAGTGGATTCCGGTGTTTCTATAGGAGTTGTTTTGTATCAAAATAAGGTAAATTATGATAAAACCTCTCCATTCAGTTTTCAAGTTTTCAAATTGTTCCTTTGCAAGCTTGCTCTTGATGGCGGTTAATGATATGAAGTCTTCACTTCATTTCTTTGGGAATAATGTTAGTATGGATTGCAAGAGTTCTCTTTTGACTGACACAGATTTAAAGGGGGTAGATATTGAAGAAATATGTACTCGGTTGCAAGAAAATGTAGAAGGAGAGTTTGGAACTGAAATTCTTGATAGCGGGTTATTGCAAGCAACAAGTTTCCCTCAAGCCATCGTTGCCCCTGAGCTAATCCAGGAATGTGTGAATCACTATGATATTAAAGCTAGGTGTATTAAAGATAATGATGGCAAAGCATTATTCCCAATCACTAGAGATACCATGATGTCTGTCTTCAAAATTCCTAATGAGCCCTTTGTAGGCTTTACCCCTACCCAGGCATATGCTAAGTTCAAAGAAACCCCTGAGAAAAATCATTCATTTATTGCTCGTAATTGGACTGAGATATTTTATAAAGGTGGGTCTCGACTCCTTAAGGGTTTGGGTAGAAATCACATGAAATCTCACATTCATGACTTAATGGTCTTGTTACATAGAGTCAAAGGTTCACCTGAGGCTATCTTATTTGAAGAATGGATGTTTCATTTTATTGATATTATTCTGGCAGACAAACAATACTTAGATTGGGCTGAAATTATAGCCAGTTCTATGAGAGAACAGTTGAAATTAGCACAAGTTATCAAGAAATATTTCTTTATGTCTTCTTATCTTGTGTATTGCCTCGCCTGTACTTAGGGTTTGACATCTCTACCCCATGAGGTCTAGGACCAGAATGTCTTGATTTATGACTATTGTCCCCTGTTACAGAGAAACAGAGTCTTAACTGACTACAAAAAGGTTCATGATATTTTCTATGGGAAATTGTGTTTTGAATTTGCTAGGATGAAAGAGCAACAATTTTCTCTTGAAGCTTTACAATTAGTACAAGTTTATGGTAGTATGTTCATCCAGTTCCCAAAGTTCACTTACCTTAGAGTGGGTGGCTTTGTTGAAGAGCCACTGAAACTACCAAGGTTCACTACAGAATGCTTCATACTTCCTAAGATTTGCAGGTAGCTCGTGGTAATGATAAAGAAATATTTGCCTGAGGATAAATGGAACAATTTATTCCCTATCAAACTTGGAAGGCTTTCTTGTAAAAGTCTAGAGGATGCTGTAAATATTGGGGTAGATCTATGTAACTTTGATTTTAAATCCTATCATGAGAGAAAGGATTTTGACAGTAAAGGTTTTGTCAAATAGGTGCTAGAAATGGAAGGTTAGTTTGTGTCCTCATCTCAACTGGAAGACCACTAGGAATATTGTTTAAATAAAAGAGAAGTTCAAAAGAAATATAACTCTAGGATGCTGTTGACTAAAATCATTGCGTATCATTTGAAGTTGGACATTAAGGGAATTTGTGAAGATGGTTCAGAAGTCATTGAACCTGAGTACCTAAAAAAACCTATCACACCCTTAGTTCACATGAACTAGTCTGAAATTGAAGAAGATGATATTCTACAGAGAGCCACTCATGTAATTGACCTCATGAAAAAATGGCTTCAGCATAAGAGAGAGATGATCACACCTCTTGTTCAATTAGAGGGTCCAACTCCTAAAACTTCTTCCTCTCCTGATAATGCTGACCATATCTTTTCCATTGATTATGTAGGTAGTAATAGGAGTTCAAAGGTCTTGATTCTTGAACTATCTAGAAGTCAACCTATTGTACAAAGAACAAGGTCCAAAACCAGACTTACAAAACAAAGTAAAATGGCTACCCAGAAAGAAGTACTGGTGAATTTGGATATTGAAAAGGAACATGGCATAAGTGTGCAGAATGAAGGACCACAGATATGGTTGACCTTTGATGACACTTCTTAGGACATGGATATTGTGAATACACAAATGAAGGATGCAGGTAAAGTTGACTTATCTCCGTCAATGCCTAATTGGCTTACAACTTCATTGAGTAAGAAAAGAAGTCTTGTGCCGATCTCTTTGCCACTTAAAGTTGTGGTGAATAAGTACTCTTATAAGACCTAGAAGAACAAGAAAATGAAGAGCTCAACCTGACTGATTAAAGATGCTAAATAAGGGGAAGTTACGATCAAGATTTCTGTATACAAGCCTAAAATTGATTCTGCAGACTTGAGAGTTGAGGATCTTGAAGTAACCAAGATAGGTCTGGGTGTATTAAACTGAGAGACCAAATAAAATTGGTTAGAACAATCTTCACAACACACGCTGGCTCAGTTCGAGAAGGATGCTAGGGAAAAGAGAGAGTTGAAACAGGTAATCAATACCAGGGCAAAGTACATTAGTTCCTTGGATAGTTATGGGATCTTTTCCATAGTGCAAACTCCTTAGTCTTTCGATCCTAATTCACCGGACATTCGAAGACTAATGAATCAAGTTCAAGGGGGAAGGCTATAGCTGTGGCTATAGATGAATGGGTGGATAATGTATTAAAAAAGGGCAAGGATTTCTTGCAACAATGTTTCGCTATCTTCAGTGATGTTGACACTTTACTAAGCAAAGTGCAACCGCAACTCACAGCCTGGGAAACAAAAGAAGGTAAATGGTCCATGATTGTAGCACACATTACAGATGTGGAATCATATGGTGTAGAAAAGTTCCTTGCATAGAACCCACTTAAATCAGAAGATGTCAATATGTTATACATAGTCAAAGAAAACACAGTTTGGAGATGCTCTGTGTATGAACCAACAATCACAGCGGTGCAAAATATGGAAACAAGAATCAAGGAGATATACAATGATTTCAAGAAAGACATGCTGATATAAGTCCTAACAACGCTGCTTTGAATGAAGAAGGGAACATTGATATTGAACTGCTGATAAAGTCTTTTGAAGAAGATTTAAAGGTGATCAAGGAGAAACCCAATCCTTTATCTACAAATCTCACAAACGTTGCACAAATTGAAGCCATGCTCATTCTCTACAGTTAACATTTACCTGGTATTCTAAGTAGATTACCAAGATGAAATGGGATCGTGACATGTGGAAAATTTGATTGTTAAGCTTGAGGAATCCGAGTCATAGCATGGTACAGGAGTTCATTGGTGTCTACCGCAATTGGAAGCTGGTGCGTGTTGAGATTGATGACAAGGATCAAGATGAAGATGGGATTAACAAATCCCCTATTTAGCAGCCCTATCTTTTATTTATTTTTTGAATTTCTTTGAACTTAGGAAGTTTAACTGACTTTTAAACCTGTTTAATTATTTTTGAAACTACTCTGGTTAAAAGTTAAGGAGGTTGAGTTTTCAGGGAGACCTCCTTAACTTCAAAAAATATATATTGGGATGCATGAAACTATTTTAGGGTTAGAAGAAAAAGGGACATAAAAGAATATTATTTTTACTCTTTGTTAGAAATAGCAGTAGTATTTTCTTTTTCGATGATAATACTAGAAACTGAATTCGTATCTATATTTTGGAGAAAGATATTTTGTGGCTTGGATTTGAATAAAAAAGATATTTCATTTAGCTCTGTGATTTTAATCTGAATCTGTGTTATTTATGATTGATGTGTGGAATATTACTTTGGGAATATTTTCTGTTTGTGACCTATTTGATCTCATGAAATGAAATTTTGATAAGTTCTAGTGTTATTCTCCTCTTCTAATTGAAAGATTTGTGATGTTTCTTGAAGAGCTTTGTGATCTTCTTGATTATTTCATCTTGCTATAATCTTTTCATTATGCTGCATCTTATCTATGAATGGGTAATGCTCACCTTTATCTTGTTTTCAGGTTAAAAATAATTACATTCTTTATAGTTTAGGGATTCATTGCATATCCAACGAGGGAGATGTACCTCAAAGAAATTCAGAGGGAGGCTATTAATTCAGTCTACCCAACTGTTGTGAACTAATTTGATCTTCAGTCAAGGGTAACAAAGTTATTTAATACTTAAAACAAGATGAAAAATCTGTTCGCTAACCGATTTTTGGTGACTCTACTGGGGAGTCAAAGTAGTGACTAACCAACGTTTGAAATTTTACGTGCCTATGCTAAAATATGGTTCTACCCATGGATGGTGTATTGCCCGTGCTTCAACCAAATTTAGGTTTTGCAGACACTCATGAAGATTTAATTTCTGATCTAAATGCCCTAGCTTGGAATTGTTGACGTAGTAACCAACAATATCTTCAAGTTCAAAGGGTTCTTGAAGAGGAAGAAGATATCGGAGAACTACTCAGAGGTATTCCTGTTGCTCAAGAAGTTGTAGTTGTGAATAGAATAGCCCGGGTATAAGCAATTTTTCTTTGGAAGAAATTGGTATATCAACCTGGTAGAAAGAAGATATACCAGGACTGACAAGAGAAAAGGGTTTCTAGATGAAGATTTTGAGACCCTTAGAAAATTAAACTTTTCCCCTGATCATACCCAAAGAAGGAGAAAGAAGATCCAATCTATCAGTAGACCTTCTTCCCCACCTTGGGTTATTCATACCACCTTGACTTTTAAAGCCTTGATCTCCCCTGTAACTCTTGTTCCTCCTATTATTAATTTACAACCCTTGGATATAATCTTACCCAATATGGCTCAACCATAGGGAAACCAAGCTGTTCCTCTCGATCTTGGTGCAAATCTTAGTGCTTTGCCTAAAGGGGCTTGTGACATGTTACCTAGATTCAATGGCGACGTAAAAGTTTCCATTGTTGATCATATAAGTTCTTTTCATTTTGCATGTGGTATCATAAATGTGTCGACTCAAGATGTGTCCGTAAGGCTTTTTGTTCAAACCCTCACCGAAGGTGCCGTGGACTGGTTCCATCATCTTCCTTGAGCCTCCATTCATGACTGGACTGAGATGATAACTACTTATGAAGCTAGGTTCAAGACACCTGAAGATGAATACACTCTTTTGTTGCAATTGACACAACTGAGAAAAGAGATACACAAACCTATGAGGGAGTTTGTGGCCAATTTTAACAAGATCTTACAAAATATTCCTAATGCTTTGAGACCAAGTGCTGAAAATCAGAAAGGTTTCTTTCTAAATGCTATGCCTCCAGATGTAAGCTTTCATTTATGAAAAGATGGAGTTATAGATTTGGCACAAGCTCAGAGATCAACTATTCAACTTGAGGACATGCTCATTACAACTGGTAAATGAAAAAGAGACATACAAACTCTTGGTACCTCATCACTTGTCACCACTGATCTAGTTGTTCAAATATTGGTGAACGACGTGATCACCCTAAAAAGATAGAGTTAAATTAATCCTCCTTATCAGGATCCATATCAAGACGTGGGTCATAAGCAATATAACCCATCTCAAGGGAAAAATATGACCTACCCATAGCCTCGTCTACAAATTGAAGATGGACCCAGTAAAGAGAACATGTGTTCTTTTCATTTGACTATCGATCATGATGGAGCTACTTGCCCAAATTGGTTGAGATTTTTACAGATTAATGCCACAAGGGACGAACTCAGAGAAGTTTGTGTAGAAGAAGTAGTACCTGAAGGACCAGTGATTCATGGTTCATACTATTTGGAATATGAGTCAGGTAAAGAAGAGAACAAGGATGTTCTTGCCACTTTAAATGATCCCACCTGTAGGATTTTGACTAGAAATCAACGAACTCATAAGGCTTCATCAGGAAATAGAGCATCAAATACAACGTCCAAAGGGAAAGAACCACTCAAGAATGTAGCTTCGTTTGATGCAAAAGTAGGAGTTGAGGTCAAATTTCAGCATAAAAATACAGTGAGTTCCACCCCTTCTCCCTCATTTGATATCATAGATTTTTGTAAAACATCTATGGTAACCATCTCCACTGCTGAGTACTTGAGGTCAAATCCTAAAGAGTTAAATAAATTGGTTGAATTCATCAAGGGTGAAGTTGTTTCAAAACCTCAGGCTAATTTTTTGAAGAAGTTGTACCTTCAACTAGTACTCCTATTTTTGTGTTTGAAGGATCTTTTGAGATACCTTAGACCCCTGAAATCTCTTAATTATTAAAGGCCAATGTAGGGGAACAAAAACTAAATCCTTTCTATATATCCTTATTACTGAATGGTCAGAAACATAGTAATTGTATAATAGACTTGGGAGCCTTAGATAATATCATGCCTTCCCCTATTGCAAAGGCTTTAGGACTAACTCTTACTAAAAATTTCGGTAAGTGTTACTCGATGGATGGTAAACAAGTTCCCCTCCTTGGTCAGATAAAAGATGCACAAGCTATCTTGGCCGCTTGTCCTAATAAAAGGGTGAAATTGACCATTTTAGTCATGGATATTCTGACTAGTTATGGCATATTTCTTAGCAAAACTTTCTGTAAAGATATGGGAGGAGAAATTAAGATGGATTGGTATGAAGCCTTTATAACTATAGGGAAAATTAAAGTGAGGCTTGAACCCGAACCTAAGAATAAGTATACAGTCTTCCCTTCAGAGGATCCCAAGGCTCAAATTTTGTATCATGACTATCAGTTCAAAAACTATGTTATCATGTCAGGCGATGAAGATGAATCCATTATAGTTTCAGAAGAATAGAGTTAAAAAATGTGGACAATGGATTTTGACGGGAGTTCTTCAAACGCTGCTTCAAGGGGTGGTGTAGTTTTTATATCTCCATTGGAAGAATTGTTTCCTTTTTCCTTCAAGCTTGATTTTGTAAATGTTAATAACACTGCCGAATACAAAGCATTGTTGCTTGACCTGCAAGAGGAAAAATGTAGAGATATTTGGTAGTTGATTGCAAAGGGAGATGTTGAACTTATTGTAAACCAAGTTTGAAATTGATACACAACAAAGAATGCCAGATTAAAACATTATAGAAATCAAGTATGGGATGAGCTAGATTTTTTTTAAGCCTTCTCAATTAATGCTATTTCCAGGATTCTTAATATGAGGGGTGACTCTTTGGTGGTTTCAACTTCTCCCTTACTCCCACATTTAGATTTTAAAATAGAAACTTATAAAATAGAGATGATTTACCATCTGAGCGTCCCAGATAATGTTGATCACTAGAAAATTTTTAATAATGACTGCCAAATTGAAGAGTTCCTGACTTGTGCTGGACATTTCTCAGATTTATATTTTGAAGGGTTTGACAATGATTGCAAAGAATCATGTTCTAATATGGATAATGACAATGGCGTGCTTTAGTTAAAAGGAAAGAAAATTCCTAAAGGTTTAATTTCATTGGAACATTTATTTTCAAACATGGATGACAATTCAATCAATAAGAGACCTATGCATTCTGAATTCTCTAAAGAATATGACAAGATTAATCTGGGCACTGACCTAGAACCAAAATGGATTGTAGTAGGTAAGAGTTGTTCACCCATTGAAAGAGACAGATTAAAAAGTTTTCTGCTTGACTATAGAGATGTGTTTTCTTGGGGGTATGAAGACCTCAAGGATTTTAGAGATGGTCATTTTAAGCATCATATTCCTTTTAAACTAGATGCAAAACCTTTTCGCCAAAAATTAAGGAATTATAACCCCAAAGTCTCAAAGGCTATAGTAAAGGAAGTAGAAAAGATGTTAAAGGCAAGAATAATCTATCTGATACATCATTCAAACTGGATAGCTAATATTGTTCCTATATGCAAAAAGAATGGAGAAATTTGAATTTGCGTTGACTTCCAAAATCTTAATCAAGCTAGCCTCAAAGATAATTATTCTTTATCGGTCATGGAACATGTTCTTCAAATAGTAGCAGGTTCTGAGATGCTATCCATGCTAGATGGTTTTTTAGGATACAATCAGATAAGCATGGCAGAAGAAGATCAACACAAAACCACTTTCATAACCCCTTGGGGGACTTGTGCTTATAATTGAATGCCATTTGGTTTGATCAATGCCGGAGTGACATTTCAGAGAGCTATGAACTCCTCCTTACAAGACTTGCAAAATACAATCATAGTAACATATCTTGATGACCTCACAGTGTTCTCGAGGTGAAGGAAGTATCACCTCAGGGATCTGAAGGTAGTGTTGGAAAGATGTAGAGAGCACAATATATCTTTGAATCCAAAGAAATAAATTTTCTTTGTTGAAGAAGGAAATTTTTTGGGACATAGCATCTTAAAGGATAGCATTTGAATTGACCTAGAAAGAGTAAAGGCTATCCAACAGTTGAATTTACCAATAAATAGAAGCGAAGTGAGGTCTTTCTTTGGCCAGGTGAACCTCTTGAGAACATTTATTCCCGGTTTCTCAGAGATTAAAAAACATATAATTGATATGATGAGTGAGAAATAATATTTCTAGTGGAATGAGGAGGGAAGGAAAGCATTTGAATAAATCAAGAATGCTATAGTTAAAGCTTCTATGTTGGTCAGTCCTGATTTCAAGAAAGATTTTTATATTTATTGTTATGCATCAGAACACACCCTTTCAAGTATTTTATCTCAAAAGAACAAAAATGGAGAAGAAGCTCCCATAGCCTTTATGAGTACGCCCTTGAAGAAACATGAACTAAAGTATTCACTTATTGAGAAACAAGCTTATGTTGTTGTTAGAGCTGTTAAATCATTCAAGTATTATATTTTACATTCACACTCAACGATATATGTGCTAGAATCTGCAGTTAAAAGCATTCTCACTCAGCAGGAAATTGGAGCAAATAAAAGAGGAGCCTAGGTAGCTAAGATACATGAATATGATCTTACTTTGAAACCAACCAAGATGGTAAGGGGCCAGGAACTTTGTAAATTAATGTTTGAAAATGAAGGATCACCTGAAGATAAAGTTGAACAACAACCTCTAGCTTTACTTGTTAGTCTTACTGATCCCTGGTTCTCAAACGTTGCCCACTTTTTAACTTATGGAGAACACCCTGCAAACTTGACCCCTAGAGAAAAGAAAAATTTAAGGCTTAAATCAAATAAATATGTTATTGCTCAGGGTACTCTGTACAAAAAGGGTGTTGATGGAACCTTTCTAAGATGTGTTGATAAAGAACAACATAAGAAGCTTCTCAAAATGTTCCATGATGAACCTTGTGGGGGACATTTTTCCTCTACTATGATAGCTTTCAAAATACTAAGAAACTATTTTTATTGGCCAGGGATGTTCAGAGATATCTATTCACATGTAAAAGATTGTTAAAAGTGTAAGCTCTTCATGGGAAAGCCTCAGTTGGCCGCTCTGCCTTTGAAGCCAGTAGTAGTCGACAAACCTTTCAAGCAGTGGGGTATAGATTTCATAGGTCCTATAAATCCAGCTACAAGTGCGAGTCATTCATACATACTCACTACAACTGACTACTTTACTAAATGGGTTGAGGCGATCCCAATCAAAAAGAGTAGTTCGCAAGTGGTGTGCGATATTCTAAAGGAATATATTCTAGTTCGCTTTGGAGTTGCCCAAAAAGTAGTTGCTGACAATGGAACATATTTTTCTTCTCAAGAATTGACCAATTTTTTCTATGATCATGGTATCTCTTTAGCTCATTCCTCTGACTACTTTCCTCAAGGGAATGGCCAGGCGGAGTCAAGCAATAAAAATTTGGTAACAATTATGAAAAAGTTGGTGAGTACAAATGTGAAGGATTGGTATAAGAAATTACATGAAGCACTATGGGCTAATCGCATTACCCCAAAGAGAGCTATAGGTATGGATCCTTTTGAATTAGTATACGGTGTCGGAGCACAGGTTTCCCTGCCACTTGAACTATCAGTAGTGAAGTTGCAATCAACAATCAAAGAAGAACATTTTCAAGATGCTTTGGAAAGGAGGGTGTTATATTTAAATAAATTTGAAGAAGAAAGAGAAAGGCTGGTAGATCATATAATTGATCATCAGATGAAAGTCAAGAAAATATTTGACATGAAAGCAAGACTGAGGAATTTTATGAAAGATGATGAGGTATTTTTATGGGATAAACATAGAGTAGCTAAAGGAGCTCATGGTAAATTTGAGTCTTTGTGGAAGGGGCCATTCATAATTCAGGAGGAAATAGGCCCAAATGCTTATAAACCAAAATATCCAAATGGACAGATCATGTCGTTTACCTATAACGGCCAAGACCTCCAAATTTTTAAGTTTTGATCGAGGTTTTCCCCTCCCTGTATATATTTTCCCATTTTCTGCTTTCTTTGTTTTGTTTTCTATTCGGTTTTTGTTTGCTCTGTCTCCTTTTCTTTGGTTTTTTTCCGTTCATCCTTCTATTCTATATCTTTTGGTTAACCAGAGTTTTGAGTTCTCTGTGTTTCAAGAAACTTGGTCCCCAATCGTAGCCGATGTTGGTTCAAGTATTTTTTAGAGTCGCCATTATTTTTGGTATTTGTTTTTCTTTAATTTTGAACCATCGACTTTGATTTTCCTAAAAGCTTTCCCTCTTGTCTCTGATTGTTAAGTCATCTTAGGTCGGTCCGGGTCCTTAATTTTCCTCTTTTGATCTAAAACCTTTTGGTTCTGCAATTCCCAAACTTTGAATCTTTTCTCACTTTTGAACTTGTGAACTCATTTGTACCTTTGAACCACTTTAAACCTGGTTCAAAGTGGTTCAATATTTCCAATTGGTTCATAGAGCAGGTGGTGGAGCCCAGTTAGTGTATGCGTCAATACGTGTTAAGGCATTTTGAAAAGTTGACAGCGAAGCAAGTGTTTCTGCATAACCATTGGTGATGTCAACCATAAAAGAGGTGCTTTATAATTAGAAGATGTAATCATGAGCATCCGTCATCTTTTCCAATCATTAAATGAAAAGGTTAGGGAATAGGCTTGTGAGATTAGGCGCAAAAATCCAATGAGGTTTGCTTGCGAAAAAAGTAATGATTTTTGGGTAGTGAGTTTAAAGGTGAAAAAACATCTATTTATGGCAATTTTCTTTGAGATACCTTGTCGTACGATGATTTAAGGTGGGACAATCTTTCCCATTAATTACCTGTCAAGACTGATGTTTTTAAAAGGGATTCACCTTCTTGATTTTAAGTTCATTCTTGTCTAAGTGTAAGCTACGAAGGTGCAGGGAAGTGGATTTTGGTGTTTCTGTAGGAATTATTTTGCAGCAAAATAAGGTAAATTTTGATAAAACCTCTCCATTCAGTTTTCAAGTTTTCAAACTAGTCCTCTCCAAGCTTGGTCTTGATAGTGGTTAATGATATGAAGTCTTCACTTCATTTGTTCAGGAATAGTGTTAGTATGGATTGCAAGAGTCCTCTTTTGACTGACACAGATTTACAGGGGGTAGATATTGAAGAAATATGTACTAGGTTGCAAGAAAATGTAGGAGAGTTTGGAACTAAAATTATTGATAGCGGGTTATTGCAAGCAACAGGTTTCCCTCAAGCCATCATTGCCCATGAGCTAATCCAGGAATGTGTGAATCACTATGATATTAAAGCTAGGTGTATTAAAGATAATTATGGCAGAGTATTAATCCCAATCACTAGAGACACCATGATGTCTGTCTTCAAAATTCCTAATGAACCCTTTGTAGACCTTACCCCTACCCAGGCATATGCTAAGTTCAAAGAAACCCCTGAGAAAAATCATTCATTTATTTCTCATAATTGGACTGAGATATTTTATAAAGGTGGGTCTCAGCTCCATAAGGGTTTGGGTAGAAATCAAATGAAATATCACATTCATGACTTAATGGTCTTGTTGCATAGAGTCAAAGGTTCACCCGAGGTTATCTTATTTGAAGAATGGATGTCTCATTTTATTGATATTATTCTGGTAGCAAAACATTACTTAGACTGGGCCAAAATTATAGCCAGTTCAATGAGAGAACAATTGAAATTAGCACAAGTTATCAAGAAAGATTTCTTTATGTCTTCTTATCTTGTGTATTGCCTTGCCTGTACTCAAGATTTGACATCTCTACCCCATGAGGTCTGGGACCAGAATGTCTTGATTTATGACTATTGTCCCTTGTTACAGAGAAACAAAGTCTTAACTGACTACATAAAGGTCCATGATATTTTCTTTAGGAAATTGTGTTTTGAATTTGCTGGGATGAAAGAGCAACGGTTTTCTCCCAAAGCTTAACAATTAGTGCAAGTTTATGGTAGTATATTCATCCAGTTACCAAGGTTCACTTCAGAATGCTTCATACTTGTTGAGATTTGCAGGTAGCTTGTGGTAGTGATAAAGAAATATTTTCCTAAGGATAAATGGAACAATTTATTCCCTATCAAAATTGGAAGGATTTCTTGTAAAAGTCTAGAGGATGCCATAAATATTGGGGTAGATCTGTGTAACTTTGATTTTAAATCCTATCATGAGAGAAAGGATTTTGACAGTAAAGGATTTTTCATATAGGTCCTGGAAATGGAAGGTCAGTTTGTGTCCTCATCTCAGCTGGAAGACCACTAGGAAGATTGTTTAAATGAAAGAGAAGTTCAAAAGAAAGATAAACTCTAGGTTGAAGTTGAATCAAATCACTTCGTATCATTTGAAGTTGGGCATTAAGGGAATTTGTGAAGATGGTTCAGAAGTCATTGAAACTGAGTACCTGAAACAACCTATCACACCCTTAGTTCATGTGAACTAGTTTGAACCTGAAGAAGATGATATTCTACAGAGAGCCACTCATGTAATTGAACTCATGAAAAGATGGCTTCAACATAAGAGAGAGATGATCACATCTCTTGTTCAATCAGAGGGTTCAACTCCTAAAACTTCTTCCTCTCTTGATAATGTTGACATTATCTTTTCCATTGATTCTGCAGGTAATAATAAGAGTTCAAAGGTCTTGATTCCTTAACTATCTGGAAGTCAACCTATTGTACAAAGAATAAGGTCCAAAACTAGACTTACAAAACAAACCAAAATGCCTACCCAAAAATAAGTGCTGATGAATCTGGATATTGAAAAGGAACATGGCATAAGTGTGCAGAATGAAGGACCGTAGATACAGTTGACCTTTGATAACACTTCTCAGGACATGGATACTTTGAATACACCAATGAAAGATGCAGGGAAAGATGACTTGTCTCTGTTAGTGCCTGATTGGCTTACAAATTCAGTGAGTAAGAAAAGAAGTCTTGTGTCGATCTCTTTTCTAGTTAAGATATGGTGAATAAGTACTTTGCTAAGACCCAGAAGAACAAGAAAATGAAGAGCTCAGCCTGACTGATTACAGATGCTAAATCAAGGGAATTTATGACCAAGATTTCGATATACGAGCCTAAATTTGATTTTGCAGACTTGAGAGTTGAGGATTTTGAAGTAATCAAGATAGGTCTAGGTGTATTGAACCGAGAGACCAAAGAAAATTGGTTAGAAAAATCTTCACAACACATGCTGGCTCAGTCCTAGAATGATGCTAGGGAAAAGAGAGAGTTGAAATAGGTAATCAATACCATGGCAGAGTACATTAGTTCCTCGGATAGTTATGGGGTCTTTTCCATAGTGAAAACTCCTCAGTCTCTCGATCCTAATTCACTAGATAGTTGAAGACTAATGAATCAAGTTCAATGGGGTAAGGCTATAGCTATGGCTATAGATGAATGGGTGGATAATGTATTAAAAAGGGCATGGATTTCTTGCAACAATGTTCCACTATCTTCAATGATGCTAACGCTTTACTAAGTGAAGTGCGACCACAACTCACAACCTGGGAAACAAAAGAAGGTAAATGGTCAATGATTGTAGCACAAATTATAGATGTGGAATCATATGGTGTAGAAAATTTCCTTGCAGAGAACCCATTTAAATCAGCAGATGTTTGCATGTTATACATAGTCAAAGAAAACATAGTTTGGAGATGCTCTGTGTATGAACCAATAATCACAGAGGTGCAAAATATGGAAACAAGAATCAAGGAGATGTACAGTGATTTCATTAAAGACATGCTGATCATAAGTCCTAATAGCGCTGCTTTGAATGAAGAAGGGAACAACGATATTGAACTGTTGATAAAGTCTTTTAAAGAAGATTTAAATGTGATCAAGGAGAAACCCAATCCTTTATCTGTAGATCTCACAAAGGTTGCACAAATTGAAGCCATTCTCATTCTCTGCAGTGAACATGTACCTGGTTATTCTAAGCAGATTACCAAGATGAAATGGGATAGTGACATGTGGAAAATCTGACTGTTAAGCTTGAGGAATCCGAGTCATAGCGTGGGGTAGGAGTTCATCGGTGTCTACCACAATTGGAAGCTAGCGCATGTTGATATTGATGACAAGGATCAAGATGAAGATGAGATTAACAAATCCCCTATTTAGCCGCCCTATCTTTTATTTATTTTCTAAATTGCTTTGAACTCAGGAAGTTTAACTGACTTTTAAATCTGTTTCATTATTTTTTAAACTACTCTGGTTAAAATTTAAGGAGGTTGAGTTTTCAAGGAGACCTCCTTAACTTCAAAAACTATATATTGGGATGCATGAAAATGTTTTAGGGGTTAGAAGAAAAAGGGATAGAAAAGAATATTGTTTTTACTCTTTGTTAGAAATTGTAGTAGTATTTTCTTTATGGATGATAATACTAGAAACTGAATTCATATCTATATTTTGGAGAAAGATATTTTGTGGCTGGGCTTTGAATCAGAAAGATATTTCATTTAGCTCTATGATTTTAATCTGAATCCATGTTATCTATGATTGATGTGTGGAATATTACTATGAGAATATATTCCGTTATGTGAGTGATTTGATCTCATGAAATGAAATTTTGATAAGTTCTAGTGTTACTCTCCTCTTCTAATTGAAAAATTTGTGATTTTTCTTGAAGAGCTTTGTGATCTTCTTGATTATTTCATCCCGCTATAATCTTTTCATTATGCTACATCTCATCTATGAATGAGTAATGATCACCTTTTGCTTGTTTTCGGGTTAAAAGCAATCACATTCTTTATAGTTTAGGGATTCATTGCATATCCAATGAGGGAGTTGTACCTCAAATAAATTTAGAGGGAGGCTATTAATTCAGCCTACCCAACTATTGTGAACTAATTTGATCTTCAATCAAGGGTAACAGAGTTATTTAATATTTAAAACAAGAAGACAAATCTGTTCGCTAACAAGAGGGAGGTTCATCAAGTTACATAAGAGATATTGTCAGTAGTTTGATAAGTGATAGAGAGAAACATGTCACTATTGCGAGTATTAGGAAAACGATTGTAACAATTCCTCAATAGTAGATTTTCTTAATATATTAATAATACCTCATACTTGAAAATTGGTTTTCCCTAGATTGGGGCTTTTCCAAGGACAATTGTCCAAAATTTTTGTGTTATTTGTGTATTTGATTTCTCTCATTTTTCGCTACAATTCTCATTTGGTGCTAAATTGTGTATAATTGGGAATAATACTAGGCTATAACACCTACTAGGTAAGAGAAAATTAACAATTATATCCTCGACTATTTAACAAGATCTAAAAAATAAAGAAGTATTCTTAAAACTGATTCAACCATAATAAATAGCTTAAAATAATCTCCATTTGAATATTCAAAATAATACCAACCCAAGAACTCCCGATCAACAAACAAAGCCTATAATATATCATCATATACTGTCACCTTTAAATTATTTATATCATACATATAGTGAAAATATTAAAATTCATATATAAAATCTACAATCAAATAATTAATATTATATTCTCTATGCTAAATATATTTATTTTATAATGATTAAAAAACCACCCCTCTAAATATAATTATAATTTTTTATTAAAATATCATAATCATGTTAAAATTAAATTAATTTTTTTTTAATATAAAAAATAGAAGATAGTCTACATACATTTTTAAAATTTTAAGTTATCACATAGTGGTTTAATAAGATAGTATAGCTTATGTTGTGGGCCACACCATGATGCAACGCCGATTTCAAATCCATTTTATTACAAATCCCTTACTGATATCACAAGTTTTCCATGCATGCACGTGAAGAATTTTGGTACAGTGGGTCAATAACTTTCCCAGGTGCTCTACCGCTCACATGTCATAGGAAGATATGACTGTCAATGATTGGAGCGATAAGGGGAGTTGACATGTGAGATGTGTTCGCAGGGAAGACATAAGGGAGGTGACACCACTGAGTGGAGTGATAAGGAGTGATTGAGAGATAAGATGATAAAAGACAAGATAAGGAGTTTCTTAGAAAGATAAGGATTTGTCATGAAGCAATAAGGAGGGGAGATATAAGGGGAATTTAGAGTGATAAGGCTTTGGAGTGATAAGGAAAGGGAGTAATATATAAAGGAGGCAATGGAGAAGAGGATTAGGATAACACATGGAGACATAAGAGTGTAATACCAAACAAATTTGAGGATGAGGCCCTTCAAAAATGTGGTCTCACTAGTTCTCAACTCCAGTTATAACACCTGCTAGGGAACCCGTGAGGACAAGATATAAAACCTCTAAAGATGCAAGTAAATTTCTTTTCTTTTCTTTTTCTATAATAATACTCATCATTACTTCATATTTCTAGAACATAATTATGAACTTCTTTATAAACTTGAATGTAAGATATAACCAACCTAAGTCCTCAGAGGTTCTCTAATGTTTCTACTAAAGCAACATTATCTAACCTATTTACATTCATAAGATATTCATTGAATTATGAACTTTATTGGTCTATGTTCATTTTAATGCACCAAGGTGAATGTTCATAACTTTTTTCTTTCATTAAACATAAGTTGATCATCTAACAATATTATTCCTCTTATCAACTCATATCATTAATTTCATAAACACCTATTATCCTATATATCACTTTCTTTTAATAATTTAGGTAAAAGATCAATATTCATTAAGGTAGGCATTATCTTACATACTTCATTAACCCATACTCATTTTATGCACTAAGAAACACAAACAAACTATTGAATATTAAAATTAAGTTACTAACTTATTTTATTGATTCATAACTATTCATTATTTATAATTCCAATTACTAATCTATCACTTCACAATAATTACCTTTGAATCTTTCCTTAGGAGATAATAAGTACTTTACTAGGTACATCAATACATAACTATATCTAAGTTCATTTCATTAATAGATGAACATTATAAAAGAATAGGATAATTATGAGCAAGTAATATAAATAACTTCCTTTTAATGATGACATGTTCAACACATAATATAATCTTCCCCCATTTCTTTTCACTTAGGACTACCCATTCCCTTATACATTGTGAGGAATAGAATTACATCAATATACATTATTATGCCACATACATATGACTCCTTACAACTACATGAATACATATAGATCAACACATCTCAACATGATACAATATACAATATGAAATCTTCAACTGCAAATATGGAAAGGAACATGTGCAAGGATCATCCAATAGACCACAAACAACACCTCGATATAATAAAGATTTACCACCCAACCATGTGGAACCAATAGGCTCACTCCTCTGAGATAGGATATAGAAACTAAGGCCCACACAAGAGATACCAACTAAGACATACCTAAGGTGGCTTAAACCCTTTCCAAAAAATAAGCATGAATCACAAAAGACAACAAGCCATAACAGGACTAGCAGAGGCATCTGAAATCAAAGATGTAAAGACTCTAGGCTATAAGCTAGGTGAGTGTCATCACATAAACCTCACTTAAAGGGATCTCCTAGTAGTCACTTTTGACCCTGTCACCCAAATAGGCACATGTGGAACCGAACACTTTTTCTTAAAGACAAGGCTATTCAATTGTGCCATTACAAGGCACCTTCTCCCACTCCCATCCCTAGCCTATACAAGCACTAGTTGCATGGGCGAGGAAAAACTTCATCTTGATTATGTGTTTCCCCCCCTTTCCTAGTAAATTTTATTAATGTTATCACTTGATTAAGACAACTCACATTGGGATCTCCTAGCAACCACTTTGTGCCCTGACACCCACTGTGAGCTACTCACCTAGTGTACCTAGGTTATTTACCCAAAATTACAACATCAAAAGGCATCAAAGAATCACATAAAATTATAAAATATGCCATCACAACAACATATTACCATTTGATTGCGTCTAGGTGATCACTGGTTGTCCCTAATCCATTGGACAACCCTAAACTCTAATCTAGCATCCAAATTGTATCAAAGTATGTAAGAAGGAATCAAAATGCACCAACATGATAACATAACCATATTTAGTATAATAAAGGTCCTAATGAATCAAAAATAAGATCCTAAAAGCCTCTGATAACCTACAACCCTCTAACACTTGACAACTTCTAAAATTGATTTATTTCAAACACTAGTTAAATGCCAAGAATAGTCATCAATGAATAGTAATTCATAACTTCCACAAAAAACATAATTTAGACAATATTTTCGGTGAGAATTAAGAAAAAATCATTATAGACACTCTCTCTATTTTTTATGAAGATCAACGGTGGGAAAGAAAGTTATGGCTTCTGTTCTAAAATAGAAAACCCTAGTTAGGGTTCAGACCCGTCTTCACCAAAATAGTTGTAACTTTCAAAAAACATAAAAAAAATACACAAAACCAATTGAATATGAAAGATAAGATAGATACCTATCTTTGATATCAATTTTAGGCCTATACATTGTCGTACCATTTAGATAAACTTGAGTGAAAAAATAGAACAAGAATGGACATAAATAGTTCGACAACAAGTATAGATTAGGACATTAATTCGACCACAAAAATGGAATCTAAAAGATACCCATTTGATATCTTTGAATTTTCCTTCTAGAACATCATCCAAGAAAAACCCTAGACTTAATTTAGTTTATATAAATAATAGATCTCCAAAAATGAGTTGCTAGAAAACCTAAGAAAACACATGGCAATTTTTTCCAAAATGAACTCAAACTTTTAAATACTTCTAGGAATGAAAATTACAGATATCAACCACAATTAAAATATATAAATCACTGCATATTTCATTAAATAAATAATTTCATTATGGAATTAAAACCCTACCTCGGGCCTACAAAGATTCAGCCGAAGAAGCAAGAAGGAGACAATGAGAGGAAGACAATCCACGCTTGAAAGGTATCATTCAAAAACCTCTCTATTTTTAGATATCTCCATGAAACAAAGTACAAATCTACAACAATAAATCCTTCTCTCAACTACTGAAACTCTTACAAAATGTACCTCTCCCAAAAGCAAAGAAAACTATGGATCCTTAAAGAAATATGCCCTCAAACTCTCCCTCACATCTCATATGATTTTCTCCAAAATATCCATAAAAATTACAACCAAACTCTCCTCAAAGCTTTAGGCCAAAAAATCCCCCTTCAAAAGCAAAAAAAATCCATATAAATAGATTTTCCAAAGATAATCAACCCCCAACTAACTCTTAATTAAAGGGCATAATTAAATAACTCACAACTATATATTACACAAATATAACTATAATGAACACTTTTATAAGATATCTATACACATATTTATTATTATCATATAATATGTAGCACAGAGGATATAAGTAATATACATATAACTTATCCATATTATTAATAATTAGTAATTAAGAATATTATACCTCACATTATGCAATATTTAATTATTGACAATATTATACTTTACCTTAATCCAAAGATATACATCATAAACAATATCTACAATCATGCAAATATAATCACATATAATATGTGTGTGTGCACCCATATATATATATATAGATATATGTCAAACGACAAGCACTATAATCTATATGATTATGAAGTAATTCATCAAAACATTAATATTATTAAATATTTATACTTACCATACGATATAACACTTAGAATAAAATCACATGCCTCAAAATAAATCTAATCAGCCAAATAGGTCATAACAATCAACTATGACACACAGAGATAACCTTAAGATCAAACAAGGCCAACCACAACCAACAAGGCAAGTCAAGCCAAACTCTTGACCAAGCATGAAACCTTGAAACACAACATAGCAAAGATCAACAAAAAATCATCTCAGGAAGGACCATTAATTCAAATGAATTAACAAATCATACACCCAAAATAAGTGCAAGGGACCATAAGACACTATCCACAACCATGCCCAATCGGTAGAGGTGACTTTGGATTTGTCACCCTAATCGCTGACTAACCAAGTAGGAACCCCAATGTTCCCATATCAAATAATGGAAGGGAAAGACTCAAGAAGGGCCTTTCTACTATCTCCGCAACAACAACCATCGAGGATTTGAGGACACTCTCAGGATTGTGGAGCTAGGTGAAGTCAATGCCCAATATCTGCAAGTCTACATCACAAAGCAAGTATACATGTGCATATATATATGGAAGACATTGCAAAAAGTGACAGGGGTCGAGACATTGTGTGGACCTCACTAAGTGAGTAACTATGACTTCACTCCTAGCCATACAAACATATCATAGATAAAACACATATGTAAGCACCCAATATATAAGACAGTATAAGCCAAATACATAGTAAGGGTTAAATCAGATCCATAATATAATCCATCATGATTTGGTTAGTTATTAATGTTTGTAGCTTTGGTCAAATTATTCTAGCTAATGAAATCAAATGCATAAGTGGCCTATCAACCTTGAGCATTTGATCCCTATCATTTTCTGTATACTGCTCTAAATTAATTTCTATGATTATAGTTATCATAGTGCATGATTAATAATTAGTAAATTAATAATCATGTATATACATTATTAAATATATATACATACATAATCAAGTTTAATATAATAATTATTAATCATGCTATTATCGATAATGAGTATCAACATTATATTAATCATGTTGTGTATGAGTATCAATATTATATTATTCATACTGTGTATCGATATGATATTAATCATGTTGTGTATCGATAATGAGTATTGGTATTATACCACAACAACATATCAATTTGTAAATCAATGGAGATTAGTTTACGTTGATTAGTCATTATCATGAGACATGTCTGTATGGGAGACATGTATCCACACACTTATATATATCGACCAAATAAGATATCTTGTAATGTACAAAAATTGATAAGTGCAAAACAAGATACAATAGTGACATAAAACATATTACCACAATTTGATATTAACTCGTCATATCTCTACAACTTTATAGTATCATTGTTCAATATTAATTCATAAGGAATTAATATTGTCATTATACAAATCATATTGATATCTATATAAAGATCATTGCAGATCGATATTAACTTAATCAAGAACATGAAGGAACTTAAAAAGGGTGTGCCTTGGGAAAGAACACAAAAGACACCTTGCATAGTAGTGAAAGTAGATCTAAGAATGCATTATAACTTATTCATTCATATTTATGTGGACCTATGACAGTAACCTCTTAGATGGATTTTTGTACTATGTTATTTTTGTAGATGACTATTCTAGGAAAACATGGATATATTTTTTGAAATGTAAAGAGTTTGATGAAGTCCTTATCAGGTTTAAGGAATTCAAGGTTCTAGTATAAAATATGTCAGCTAAAAGAATCAAAATCTTGAGATCGGATAATGGGGGGGAATACATCTCTGATAAATTCAAAACCTTTTGTAATAATGCTGGGATTATGAGGGAGTTTACTGTCCCTTACAACCCAAAACAAAATGGGGTGGGAGAAAGGAAAAATAGGACTATTATAGAAGCAACCAAAGCCATGATGCATGACCAAAACCTTCATGCCTCTTTTTGGGCTGAAGCCTCTAGTACTATTGTTTATATTCTTAATAGATTTCCTCACTCCTTTTTGGATAACATAGACCATTTGATAATCTTTGTTTTTCTTATTTACATTCACATACCCAAAGAGAAGAGGTCTAAACTAGAACCCTCAGGGAAAAAGGGAATATTTGTTGGCTACAGTGAAACATCTAAATAGATAAGATTTATATCCCTGGACAAAAACTAATTGAGCTAAATAGGGATGTAATCTTTGAAGAAGATGTTGTATTCAAAAGATCCAAAGACATTAATGAAATAGATATTGAAGATCATGAGTCTCCTCAAAATATGGAAGAGGATCATGCTTCTAAGAATTAGAGGGAGACCCATGAATTGATGGAAGATGATAATCATAATGAACCTATGGATTCCACTGATGGTCCTAGAGACACCATTGTGAATCGAAAAAGACCTCTATGGGCAAGGACATTTTTTCAAGAGGCTGAAAATTATGCAGCCCCAAAAGGAACCTTTAGGGAAATCAAAAGACCTAATAGATATTCCAGCTATGTTGCACTTATGAGTGAAATCATCAAATCCAAACCTTCTAATGTTGAGGAAGCTTTTAAACATCAAGTTTGGAAAGATGCCATGATAGAGGAATACCAATCTATACTTAAGAATGATGTTTGGGACATTGTACTTAGACCAAAAGATAAATCAGTGGTTTCATCTAAATAGCTCTTCAAAATTAAACATGTTGCAAATGGGAGTATTGAAAATATAAAAGCAAGGTTTTTTTCTAGAGGCTTTTCTCAAAAGGAGGAAATTTATTATGAAGAAACATTTTCTCTAGTCGCTCAATATACCTCTGCGAGGGATGTGATTGCTATTGCCGCATCAAAATGATGAAAAATTCACCAAATGGATGCGAAGACTGCTTTTCTTAATGGCATAATAGAAGAGGAAGTGTACTTGGATAAACCTAAAGGATTTGTAGTACATGGTAATGGTTCTCATGTTTGCAAATTAAAAAAGGCTCTACATGGTCTTAAATGAGCTCCTCAAGCTCTGTATGAGAGGATAGATCACTATCTTTTAGGACTGGGCTTCTCCAAGAATGATGCAGATCTGAATTTATACTTCAAGGTAATAAATGGTGACATGTTGATTCTAATTCTTTATGTTGATGAATTATTGATTACAGGAGAATACCATCTCATTGTTGATTGGAAAGATTAGGTACTGAGAGGGGGGCTGAATCAGTACTAACATATTTATATCAATTCAATCTTTTAATCTCAAACATGTAGTTTCATCTCAGTTTATCGATAGTCTTTTCTATATTACCTATATGCTTGTAATTGAAAAACATAAAGTAAATAATAGTTAGCTCATACAATTATTCACACACCCATAAAACATAGATTTTTGGTCTCGCAGAAATCCTTGGTTAGAGGAAACAACTGTGGTGGGGATGGTACCCACAACTCTTCACTGCAACTAAAAGAGTTTGTCCATTAAGGCTATAAAATATCACTTTCTGAGTGATTCACCCTGTTAGGAGTGACTGATACATGGTTAAGTGTATCTACAGTCGTGTTAGGACTACTTTGCTAATAGATTTTATCCTTCCTATACAACATTCATGTCCTGTTAAATAATTTACAAAAATTTCATAGAACAAACTTCAACAATCATGTTAGAGACAACGTGGTTAAGGGATTTACAATACCTTGTAGAACCCTGTTAGGATTCCTTAAAAGATAGTTGACCTATATTTTCTTTCCTCCAAAGCTTATCAAATCCCTTATGTTCAATGTATCTGTCCTCAAATTCTTTTATGCTTCGCTACTTGTTCTTCACCTGTATATATTTTTCGCTCTCTCTCTTTTTTTCATTTTGATCCTTTGATCCTTTTATCCTTGATCCACTTCTTGTTTATTGATCTCTATGATCCTGACCTTAGATCTTAGGGTTCCTTCATCTCAAACTTTTCATAAACCATTTTCTCTTTTCCTTTTGTCGGTTGTGATACATTAATTTCCTTTATCCGATATCTGTCAACTCTTATACCTAACTTCCTTATTCCAATAACTGTCTTAATTATTCGATAACTCCTTTAGCTTTTTGATAGTATAAATATTCACATTAGTGATGATTGACATCAATGAAAAAAAAAATCCTTAGATTTACAACAATCTCCCCCTTTGGCATTGATGGAAAAAAATCTGATTCTTAGATTCTTCTCCGCCTCTCAAAATTTTCAAAACCATTATGTCGACATCTCCCCCTATAATAATTGCCTTTTTACTTACTTCTCCTCATTTTCTTACTTCTCCCCCTTTTTTGGCAATCAATTCCAAATGATATATATAGGCTTGTCGGGGTGTACAGTTCCTATGGTTTTTATGTGATGAACTTGTACCTGTGTCATGTATTCTACAAAATGGTGCTCCTTGAATCTTTCAATGCATTGAAACCAATAATATGTCCATTTAGATCAGACACTAACTCTTCTATGCTATCCACAGAACTAAGTTCTGGTGTCTATACAATGGTCTTTGATTCTTCAATATTAGCTTTCATTATAGCTATATGAGGTGTGATAATTCCTTGCAGTTCCAAAATCCTCATATGTAGTCTTTCTTTCTCTTCTATTAATTCGTGTTCTCTTGAGATTAATTCTCTCATCTTTTTTGAATTCTCTAAAAATTTGTCATTGTCAATTGTAGGGTGCCGATATGATACACTAGCTCATTATGAGTGCCATTAATCTTACTGTCTATATCTTTTGTGAATTTTGAAAAATTACATAACTTACTATACATTGATATTGCTTTTGTCAAAATTTATTTCAAAACTTCAATGACCTTTGATAATTCAACTTTTAAAACTGCTAGCTTTGTCAATAACTTTTTTATAAGTTGATTTTTCAGTTTCTTGTTGCTTCATGGGAGAGTTGTTGCTCCAAATCATTTCCATATCCACTGATCTAATCAATATAAACTTTTAGTTGTTGCTATAGTGAGTCATCAATAGTTATATCTAGCATCAAGTCCTCAAATATGTTGAGCATCCTATTGAGAACTCATCTCCTTAATTTCTTCACTCTTCCCTTATCCACTTTTTCCTTTAGATGTAATAATATTTCATATTCCTCTTTATCTTTGTTCTTCTTCATCTTTCTCAGATCTTATTTGAGTATTTCAAATTGAGGATTGTCACTATCTGCTTCATCATCTTCATCCTCACATTTTCTTTTGCCTTTGGTCTCCATTCACTCCTTATCAACATCCTTGTCCTTTTCCTCATTATTATTTTTATCTCCATCTTTCTTTTATTTTCATTTCTTCTCATCCTTGTCAGTTGTTTTACTTGATTTTTGCTTTACCTGAATCTTTGGGTGCTTGGGACGATTGATCATCTCTATCGGTATATCTCTTCTCCTATTGTTTCTTGGTAGATGGTTCCTTGTCAGTATCTTCTTGTGGTTGATTAATTGGTAAGTGTTGTTGTTCATATGATATTAGGGTCTTCTCATTGGTTCATAATACTTCTTCTTGCTTACTCATCTCTTGCAATATTTCCTTACTGCTTTGCAATGAGTGTTCTGGTAACTCTTCTAGAGGTGTGACTGATATAGTATCATGTCAGTTCTGTGTATCCTTATCAGTTGCCAGAGGTAATTGCTTAGTAGATGTGTTGATATATGTGTCAACCTTTTCAGTTTCTCTCTCCATAGGCATCTATACTGGTGCTTCTTGTCTCTCCATTTCCTCAATAATATCTTCTATAACTACTTTATCCTTTTCTTTTTGCATATTGGGTGCACTAGGTGCATTTTCGATTAGTTCACTGACTGTAAATGAGTCATCAATTTGTGATGGTCATGCCTTTGAATATGATTCTTTTTGTTCTTTATGCAGTATCTCCTTCCATAACTGTTTAATATCATGCTCTAATTTTAGTTCTTCATTAACAAACACCATAGTTGTTAATGTATTTGTTATGAATGCTCTCTTATGCTTCTTTGTAAAGATCTATGTGTCATTATCAGATAGATATGGCATACTTTCTTTCAACACTTTCATTCTTAACTCTTCAATTCTTTGATACACCGAGTTCCATCTAACAAGCAAAGTTTCATACAGTTCTCTAGGTACATTATATTTGATATCTCTAGGGTACTTGTATGCATGGAAATGTTTTACAATTGTATCTTCAATTAGTTATTTGTCTTCTTCCAAAAGTTTTGCAAATGCAGTAGGGTTGAACATGTTGGAAACTACAATTGAAGCAATTTTTATATTGTCATTGATGTCAAACCTTAACTGGTAAGACAATTGCTATCTAGGATAGTACCATATCTTTTGATTGATGAAGAGGATTTGAAAAGAGGAGATAACAAGAGGACCTAAGGAAAGGTTGAGTTATGTGATACTTCAATGGGTACTTGATTAGTTGGCACATTGACAAGGTAATGTGTTGTTTATCTAGTAAGAAGAAAGACTGGAAATGTAGGATTAACCTAGAAAAAATGAAGAAATCTAGTTTAAGCTGAGTGATGTTAGTGTTGACCGAGCGCCAGTATATGCCGAGTAAATCTAGTGTTGACCAAACATTAGTAATTGTCGAGCGATGGGAAATTACCAAGAAAAGACAATGTTTGCCGAGGAAGACATTTTTTAGTGATGACCGAGATACACAGTAATGACTGAGAAGATGAACACAATATTGACCGAGTGCCAGTAATTTATATTTGAAGAAAGAATTGAGGATCCCAGCCGACATAGTTGAATTCTTGGGATATGTAAAATGTGTTGACATTATTAATGAATTGCATGGTAAATAATTCTCTTATGGATTCAAAGAGAAGTTTGGAGATGCATCTAGAAGGAAAAGATGGAGAACACCTAAACCTAAGATCTACAGAGGAGATGAAGCGACAAAAGATTGATCTACCTGATCAAAGAGGTATAAGATTAACCTAATTGTGAGGTTATAGTGGAGAGAAGAAGAGGTTGATGTTATTGACTGATAAGTCTAAGCAGAAGGTTGAAGGTGAAATTGTGAAGGAGCTAAACAAAGTTGTGGTGATTGCTTGAAGTGAATTATGAGCATATCAGAGATGGAGATGAAATTAAGGTCAGTTAGTAAATCAACATATGAGTGAAGTGGATCTATATTTGCAAAGTGAGTTGTATGTTTTTTAGATCAGAACCTATTGTTACTTTCTAACCATTGTATCAGTCTAAATCCTTTAATCAAGGTGACATTCTAATGGAATGTTCTTAAGTCCTCTAACCAGGCCACTTTTGACAGAGTGTTTTAAATCCTTTAACAGGGTCACACCTAACAGTGTGTATGTAAAAACTGGGTTGGCTTCTCACAGAGATCACTTCAGAAAAGTGAAAATCAGTAGCATGTTACAAATTCATTTTTCCCAAATTGGGTTTCCACTATAAATCCTGGTGTTATACTTGTGTGAATGATTTTGATGTGAATGTTGTTGAAAGATTTATATTCTGTAAGTTAATTACTTTTGGACAGTGGATTGCATGTTATATGTTTATGATATTTTCTATAGAGACTAAGTTGAATTGATGATTAGATCTGAGTTTGTTGAAGAGCTAGAAAGTTCAATTGGTACATTTGGACCTGAGAATAACTGATTCGCCCCCCCTCTCAGTTGTTCTAAAATCATTCTAACAATTGGTATCAGAGCCGTTGGTGCTTACTGAGAAAATTTTAAAGGTACTTGAAGCTAATGATCAAGATGTACAAAAAGGAAGTATCGAAGCTGAACAAAGAAAGCTTCCTTGCATGGTAGAGTTTGATGAAATTGTATATAGCCGGTATTGGTGATTCAGAGAAATACTCTGTGGAAAATGAGTATGTTATACCTGCTACACCTTTGGTTGTTGAGGAGATGAAAGCAAAACAAGAACATAATCAATAAATATTGGAGATTGCATCTGCAACTAAGCTATCTTGAATTTGAAGACATCAAGGATTGTACTAATGGAAAGCAAATGTGGGACACTCTTGCAACTATCTATGGTGGAGATACAAAAGTACTGAGAGCCAAATTTGAAAGTCTGAGAGGTAAGTTTGATGAAATGAAAATGCAAGAAGGTGAAAATATTGCTCAGCATTGTGGTAAAATTAAGGAGGTAGTGAATGCTATTAGAGGAGAAAATGGAAACATTGATGATGAAACTGTTATTGGTAAAGTATTGAGAATTTTTCTTCCTATCAATGCTATCAAAATTTATGCAATACAAGAATCAAGATGTAACCCTAATAATGTTATAACTCTAGAAAGTCTTGTTGGTAAGCTTATTTCTTTTGAGTTGTCTAATTATGATAACTACACTGTTCCTAATGTTGAATCTGCATTCAAATCTTAAATGCTTATGCATAAGTCTAAGAGAGGAAAAGAAAAATGTGTGAAAAGTGACAGTGACAGTGACAGTGACAGTGACAGTGATAGTAACACTTCTGATGAAGATCTAGATGATCTTGAGGCACTTATGGCTAGAAGGCTAAAGAGAGGAAAAGTTAAATATAAAGGTAAACTTCCTATAATCTATTTTTCATGTAACAAAGTTGGCCATATTGTAGCAAGACGCTCTGACAGGACTGCCAAGGATGAGAGAATGGAAAGAAAGTACAAAGATAAGAGAAATGAAAGAGATCACCGAAGGTACAAAGATTACAAAGACAAAGGTAAGAAATCTTGCTATATTGCTGAAGAGGAAATTGATAGTGAAACTAGTGAATCTGATGAATGTGATATATAAGTTGTTTATGTTGCTATGAAAGATGACTCTGATGAAGATGAGACAACTACACTTATTTCTTATGTGAATAAAGGTGATAAATAAATTATTGATAGTGGTTGCTCACACACATGACTGGTGATAAAAGTAAGTTTGAGACCCTAGATCATTACAAAGGTAGAAGTGTTAAGTTTGGTAATGATGCACCATGTCATGTGAAAGGAAAAGGACCAATTAGATTGACTGATAAGATCAAATGTGAAAATGATTATTGGATTGAAGGTATTAACTATAATTTGTTTAGTGTTGTACAGTTGAAAAACATTGGTTACCGAGTGGAATTTCATCACAGAAAGGCTAAAATATTTGATGCCACTAGTGAACTAATTTGAAGTGGAGAACATACAAAAGGTAATTTGTTCTATCTAGACATATATGAAGAAACATGTTTGTTTGCATAATTTGATGATGTATGGTTATGGAATAAGAGGCTGTGTCATGTGAATTTTGACAATCTGGTAAATATTAGTAAAGAAAAGAAAGTTAGAGGTTTTCCAAGATTGAAGAAACCAAATGATGTGGTGTGCAAATAATGTCAATTGGGAAAGATGACAAAGTCTAGTTTTAAGAGAAAGACATATACTTATGACAATATTTTGGAATTGGTTCATACTGACCTTTGTGGATCTATGGGTGTAAAAAGTTATCGTGGTGATAAGTATTTCATTCTATTTGTTGATGACTATTCTAGAATGATGACTGCAATGTTTTTAAAGGAGAAATATGATGCATTTCAATTTTTTAAGTGGTATTTGGTAAAAGTTGAAAAATAAACAGGTAAAAGATTGAAATGTTTCAGATCTGATAGAGGTGGAGAGTTTATATCAAATGAGTTCAACCTGTTCTGCAATGATAGAGGAATAAAGAGACAAATGTCTGCACCAAGGACACCTCCACAAAATGGCATAGAAGAAAGAAGAAACATGTCAATTATGGCTTGTGCTAGAACACTGATGATAGAGAAGAATGTTGCACACAAGTACTGGAGAGAAGCTATAAGTACAACTGTTTATACCTTGAATTGAGTACAAATCAAGAAAGGTACAAATGCTACACCTTTTGAGTTATATCATGGATATACACCTAATGTGAAATATTTTAGAGTCTTTGGGAGTAAATGCTATTTACTAAAAGACAATAGGAATGGAAAATTTGATACAAAAAGTGATGACGACATATTCCTAGGATATTCCACTAAGAGAAAATCTTATAAGTGTTTGAATTCTAACACTAATAAAGTTGTGGAAAGTGAAAATATTAGAGTTGATGAATATGCAGAAAGAAATGAAGTTGAGTGCAAGCAAGAACCTAAAGATTACATATCTTTTGTATACATGGAAGAAGGAGAGGCAAGTAATACACCTGAACCAGATGCAGAGTCACATAACGGTAAAGTTGAGCATCAGGAGGATTTTGCCGAGCAATCATAAGAAGAAGCAGATAATTTGCAGGATGAACCTGAAGATCCAGAACAAGTAGAAAAAATAATCTGAACTTACATTGGCATAGTATGTAAGAAGACATCATAAGCCTGAGAAAATCATTTGAGATGAAGAATCTAGAGTCATGACAAGAAGTAAGTTGAAATATCATACATTCTTACTATGTGAGTTTGAGCCTAAAATAGTAAAAGATACTTTAGAGAATGATGACTAGATACAAGCCGTGAATGAAGAAATAGAGCAGATAGAAAAGAATAATACCTAGACTCTAGTGCCGAGACCAAAAGACAAGAATGTTATTGGAACAAAATGGGTATTTAGAAACAAGCTAAATGAACATGGAGAAGTCACTAGAAATAAGGCTAGATTGGTATGCAAGGGGTATGCACAAGAAGAAGGAATTGACTATGGGGAGACATTTGCCCCTGTTGCAAGATTAGGAGTAAGGACTCTACTTGCATATGTTTCTTATAAAGGATTCAAAGTATATCAAATGGATGTCAAATCTACATTTCTAAATGGGATATTAGAAGAATAAGTATACATTGAACAACTTGAAGGATTTGTTGACCCAAGAAAGAAGAATATGGTTTGCAAGCTGCATAAGGCATTGTATGGATTGAAACAAGCCCCCAGAGCATGGTATGAGAGACTGCATAATTACTTGATAAAGATTGGATTTGCAAGGAAAAATGACAATAGTAATATGTATATGAAGACTGAAAAAGGTAAAGGGATTTTGTTAGCTGAAATCTTTGTTGATGATATCATATTTGGAGGACAAGATGCCTTATCTCAAAACTTTTCAAATGAGATGCAAACTGAATTTGAAATGTCTATGTTTGGTGAGATCAAATTATTTGTTGGTTTGCAAGTTTATCAGATGAAGCAAGGTATCTATATTACTCAATCTAAATATGTCAGAGATATTGAAAACTTTTGGTATGGAGGATTCCAGACCAATAAGTACTCCTATGGCTACTAGACAGAAACTATCTAAAACTGATGATATAGTTGAAGTGAATCAAACCTTGTATAGTTCTATGATTGGAAAGATACAATATGTTGTTCACAACAGACTAGATATTTCCCTAGCAATTGGGATTGTGGCAAGATTTTCTTCCAATCCTAAGGAGAATCATATGATGGCAGTGAAAAGAATATTGAGATATCTGAAAGGAACAAAGGATTATGGACTATATTACAAGAAGAATGACAAGTTTGAACTGAGAGTTTACACTGATGCAGATTGGGCTGGAAATGTTGATGACAGAAAAATTACAAGTGGTGGAGCATTCTTTCTAGGAAAGAGATTAGTCTCCTAGACAAGCAAGAAACAAAACTGCATTTCCCAATCTATAGTATTAACCGAGTGTCAGCAATTTACATTTGAAGAAAGAATTGAGGATCCCAGCCGACATAGTTGAATTCTTGGGATATGTAAAATGTGTTGAAATTATTAATGAATTGCATGGAGCATTTAATGCATGGTAAATCATTTTCTTATGGATTCAAAGAGAAGTTTGGAGATGCATCTAGAAGGAAAAGATGGAGAACACAATGATGGAAAGATTCGATGAATCTAACCTAAACCTAAGATCTACAGAGGAGATGAAGAGACAAAAGATTGATCTACTTGATCGAGGAGGTATAAGATTAACCTAATTATGAGGTTACAACGGAGAGAAGAATAGGTTGATGTTATTGACTGATAAGTCTAAGAAGAAGGTTGAAGGTGAAATTGTGAAGGAGCTAAACAAAGTTGTGGTGATTGATTGAAGCGAATTTTGAGCAGATCAAAGATGGAGATGAAAGGAAGACTAGTCAGTAAATCAACATATGAGCGAAATGGATCCATATTTGCAAAGTGAGTTGTATGTTTTTTAGATCAGAACCTAATGTTACTTTCTAACCATTGTATCAGTCTAAATCCTTTAATCAAGGTTGACCTAACAGTCATTGTATAAATCCTTTAATCAAGGTGACATTCTAATGGAATGTTCTTAAGTCCTCTAACCAGGCCACTTTTGACAAATTATTTTAAATCCTTTAACAAGGTCACACCTAACAGTGTGTATGCAAACCTTTAACCGGGTTGGCTTCTCACAGAGCTCACTTTAGAAGAGTAAAAATGAGTAGCATGTTACAAAGTGGTTTTTCCCAAATTGGGTTTCCACTATAAATCCTAGTGTTATACTTGTGTGAATGATTTTGATGTGAATGTTGTTGAAAGCTTTATATTCTGCAAGTTAATTACTTTTGGACAGTGGACTATATGTTATATGTCTCTGATATTTTCTATAGAGACTGAGTTGAATTGTTGATTAGAATTGAGTTTGCTAAAGAGATAGAAAGTTTAATTGGTACATTTGGACCTGAGAATAACCGATTCACCCCCCTCTCAGTTGTTCTAAAATCATTCTAACAGATTATGCCAACTTATCTTGTTTCACTTATGTATTGTACCATCTCTGTAGGATATGTTAGTATCTTGAATTGTTTCCTTCCTGAATTATTTCCCCATGACAGTATTTCCTTCTCAGATTCTGTGTCTTCTTCTTTAGCTTTAGACTGGTGCTTCTTTGTCAGTGGAGTTTTCACTTGACTCATTGTAGTTATTCATTTTGTCTCTAAATTTTGAGCTTTCTTCCTTCTAGTTATTTTCTTTGTCAGAGTTTCTTCTATCTCCAGTGCTACTTTGCCTTTCCTTCCGACAGTGCTTGGCGTTCTCAATTTTGTTCCCTCTTCTGCACTTCCCTCAATCTATTGAATAGTTGGTAGAGCTCGTGTCTCTACAGTTTCCAATTGAGTACTACTCTCCTCTTTATTCTCTCCATATTTTGTTGTCAGTTTCTTTAACATTTTCTCTTTCTTCTTTAGAATTTTTGGCTTTTTGATTTCCATTGTTATCTTTTCATATGCTTCATCATAGGTTCTAAAATTTTTAGCTTTTCTGTCAATAGGTAAAATTAATATATGATCTACACATCTCACTACAACGTCCTTTGTGACCTTGTATCCAAATGTTGGTACCCAAGATGTTCTTGGTTGTGCAGGTTGGATTCTACAAGTGTCAATATCTACAAGAAAGCAAATAGTATCTATGTACTTCTCTACTACCGATGGAGATATTCGATAGCGTGCTTGCATTTTAATTTGAAATTTCTTAAAATAACCCCACATTATTTTATTGTATTCTTCACCTAATTGAGAAATGTAATTGTTTATCTCATAAATTACTGGTCTATCTGTCTTCCAATTTACATTTCCTATGCTCTGGAAGAAATTCTTAACATAAAAGTATAAGCAAACGAGAAATGATCCATACTTAACTTCTTTCTTTTGATCCCTCTATAGTCGATTCATATTTATAAACAGTTGTGTCTGAAACATGTCTTCCAAATCATAGGCTTTTCCCAATTTTTCTATCTCATAGGTTGCATACACAACACTACCGGGTACGTTGTTCGATCGAATGGATTGGTAAGATTTGTAACCAATTATCGCTGCTGCAAATCATGTTTCCAAGTCCTTGACCTTGTCTACTCTCATTTCTCTCCCATCTTTGGATGTCTCAGTGATTTTTCTCAACTCATCCATGTTGGTCACTTGTAGAGTGCATTCTTTTCCTTCTTTCGGTAAGCCAATGACCATATGAATTAGGTCTTTTTGTTATTTTGATTGGCTTCTCCTCGTACAACCACATAAATTCTTCATACATGTGATCTTGTACATATTTGACCCATTATTCATTAAATTTTGGTATAAATACCATATGTGTTAATCCTTTTGTTTCCAGATGTTTGTGTTCATCCTTTAGATTTCCCTCAATGCTCAGCTTTGTGTAGTATAGTTTGTTGATTTCTTCATCTCCCAGTTCTACAACCTTGTTGTGAATAAATTTTTTGATATCCTCTATAAGCATTACTCTTTGAGGTAATGATGTCTTTCTCCGCTACCTTCAATAGGTACCATTTGAATCTTAGTGTTGGTTCTTCATTGATTCTTACGACTACATGGTTTTGAATATTTGCTTCAATTGTGCTCAAAAGATTTTGCAAATGTAAGTCATCTTCTAGTGATTTCTCTGTACTTCAATTGACTCTGCTAAACTAGGGTACAAGAATATTTTTTATCACTTCTATAATAATTTCTTACTGATAATACTTCACTATAGATTTCTCTGGACTCTTAGATGCCGCTCAAATGATTGTTTTAGAAAAGTAGGGTGACAAATGAATAGCATCGACACGTATTTATTTACCAAAAAATTATGTAAATGACTATTTAGGCAATAAATTTCTTCAATAGTAACTTTTCTGTCAATAGTCATCTCTTTTTTCTGATAGTGATGCTTTTCTACTGATTACCTTCCTTTCACTCTGATAGTGAAACTTGTTCACCAATAACTACTTATCTTCAAAATGATAAAGCATTGATATCCAATACTAATTGATTTCCATTAAGTGTGTATAGTATGAGTTCTACTATATCTATAATATGCTAACATGTGATCCATCATATCTTATCTTATAAAGGGACAAAAAAATTTAACAATTTCTTATCAGCCCCTAAGAAAAAAATTACTTGCTTAGTTTGATGACGAGTCCTCCTCCCCAGAGGTTAGAGGGATTCCTTCTTTATTGCTAACTTTCTCCTTCTTGATCCATTTTTTCTTCATATTATTTTTTACTTGTTCTGGATTAATCAGAACTTTTCCTTTGTTATCCACATTGTTGACTTGTTGGTATTTGTGGCTTTGTGCAATATGTCCATAATTGTGATAGATAAAACATACCATACCAGTTGATCTCCATGGTCCTGAATTTCCTCTTGGATTCCTTAATCTGTAGTTCATCGCCATATGTCAAAAGTGTCCACAAATGTTGCACATAGCTGGAATATTTCCTTCTCTTCTCAATGTGCTTATCAATTTGGTTGGTGTTCTTGTCTGTAAAATTCTTGATCTATAGTGTTCAACTTTGTGTCCATACTGATTGTATGTGTAACAGTAACCTGTGAAACTTCCTTCAAATGATATGTTGTTAGATCTTGATCTGCATTCTCTTTTTTGATGTCCAAACTTATTGAAATTGTAACAATGTCCATTAAAGGGTGTACCACTTGGAGTGTTGACCGATCTACTTCTACATATTTGATGTGTGACCAAGCTTTCCACAATTGTAACAAGTAGGTTTGTAGATTTCTTTCCTTGTGTATTGATAGGCTCCTTTGACTTTTGTGATGGATTTTCTGCTAGCGCTTTTGATGATTTACCGATTTGAAATTCATTGTTACCGATATATCTTAGGCTAGTTAAGTCTCTAGATCTTCTTAGACTTTTCAGTTGTTCATCAATTCTCTACAAGTTTAGATCAAACTTAGTGAGTCTCTCATTAAATTCTTTTTCAATTTTCAGATTGGTCTTCAAAGTTTCAACTTCTTTTCTCAGATTTTTGTTCTCGACAGTTATCTATTTGTTTTCTTCATTTGTGTCATTCAGATGCTCACCTAGTGTGTTATTTTCATGTTGTATCCTTTCAATGATGTCATCTCTATCTTTGATCATTTTTCCCAGATTTATCTTATCAGCTTCAAGGGTTCCTTGGCTTCTTCGACAGTCTTCATTCTTTCAAGTATTTTAGTCATCCTTATAGTTTGACTCTCAAGTTCCTTTTGGGCTTCATTTAGGTTTTCTTCCAAGTCTATGTTCTTTTCCAATAGATCTGCAACTACTGCATCAACTTTTTTAGAATTTGTACTCTGTTCTGATAGTTGTTCAATATTTTCCAGACTTATCTATAGGCATTATGTGAGTTCTTTTATTTTTTCAAATGATGATCTTAATTTCTTCTTTAGATCTTCATTTTGTGCAAGGGCTTCATCTAGGGATTCTTCCATAAGTCTCTCTTTCCTATACCTTTCCATGTTCCAAGATCTACTCTCAAGTTGTTAAACTTTTCCTCTTAGAGAACAAAGCTCGGATACCAATTCCTGATTGGAAAGATTAGGTACTGAGAGGGGGGGGGGGTGAATCAATACTAACAGATTTATATCAATTCAAACTTTTAATCTCAAACATGTAGTTTCATTCTTAGTTTACTGATAATCTTTTCTGTATTATTGATATGCTTATAATTTAAAAACATAAAGTAAATAACAGTTAACTCATAAAATGATTCACACACCCATAACACATAGATTTTTGGTCTCACAGAAATCCTTGGTTAGAGGAAAAAAATTGCATTGGGGATGGTACCCACAACTCTTCACTATAGCTAAAAGAGTTTGCCGATTAAGGCTACAAAATGTCACTTTCTGAGCAACTTGCCCTGTTAGGAGTGACTGATACATGGTTAAGTGTATCTACAGTCTTGTTAAGACTACTTTGCAATGAGATTTTATCATGCCTATATGACATTCACCATGTTAAAGGATTTAGAAAAATTTCATACAATGAACTTCAATAGTCTTGTTAGAGACTACCCGATTAAGGGATTTACAATAACTTGTAGAAACTTGTTAGGATTCCTTACAAGATAGTTGAATTGTTTCTTCTTTCCTCCAAAGCTTATTAGATCCCTTATGTTCATTGTCTCTATCCTCAAACTCTTTTTTGATTCACTGCTTTTTCTTCACCTGTATATCTTTTCCGCTCTCTCTCTCTCTCTCTCTCTCTCTCTCTCTCTCTCTCTTTCATTATGATCCTTTGATCCTTGATCTTCTTCTTTTCTATTGATTTGTATGATCCTGACCTTATATCTTAGGGTTCCTTCATCTCGATCTTTTAATCAACCATTTTCTCTTTTCCTTCTATCAGTTGCAATACATTAATTTCCTTTATCCTATATATGCCGGCTCTGATAACTAACTTCCTTATTCAAATAACTGTCTTAGGTATCCAATAACTCCTTTAGCTTTCTGATAGTATAACTCTTCACATTAGTGATGATTGACACCAATGACAAAACTTATCCTTAGATTTATAACACTCATTGCTAAATGTAAACCAAGACCTAACATCATAATTTGACATGAAGGATTTGGGTCTTCTACACTATTTTGTTGGTTTAGAAGTGTGGCAGCAGGCTGATGGTACTACTCTAAGTCAAGGAAAATACACTATTGACATTTTGAAAAGGTTCGAATGATGAATCGTAAACCTATGACTACTCCTATACAGACAAACTTACATATCTTAAAAGAAGCGACAACAAAATCTGAATTAGCATATTCCACTCTCTACAGGCAGATGATTGGGTCCTTGATGTACTTGGTCAAAACTAGACCATATATTTGTTATGCAGTAAATGCACTCAGCCAGTTCATGTTTGAACCAAGATAGTTACATCTAGTTGCAGCAAAACACATTCTGAGATACCCGCGTAGCACAATTGGATATGGTTTAATATATAATAATGTAAATCTAAATTTGCATGGATATATTGACTTAGATTGGGATGGAAGTATAGTTGATCATAAAAGTACTTTAGGATGTTGCTTTAGCTTAGGATCAACCATGATCTCTTGGTTTAGTAAGAAGCAATCTTTAGTTGCACAAATTTCCACATAAGCCAAGTACATTGAAACATCTATGGGAGATTGAGAATCTGTATGGTTAAGGAAATTTATTGTACAATTGTTTGGACAATCCTTGAATCCCACTATCATTCACCATGACAACAAGAGTTGTATAAAGCTTTCAATGAATCCTGTGTTCCATGACATATCAAAGCACATAGAAATTACCTACCATTATGTTAGAGACATGGTGGAGAGAAATGTTATCTAGTTGAGAAATATTCGTACAAGTGAACAAATAATAGACATTCTCACCAAGCCTCTATCCAAGACAAAGGTGGAATAATTTAGAGGTAAGCTTGGTATGGTAGAAATATAATTTTATCTGAGATTGAGTCTCAACAATATTTATTTTTTGTACTAATATATTCTAAAGATGTTTAATGTGTAAACTCTTTTATTGTCATGTGTGTTACTCCATGACTTAATGGGCCCCTACGAACATCATTAAGAGGTGATGATATTTCAATGATGAACACTTATACTTCCGGTTGTTATTGTAAGGTGACAACTTTACAATAGTTAAACCATACTATCATGATGGATATCATGTGACTTGATATCCATGGACATGTCATGATAGTTAATATCTCTTAAGTAATATTAACCGAGTGGTGAATATCATGAGAATTGATATCTATGGATAGCCATAATGAGTTATATTACTGAGATATTCATGGTGGATATTATGTGATGTAATATTCGTGGATATGCCATGAACATATATCCTTATGGTAGACATCGTGTGACTTGATGTTTGTGCACATACCGTAATGGATATTGTGAGTATGGTGAATATAATGTGACTTGATATTCATGGACATACCATTACTCCTAATATCACTATCAGGTGATATCATTTATGGTGGATATCATGAGACCTGATATCCGTAGGTATGCCATAACTCCTGAAATCAAAATGAGGTGATATCTCTCTCACAATAAATGGATCTATTATGTTTACAACAAGATATTAATCATCCTACCTAGCTAAGAGGGAGTGTTAATGTTTGTAGCTTCGGTCAGATTATTCTAACCCATGAAATCAAATGCATAAGTGGCCTATCGGCCTTGAGCATTTGATCAGTATCCTTTTCTGTATACTGCTCTAAATTAACTGCTATGATTATGGTTATCATAATGCATGATTAATAATTAGTAAATTAATAATTATGTATATATATGTATGTATACATATATATGTATATACATATGTATATATATATACACATATATGTATGTATATATGTATATATATGTGTATATCTATATATATACATATATATACACACACACACACATACATACATACATACATACATATATATATATATATATACATACATACATACATACATACATACATACATACACACACACACACATATATATATATATATGTATATATATATATGTATATGTATATATGTATATATGTATATGTATATATGTATGTATATATGTATATATGTATGTATATATGTATATATGTATGTATATATATATATATATGTATGTATATATATATATATATATATGTATATGTATATATATATATGTATATATATATATATATCTATGTATATATATATATATATGTATGTATATATATATATATATATATATATATATATATATATATATATAGATATATATATATATATATATACATATATATATATACATACATATATATATATATATATACATATATATATATATATACATACATACATATATATATACATATATACATATATATATACATACATATATATGTATACATACATATATATGTATATACATACATATATATATATATATACATACATACATACATACATACATACATACATACATACATATATATATATATATATATATATATATTTATATATATATATATATATATATGTATGTATGTATGTATGTATGTATGTATGTACACACACACATGTGTGTGTGTGTGTGTGTGTATATATATATATATAAAAGTGTTCTTAGTTATTATAATTGATTTAAACATAAAGATTTTATATATATGTATAATTGTGTATATTAATTTTGTAATTGTATTGATTAGTTTTGATGTAAGAAATGGGTCGTTAATTAATATAATTGATTTAAGTCAATAATTTAGTATACATTTTTTGTATTTGTGTTTTATATATACAGATTGTATATATATATATATGTATTATTGTGTATATTAATTTTGTAATTGTACTGATTATTTATGATGACCGTGTTTAGTTAATAATTGAATAATTTAGTATCTATTTTTTATATTTATTTTATATATATAGATTGTATTTTTATATATGTATAATTGTGTATATTATTTTTTTATTATATTGATTAGTTTTGATGTTAAGAATTTTTTTTAAAAAGTGTTCTTAGTTATTATAATTGATTTAAATGTAAAGATTTTATATATATGTATAATTTTGTATATTAATTTTGTAATTGTATTGATTAGGTTTGATGTAAGAAATGGGTCGTTAGTTAATTTAATTGATTTAAATATAATTAGATTATATTGGTCAAGTTGGTAGAACTTGCAATTTTTAATGTTTAATTTGCTATGGTATTTTGTAATTTGTGTATTGAGGTCTATAATATTAATAAGAATTATTAAGTAATTGGTTTTACAATTTTAATGTAAATTAAGAAATGGTATTTGTTTTGAGGTAATTGCTTAGATTAAAGGTTGGACTTTTAAGAAACCTAATCGTAGGAGTTAATTATTTTTTGTGAATTAACACTTGGATGGACTAATAATTTTCCTTTACAATTTTTTTGTCTTACTCTGTTTATTTTTTAGTTTGCAACCATCCATCCTTATACTATAACTCTATGGTATTATCTATTAAGGGCAACCTTTTTATGAGTAATCAAAATCTTCACAAACAAAACTGCACCATTTGTGACAATCTAATGGTAATGAATGTAGTTATTTAGTTTGCATTCCATTTTTGCATAAACTATTTGCAGAGAAAATGCACTAATTAAAATTGCTTATTTAACAACAAAAGAAATCTTTGAAATTCATTGTAAGGAAAGATTTAGAGGTTCAACAATAGAAATTATTTCTTATTACTATTAGAGATGAGTAGTCAACATATATTGCCTGGTGGGATGAGAACATAATTTTGCTTTAGTTTTTATTTAATTATTGCATGCAATATTTTGACCAATAAAGTTTTTATAGTAATTGTATGAAATTCTAAAGGTAATTCCAACACTATTTCACCAATAAAGTAAAGAGCAGAGATAAATACAATAGTACATCAACTGATTTGAATGGAGGATTTTTTTTATAAAAAACTCTTATTTCAAACAATAGAACCTGTAACTAAAGCTTCTTCCACTACAAACATGTTCAACTGGTCAGCAAGGAGGGAAAAATGTGTATGCAAAGCATTGGAGAGTTCAATTCAATATTTGGTACTTGCAAAATGTTGTTGTTCAATACGATGTATTGATGTTATTTGTAAATATGGTTTAGTAATAGATGCTCCCTCTATAATTTTACCAATTGACCCTATTGTTAACAACGCCATTCTTTACCTAACAATTTACGGAAGATAGTGGTCTGCTAGTAATTGGAACTATGGTTATTGATCTTTTATTTAATAAGCATTGAAATGACAAAAGGAAAAATTGTACAAAAAATTTACAACATATTTAGAAAAGATAATTAAACTTCAAGGAAGATATTGAAACATAGGTTAATGGAAGTTTTTAACTGGCCCTTTACTTAGGTTATTAGTTGACACTTTAGTTCATTTTTCTGTTGTTGGGGAAATTAGGTTAATGGATATTTTTTGGGAGAGAAAAAATTAGGTGTCGATGATTTCCAACTGAATCATTTGCAATGCAAAACCTTCAAATTGATGCATACAAAGTATATATTCTATAATTGATATAGATTTTTAAATAATGGCAGGCCAGAATAGAAGATATAAATAATGGCAGACCACAATAGAAGATATAAGAATGTACTGATATAAAAAAAAAGATATAACTTGTATTGAATCACCATAGATGTCATTCGACAATAGATGCAAGTTTTTAACTAATTATAGATTTAAACATAAAAATTCAACAAGGGATCTAAAATGAGGCAAAAATTACATGTTAAAAATATTTTAAAAAATAATAAAAGAATAGAGATAAATAAATATAACAGTAGTAGATCTAAATATATCGATTTTCAAGACTAAAGTGTCTTACTTTGTTTTAAAAAAAAATTAATAAGTTTGAAGAGGATAGATAATCTGAAGACTTTGGATTTCGCTCTTTCATACATTAGAATGTGATATTCATAATGAATGCAAGGTATGTGGTAAACCATTTTATTGTACAAAATTTTCCATCTAGGTCTAAACAAGTAGTTTTCTATTCCTAATATAGATACATAATGTGATTAGTAATTTATATGCTTGTGAACTTTCTAAATAAAGAAAAATAAAATTGAAAGATGTAGACGATCTAAATTTCATGAATTATGAAACAGTTGAGAACCTGGTTTTTCCTAATTCGAAGGTTAAAAAAGTAGTAAAACTGAAATAAGTAAAATCTTTGGAAAGAAAATAAATTTGAAAGTTTGCATCCATTAAACTAAAATTGAAATTTGAATTGAATTAAACTTGTATAAATTTGCGAATAATGATTTTGATGCAGAAAATGCAAAGATATGTCTGCTATGTAATGTAATAGGGAAAGGAAGTAGAAATCGTGATCTGTTATATAAGTCATACTTAGATTAATTCAATATTAAATCATGTGAATAGAGATAACAAAACTCTATTGATTCCCTAAAATAAAATAAAGAAAATTTCTAATAGTATTGGTTACATGCAGTTTATAGTAAACATAAATAATTTATGAAACATTGGCACTTTCCATCTTGTCTGCTCCTTTGGTTTTTGTGTTATGATAATCTTCCATTGTTGTGAATAATCTTGTCATTTCTTGATCCTCTGGTACGATAATATTGTCATTTCTTACCATCCAATATTCATGGTTTTTCTTGACTTGGACGATTTCTTCAAAGAAGCCTTATGTGTCTTCAGTTGCAGTAGTTAATATGGCACCAATTGCGTTCAATTTGTGAAGGTCTCCAGATTGGTATGTACCATGATTGATGATATTATCAATATGAATTATATATTTTTCCTTCATCATTTCAAGGTCTATAATGTCTTCTCCTTTTCCTTGATGTGAATTACATGCCAAGTCTATAAAGATTTTCTCCATGTGTGTAATACTTGTTTTGAGGGTATTGAGCATGTTTTCTAGATGCCTAAGGACTTCTGGGATGATCTTTGTATTGAAATTTAGTGATAACATCCATTTTTGCAGTGGTTCGTCAATGGATTTCAAAATATTTAGACTGACATCTTCACTGTTCATTTCCATCAAGTTCTGCAATACACATTTTATTTTGTCATATGATTTATTTTCTTGTTTGATTAGTTGAAAGTCCGTGTGCATCACATATTTAAGTTGGAAATAGATTTTCTAATAAGCCCTGAGGCAATCAATGAGTGGTAAACCTCTTGATTTAAGGTCTGTTCTCCAATCTCGCATTCTTTTTCCCATTTGTCTATCCTTATGTAGTTGTGTGATTAATTATTGGCTTGAATCGAGTGTGACATAAAAAATACCTTCTTCCTGATATCCTAGTTGAGAAGAGAGTGGGGAAAGCATTTTCCAGATGTAATTGGAGATATGGGCGACAATAGAATTGAGCTTATTTTTATCATCCTTTATTTCATCCAACCTCTCCCTCACTTCTTAGTGTGTGATTTCCCACATATCTATTGTGCAGTCATGGTGAGGTGGGCCTATGTTAATTTGATTGACATCAAAATCAGCTGGGGTTAATTGCATGAGTTTGTCCTATTTTTTTTCTTGTGCAACCTCAATGATTACATGACCTATTTCTGGATCTTTTCCCAGAGCAGCTAGTTTTCCATTTTCCTTCTTTTTTTTGGGAGTGGGAGTTCCCTTGATGATTTGGGAAATAAAATCTCAAGGAGGAAATTTTTCTTCCTCTTTTTTTCTTTTCCTCTCAATAGTTTTCTCTAACCATGAGAGAGTGGCAAGAATTTTGAAAGTTGAAGCTAAACTTTCAATATCAAATAAATTCCTAACTATTGTAGGAGTTTGCACTTGAATAGAGGAGAATTGAAATTTGGGTACCTTAGGAGGAACATAGATGATAGGGGCATTTGCAAAATCCTTTGGTGGTCTTGTCATTTGGTCATCCTTAGTTTGTAGTGGTGGGTTTTCTTGCGAACCATAATTTGATCTTCCACTTCTGTCTTCTTTGGTTCATCCTGAGTGTCGAGATTGATGAACAAAACTGACTCACTTCCAGAGGTGGCAGATATTATGTGGTTCTTATGAGGAGGCTGATCTTCTCCTCTTGTACTTTTTGAAGTAGACTGAACCGATGTTTGCACTGTTGATATCCTTGGTGGTGTCGTTGGTGTACTTTGAGTTTATGTTGGAGGTGTAGCTGTGGAAGAGTTCCTTTTAACTGTCTTCTTCCATTGTACCCATTGCATGGTTCTCTTAAGGATGGGATCCATTCTTTCATCAAAGTTGTCCATTTATGACATTTGGAATGTGATAGATTACATAGGGGTGTCTTTAATTTTACTCAAATAATGGGAGGAGATAAGATTTGATCCATCCTCAGATATTCCTTCCACATCAATTTGGACATTATATAATTTGATTTTTTCAACTGTGAGACATGACCAAGACCTTTCTCTCATGTCAAAGTCATCTTTGCAATTAGCCTATAAGTCTTCTAAAGTAGGGATGTGACAAAAACCTAGCCCTAGATGCAGGTTATCTTTTACAAAATTACAGGAATCAAAATGAGGTCTAAGCACGTTATACTTTTCAAATGAATACTTCACTTGACCTCTTTTGATCATATTCATGGCATTTGAGCTATAAGGGCATGAATAAGGTCCTATCGAAATTGTAAAATGAATACATGCTTTATGTCGCTCACTGCATTTGGCATTGACTTTGATTATTTGTCTACATAACTCTATCAAAATTATCTTATCATCGGGATATCTTGGCAATTTGTATGGAAAGTCATCAAAGGCTCCTATCCTGCAGTATGTAAATGTTAGGATTATGTAAAATAACTTCCAAATTGCATAATCCCCTCTGCAGCTGCAAGTGATAATCTTCGCTAAGGAAAACCTTGGAGTTCCTAACATAAATTCATAGTGAAGGCATCATTGACTCTTCAAAAATGTTCATAGCTTTTTTATAACTGTAAGTAGGGGAAGAAATCATACACCTAAATATCTTCATCAAAGTCTGGAATAGTAGGTAACCTTGGCCATATATGAAGGCATGCTAGGGCATAGATGATAAAGAAAGACATATGGAAAGAGAATGAATTCTTGGCCGAGACAATAATCTCAGTTAGTTTGTCACATATTAGGTGTGCTCAATCAACATATTTATCTTTTGCACATATAGTCTGCGCTAGGAAAAACCACCATTCTTCAAATTTTTGGGCTTCTTCATTTCCTCTTATCCTGTGAAGTAGCACTAAAATTTCTAGTATCTCCTTTTTGAGATTGGTTCCATAAAGAGTTTTGGGTAGTTTGTAACTCGTGGATCTCCTTGTTTGGAACTATTTTTGTGACATTACACCCCTCCATCGTGACTTCTTTTCATTAAATTGAGAAGTGGCTAAAGAAAAATTCCAATCTGTGTATTCTTGTCTTCAAGGCAAACCAATTTTTTTTTGAATTGATTCTCTATCCAAAGTGATGAGAATTTTGTTATTCTATTTCTTAAGCCTGCTTCCTGGATTAATCCACTCTCAATCAGTTTTTGTGTAATGGGGTGTATGGGGTCTATGTTGCTTCTTCTGTAAAAGTCGTCCAAGTTGTATAAATTTAATTTAGTACCTGGAATTTATTTCCATTCACTATCTATTCTGTCTAAATGATCATAACCATAATATTTGTCAACCATTCTACATAGCACAATAAATCAGAGTGATAATTAATGATAAAGGCATTGTTAGGTTGAAGGTTCAACTTCTTTTGGTTTTGTATGTTTGGATTCAGTATCTTTCAATGAAATGATGTTCTGTTTTAACTTTGTGTACAAGTTATTATTAAATCAAGGTAAAACTAACACAAATAATAGGTAGATAATAGTTTTAGGTGAGTATTAAATGGTCATAAATAAGCATTTAATGTTTGATGCATTTATTATGATGTCAATTTATGTATTCAATGCATCATAAGTTGTTAATATTTTTTTTTTGTAATTTAGGATTTGTAGTGTGTGTTAAGGATTCGCGATCAGTGGTGTTTATAGTGACGGGGTCTACAATTTTGGCGGAGATGGGTAGGTTATAGGTTTAATAGAATGACCAGTAATGAATAGTAACTTTAATTATGACATAAACTTAAACTAATATTCTTATCCCAACTCTATTAAAAACCCTAACTTTAAGCGTAAACTAACTATATTTCTTAATATATTCTCAACCCTAATCTTAAGGCTAACTGTAATAGAATTCGTAATCCTAACCATAATAGTTTTTGATTAAGTAAAATAGGTTTTAAAGGATGCCTGAAACCCAATACAAAGCTTAAGAAAAGAACAAAAGCCCAAACAAAAAGATAAAGGAACAACAAGTGGGATAGGCCACTACCAGTGCCACATTGTAAAGAAAAATAGAAGCATAAGCGACTAAGTAGAAAACAACACATAGGGGAAACCAAAAGAGCCAGGGAAAATAGTTAGGAGATATTCCTGAGCAGGCTAGCCACTTTGGACCTGAGGATCTCCAAATTAGCAACAACCTCCTTTATCTTGTGGATATCCATTGAATCTTCATGCTCCATCTTCTTCTTTGAATTGGCCCTAGTTCTCATTCCAAGTCCATCTTCAAGATTTTGCTCTTTATCCTTTTTAGTGTTCACCACATCTTTACCTCCTAGATTTTCTTCCATTTTCTCAATGAGAAGCTTGATATGCTCATTAGAGGCTCTCAGGATGTTGAAGCTCTAATTTGTGATGCCTTTGAGAGTCTCCTCAAAGCTCAAGATTTTTTCCTCCATCTTTCTAATCCTAGTATCCAGCCTCTTATAATCCTCAGTCATACTGACTCCATTTTTTTTGTCTATCCCATTCACTCTATTCTTGAGCTCCTCCACTTCATGGAATAGCCATTTGATAGATCTATAATTATCTAGCATGCTATTCCTGGCATTGTTAAGAAGGTTAAGCTCCATTTCCCTCTTGTTATCACTTAGGACCACAAGAGCCGAGTCAATCAAGTCCTCTAGCTAAATCCTACCATCCTCGCCCTCGATAACTTTGGGGTTAATGACTTCCCTAGTTATGCCCATCTTAGCAATCTTAACATTAAAGTTACGCCACACTGTCTTCCTCCCCTTCGCTGAAACTTTGCAATGATACTCCTCACAGTTCTAGCCTTTCTTTTTCTTCGAGTTGTGGGGATGAGAGAACTAGGGAGATGGATCTTCCTGGTAATTACCTTCATGCTCATCCTGATGGTTGTCCTGAACCTTATCATGAGAGCCAGTAGGGGGGAGTGTTCCTATGAATCTTGGTCCTATCATTAGGAGTCTTCCAGCTTGAGCTTTCACCCCTGTTCTTGATCTTTTTGTTTGAGTTCCTCACCATTACAGCCTTCCTTTTCTTTTTTCCTTTGCCACTGGAGACCTCCTCCTCATCTTCAGTATTCATCCCTTCCTTATTGTTGTTACTCCTCCTTAGAAGATATCACATTTCTAGTCTATTTTTTGAAAGGCTTCACCACTTTCTCTTTTTTGATAATTCTCTTCTTAGAGGAAGAACCCTGAAACTACTTTTTTGTGTCACAAACCTCCCGATCCTCCGAGTGCAAACCCTCACTATCTTCTATGTTTGAGGGGACATAGTCAGAGCCATAAATGCCTATTATGTCCTCTTTTTTAGTGACCTCCTTCCCTATGATTTGGGATTTAAAGTACTCATAAATCAGGAGTAATAACCCCTCATGAAAAGTAGGATTTGCAATAGCCTTATCCCTATAGCCATTTATATTATCATTGATGGAATCATATAAGTAGAAAGGGATAGAAACCTACATACCATGTCTAAAGTGGTTCACGAGGATGAAGTGGTAGGTTCTAATCCTATCAAACCTAGTGTCCAACGTGACATATGAGATGAGAGCCCTCAGCCCAAATATCCAAAACATTTTAACCCCTTCTGGTTGATAGTAAGTACCAACTTTGGTGAGAGCATTCTTCTCTTCCTCATCCCTCACGAAGTCATTAACCATAGAATCTAAAATTTTACGGTCCCTATAAAATTTATTTCCCACAATGGAGATACCAATAATAGTAGAGATAACTTCCTTGGTGACTGTGAAATTCCTCCCGTCAATCACCACATTTCCCTCATCCCAATTTTTGACAAACATTTTGGTCACCGACGGCTTGCCGCCATGGAGCCTTTGTATAAAATTTGATATTCCTCCTTTTTGCAGGATGGTCTAGACCTTAGTTTGTCTCCTCCATTTCTCACTATTATCTGAGGGCTCCCTTCTGTAATACCCCAAAATTGGCACCTTACAATTATAATCAATTTTGGTGCATTCCTTCAAATTTATACATCATTAAAGTCCTATTGTACTAGGCAATTTTGTCTCCTAATTGACTTTATTTGACTTGGTGTCAAATGCAAAAAACCCTAAATTTGTATTAATCATACACTATATTTAATTCCTAAATATTTGACATTTATTGGCTAAATAATCCCTATGATTAATTAATTTAATTCTAAAGTCCTAGTGCTTTTAATTAAATTAATTCCACCCCCTTTAGCTAATACACATCAAAGAAATTAAATGTTATTTGGTTATTTAAATGAATTACTCTCATTTGGATTTAATAATTCAAATAATTCAAAAAGTCACCCATGTGGCAATAATTCATTTTCTAAATTAAATAATTCCTTCAATTTGTCTCACCTTCCTCCATGGAAATGAAGAGTCAGCCGTTTCTTTCCAAGAAACTCTTCATCCTTCTCCCGGGCTCTTCTATATTATGGACTCCTTTTTACTCATTTGGGAGAGGCAATTTTAGAGTACCAAAACTATAGTGGATTTTTGTCTCAATTTTCATACTTTCAAGCTTTGTTATTGCATAATTAGAATAATTTCTCATTCTAGTATAATTGAATTCTCATTTTAATCTAGTTTGCTTACAATATGCTTAGATTAATTCTCATCTTTCATTTTCAAGCTTTAGATTAAATCTGCATCTTCATATTTCTTTCAAGTTTATAGTTTAATTTGCACAATCATTCTTAGTTTAATTGCAATTCAATCTTTTTATGCATTTTAAATCCTCCATTTTAGAATTGGTCTATGGTTGTTGGGCTCTCGTTCTGAGAGTAAATTCAAACACCCCATCTTGCATCACTATTGCTTGATCTAAAACTTCATGCTTGTAACTGATTGCTTGCAACATTAAAACTGAGATTGCTGATTCAAAATATCCTTAAACTATCTGAGAACTAGAAATTCTGTCAAAGAATAGTCCATGTTGTGTCTCAAAATCTGACTTTTATCTCGAAAACTATGTCGATCTATCGAACCCTGGTATTTTCCTGCGCAAGATTTCAGAAAACTGTGAATTCCCTCGTGTGATCCAGCATTTTCTCGCATGAATTTTGGCATTCCCTTGCGTGAACTAGAATTTCCTTGCGCGAGCCTATGCCCTGATTTTCAAAACAACGAGCTATTTCCCGTTGACTGGTGAATTTTTTGCCTGATCTAATTTTTGTCTAAGGTGTGTTTGCATGTTCTCCTGTTGTTTACTATTTGTGTCTCAAGCTGTGAATTGAATGATTACTGCTTAAACTCATATTTTCTCCCTATTATTTGTCCTATCTTATTGTGCTTTTGTACCTTGCGACGTGATAGTCACATCTCAACTATTCTAGCCATACTCTTGACAATTCGTACTGGGTGCATTTCACATCTTGGTTGTTCTAGCCTCTTATATCTCCTTTTTCGCTATCCTAGAGATAGAGTTCTAGCATAATCCCAAGTCCTCTCTCATTGCATTTTTGTCTATGCCTGTTACGACTAGAAGCGACAACACATTCCCTATCTGTGGTATCGAACAAGGTAGAGGTAAACCTCGTAATCAAGAAATAGGTCATTCTAAACCCATTATCCAATCTGAGTGTCAAGAGGGATCCTCAAGTTCCTCTTCACTGAGTACATTAAAAGATAGCCCATCTCAATCACCATCTCCAGTATTCCAGGAGTGTTATAATCCTCTATTTTAGATACAACCTGAATTATTGTTTCAAGAACAACATAACCCACTATTCCAAGATCAGCAAAACTCTGAAGGGTCACTTTCTAGAATTAATCCTATTGACCCCCTTGAACCTATCGATCCTTTTGATCCTATTAAAGCACCCAAGGTTACCTTAGTCTGCACTCGTTGTACAATCCCACATTGACAAGATGGGAGACCCATTTCATTTTGACTTCCAACCAGACCAATACAACAAGACTCATGAGCAATCTCAAAACAACTAGCATCCTGGTCAACCTCGAAATGATCAACATTATGATCAATCCCAAAATGATCAGAATCAAGACCAATCTCAAAACAAACCTCAAGGCGATTGGCAACCATATCACTATCGCCCTCCTCCACATGACCAGAGTCAAGATCAAGTCTTGAGCTTTTATGAGATTCTTGGTAATGATGATGAGATGATAACCCAAAATGACATAGATGCTGTGAAAGCCAACAAGAGTCTTATCAAGATGATGGAGATCCTCCTTCTAGAAAAGAAGGAGAAGTATTTTCTAGAGTTGGCCAAACAAGGGGCCAAATTACCCCGAGACTACCAAGTCGAAATGCTTGTGGCCAAAGAAGAAGAAATTGAGACCACAAAATTGCAAAAGATGATTTGAGACATGCAAGACCAAATTAGCCAACTTTCAAAGGATAAGGATAAACCCATACAATAGTTCACAATGGAAAGCATTTGTCCTTTCCCTTTTGATAAGAGTCTTCACATGCCACCTTTTACCAAAGGTGTAGAGCTGCCTAAATATGACAAATACTTGGGAACTACTGATCCCCAGGATCACTTGAGGGAGTTTGGCACTCTATCTATGGAATGTATACATGATTAGACATATCTTATGCATCTCTTTACTCATAGCTTGGGTGGACCAGCTATGGAGTGGTTTTCCTGATTACCCACTGGAATGAAATCTTTTGACGAGATTGCTAATCTATTTATCCAGCATTATTCCCACAATATTCAGCATCCAGTCAATATTCGAGATCTTTGTAATCTGAAACAACAACAAGGGGAGGCTTTCTTGGCATTTCTCCAGAGATGGAGACAACTTGTTAATCTCTATTGAGCATTTAAGGTTGTCATTAGTATCAAAGGATGTTAAACAGGTCAGTCAGTTACTTATATTGAGATAGTCGGTAACTAGAAGTAAGACAGAGCAGTCGGTAAAGCCTTTATATCGAGCATTACACAGTTAACCAAGCACTAGTGAAACTGACATTGACAGTCAGTAAACACCGAGCATCACAGTATATACCGAGCAGTTTATATAGTGTTTACCGATGATCACAAAAAATGGCATATTAATTATAAATGGTACATTATTCTATGCAAACGGTTATAACAAATTGTAAAATAGTTTACCAAGATCGAGGAGCATTTATTGTAAATAGATACTCATTAAATGTAATGTTTATCTTATTGTAATAGTTGATCTAGGTTATTTTGCACCGTAGATCTTAGGGTTATGATTTTTTTTTGTAACCTAATTTTTGCTTAAGCGGAAAAATAGAACACTATATATTGTATATGTCTGCACCATTTTATGAGGTGGTTGAACTGATATATATGAATCATGAAGCACTTGAAGAATTTGCCTATCTTCAAGACAATCAGTTTACTGAGCAGAACAAAGTACAAAGGATATCAGATTGAGCAGAATCAAGGAAGGCTACCGAGCAGAATAGAGAAGGAAACCATCATAGATAAGGTGATATTTTAATGAGCGCTTATAGATCTATTTCAAACAATTGAGTTGTCAACTAGCAGATAAGTTACCTATTACTTTCTGACAATTGTGATAGAGTTTTTGGTGAAATCTCTTAACTGAGTAGACTTAACAGTCTTTGTATAAATCTCTTAACCGAGTACTACACACTTCATTTAGTGTTGTTAAATCCTTAACTAGGTAGATCTAGTTGATCTAATATGTTACTCCTAACAGGGTAAGATCACCAAAAGTGATCAAAACTTGTAGCCTTAACATGCAAACCTTTTCTATCTGCAGTAGTGAAGAATTTGTGGGTGTCATCTCCACTGCAATTTTTACCTTCTAACAAAGGTTTTTGCATTACCAAAATACTTGTGTTATGTGATTGTCATATTGATTTCATGTTTTTTACTTTCTTAAGTTAACTAGATGATTGATTTATGTAATTAGATTCAAGTTATTTTGATTGGTTATTACAGTATTCAGTTATAGATTAGAAAGGTTTTTCAAGTTTTTGAAGGCACTGATTCACCCCTCCCCTCTCAGTACCTATCTCTCCTAATTCCAACACAACTATGTACAAAATATCCTCGCAAACTACCAGAGTCTAAGAGACTTGACATCTTTCTGGACAATCTTGTCCCATATTTTGGATATCAAGTACAATTACAAGGTCCCCTAACTTTTGATAGCATGATTAAACAAGTTGTAAGGATAGAATCATTTATGATCAAGAAATGAGAGTTGACTTTGCAAAAGGATAACAAACAAGGGTCTTCCTCCTCAAACAAAGATAAAGGTAAGTTTTTCAACAAGAATAGAGATGTGGTGAGTGATGGAGTGGTCGACAATGTGACCCCAAATCCTGCAAAATCTATTTTCAATCTTTCCTCTAGTATATAGGCGGTCAAAGCAACTGAGAAGGCTACAACAGACACTCAACTACCTTCAAGATTCACTAAAAACAACCCTTGGGAATCTCAACCCAAGCGTGAGTTCACATCCTTAGGAGAACTACTTGATGTGGTTTATAAGACCCTCGTGTAGAATCAGATACTCGCTCCTTTGGAAAAATGTCTCTATGATCCACAATCATGACCTCATTGGTGGAATGACAACGCATACTATGATTATCACCAAAATAAGGGTCATAAGACTTCTACTTGTCTCCATCTGTGCCATAAGGTTCAAGATTTGATTAACAATGGTGACATTGTTGTGGACAACCATAACAAGAATTGAGATCATCAAGCATTTAAAGACCCCTTTCCTCCTCATGAGAAAGGTGAATCTTCCAAGACTAAGAATACCAATGCCAAGGTTAACTACATGTACACTACCAATGACAATGTCATCAACATGATTGAACCTATTAAGGTTGAGTATTGCGATGTGATTACTATCAAGGGGAGAGAAGATGCTCCTAAACCTAAGACTCCATTTGTCTTGTGAGGCCCCACGTCTCATTCTTCCAAACTTGAATCATCTTAGGATTGTGCAAACATTGTTACTCACTCTCACGCAAAAATCACCATTAAGGGTCCCGACCCTTCTACATTTGCTCCGAAGCAACCCGTGGATAAAGCTAATGTTGGTCCTACCAACAAGAACTCAAAATTGGTCCCTACACCTAGCGTGGCTAATTATAGCATTCTAGACCAGCTGCAATGTACCAACGCTTAGATCACTATCTTTGAGTTGTTGAAGATCTCGCCCGCTCATATGGAGATTCTAGATAAAGCCCTCATCGAGGAAAATGTCCCAAAAGATTTGGATCTTGATCAATTTCAATCCATGGTGGGTCACCTGACATCACCACATTACTTTTCCTTCTCTGAAGAAGATGACCACTCACTGAGCCATCCACACAATGCTCCTTTGCATATAGAAGTCATGATAGGTCCAAAGTGTGTCTGCCGCGTCCTCATTGACAATGGTGTTGGCCTCAACATTTTCTCTGCTAAGCTGCTCACCCAATTAGGCTATGATGATGATTACATAGATGCCCACAAGAAAATCACCATTAAGGCATATGATGAAGAAGAATGCAAATCCAAAGGTTTGGTTGTGCTGCCCATTCGAGTTGGACCTATTGAAAGAGATGTCATTTGTCAAGTTCTAGATATTCCTCTTGCGTATAATATACTATTGGTTAGACCATGGATCCATGAAATGCAAGTGGTTCTGTCCACATATCACCAATGTATCAAGTTCCCATTCCATGGAGAAGAAGTGACAGTACCTACCAATACCAACTATTCTTGCAACACACTCACACAATCTGCAGACAGTCTGGTCCCAACTAATAGAGAGTCCACTAAATTCTATGATGCCAAGCTCAAAGAGATGGAACATAATCTAAAGCTTAAGGATACAGGCATGGGAGGGTATCAAATTGAACCTATGTTATCATTAGCAACTTTACCTTCATCTCTGCGTTCCTACAGGAGACCCTCTGAGAATAACAAACCTTCTGCTTGTGCTCAACAAATAATCTATGATGGTGCCTTTGTCAAGGCCACAATGCCATTAGAGGATGAAGATGAGGAAATGGCTATTATAAGTTGGCTTTACAAAGGAAAAGAAACATCTGAACAAATCACTCCTGCTCATGACTTAGAACAAGAATCATATAGTGAAGCCTTCAAAATCATGAAGCGCTTTGGTTATAAAGGGACTGGACCCATAGGGGTGAATGATAATGGTTTTCTTAAACCAATTGAAGCCACAGGTTGTCACACCAAGGACACCATAGGTCTAGGCTTCAAGAAAATCCTATTTCATCTAGGGATTAACAAGTTTGTACCAGAGCCATCTCCAGAACCAAAATTTCAACCAGAATCTAAAGATACTACCACAGTTGCGAATCCCGAGGATAGCTCTAACGAGGGTATCTTTCCCTATCCCATTCCTCTAGATCTTGCTGCATTCTTTGAAGGACTAGATGATCCTATTATACCTATCCATATGGTAGAGACTGATAGTGATTCTGATGATACCACTTCAGTGCATCAACTCACATATGACCAATGGAGAGACATGCAAATGGCCGATCTTGATTTTCAAGGTGAATGGTACATACCACTGCATTTCCAAAAGTGGTTTGAACAAGATCAACTTTAGCAAACCATTAATACTACAAGAGATAAAGATGAGTTAGATGGTACAACTAGTGTTGATGGAATTCCCATATCAAGCATCACTAATTCACATGAATATGAGTTTGATTCTCTGTCGAATGCAACTTTGGACAAAGATATAGACATTGTTCATGTGTATGAAAACCTTTTCAAATTAGGTGAAGGGTTTAGTGTTAGGACGACCAAGTGTGAATTTACTAACGCTAACATTCCCTCTACTTCCGTTGTGAGGACTTGAGAGGAATTGAACACACCTTTGGATGAGATCGCTTTAGGTCTTGAGTTACTCATCCACACTTTCGATGGCTATACTATGAATGCACTTGAACCCGCCACTTCTCTTTCACTCCACCATCCTGAACTTATCAACTAGAACTCTCCCTCTCCATCTAGTGAAGTCCTTATGTTCTAGAATGACTACACTCTTGCCTATTATCTTAACGTTGTCAAACCTGTTGAATAGTGGTGAAATGGAATCACCTCTATTCAATGTGTAATGTATGGGGGAAGTATGAGATCCACTCCTAAATCTAAATTCCCAAAGGAGAGATCCAATTTGATCAACCAAAAGGTTAATACACAATCGAATCAATCTATGGAGAATATGAAAGAGAGAGAGAAAAACCCTATATTTCCCTATGGAGAATTATGCTTGAAATCTGAAATAATTGAAATACAAGTACTAACCTCAAATTAGGGCAAATATGGAAAATGCCAATTTCTGATGTCTATGTGTACTTTCAGGCAATTTTGCAACCTATTTTGGACTAGAAATGCCGAGATGAAGAAAACCCAAAAATATTTTATCTTTCTGACAGCAGGTAGTCTTTGACCCTCATAAAAGGTCAAAGGCTAGATTCTTTATATGAAGGTCGATTCTGACTTTGTTTGCAAATCTTGGAAGTTCATCGAAAAGGGTATCCAAATCTGATCTCAGATCTAAAATTTTGCACCTGTACCTGCAAGAAAAAGGGGGTTTTTGTTTGTATGGGGGGTTTGCCTTGGTCAAACCCCAATTTAGGAATTAACCTTGAAATTGAATTGAAATGTAGCATGCATAAACAAAGTAATTGAAACAATTCACCTTGCTTATGTTGAAGTCCTTGTAGAGGATTCAAATCCTGAAATCCACAAGTAGGAATGCTTCAATGGATGTAGAATGCTTCAAATCAATGACATTTGATCTTCAACACCAATTTTGAATAGATCTTTGCATATGAGGAGGCTTGGATGAATGTAGAAGAATGGATCTTCAAGGGGGGTCCAAAGAGATTGAATCCTTCAATGGCTAACAATGGATCTCCTTGATGCATGAATGCTTGAACACTTGAATGCTTGAAGGCTTGCTTGAATTCTTGAATTCACTTGCTTGCACTTGAGAGATTGATGAAAAAAGAAGATGATTGAAATGAGAGAGGAAGGCCTCCTTTTATAGTGAACTAGGTTACAATCCTCTAGAGGGGCCACTTTGGAGAATTAAATCTCAATTAGGTCCTAACCTTTAGAAAATATACCTAGATTAAATGTAATTTAAGGATTTACCATTCTGAAACCCGAAATGGCCGACCTGGAGGTGGGAAAACAAATATCCCCGAAACTTGACACCCGAAAATCAAGGAAATTTGAAATCTGGACAAGGGGGTCAAGGATGAGCTCGAATCTAACTAGGTCAAGGTTGAGGTCAATCCTGACCAGGTCAAGTCGAGGTTGATCCTGACCAGGTCAAGGTAGAGGTCGACTTTGACCTTGTGGTAAAAAACCTTAGCATCCTGACCTAGAATGCTAGGAAATGCAGATATGAAGTGAAAATCAGGTGCAGAGGAAAGTAGAATAGGGGGAAAAGCCAGATACATGCAAAGACCTAATCAAGGCACTTAACATGATCCCATACCACTTGTTCAGAGGGCTAAATGCTCTTATCATGGAAGTGCTTCCATTTTAAGATGATACACCTGTAATGTTCTCCACTAGTGAAGACAATATCAACATGACCGAAGCTGATATCAAGTATCTTAGTCATAAAATTAAAAGAAAAAAGAATAGGTGCTCTGATGGTGAAAACCACATTGTGGCAGTGTCAGAGCCGAAAAAAGTAAAAATAAAAGATGTATCCGAAGGTGAAAACCTCTCTAAGGTGCCCAAGGATGAGATACTTGATACACTTCCCAGTCATTTTCAAGAGAGATCATCAGTATTGATTGAGCCAACCCAACCAGTGAATTTGGGTATGGATGTTGCACCTCAGATTATTCATTTAGCATAGTCTCTATCTGCAGAAGAGAAAGAAGAGTTCACTAATTTCTTTTGAAGCAAGAAAATCAATTTTGCATGGACTTACTCTGATATGCTTGGATTGGATCTCAATCTAATCATGCATCATCTATCCATTGCACCAGGCGTTAAGCCTATCAGACAAAAGCTTCAAAAGATGCATCCACATGTGGCACTTTTAGTCAAAGAAGAGTTAGAAAAACTTCTCAAAGCTAGTTTCATCAGAGCTATTGACTACACAGAGTGGATCTCTAATATTGTTCCAGTTACAAAACATGATAAATCTATCTGTGTGTGCACAGACTTCAAAGACCTGAATAAGGCATGTCCTAAAGACAACTTTCCATTACCCAATATTGACATGATAGTGGACATGATAGCTAGTTACCAAATGTATTCTCTAATGGACAACTTTTTTGGTTATAATCAAATAAAAATCACGCCAGAAGACCAAGAAAAGATAGCCTTCACATGTGCTTGGGGAATATTCTTTTGGAATGTCATGTCCTTTGGACTTAAAAATGTCGGAGCTACATAACAAAGAGTTGTCACTACTATTTTTCATGACATGATGCACAAAACAATGGAAGACTATGTAGATGATACTTTGGCTAAAAGAATGCAATGGGAAATACATCTTGTAGATCTAGGTCCCATACTGGTCAAATGGAACAATTCGATCTAAGGCTCAATCCAAAAAAGTGTGCATTTGGTGTCACTTCTGGAAAATTGTTGGGTTATATCATATCTGCTAAGGGCATAGAGGTAGATCTAGAGAAAGTTCAAGCTATCATGGAAATGCCTCCACCAAAGAACATCAGTCAGATGAGAGGGCTTCAAGGTAGACTACAATCTATTCGGTGCTTCATTGCACAACTGGCCGATAAGTCACAACCATTCACCAAGATTCTACATAAAGGTGCGACTTATGAGTGGAATGAAGAATGTGACAAAGGGCTCACTCAAATCAAACAATATCTTGAAAATCCACCAATCTTGATGCCACCTATTCATGGGAAGCTGCTCATCCTTTATATTTCAACTACAAACACATCTCTGGGTGCTCTTTTGGCTCAAGAAGACCAACATAACAAGGAAAGAGCCATTTATTACATCAGTAGAACTCTAGTCTCTTATGAGATGAACTATTCTGTCATTGAAAAGGCTTGTCTAGCAATGGTATTTGCTTCATAGAAATTATGACACTATATGCTTTCTCACACTACAAGACTTATTGCTAAAATTGATCCATTAAAGTACTTACTCAGCAAAGCTGCCCTCACAGGCAGATTGGAAAAATGGGTCATGATACTCAGTGAGTTTGACATTAAGTATGTAGAGAGAAAAGCTATTGTAGATCAACTGGAAAAAGCTCCCCTCAAAGATCATCAGCCCTTAAAAATTAAGTTTCCAAATGAATCCATAATGCTTCTTATGCATCAAAGATTGGAACATTTTCTTTGATGGATCTTTCACCTAGTAGGGGTCGAGTGTTGGAATGCTATTTGTCATGCCACAAAGATTCTCTTTACCAAAGGCTTATAAGATGTTGTTCCCTTACACAAATAACATCGCTAAATATGAAGCTTTAATCAATGGCATGAAGATAGCTATTGAATGGCGTGTGTATGAACTTAAGGTCTTTGGAGACTCCTAATTGGTTATCAATCAAGTCAATGATATCTATCAAACCAAGGATGAAAAGTTGGTGCCTTATAAATGAATGGTTGATGATCTGAAAAAGTACTTTGCACACATTACTTTCCAAAAGATTCCAAGAGTAGATAACAAAGTAGTTGATGCCATGGCTACCCTTGCCTCCATGCTATAGATGCTAGAAAATGACTTCAGACATGAATTCTTGGTGGAGACATTATGCTACCCAGCCTACAATACCCCTGAATCCAAGATGATCTGTTTAGTCATTGGACATGATTCATCTTGCTACCATCATATCTACTCCTACCTCTGGGATCAAATGATTCCAGATACCTATACTCGAAACAAAAAATGTCACCTAATCCATAGTGCTTCATGATATGTCATTGTAGCCAATGACTTGTATAGGTGAGGTCTAGACGGTACTCTCCTTAGGTGTCTAGAACTCGATGATTCCAAACGTGTGTTAGTTGAGGTGCATGAAGGCATCTGTGGTTCTCATTCAAGCGGACTAACATTAGCTCGTAAACTTATTAGAGCTGGTAACTCCTGGCCGGATATGGAGAAAGAAGCTATACAATATGCTAAATCTTGCAAACAGTGCCAATTACACAGAAATTTGATCCACACTCCTGCCAAGGAGCTCATTCCCTTCATCAGTTTCTGGCTATTTCAGCAATGGGCCTTTGATTTGGTGGGTCAGATACATCCATCTTCCTCAAGAAGACACAAGTTTATTATCACAACTACAGATTATTTTACCAAATGGGTCGAGGTAGTGCCTCTAACTATAATTGATGGCAAGTCTGTAGCAAGATTCATACTGAATTACATCATCTGTAGATATGGTGTACCCTCCTCAATAATCATTGACAATGGGGGGTAGTTCAAGAACAAGGATCTAAAGGAGTTATGTACTAAGTTTAGAATCATTCAGCATTGGTCCTCAATCTATTATCCCTAGGGTAATGGATAGGTAGAAGCTTCCAACAAGACAATCCTCAAGATCCTGCACAGAATAGTTCACAAATCTGGTAGAGATTGGCACCTCCAGATTAATTGAGTTTTATGGGCCTACAGAACAAGCATTCGAACTCCAACAAGGGCTACACCCTTTGCCTTTGTCTACAGTGCGGATGTTGTGTTGCCTATTGAGGTCGAGATTCCTACATTGTGAGTCTCTCAGAAGAACCTCATTACTGATGAAGACATTAGAATATCTCAACTACAAGAGCTAGAGTTACTAGATGAATGTCGACAGGTGGCATTCAATCATCTAACAACATACCAGAAAAGAATGTCTAAGAGCTACAATAAGAAAGTTAGGCCAAGGGAATTCCAAGTGGGTGATCTCGTCCTAAGAGAGAACCCCAAGAATCAACAGCAACAGATCTAGAAAGGAAAGTTTGAACCAAACTGGCTCGGTCTGTACATTATCACTGCAGCATTTGGGTCTGGTGCTTACCAACTATCTACTACTGAAGGAGAACAACTCAAAGATCCAATCAATGCTCTACACCTGAAAAGATTCTACAACTAAGACATTCTCTGTGTGCTCATGTGTGTACTTTATTCTTAAAAAATCCTAAAAATTGCAAAATGTCCTGAAAAAATGATCATCTTAGTGAAAACCTGGTAAACAGGCGCCTTGATAATAATCAAAAAAATAAAAAAATTGAAAAAATAAAAAATAAAATAAAAAAGTGAAAATTCAAAAAAGAGAAAAAAAAAAAGAGAGAAAAAAAAGAAAGAAGAAAAGTACAAAAAAATTGAAAAAGAAAAAATTGTGCCATTGATGAAAACCTGGCAAACAGGCATCATGGTAGCAAAAATAGAATCTCTGTCAAGATGGTGAAAACCTGGTAAACAGGCGCCTCTTGTTCCCTAATGCTATACCCATTGCAGCACCGCTTGGCTCTTGCTTTCCTGCTTTAGTTTACTTTCTTGTTTCCTGCTTTAGTTTGTTTCCTACTTTAGTTTGTTAGCTCATGCACTTGCTCTCATTTATCTTCGATATTTTGCTCGACTCTACATAGATTGAAACTGGTCACACTTGGGGGCACCTTCCTAGTCTAGGGGGCATTGTCCTATCATTTTTAGAGGATTTTCTTGCATTAGTCACCAGTGGTTCTCACTGTGTCTGCCTACTGATGCCTAGCTACTTTGAGATTTCTCTCCTTGAGGATCTCTCATATCAGTCACCAGTGGTTCTCACTATGCCTTCCTACTGATACCTAGCTATCACTTGGATCTCTCTTCTTGAGGATCCCTCATACATCAGTCACCAATGGTTCTCATTGTGTCTGCCTGCTGATGTTTCATTTGCTCTCAGATCTCTCTCCTTGAGGATCTCTTGTATCAGTCACCAGTGGTTCTCACTGCGTCTGCCTATTGATACTTCGTTAGTATTCCAATTTCTCCTTGAGACTGTCTCTCGCGTCAGTCACCAGTGGTTCTCATTGCGTCCGCCTACTGTCGACGTCCTATTGAGACCTCTTGTGCTATGTACTTCCAATCTGACTTCAATCCACTTAAACTGAAACTATATTTGTAACTCTCTGAAGCGTGCTAAGCTCTTCTTTTGTGTGTTTGTCTTTTCGCTTTATCATTCCTCCTTGAGCAACTCTAAGACGTCTCTCTTGACCGAGAGGAGCGAAGACTGGGGGCATGATCTTTTCTTTGCTTTATGTTTGTTGGTTTAGTTCCAATGATCCAATGAATCTATATAAGAGGGGTGTCCACTATGAGAGCCTTCATCACGTGTTGGATGGCCATGTGTACCTTGACTCCTTTTATATGGAAACTTTGGTGAGGTTGGTTCTTCTCCTTGTTTTTTTTAGTGACTTCTTTTTGCTATAAGTGAAATTGCAAACACTCGTCCTGTTAAGTGAACGTAAGGGTCATTGCGAGCACTTTGATATGCTTATCATTCACCTAGAAAAAGGAAGAAACTCTCGTGTGTTTGTATGCAAGAAATAGCAACTATGCTTTGATGCTTATGTTAACTTGCTAAATCAAAAGGAATAGGTGTTCAGGTCATTCTGGCTTCTTGTGCCTTAATGCTTACACCTCATTTCGAGAAAAATCTAAGACTAATGTCATATTCATATTCTCATGATTGCAATGTTAGTGAGGGTTGTATGACATCTTACAACCATCTGTTACTAAAAACTTTGTGATGATAATCAAATGGGCCCGACAACCAAGTCCTAGGGTTTGCATTTAGCTTAGGCTTGCATTTTCATTCTAGGCTTGCATTGAGATAGTTTTTTGGTGTTCATTGGATTGCCTTCTTCGGGATTCATTCATCGAGGGTTCTCATCTTCAGTCCCAGGTTCATCTTGGCTGCACAAGTGTCTGATCCTCACTCTCGATCTTCAAACATTCTTTTGGTTAGTACATGTCATGTATTGCGATATCCTGCATGAGATCATTAGTACCATATCCATTGCATTTTCATTGCATACATAAACTCATGTGCATTCATTATAAGCATAAATCAAATCATACATTGCATTTACTCATCTACCATCTATCATTGCATTCCACATTACATACTCATAGATTAAATAAAACATGTGCATATTCATCTACATATACATAAAGGAATCATGTGCATCTCATATCTAATCCATACATTTAAGCATATAGGAAACATCTCATAAACATCAAACATCTCAAGTAATATATACACAAGTACAATGATGCCAAAAATTGAGCTCATATATATATATATATATATATATATATATATATATATATATATATATATATATCGATCAATGTCAGTACAATCAAAATAATGGTGCTACTCGAGCACAATATCAATATACATCATGACCCTAACCACCTAGAGGAGGTGGAGGAGGTGGTCCCTGAAGAGGTGGTCCTTGCGGTGGTGCCTGTGGAGGTGGTCCCTGTGGAATGGCCATGCCCCAGCATACTTTGAGAATGGTAGAACCTACTCCGCTAGATCTGGCACTACCCCAACATAAGCTACATAATAATAGGTTGACTACGTAGCCTCATATCTCATCTCAAGTTGTGCCCTAGCTAGTGCCTCATGGAGCCCTCTGAACTCTCGATCCCGCTCTACTACTTAGGTCTCTTGCATGATGACTTGTGTGTGAAAGTCATCTCACTCCCGCTACACCTGTCTAATCCTCTCTCAGCTCTTCCTAAGAGCCTCCTATAATTGTGGCACCTTCCTTCCCGCAAGTGGATCCTGCATGTCTATATCATCACCCTATGCCCCCTTGTCAGGAGGCAGCTATTGAGAGGTGTCACTTGTCCTTTGCCTAGTGGACCTATCCTGGGTCCTGTTGCCACCAGCGCCTACATCTGACCCCATCTGTCTTGAAGGAACGGGGGTCTATCTAGTCCTCGGTCTCAAAACCCTCTACTACTATTGCTGAGCAACCTGCTATTGTGTTGGCACTTGTTGTTGTTGTGCCTACTTTTGTACCACCTGTTGTACCCATTGGCCCATGCCAACATGATCCGTTAACCTAGGGTATGGGTGTGCCAAGATATAATCCCAGTATGCAAGTGTCATCCATGCATTGGTCACATCTGCCATGTAATCCCACTGAGCTGGTGGTATCTATGCCTCAATCATACACCTACCCTAGTCTAGTCTTAGTTGCCATCCCTTCTTCATCTCATTGATGAATCAGACATAGGTACAGTACTCTTGGGAGAGATCTTGTGGTCTCCCAAACTGTTGTAGGACCCGTGTGAGCGAGAAGTGCTCAATGATGCTAATGGTCTGCCCAATCAAAGGACGTGAAAAGAACATATTTGGAAGCTCATGCTGGGCATCATCCCATATCTTTGTAACTACCCATGGCTACCAAATCACTACAACCATGTCATCTAGTTTCCCACGCCATTGCTCTGTCTTACCTAGCGCTAGCTGGGTCATAGGTCCTACATACCTGTAGATATACGGCTCTAAGGGCTATCGAGTATCATGAAAAATCAGCCTACATACAGGGAGATGCTCCCAGGCCTAGATCTGTAAAATGAACACTCATGCGGCCATGCTCCGTGCACTCTGATACACGATCTTGTGCATCTCATGGTACATCTGTGCAAGCATGCACTCACCCCATCCAAATCACACTAGTGGCTGCTCCAGCATCCGCTCCAATGTGCGTACCTAACCACACTCTAGTCCATGTTGTCCTTGATCTGGCATCAGATAATAGCTCAAGAACATTGCTAGGATGATCGCCAACCTATGTCCTACTCCATATCGGCTAATCAGCTCATCCCACGAGATGGCCCGACTCATAACCAAATCATCCTAAAAATGGCCCTCAGTGCTAGTGTGCCCACCCTCGGCTAAATGTCATACTCCACGCAAGCACCGTGGAATGGTATCCTCAGTATCCTGTAGATGTCCTTGGGAGTGATGGTCATCTCCCCCGTTGGCAAGTGGAAGGTGTTCATCTATGAGTGAAAACACTCGATCAATGCACCTAGTAGTCCATGATTTACCCGAATGTCAAGTAGATCATGTAGATAAGTCAATTCTAGCCCATCTATGTGGACACCCTCTACATCATCCAATCTCCGTACTAACTCCTCGACGACTAGGTGGTGGGACCGGAACACAATATCTGGGAAGTCAACCTGAAAAGAAAGTGATGACATTCAATCAGTATCTCAATCATGATGGCTCTTCAAAGCAATAAGAAAACAACTGGGACTATGTACCTATCCTAAACCCGACTCTTGGATGCTCCAATTGGAAGATTTTATGAAAAATTAGACAAAGACTCTAAAATGTTGCAGCAGATTACTACGCAAGAAAACTGTTCCCCCGCATGAGATTTCTCTATCGTGCGAGACAGGATCTTTGTTCACGCGAGAGTTCATCACTGAGGATGAACTCTCGCACGACATCACCAACCACCTCACGCGAGCTTTCGAAGGAGCCCAATGCAAGGAAGCCCTAACCTATGCAGGGAAACTGTTCCCTCGCACGAGGGGCGACTGAGGCCAGCGCAAGGAAACTATCTCCTTGTGTGAACATTGACGAACTAAGCACTAAAACTTTTAAATCTAACCTAAATGACCTAATAAAGCGTTAAAACTTGAAATGCAAGATGGTTTATCAACTACTTACAGGTGCGTCATACTCCGATGGCCGATTATGTCGTTGGGAGCACTCAAATCGATGCAAATGCACAACACATTCTCAATCTCTCTCATAGCTCTCAAATTTGCTAAAGACAAAAGTGAATAATGAATTGAAAATTACCCGTCTGGGCCTTATATAGCTTTTGACCTAATTTCTAAAAGTGCTCTGTTTTGCGCAAAAACTTCACCCTTGGCTAAATTGACCATTCTGAATCCATTTTCGGGATCGAAATCAATATCTGCCATCTCTAGATAGCTTGAAATCACATTTTAAATTTATGGGACCATCGGGATCAGACGCTTGTGCAGTCAACCTTTTGGTGGCATTTTCTTGCTGGAATCTTATCTCATCATCATTTTCTTGAGATCTTTAATGTTTTCATCAAAAGTCAACTCTAGTCAAATCTGGCCAACCATGATCAAACTTGGTGAACAGGACTTCTAAATCACTTTTGCATCCTCTCGATGCTTCCTTAATCTATTTTGAGTTCCTCTAGATCTTTGATTTTGTCTCTATCTACAACCTCTTACTGTCAATCATCTCTTTGATTTGCCATCTTTTGATTTCACTCTCGAGGGGGCAAGATGATTGCATCATTGAATCTTGTCAAATCAATTATCGAATCAGTCCAATCTGAATCAAAAGTCCTGATTGCTTGGGGCATCTCATCACTAGGGGCATCTTTGGGCCTCGCATCTTGTCATCTTGTCATCAATCTGTTAGATGTTTGAGCAATCTAACTCGGATCCTCGAGGATCAAGCTTCGTTCTGGAGATGGTTCTCAAAATCTCATTAGGTATTGGGGCAATCTAACCCTAATTCCTGAAAGTCAAGCTTCATTCTGGAGATGGCTCTCAAAAGCTCTTTTCGACCGTTATCTGGGAAATCTAACCCAGGTCTTGAAGGACTAAGCTTCATTCTTGAGATAGTCCTAAATCTGCATTAGTTATCATTTAATCAATGGGTATTGGAAAATCTAACCCTGATTCCATTCTTCTCTCAAGTGGTAATCCGACCGTTGTCTTCGCAATCTAACTTAGACTTCAGATAATCATGCTTCATTCTGAAGTTGGTTCTGCAACTCAATCTGATCGATGTCTTGGCATTCTAACCTCGACTTCTGAGGGTTAAGCTCCATTCTGGAGATAATCCTAAAACCTCATCATTTGTCACATCAGACTATTCTTTGAATCAACATGCTGCTCGCACATCAATTCAAAGAGGGGCAAAATGTAATACCCCAAAATTGGCACCTTACAATTATAATCAATTTTGGTGCATTCCTTCGAATTTATACATCATTAAAGTCCTATTGTACTAGGCAATTTTGTCTCCTAATTGACTTTATTTGACTTGGTGTCAAATGCAAAAAACCCTAAATTTGCATTAATCATACACTATATTTAATTCCTAAATATTCGACATTTATTGGCTAAATAATCCCTATGATTAATTAATTTAATTCTAAAGTCCTAGTGCTTTTAATTAAATTAATTCCACCCCCTTTAGCTAATACACATCAAAGAAATTAAATGTTATTTGGTTATTTAAATGAATTACTCTCATTTGGATTTAATAATTCAAATAATTCGAAAAGCCACCCATGTGGCAATAATTCATTTTCTTAATTAAATAATTCCTTCAATTTGTCTCACCTTCCTCCATGGAAATGAAGAGTCGGCCATTTCTTTCCAAGAAACTCTTCATCCTTCTCTCGGGCTCTTCTATATTATGGACTCCTTTTTCCTCATTTGGGAGAAGCAATTTTAGAGTACCAAAACTATAGTGGATGCTGTCTCAATTTTCATACTTTCAAGCTTTGTTATTGCATAATTAGAATAATTTCTCATTCTAGTATAATTGCATTCTCATTTTAATCTAGTTTTCTTACAATATGCTTAGATTAATTCTCATCTTTCATTTTCAAGCTTTAGATTAAATATGCATCTTCATATTTCTTTCAAGTTTATAGTTTAATTTGCACAATCATTCTTAGTTTAATTGCAATTCAATCTTTTTATGCATTTTAAATCCTCCATTTTAGAATTGGTCTATGGTTTTTGGGCTCTTGTTCTGAGAGTAAATTCAAACACCCCATCTAAATAGGAGGTGACAGGTCGATTCAATCGATATTACGAAGTGAATAATTCATATTCATTGTCATAATTTGTTCATTTGAGCAATGACTATGTCGTGTCTATGGCTGAATTAGAGGTCAACATTCAGACATAAACACCTTCTATGTCTTTTTCCTCCCATAGCTAGATTATGGCTTGAACAAGTGTTCTAGTGATACAAATTGCGACTGTTCAGATACTTTCTTGCCAAGGTATTCCAGATCCTTCTACTCATGTGCCAAAAAAGGTAGGTTTTAACTTTGTAAATAGGCACCCAAAAAGCATGTGAATGGGAATTGGAGTAATTACCCTTCCTGGCATTCTGGTACTTCCCATTTATGGGAAAACACTTCCAAAAAGCAACATTAGCTTTCATGATTTCTTATTTTAATTCTCTTCTTTCCCTGTATTCTGTTCTTTTAGACTAAATCCTTCACCTCACGTGGGAGATCTCCACCATGAAGCCATCTGACCATAGTGTCTCTTTTAACTGCCAAGTTGGAAAACCAGTCAACAACATGGTTGGCTTTCCTGTACACATGGGATACGTGTACATAATCAAAGGTATTCAAAAGATTGTGTGTTTCTTCAATCATATTGGCAATAGTCCATGGCGGGGGATGTAAATTGTTTATACAATTTATGATATTGCTTGAGTCTCCTTCCAGCTAGAGGTTTTTAATCCCAATAACTTGGGCTAATTTAGTGACTTGAAGGGCTGCATTAGCTTCTACATAGTGGTTAGATTGGGTTCCAAGAGGGAGGATAACAACAACAATACCCATTCCGTAGCAATTTCTAATCACACCACCACTTCCCGCCTTTCCTGAATTTCCCTTGACATTGCCATCAACGTTAGCCTTAGACCAACCTTCCAAGGGATAGCTTCAGGTGCACATCTGGCTTTTTTTATTGTTCTTCTTTGGGTCACCATTCTTTTCTTTTCCTACAAAAGGGTTAGTACCACACAAGTAACACAATTTTCCTTTAAAGCATGGTGGATCTTTTCAAAACTGATTTAGGGAGGAGCACAACAATCCTTGAAGATATGATTGTTATGCTCTTTCCACACTCCCCAGTAGAGGTGAGGGAGAGCCTAGGTCTAGAATTTATGAAGATCATTGTTCTTAAAAGGCAGGGACCATTGAGAAAAAATTTCTTGGATAGAGGAGGGAAAGCACCATTACAACCCAAAAGAAGAGAGGAGAGACTGCCAGACATCACTAACATAAGGGCAGTGAAGGAATGGGTGGTCCACAAACTCAGCTTGACATTTACAAAGCACACACCTATTGGGGATTGGGAGACCTCTCTTCAAAATATTATCAACAGTGAGGATGTGATCTGAAGCAAAATCCAGAAGAAGACATTAATTTTGGGAATAAGGCCAAGGAACCAGGCTTTAGCCCAAATAGGCTTGGCTTCCTGATGCATTTGGAGAGAGTAGGAAAAAGTCACCGAGAAAGCCCCATTGGGGGATCCATACCAAATCATGACATGCTAAGAAGGGGAGAAAGAAACCGCATTTAGAACTATCATAAGGTGTCTTAGATCCTGAGAGAGAGAAGACGGGTTCACCCAAGCATTTCCCACTCTATAATTACACACACGGGAACCAAATTGTTGGATACACTTGTCCATCCACATATTGAAAGGCTCACAGTCCCTCAGGGGTCCCATCTAGAGCCAATTGTCACACCAAATGTTTATGGTTTGACCATTACCAATTTTGCATTTTGCTTTAGAGTTGGCGATATCTTTAGCATTGAGGAATCCATTACAATTATAAGAGCCTTTCAGAATATCATCACAACCAAAAAAATAATTTATGGATTTATTGAGAAGATACTTATCTTCGAATGTGTCTCTCCATTCCCCCTTACCATGGAAGATACGCCATATCTATTTCGCTTGGAGAGATTTATTGAAAGGCCTAATTCTCCTTATCCCTAGTCCTCCAACACTTTTAGGGAGACAAAATTTGTCCCAAGAAATCAGAGGGAATCTCTTATGCTCTTTTGTCCCCAACCAAAGAAATCTTCCCTAATTTTTTTCCATCACCTCCGAAATTCTAGCAGGTTGCAAAAAGAGATTTAAAGCATAAGCATGATGATTTTGTAGAGTTGATTTGACCAGTTGGATCTTGCCCGCTTGACTGCGAGTGATCCCCTTCCAACCTTCTAGTTTCTTGTTGAATCTATCAATGAGTTTGTTCTAGAAGGCTTCAGGGGGCTTGACGCCTAAAGGAAGACCCAAATAATAGGAGGGAAGAGATTCAATGCCACAACCCAAGATATCCACTATTCTCCTCTATCTCTCCTCAGGGGTGTTGATGAAGAAGATAGAGCTCTTAATCCAATTAATGGATTGACCAGTAGCCCTAGTATAAGAATTAAACAAGTTCTTCACCACTCTGGCTTCTCTCACCGAAGCCTCCCCACCTAAGATGGTGTCATCTACGAACTGTTGGTGAGAGAAAATAGTGTTTCCAGATGATGGTCTGATGCCTTTCAAGTCTTCATTCCTCCTTTTGGTGGATATCAGTCTCCCAAGGCACTTAGCCAGAATAATGAAGAGAATGGGAGACAGGGGGTCTCCTTGTCTCAATCCCCTAGAATATTTGAAAAAAGTAGATGGAGATCCATTAACTAGAACTGCCAGCAAAGGAGTAGATATGATTTGATGGATGATCTTGCAAGTGTTAAAGTTGAAACCAAAAGCTCCAAGCACCCTTAGCAGGAAGGGCCAGTCAACTCGATCATAGGCCTTAGACAAGTCAAGCTTGAGAAGGAAGCCTTCCCTCTTACCAACATCTAAGGAGTGGATCACTTCGTGCACCACCATGATGGAATTTATAATTTGTCTTCCCGACACAAACCCAGACTTCTGGTGAGCAATGATAGAAGGGAGCACCTTGAGAATTCTGATGGTGATGATTTTAGAGATTATCTTGTAGAAAGAATTACATAAGCTTATGGTTCTGAAGATCTCCATAGAGTCCGTCCTTGGGACTTTGGGGATGAGAACCAAGAAAGTAGCATTAAGTTCTTTAAGAAGGTTTTTTGATCCAAATAATTCTTACACCGCTTTGACCACATCAAATTTAACCACTTCCTAGACAATTTGGAAAAAGAACATAGGGAATCCGTTTGGTCCTGGGGCTTTATCTCTAGGAAGAGATTGCAAGGCTTTTTTAACTTCTTCCAACTTTGGAATAGCACACAAAACTTTGTTTTGATCTTCAGAGATGATTTTGGGTATATTGATCAGGAGGTTATCCTCGTCCTCCTCAAAACGCTTGTGGTTTTTGGAAAGAAGGGAGGAGAAAAAAGCAATAGCTTCATTAGCTATATCCTTGTCACCCTACAATAAAAGATCCCCCCTCTTTATACTATTGATTCTGTTTGCAGCCCTATGTTTCATAGTAGACAAGTAGAACCTAGTGTTTTGGTCCCTCTCCCTTAACCAAATAGATCTTGATCTCTACTTCCAGAATATTTCCTCCTTCCCTATAACATTGTGGTACTCGGATAGCAGATTTTTCTCTTTGTGCAACATGTCCTCACCATACCCCTCTCTCTGGATTTCCTCTTGGACTAGATTTAGATCTGTGATAGCCTTCTCTTTAGAAGAAAAGATATTACCAAACTCTTTCTTTCTCCATTGCTTGATATTAACCTTAATGTTTCTAATTTTTTTAGCCACCCTGAACAAAGTCGGGCCCTTAATATCAATATTCTACCATTCCTTAATTTTATTAGTCAGATTAGGATGAGTGATCCACATCTTCTCGAATCTAAAGGGGAAGTTCCTTTTATTAATAAGAGGGTCTAGAGAAAGAGATAAGGGTGAGTGATCCGAGCCGATCCTCACCAAAGCCAATAATTTTCACTTGTAGGAATTCAACCAATCAATAGTAATCAAAGCTCTATCCAGTCGGACTTGGATGTCGGACTTGGATGCACTCATTCCCAATTCTCCTGTTAGACCAGGTGAAGCTCGTACGCTGAAGATCCACATATAAGAAGGCTTGATCATTTATGAAGTCCATGAGATCTTGCCTACTTTCCAAATCTGGATTGATACCTCCCTATTTTTCTCCTTCTTTAAGGGAGGTATTAAATTCCCCCATGATAATCCCCTTAGAGAGATCAAAAATTGATGCTATGCCTCTAAGTTTTTCCCAATAAGATCTACCTTTTTTAGAGTTAGGGGCATAGATATTCAAGATGTACCAACTATCATTATCCTTAATGTTAGTGAAATTTAGAAGTAACAAATTACCTTCTTTGTGGATGACTTCAGCCTTCAAGTGAGAGGATTTCCACAGAGTCATTAGACCTCTAGAGGCTCCATCAACGCTGGTTGCAATCATATCCATAGTTTTACAACATCTAATACCCTCTAGTTTTTCCTTCTTCATCTTAGTTACCTGGATTAACATAATATCTTGTCTATGATCCCTTATCATATTCCTAATAACATCCCGCTTATGTGAGCCATTAAGCCCATGAATATTCCAAGAGATTAGCTTCATTTCTTTTTGGATGTGCATGCTTCCAGGATGGTCTTTTGGGTTCCATCCGCTATGTTCTTGTTGGCTTCTTCTTTCTGGACCTGGCTCACTTTTTTTCTCCCTAGAGTTTTCAATTTGGCCCCCACACCAGCTTTAATCTTGCTCCTAGTTGTTGCTAGGGAGATCGGGGAGGGATCCTTGTTGTTCATTTTCTTCTTCTTGTGAACATTAGTCCACTCTCCCTCTGCCCCTTCTTTGTAATTCATGAAGAGTTCTTCCATTCTTGTGAGTTGCCTTGGGGAGACCAATTTTAGTAGTTCTTCCATCTTGAATACCTTCCCTGGTGGAACAAGCTATGTTATGTGATTAGGGTTTGATTCCTAAGAGGATACACCCCTCATCATGTATTTCTTAGGCATGAATTTTCCATCCTCCAAAGAAGGTTCTAGGGAGTCTAGAACAAAGGAGAAGTTGTATGTCTCACAGGGAATGGGGCAAGAGTCTCCTCCTTCAACATTTCTCAGCTCTTCCATGGCACTATCCTCTCCCGAGGCTTCTTGCGGGTTATTATCTTCCAGAACATTTTCAGGCCCAATTGAGGGAATAAAATCCTCCTCCACAATATTTTTATTCTGATGCAAGGATTTCTCCACATTACCTTTATTTTTATTCTCTACCATTTCCTCTTGGATCTTTTTCATTTAAGGGATCACTGTTGTGGAGTCCTTTTTCTTCCATACTTTGTTGTTGTTTGCCTCGATTTTCATCTGGATCTTCTAGTTTTTTTTCATTGTTGGGACTTTTGGTGCATGGTCCTTGGTCTTACCTACTTTCCTTTGGGCCTTCCTATCTTTCTCCTTTGCCAAGAAATCAGGGCATGTTTTGGCAAAATATCTAGCTTTGTTGCAGTGGAAAAAAGTAAAGGGCACACTTTCATAATCCAATTTCTGCAATCTTTTTCCCAGTTTTCAATGAATCTCTATGATTTCTGGCATATCTTTCCCCTCTTCCATCCCTATGCAAATCCTAGCATAGGTTAGACGCCTCCTAGAAACCGTCACTGGGTCTATCGATAGAAGTTCTCCAAAGGATTTGGCTATTCCATCAAAAACATCTTCATACCAAAATTCTAGAGGAAGTTCTGGTAATCTTACCCATACAAGGGCTTGGACAAAGAATGAATCATTAAGATCCAAATTGGGTGACCATTTCTACAGAGCCAGAGAGGATTTCACAAGAGCCCATGCTCCAGCACATAAGATCTTAGCATATTCCTCCTGGCAAGAGAACTCAAAAGACAAAAAGCCCTTCACCATAGCTATTATTTCAACTTGACCCTTTAGGTCCCACTTTTTTTTGCAAAATCCCTAACTATGTCAATATTTGGCCTCGACCCAACAAATTTACCAACCAAAGTGAGAGCCATGGTAGCAATATTGTGGTCAACCAGTTCGTCAGGTATCACAATAGCATATTTACCCTTTTCCTTATCAGATAGGTCCTTTATTATTGGGAAAGATGACTTGCATGTGGGCTTAATCCTAACCATAATAGTTACCATGGTGTTAAGTCTTACTCTAATAATGCTTGTAACCCTAAACTCTATTGAGATCTTAATGTCTACGCTAATTCTAACTTTAATGCTAATCCAAACATTAAGCCCTATTCCTAAACTAAATTATAATTCAAACAATAAACCCAATCTTAACTTAAACGATGGCGTAAAGCAAAATGATTATGGTAATCGTAATCGTAGATATTATATATAATCAAGATCTTTTCACAAATGCTATCATAAAAAGATCTATTTATTGATAACATTTAATAATTGAAATTACTTCTTTGTATATGGTTATTTTAAAAATAAATGTTAATAGTATTGAAGATTCCATATAAAATATATTAAAAATTAATAACTAATATATAATATATTAAGTTATATTTGTGTCAATTTAAGTTAATTTATTGAGTTAATTCAAATTTGTCCTATTTTATTTTTGAAGTAATTTGAGTTTCTTTGGTTATAATAATATTTTTTTTATTACAATAAGATTCATTTATGGTAAGCTAAAACAATAGTGGAGAAATTGATGAATGTATTGATTCATGAAATTTAAACACACACAAATCTATATCAACATAAGAGCTTTAAAAAATTACAATCAATTATGAATAGTTACTAATAATTACTAATAGTTACTTATAAGAACTTACATGGTGTTCTTCATTGGTGTTTATTGTGTCGGCCTCTATGATTTCGTCATACTTTTGGAGGTTAAAGTATGAGGCTTCTATTTCTGAATCTCTAAGAGCATGACCAATAAACATTTTCTCATTGGTGGGGAAAAAGCTACATGATTTTGGAACTCAAAGTAGATGCCATGGAAATACGATAGAGCGAAGGGTGAAAGGATTTCAAAAATTAAAGAGAATGAGTGTGAAGTTGGAAGAAATGGATAATGGAAATCCATTTATTATGAGGTCGATTTTATTGTGGTGGGGTCTTTGATTTACTATAACCATGATTCTAACCCTAAACTATATTTAGAGCCCTAATTTGTACGCTAAGTGTAATGCTAAAGCTAATACAAACATTAAGGCCTAATCCTAAACAAAATTATAAGTCAAACTATAAATTGAATCCTAACCCAAACCATGCCGTCAAGTTAATTTAGTATCCTAATTGTAACCTAAAATACTAATCCAGATCAAAGTCCTAACATAAATGCTACTGTAAAGATAATACTAATGTAATGTAGTAAATAAAGAAATATTCATTTTATGGAAACATTGAATAAATGAAATTTCTTTTTTTGTATATGAAGAAAGGCTTTCGGAAATCAAAGAGGATGAGTTCTTTTTCGTATTGAAGAAAAACTAGAAAACTTCAAAAATCAAAGAAAGTTGGTGCGAAGTTGATTTGGGAATTCTTTAGTATTATTTCTTTCTCCTGAAAGTATATTAATTATTTAAGAGGCAATATAATAGTAAGGCAAATTATATTTTAATTTGTTTTCATATGAGTAACTATGAAATATGAGTTAAGTCATTTATGCTTAATACTTCGAAAAATCAGACAATGTACTATTATGGTATTATATCTGATTGCCTTTAGCTAGGTCTAGTTTTTTAATAGGAAGAGAGGGGAATCAAGAGAGGGAGTTAAAGAGATAGAGATAGAAAACATTTAATAAATGGAATTATAACTATTTTTTGTAAACAATGAATAAATGAAAATTCATTTTTTGTATATGTATATTTTTTCAATTAATATAGGTTATAAGAAAGGAAGAAAGATTTTGTAGGTTTTTTTTTGTTTGGAATTTGTACTTGATTGTTGCTCTTTCCAAAATTGCTGAAAAAAGAAAGGCCTTCGAAAATCAAAGAGGAGAAGTTTGAATTGCGATTGGTGAAGGACGAAAGCTTTTCAGAAAGCAAAGAGGATGAGTTCATATTCGTATTGAAGAGAGTGTAGGAAAGCTTTAGAAATCGAAGAAAGTTGGTGCGAAGTCCATTTCGGAATTTCTTTGGCATTAAAGGACTGCTTTTCTCGAGGTCTCTTATTTTCGATCTTGAGAATTTTGAAAATCATATTTTTTTAATACTAATACGGTTTGGTTTGAGAAGTGAAGGTTTTTTTTTTCGAACAACTAAGCATGTCATCAGGTTTTGTGAAATTATACTGCCAAACTTTGATTTCTGAAGGTATAGCATGACGAACATATATTGTCCACGATAAAGTATTGTTTGTATTTTAGTTTGCAATCTGGGTCTCTGAAAGTATATTAAGTATTTAAAAGGCAATATAATAGCAAGCCAAATTAAATTTAATATATTTAAATATGAGTTAACTCATTTATGCTTTATACTTCAAAAAATCGGAAGATGTACTATTATAGTATTATATTCAATTGGCTTTAGATAGGTCTATTTTTAAAATAGGAAGAAATAGAGGATTAAAGAGGGGAAATTAAAGAGATAGAAATAGAGATAGAAAACATTTAATAAAGGAAAAAATATTTGTTTTTTGAAAATATTGAATTAATGAAATTTCATTTTGTTTATATGTATATTTTTAAAATTATTATAGGCTATAACAAGGGAAGAAAGAGTTTGTAGATTTTTTGATTCTTCATTCAGAATTTGTACTTGATTCCTCCACTTTCCAAATTTGATGAAAGAAGAAAGGGGAATTATATTGTTAGACCTTTCTTTCCGAAGCTATAGTATTATGTAGATCTAAGAAGCCAATTTAATATTTAGGGATGAATATTTGGCAACAAAAAACATAGTGAAAAATAATGATGTATTGCACTTTTAAATGGTATTATTTTGTATGGTACAAATGCTTTTTCCATCTTATTTTGTTTCGATTAAGGATGTATATCTTTATGAGAAATATGAAAATACCCATATTTTAGAAAATTGTGTAATGTACTTTTTAAGTATTATTTGTAATCATCTTAAGAAACTAAGGCTTGGTTTTCTTGAACAAAGATGTGGGAATTACTATTTCTGACAATTGGGGTACAACTTTATTCAATGGATTGGCAACCTTTCAAATTGTGCTATTTGCTGACTACTTTGGAACGACTTCAAAATGAACAACGTGTTTTTTCTGTAGAAAAGAATGCGATCTAGCATTTCATCAGATTTTCAAAAATTAAATCTTCGCATTTCTATATCTAAAACTATCGTATGATGAACATCAATTGTATTTCTAAGAATACATAAAGTAAAATGTATGTATTATTTCCTTGGATTTTCCTATGTTAGACCGACAGGCTACAATTTACAAAGGTTTAATATCGTGAACATTATTGTTCTAATAAATATTTTGATTAATTAACTTTCGTTTGTGGGTTTCAAAAAAATACAGTTTTGAATTATTAGTTTCACTAGTTTATTTGCTAGGAGAAGTATGGTAGGAGAACTAATGGAGGTGTACCATTTTGATCTGCTTTAGTAAAAAAGGGGTGGGGTCTGCCAATCAATCAGAGTTTTGGGAAGTATTCCACCAGGCTTCTATTTCTAAAGTTATAGTACTATGAATATTAATTATCTAAGATAAAAGATTAAATTTATTTTAGTTTGTATGCAAGGTTTCTGAAAGAGTATCAAGTATTTGAAAGGGTGATATAATTTTAAGGGATTAAAATTTGTCAACAAAAAAACATTTTTTTATTCTAATGGATCTAGTACAGTATGTAGATATCATGTGACCGTTGTCATATGAGTTTGGTTTTGTAAAAGTAAAGAAGAATGTGTTATAAATGGTCAGATCAGATGAAATAAAAGACTGCATGTGGGGAATTTATTATGAAATCCTTTTACATAAGCGATACACAAGAAGATTTAGCTGTCTGACAAAAGATCATCTAGTCATATCAGTTATATTACCCAAGTCTGAGAAAAAGAGTATAATTAATGTTAAATTAGGATTAAATTATACAATGTACGATTCCAAGTTATTATGAAAGATTTTGTATAGATTTGCAAATTTTAATAAATGTTGGTTCTTCTTGTTTTATAAGCAAGCAATTGTTCAATAGATTTACAAGAAGTTGTGAATAGGGAAATATTATCGTGAGCTTATTAAAATGGGACTTCCTATGAATGTTGGTCCAGGTAGTGAAAATCCCCAAGTTGTTCAACAAGTTGATCTAAATGGTGAAGAAGACCAATGGGATATTATTAGTAGTCTTCTTTCTACCGCCTGGGATCTCAGAAAAAGTAATGTTGCATACCAGAGCGATGTAGTGGAGTTAGAGGCAGAACAGGACTGAGCTGAGCTACATGAGCTTTTGCAAGAGGTCCAACTAAATGATGGTGGGTGGGACCTTGTCGATTTCCCATACGAATTTGAGGAAGTGATTGGGCTGATTCCTATCAATGGTGTTCCTTTTCTCCCTCGAGGCTGGTAGATTCACATGTTTTATAGTCAGGCAGTAGGAGTATAGAATATGTTGATAAATAGTCATTTTATAAGGGTTTGAAACTAATTTTGCATTCCTTCATTTTTTTGAAGAATGCATAACAATAGAAAAACTATTATAGATTGGGGGAACTGGTTAAAGAAAATTGACATTCAAATATGTATTTATTTATAGTATGCAATGGATATGTATACAGTTGGTTCTTGTTGATATCTAAAAAAAGAAGATTTCTATATTCTATGTTTATTTCAAATTATGTATATATTGACAATTATTCAGTTAGTTAGAAAATGAGTATATAAATTAATATGCAAATAAAAACTTGTATGTAATACCTTTTCTATAAGCAATCAGTTGTCAAGTTATTCATTCTATAACTATTCAACCCACAAGCGGACAATGGTGATGTTAACAACATGATGAATTGGCGATGTTAACAATATGATGTTTACTAAGAATACAAATGAATTGTATTGATTAATAGCATTATATAACAAGAAAATATTCATATCCAACTTACAATTTCTAGCCTCCTTCACTATAAGAACATTCTTGTAGTTGAAGAAGTTTAAGTTACATGTTTTGTTATCTACCATGAAGAATCCATTACAAAAGACTGCAATCCGTTAATTAAAAATGTTTCTATGGAAGGAAAAGTATTTGGCTTTGATTTAATAGAAAAAGGTGGATCTGGAATAGATGTCATTCAAATATATCTATTTATGCTTTTTTATCAACTTTATGAAAGAAAAATGGAGCAGAGATATTGTAATGTACTATCACAATAAAAGATATGCTTGGTTACTTTATAGTGTCTTTTTGCATCATTATCTGGTATTAAAAGCTTGCAGCCTTCAGAGCGAGTTTGAGGTATATGATCATCCATATTGGTCCAAAGCATTGATTTTGGCAAAAAGACAAGACAAAAGAGTTTTTTGATTGGAATGATTAGTTACACTATGATGGTATAATATTATAATTAATATGATAGGATGAAATAATAAGTAATAAAATTTGAATGTATATTTTTTTTATCAACTATTAATGAATGCAGAAAATGTAAAAAAAATGGAAGTATCAAAAGAAAGATTATGTACCACTTGTAAAGTGTAACTTTGATTTGTTTGTGGTATTATCACCATTTTGTTAATGCATTTATGTGTGCTTCTTCTTCTTTTCATCTTGAAACATATGGACTTAGTTGTATGCATGCATATCTTTGGAAGCTGAAGGTTGGATGTATGTGAAGTCCTGTTAGTTCATGAACTCTTGAAAGAGATGTGAAGGTCAATCCTTGTCGTTCTATGGTTCCAATGTCAATTGTTGCTCTATGAAGTGAAAGTCCTTGTGGTTTTTGTATTGTCAAAGTCCATGAAATTCATAGTGGTATTTGACAGTGAGAACCCTGAATGATTGGTGTGATTAGAACATTGTTTGGCTTACTCTAATCCCAAGTTGGGTCTATGTAGTTTGTAAATTGAACTACAACCATTAAGGGAAGTTGTGGCGGTTTTTCACCATCATTGTAGATAATTGTTTTTACTTCTCCAATACCACCATTGACAAGTCTTGTTTGTACCCATAGATTTATACATAACATAACTTGTTGGCCTATACACAAGAGAATGTGAGATTGAAGTTGTTCTTCATCTGGATGTGAGCTTTGCAACTCCTTTGATTTTCCTATTGTGGAAAGAGCTATTGGTTGTTGTAAAGATAGTAACACATGTTTATTATGCAGTGATACCATTTCATTCGTTGCAAAAAGGTGTGTAGAAGAGTGGAAACATTTTTGTTCTTCCTTGGTGAGAGCAGTACTTGTCTCTGACATTAGTAGATTCCAATCTGCAATTATTGGTTATGCATTTCTCAAATTTGAGAGAAGAGTACGGAATTGCATCTAAATAGGTGTGTTTCCAGTTTGGCGAAAATGAGCATCTAATGTGATTACTTTTCTGAATGAGCTCCATAGTCATCCACCATATGAATTTGAAGCATACATTGGAATGTCTTTAACTGGAGGTAGCTAACCCAAATCACCAAAGAGTATGATTGAGCGTCCACCAAAAGGAATGTGGTTGTTGTTTGGGAATGCTTCTCTCAATATGATATCAATTATTTCAATCAATTTAGGGCCAACAAAACTCATCTCATCTATAATAATATATTGAATGTAATACATGTTTTCCTGAAACATTTCTAGTGGTTGACCTCATAGTGGTACCATATCTCTAATTGGAATGTGGAGGGCAGAATGGATTGTTGATGCTTGTATGTTAAATGTTGCAACTCCTGTTGGCACAAGGAGTAGAAGAGGATTGTCCATTTGGTGTTGAATCCATTGGAGTGGATTTTATGCAAGCAATAAGATGAGATTTCCCAGTGCCAGTAGTGCCTTGAATAATTAAATATAGTTTTAGTTGTAAATATATTGAATGCATATATGATACAATAACATTGTATGCCTTTTGTTGTTGTGAAGACAACTTTGATTGAGATTTTTTATGCATAACTGTATGACCTTGAAAGGTTTGTTGATTTGATTATATGAAAATTGTAGCTGTTGTTTTTCTGATGGACTCATTTGGATTTCCATCCAATTATTGAGAGAGTCAAATTCTTGATATCCAAGCATATCTAGTTCATTAAGATGAATAGGTATGCTTGGGTATAATCTAGATAAGACCTGTCATTCATCTGGTATATTATCTTGCATTCTATCTGCATTTCTTGAAGGGCTTGTAGTTTCATTTTCTTCTTGTGGTTGGCAAGGTGTCCAACATAGATGCCATGGATGGTATGTCTTTGAGAATTTTTCCTACTATTCTATGATTCCTTCACTTGATTATGGAAAGTCTAATTCAATGTTGCAGAATGGTTTGTATAGCAATAGTTCACTCCAACAAAAGGATTGGTAAGATATATCTTCCTTTAAAGGGATGATGATGAATCTAGGGGAGACTCTAACTATAGATGGTGTGGCCCGTTCTTTCCATTGCTATTATTTATGATAAGCTCTGGAGGTCCATGATTTTGTTATTTCAAGAAGTGAAAACATTTCTAAATATGGTGGGCATGCCATATAAGCTTCAATTTGGTTTTGGAATGGAGTTGTTTCCATGCCTAAAATTGGTAGACACTGCAAGTTCTTTTGATTAATATTCAAAGATACAAATTGTCTACTACATAAAGAGAGGGAGAGTTTGTGTAGTAGATGGTAGGTCTCTTTTGCCCGAATATCATAGTCAACAAGGTTTTCAAGAAGCATTATTTGTAGCGCAACTAGTGTGGGCATAACATAATTGAATCTTGATGAAATTCTAGACAACATTGCATGATATATTTATGATTTAGTTTCTTCTTTGGATGCATATTTGGCTATATATTTTATGACTGCGTCAATTGAAAGGAAAGGATGGAAATCTATATTTTCTCTCCAAATAGAAAGAATTTGGGTGTTATGTAAGTTTACTTGATCATTATTACGAGTTGTTGTATGTTTAGGGTGACCATTATCTGCATTGGTCATCCATGAGATCTCTTGAATGTTCCATGGGGCTTTGTAACAACATGCAATTGCATCACCTTTCCTTCTTCTAATACATGTATGTAGAGTGCATTTTGTGTGGTGTTGAACACGATTGACCAATTTAGTGTAATCACCAAATGCATTTGTTGCATATATCATTTTTGTATCCATTAGACAAGGGTCTTCAAGAGTACCTTGGTGAATGCCTTGATTTATTTATTTTAGGGTTCATGGATTCCATGCAAATACATATTTGTCTATGTAATCTAATGCATTTTGTACAGAAAGATCATTATCTCATTGTAAATTTGCAATATCTGGCAAGTGTGGTAACCATATGAAACCATGAATATGTGGAGAGCCTTTGTGTTGTCATTCATACCTGGTTGATGTGTTTGTTAATACATATATTAAGAAAGTACATGGAAAAAACTAAGAGTGGATGTAGTATGTGTACCTGTACCAATATTCAGTTGCACCCATAAGTTTTTCCAAGACTTCTTCATGAAATGCAGTGAATTTATGATGCATGTATTTTGCGGTTAGATGTGGATTTTAAATTATATTTTGTATTCGCCATCTAGTCACCATAGTTAGATTTGTAGGTCTAGTGGATGACATGACATTATGTAAATTAGGTCATTTGGTGTCTGCAACACTTAGGGTTAAGAAAAGGGTAGGACAAAAAAATTGAATGACCATGTCTATTAGTTTTTCTTGATGCTGGTTCCATAAGGGTCGTGTTCCACGAACAGTAGCGTTGAAGCGCATTAGTTGATCTGCAAGTTTGTCATCAAGCAAATCTTTTAATTTTTTATGAGATCTATAATTGATACAGGTAAAGAGCCATCTAGTTTCTTTCAAAAAAACCCACTGATGTGGCATGGCTTCGATGGCGCATGATTATGTTGAGTATAAAGTACTGAAATCTTGGGTGTTGGCCAAATCTATTGTCATAGTATCGTAGAAGGTGGAGAGCATAATCATGGAGATTTACTTCTTTGATATGTTGTTGTTTAAATGCACACATTCCTTTATGAAACAATGTGGGGAATGCCATTACAAACAATCCTTCAGTAGTGTATTCATTTATAGGAGATGGTGAAATGGTGGGCCATGTAATAATTGGTGTTTTTTTACCTTCACCTAGTTGTAATAAAGATCGTACTTCTTCCATCTCTCTACATGATGTAGGTAGATTATGTACAAATGAACTATTCATTTGTACAGTATCATAAAATACATCTTCCTCTATTATTTCTAATACAGAGGAGTCTTCTTCAATTGGATCAGGTTCTTCTATTGTTGCAAAAAGGTGTGATATATCAGTGGATTGGAAGGGAAATGATGCCAATGTAGTTTCATCTAATTGTACATCTTTATAGTAGGGGTCATTGCAGATTTTATATTTTTAAGCTTCATGAACATGACCTCTACTAACATAGAAACTATATTTTTTATTTCCTATGATGTCTTTGTTGACAATGATTATATCCAATGTATCTATACGTCTAGGTAAGAATGTTGCAATTGTGGAGACATCTTGAGGAAAACATATAGTGTGGCCATTGTATTTGAGTTGGACATGTTTGCATATGTAACTTGAAGGATAGGACTTATTCTTGCAATCAACATCTACTCAATTTGAGTTAGTATTTGCAAGCATTGTGGTTGCTCACCAGGGTCCATATTGTTCCATATTGAGAACTGATGGCCATCTTTTTCTGGTTTGCATCTATAGCACATCAAAATTCCATTTGATGTTCTTGTTTTAATTCTTGGATATATTTCCATGCAAACTGAACATGTTAGAATGTTGGAAAGAGCATCCAGCTTTGTACGAAATTTTTTTCTAGCAGTGTAATATTTTTGACAGAAAGGTGGATAGTCAATATGTTCAACTGGATTAATGTAGGGTGTATGTTCTATATGAGAATGAGTTATTTGTATCCGAGGTAAGGGAGGAGAAGAAAGTAGACATGATGTGGATGGGACAGTTATTTGTGGGTGAACTATCTGCACTTGAAGTAAGGGAGGAGAAGAAAGTATATTGGATGTTGATGATGGTAGTACAATATTTTGGGAAGTCACTCATCTTTTTTTGTTAATAATTATTTTTTTAGCATGATATCTTGCTCATTGCATTTCATTTATGTGACCACGCTTAGCTTTTTCTCTACTATTATGTAGATCCATGACTCACTATGTGTTGCTCTGGATATATCTGAGGTAGTTGAAAATATTGAGGTTAATAATAATAATAATAACACGTTAAATTGTAAAGAGAAAAGTTGTAGTAGTAGTTTTGACAAGATTTTCTAGCCATACTATCTTAATTGTATAAATTACATGCTTTATTATATTAAGCATTTAACATGGTAAAAGAAAAGCATATGTTGACAGATATATTTCTAGTTTACATAAATAATATTCTACTCATTTAAAAAGAAACATGTGTGCATTGGAAAGTATTATTCATTGCCTATTCGAATTGAACAAAGTTCAAACTGTTACATGATATTTTTTTGTATTTCTCCACATATATATGAAAGGAAAAGAAAGAAGTTTGTTAAACAAGAGGATTTATGTAATAGTAATTCAGATATCTTTGTATTTCGTTGTAGCAAAATGAGATAGCATATCTCAAAATTTACATAGCTAGGATAACATGTGACTATATAAATCTTCAAAATGAGAGTAGAGGTATACTTTTAGGCAAGCTTTAGAGAAAGAACAATTATGATGTGTGTGTCTTGACCAGCAAAAAAAGAAGTTTTGATGCTGAGATCAAATACAAATTGACATTCAAGAATATTATCCAGAATGTGCTTTGCTACAACAGGCTCAACACGTAGAAGTTGAAAATCTTATTTTGTAATTCCCAACAAGGCATTTGTTGGGCCTTTAAATGCAGTAACATTAACATTGTGAAGTTCACCTAATCAATCTTGCAAGTCCATATTAAGCATGTAGTTATAGTCGCATACTGAGATATCAGTACAACATTTTGGACATTGGAATGTGCCTGGACAATTTGAGTAACTTTATTTTTACATTTTTTCTTGTCCACCATTCATGGGCGTGAAAGGTAGTAGAATTTGTCCAAGTGGAGTTTTGTTATTTGTGCCCTAACATAGATAAGATCTATGGAGTGGAAGCCTTTTTTGGAAATAGATGAGATAGTTTGTGGATTTACAAACTTGGGCAGTGGCTTTTTCTCTTTTGTTAGAGAAATTGAGGATTGGTCTTCTCCTATACCCGTACACCATGTATGTAGAGGCGTAGCTTCAATCAAACTTGGATTGATGATAATTGTAGTTAAAAAAGTCGTATCAAGGTATTTTCCAAACCATGAAAGAAGACTAGCAGATTTAATTAAGAGAACAATGTTTTTGGCTTCTGTGAACATATCAAGGATTTTTTTGCCTCCATCTTCATAATGACGACCCATAGTGTAACATCAATAAAGTAACCAACCATATATTTTATTGTTGCAGTACATTTATTTATTTCAGTTTCTTTTTCTTTTTTGAACATGGTACATGCAGGATTGATGGACACAACTATTCCAATGACATCTATGAGGGAATCAACAAGAAATGTCTCTAATGAGTCTGTGCTTTTTATATGGTAGTTATGCCTTGGCACAGTAGAGTGCACGCATGTGGAAGGTGTTATTTTTGAAGAGTTGTGGAGGACTATTTTGAAAGGATTAGTGGAGCTACTATATTTGGTGTTGGAAACTTTAATGTGACCATTAGATATTAGGTAAAGACTATGTGATTGAATAACATTGAAAAATTCATCAACAAGTTCATTGAAGCAGGTTACATGTATTCCTTCTTTGTCTATAAAATCAAAACCGAATACTTTTCCTTCCTTGGAGACATTTTTGAATGAATGGATTGGAGTCTTTTCTAATGCTCAACCTTCAATGGACCAATACTTATGGTACGAGTTTAAAATTTTAATGGGGACTATTTAAAATGGAGATAGAACTCTGTTTAAATGATGTGTGGATGGAGAACCACCTAAATGATCTTCGTCACTAGATGATGTTTCTTGCCTAGTAGCTTGTAGAAGATGAACTAGAGATCCAACAATGTCTCCATTATTTGAAAGTACATCCAAGTCATCAATTAGGATAGCCCTGAAAGTATAACAAAAATAGATATTTAGTAAGGACCTATAACCGGGAGTTTGACAACCATAATATGAAATAGGAAAATGATGGACATACATGAAATTGCGGAGCAGCTTGAATGAATATTTTTTGAGGAAAACAATAGAACCTGAAACTAAAGCTTCTTCCACTACAAGCATGTTCAATTGCTCGGGAAGGAGGGCAAAATGTGTGTGCAAACCATGGGAGAGTTCAATTCGATATTTGGTACTTGTAGAATGTTGTTGTCCAATACAGTGTATTGATGTTATTTGTAAACATGGTTCAGTAATAGATGCTTCGTCTATAATTTTACCAATTGAACCTATTGTTAACAATGCCATTATCTACCTTGCAATTTATGGAAGATAGTGGACTGTGAGTAATTGGAACTATGGTAGTTAGATTTTTTCTTGATATTTTTAGTTAAGCAAGTACATATATAATGGGCCCCTTGTTTTTTATTGCATTTCCCATTCTTAGAATATGAAAACAAATGTATTCAATTCATTATTCACTAAGAACTCACCTATGTAATGTGTATTGTGTAACGTGTAACCTTCAAACAGAAGCATAAATTTTTTTGGAACTTCTAAGCTTTATAATTGTGTATGGATAAATGATTGTCAAACATTAAGAATATACAAAAAAGATGAGTAATTATTTTAATTGCATTCGCCACTTTCAAATGCTGAAAATATTCGAAGAAAGGAGAAATTTTAAAGGTGCAATAGAAATTCCAAAAAAAATCCTATTTGCTATCCATAATGAAGGAGTATTAACAAAACATAGAGAATACATTTTTCACTCGTAATTGACCTGTGTAAATATTTCACTCGCAATTGATCTGTGTAAATTTGTACTGTGCAATGTAAAATCTTCAGATTGATGCCTATAGAGCTATAGAACTTCACATCTTTATGCCTACTTGTGTAAAGATGGTTTCGATACAATAACAAATATGCAGAACAATCCTTATATAGGCTATGAAGGCAGTGAAAGAAGGCGACTAGCATGGAGAGGAACCACTTGTTTATCGGCTATGAAAACTTTTGGAACATATGAGCGGCTATTAAAATTTTCCAACCATTCAATGCAAATTTATTGATATCCAACAACTATCAACTATAAAAGAATAAAATACAGAGATGACGAGCACAAATATTAATTGATATCCAACAACTATCAACTATGAAGTACAAAAAAATAGAGATGACGAGGATAAAAATTAATTGATACCCAACAACTATCAACCACAAGTAAATCGATCTTATTTTTCCACAAATTGATTTTTTATTTATTTATTAAACATAAAAAATTATTTATTATTAAACAAAAAAATTAAAAAATTTATTATCAACGGCGAAAAATGTTTCAATCGTCTTGCACGCTTCTCCACAATTATTAACCGTTGATGTTGGAAACCCAAGTCCTTCATTTTCACATATGAAATGCCTTCAACGTAATAATTATTAATCATGCTATGTATCGATAATCAGTATCGACATTATATTAATCATGTTGTGTATCGATAATGAGTATCAATATTATGTTATTCATATTGTGTATCGATAATGAGTATCGATATGATATTAATCATGTTGTGTATCAATAATGAGTATTGATATGATATTAATCATGTTGTGTATCGATAATGAGTATTGATATTATACTAAAACAACATATCAATTTGTAAATCGATGGAGATTAGTTACATTGATTGGTCATTACCATGAGACATGTCTCACGTGTATATATATATATATATATATATATATATATATATATATATATATATATATATATATAGACTGAATCAGATATCTTGTAATGTACAGAAATTGATAAGTGCAAAGCAAGATACAACAGTGACATAAAACATATTACCACAGTTTGATATTAACTCATCATATCTTTGCAACTTCATAGTATCACTGTTCAATATTGATTCATAAGGAATTAATATTGTCATTATACAAATCATATTGATATCGATATTAAGTGTTGGAAACTACAATTGAAGCAATTGTTGTATTGTCATTAATGTCAAACCTTAACTGGTAAGACTATTGTTATCTAAGAAAGTACTATATCTATTTGATTGTTGTGAAGGGGATAGGCAAGGTTGGTAACAATAGGACCTAAGGAAAGGTTGAGTTATCTTGATACTTCAATGAGTACTTGATTATGTGGCACAATGATAAGACAATGTATTGTTTATCTAAGTAAGAATGAAGACTAAACTGATAGGCTTAACCGAGCAAAAAGTGAAGAAATTTAGTTTAAGCCGAGTGATGTTAGTGTCGACCAAGCTAGTATATGCCGAGTAAATTCAGTGTTGACCGAACATCAGTTAATTGCCGAGGAAATAGTTTTTGTGGTGACAGATTTCTAATGAAGACCGAGGAGTTGAACACTGTATTGACTGAGCGTCAGTAATTTACATTTGAGGAAGAATTCAAATTTCCAGCCGACATAGTTGAATTCTTGGATTTTGTAAAATGTGTTGACTTTATTTATTGATTGTATGGAAGCATTTAATGCACTGTAAAATGTTTTATTGTAAATCTATTAAGAGATTTGAGATATTTCTAGAAGGATAGACAAAGAACATAAAGTTGGAAGGATTTGATGAATCTAACCTACCCCTAAGATCTACGAAGGAGATTAAGCGACAAAAGATGTATTGACCTAATTGAGGAAGTATTAAGGAAACCTAAGCATGAGGTTGAAGAGAGAGGATGCTAGAAGTATTGTTGATGTTATTGACTGTCTAAGCAGAAAAGGCTGAAGGAGAAGTGGTGTGATTGCTTGAAGAGATTTTCGAGCAGATCAGTGATGGAGATGGAAAAGGTTCATAGTCAGTACGCCAGCATATGTGTACAGAATTGGATCTGATATTTGCAAAGTGAGTTGTATGTTTTTAAGATCAATACTACTGTTACTTTCTAACCATTGTATCAGTCAAAATATTTTTAACAGAGGTTGACCTAACAGTCATTTGTATAAATCCTTTGAACAAGGTTGCATTCTAATGGGATGTATGTAAGTCCTATAACAAGGCACACTTTTAACATAGTGGTTTAAATCATTTAACCGGGTCACACCTGACAGTGTGTTTATAACCTTTGACAGGGTTGGCTTTTCACAGAGCTCACTTTAGAAGAGTGAAAATAATAGTAACATGTTACAAAGTGGTTTTTCCCAAATTGGGTTTCCACTATAAATCCTAGTGTTAATACTTGTGTGAATGTTTTGGTTTGAACATTTCTGTGTTTTACAAGTTAGATGCTATTGGGTAGTGGACTGCACTGTTATATATTTTTGTTATGCAATCAGTAATGACCGAGTAGCTGTTGGTTGTTGGATTTGATTTGTTGAAGAGTTTTAAAGTTTGTTTTATACATCTGAACCTCAAAACAACTGATTCACCCCCCCTCTCTGTTGTTCTAAATCATATTAACATTAAGATCATTGAATGATGTTAAAATGGATTCACCACCATTCAAATGTAGAGGGGAAATATGAGATCTATTCTCAAACCCAAATTCCCCAAGAAAGAGATCCGATTTTATCAACCTAGAGGTTAATACACAATCAAATCAATTTATGGTTAATATGGAAAAGAAAGTAGATCTAATGTTTCCCTTTGTAGAATGGATATTATGTTTGAAATATTGAACAATTGAAATACAACTACAACTACTAACCTCAAAATTAGGGCAGATCTGGAAAATGTTGAATTTTGAAGTTTGTGTCCACTTTCGAGAAAATCTAAACCCTGTCTTGGACTGGAAATGCCGAGATAGAGAAAACCCAGAAATCTTTCCTTAAGATGGCTCAGCTCAGGTTTGACCCTCATAAAAGGTCAAATACCACATTCTTTATTTGAAGTCCAATTTAAATTCTGTTTGCAGATCCCGGAAGTTCGGTAAAAAGGGTATCCAAATTCGCTCTCAGATCTGAAACTCCGCACTTGTACCTACAAAAAAATGGGGGTTTTTGTTGTATGGGGGATTTGCCTTGGTCAAACCCCAATTTAGGAATTAACCTTGAAATTGAATTGAAATATATTGTGCATAAACAAAGTAATTGAAACAAATCACCTCGCTTATGTTGAAGTCCTTGTAGAGGATTCGAATCCTCAAATCCACAAGTAGGAATGCTTCAATGGATGTAGGATGTCTCCAATCAATGGTATTTGATCTTCAACACCAATCTTGACTTGATCTTTGCATATGAGAAGGATTGAATGAATGGAGAAGGATGGATCATCAAAGGGGCTCCAAAGAGATTGAATCCTTCAATAGCTAACAATGGATCTCCTTGATGGATGAATGCTTGAAGACTTGCTTGCACTTGAGAGCTTGCAATTTCTTGAGGACTTGATGATGAGATATGAAAACTTGATGTGAAAATGAGAGAGGAAGGCCTCCTTTTATAGTGATCTAGGGCACACTCCTCTAGATGGGCCACCTTGGAGAATTAAAATCTCAATTAGGTCCTCACCTTTAGAAAATATACCTAGATTAAATGCAATTAAAGGATTTACCATCCCGAAACCCAAAATGGCCGACTCGGAGGCGGGAAAATAAATTTTTCGAAAGCCCGAAGCTCGAAAATTAAAGATCTTAAAAATTTGGAGAAAAGGGTCAATGTCGAGGTTGACCCTGACCTAGTCAGGGTCGACCAAAGACCTTGACCTAGTCAGGGTCGACCTAAGACATTGACCCTAATCCTAAGTTGACTCAGAACCAAGTCAAGAGGTCCTAGGGATGTCTAGAAACCTAAAATTGATGCCAGAATAGGGCAGAATGTCAAGGATAGACATAAAATATTATGATTACTGAGATGAAGCCCAGGAGGATCCATTTCTAAACCCTACCTAGAAAATAGAGCCAAGGAAGAGGGAAATTCAAGAGAATCCTTAAGATCCTAACCTTAATTTCACCTAGAATGAAGAAATCAAGTGCGGGGAAGAAGTGGAAAGCGGGGAGAAAAGACAAATACATGCAAAGACCCAATCAAGGCGCTTAACATGACCCCAAACCACTTACTCTAAGGGCTAAACGCTCTTATCATGGAAGTGATTCCATTTTAAGACGATACAATCATTACAGATCGATATAAATTCATATTGTATATATTCATACTCTGTGTGTGTGTGTGTGTGTGTATATATATATATATATATATATATATATATATATATATATATATATATATATATTATTGTGATATTGTGATCGATATAGCAAATAGAATATTGTGCAAATTTGCATATACATCTAGAGAACAATGATTAAAATTAAAATTTGTATAACCTATAAATCTGATCAAAATTAACATTAGTCCCTTAATCAAAATCAATAATTAAGTATATAATCATAATCATACATGTAATCATAGGCGAACAAAAATGTAAATTAGAATCATAACATATAAAGAATCTAATCGTTAAGGAGGTCTTGAAATTATATTAAATAAAATTAATATATCAATTAAGACATAAGCATCCAAGTATCATAATCAACGAATTTATCATAATCATTGATAAGAGTTGTTCACATATTAAACATATAGATCTATCAGGTGGCCACATAACACCAAGGTCCTAAAATATCATAAACACATAAGAAGAGATGAATACTTATGAAGGAATATACTTGAAAGCACATATCATTGTTGAAATTAGAATGTAAATTTATTATAATAGAATGGATTAGGCAAATACTGCAAGAAGAAGCATACTTTTATATACCACAACCAAAGCATGAAAGTCCCTACAACATTCCCAAACTTCCAACAAGCATATCAAAACTTGTTAGGGTTGGAGGGGTATTACACCAGTCAAAAGTGATTTGGCTTCGACCCCTTACCGATCAAAAAAAAAATAGCTCATATATTGTTTTACAAGCTTAACAATTCTATAACAAGTAATCTAAATTTAAAACTCATACATTACTCATCCAGATCAAATCAAATTAAATAGAAGTGAAAGTTAGATGGTCATTAAACAAAGTTAAAGTTAGACGACCTATTACATGCTCAAAAGGGACTATCCAATAAGGAGGAGGGTCGGAGGTGAATTTCAATGAAGCATCTAGTAGCCATTCAATTCTGTAATAAGAGATTGGAAGGATTATCTAGTGGCCTTTTGAATCATAAAAAATGATGGATACAAACCATTACGTGGAGGTTCAAACTATAGTGTTCATTTTAATTGTGGCAAATGCTTTGAAGGTAACTACAAAATTATATGTGAAAGGTGATGCACAAATAGTTGTCAATACAATTAATTTAATTAGATATTTTTTTATATTACAAAATATTTGAGCTCCATACCATTTATGTACTTCATGTTAGTTTGTTAGCTTGGATAATTCTTTGTGCATTTGCTAGAAATAAGTAAATAATTGTTTTTCTGGTCAATTTGTTGAGATGAAGACAATTATTTATTTATTTAAATGACTCTTTTAGAGACACCTATAAAACTAATTAGTTAGGGTTTGTTAAGGTTTAATTAATCTCAGCTATTGATTGAGAATAAATCTCAGTAGTTGGTTTTCCAATGAGAGTAGTATAAAAGGAGGTCATTGAGAATTTGGAGAACACAAGTTTGAGAAGCATTTGCAGTGTTAGCAAATGAATTTGCAGTGTTAGTAAATAAGTCTTGCAGTGTTAGCAAGGGTGCAGTGATAGCGTTGGGAATAACAGTTGTGGTATCTTGACAGGAGAAATTGAGAGATTGTCGAAGCTCTACCAGAAAGAGGCAAGCAATTTTTTGTATCTCTTAATTTGCTGAAGTTTAATATAAATTCCTCATCTGCAATACTGGTTTTCCCTCCGGGCTTTTTATAGGGACAATTTGTCCAAAAATATCATTTTCATTGTGTTGAATGTTTCTTTCATGTTTTATATTTGCGTAATTACAGTTGTGTTATTGTTCAATATTAGCTGTGAATTAATTTTTTACAATTAAATAATTTTTATAAGGTATGAGATTAATAATCAGTAGCTGCAATAGAATTTTCACATGATATCAAAGCTAAGTTGAGGGTAGAAAAGGATTACCCTAGGCAAAGGAAAATCAAGGGTTTATTAAACCTAGTTTGACATCTTTCAAATTTTTATTTCTTTTATCCTTTGAGATGCCCTCAGCTGGTTTGAGGGATCATGACAGATTGGATGGAGCCTCAAATTTTGGTTTCTGGAAACCCATAATTTCTTTATTGCTGGGAGAGAATGGTATCAAGGAATATGTGACCAGTGTTGTAGCTGTACCTACAGACCCAACACAACTCTTAGCATATAAGAATGATGATGCCAAGACAAGGAGGCTAATTCTTGATGGTGTCAAGGACCATATAGTTCTGCATATTGCTGAGTTAAATACAACGAAGAAGATAGGGAATGCCATTCTAAATCTATACCAGAATGCTACCACTAATCAGAAGATGATTCTCAAGGAAAAGTTGAGGAATACCCTGATGATCAAGGGAGAAGACATTACAAGTTACCTCACGAGGCTTAGACTTGTCAAGGATGAGTTAGCAATTTTTGGAGATAATCTAGATGATGATGAGCTAGTAAGGATGGCCCTAAATGGGTTTACTAAGCAGTGGGATATCTTTGTTCAAGTCATTAATGGATGAGACACCTTACCAAGTTGGGATCGACTATGGAGTGATTTCACTCAAGAGGGGCTTAGACTAAGTCTTGTCAATGGAGCCAACAATAAGAGTCAGAAAAGTGAGCTGGAACTAGAGAATGTTACCCTAGCAGGAAAAGGGAAAGCGAAGAAGGGGTCTAGTAAAGGATCAAATCCACAAAGTGAGAAGGACTTATCTAAGATCAAGTGTTTTGGTTGTCACGAGTTTGACCACTATGTCAGTGATTTCCCACAAAGGAAGAACGACAAGAAAGGAAAGAAGCAGGTAGTAGCTTTAGCAAGTGCATATGAGATCTCTAGTAGAATGGAGGATGAGTTTGCACTCATACCTTGTATGGTTAGCTCAACCTCACAAAGTGTTTGGTATATAGATAGTGTTATGTCATTTCATAAGATACGAGTTAGAGAATAATTCTCCAGTTATAAGGAGGACACCAGAATCTAGATTTCTATAGGGAACATGTCCAAACTCAACTTAGTTGGGGAAGGGACTGTTCAGTTTCAGAGGGAGAATGACAAGCCAATTTTCCTTCATGATGTGTTATATGCCAGGCTTAGGTATGAATTTGATTTCCGTATTTGTCCTTCAGGATAAAGGGTATAATGCAATCTTTAGAGGGGCACATGTGTTGATCAAGCATAAGGATCGGAAATCACCCATATCTATTAGAGTTAGGAGTGGTCGGCTTTATAGGTTGCAGTTTGATACTCCTAAGGCACTCATGAGCAAAAATAATCCTAGAGATCGAGGAGAGCTATGGCGTAGGAGGATGAGCCATATACATCATGGAGCACTTAAATTGCTTCGTGAGACAGTGACAGGTGTTCCAGAGGTGAGCATAGAGCATGATGATGTATGTAAGGGATGTGCATTGGGAAAGTTTGTGAAAGCAACTTTTCCAAGGAGTGACACCAGATCCAAGTGTGTTCTTGATCTAGTACACTCAGATATATGTGGACCAATGTCGGCGAAGTCTCTTACAAGATATGAGTACTTTGTTACTTTAAGAAGACTTGGATATACTTCTTGAAGACCAAGGATAAGGTTTTCAGTTGCTTCCAAGAGTTCAAGGCTCTTGTGGAGAATTCGACAAGAAGGAAGATAAAGGTTCTTCGGTTAGACAATGGAGGCAACTACAAAGGGAAAGAGTTCCTAGATTTATGTACCAGGGAAGGAATCAAGAGAGAGTGGACTATTCCTTGCAACTCGCAACAAAATAGGGTTGTTGAGAGGAAGAATAGTTCCATATTGGAGGCAGCAAGGGCTATGCTACATGACTAGGGCATGCCCCATTAGCTATGGGCAGAGGCATGTAGTACATCAGTATACATACAAAACAGGGTTCCACATAAGGTACTAGGCAAGATGACACCAAAGGAGGCATTTACATGAAAGAAGCCATATGTTAGTCACTCCAGGATATTTGGAAGTTTGGCATATTGTCACATTCCAAGGGATACACGTACCAAGTTAGATGAGACTACAAAGAGAGGGTACTGCATGGGGTGCAGTGAGACCTCAAAGGCATATCAGATATTTATTCCATGGACCAAGAGGATTATAGTCAAACGTGATGTAAAATTCATGGAGGACAAGGCATTTAGAAGGTCCAGAGATTTTCCAATAGATGATCAGAGTATGTAGCTAACAGAAGCTCCAAGGATCACTCACTCGAATCAAGGGCAGCAAAGCTCAAGTATAGTTACTAGGACAAGCACAAGCTCAAGTGTTGAGAGTTCACAAAATATGGAGCAACATGTGCAACAAGAAATGCATCAAGAAGATACAGAGGTTGATATTTCATCCTCTACAGTTAGCAGAAGAAACCATGAGGTTCAACAGACATGTAGGGATACCCTGGAGTTAGTGGGAGCTCCTAGGATGAGTACTAGACATTGGAGACAACCAGGCAAGTTCAATGACTATGTGGCATTAGTCAGTCAGCTGGTAGATAGTGAGCCTTCCAGTTATCAGGAGGTTACACAACATCAAGTGTGGGAAGATGCGATGGTTGAGGAATATAACTCATAATGCAGAATGATGTGTGGCAAGTTGTGCTTAGACTAACAAATAGGGTTGTGATCGGATCACGTTGGATCTTTAAGATCAAGCATAGTGCAGATGGTAGCATCAAGAAATACAAGGCAAGGGCAAAGGGGTTTTCTCTCAGAAAGAGGGAATAGACTACGAGGAGACATTTGCTCCAGTGGCCAAGTATACTTCTATATGAATTGTGATCGCATTTGCAACACAGATGGGATGGAAAATCCATCAAATGGATGTTAAGACAAGATTCCTTAATGGCGAGTTGAAAGAGGTGGTATACATAGAACAACCAGAAGGCTTTGTAGCACACAACAAAGAGACCCACGAGTGCAGATTGAAGAGAGCTTTGTACGGACTCAAGCATGCTCCTAGGGTGTGGTATGAGTACATTGATTCAAACTTACAAGAAATGGGCTTTGTGAAGAGTGAGGCAGATGCTAACCTCTACTACTTGGTAGTTGGGAGTGAAATTCTCATTCTTGTTTTATATGTGGATGACTTGTTTCTAACAGGTTCACTAGGGTTCATAGAGGAGTGCAAGAGGGACCTTGCAACAAAATTCGAGATGAAGAATTTGGGACTTATGCACTACTTTCTAGGCATAGAGGTTTGGCAGATAGATGAAGAGATTTTCCTTGGACATGAGAAGTATGATATTGAAATCTTGAAGAGATTCAGGATGGAGGATTGCAAAGCCATGTCTACACCCATGATCATAAATTGGAAGAAAGTAGACACGTCCAAGGAAAAGGATGTGAATCCCACCTTATGTAGGCAATTGATTGTTCTTTTATGTATTTGGTCAACACCAAGCCAGATAAAGCTTTTGCACTAAACTCTCTTAGTCAATTCATGGTTGAACCAAAGAGAGTGCATTGGACAACGTGGATTGGGCTAGCAGTACAAGGGACAAAAGAAGCACTTCAGGATGTTGTTTCAGTTTGGGTTCAAGAGTTGTCTCTTGATTCAGCAGGAAGCAGAAGTTCGTGACTTTGAGTTCTGTAGAATCAGAATACATAGTGGCCAACATGGCGACATGTGAAGCTATATGGTTTCAAAAGTTGCTAGTAGCCGTGTTTGGTTAGAGAGTTAAGACTACTGTAATACACTACGACAATCATAGTTGTATTAAATTATCTAAGAATTCAGTGTTTCATGATAGGTCTAAGCATATAGACATCAAGTATCACTTCATTAGGGATTGTGTACAACAGGGGATTGTCCAACTACAATATATACCTATAGAGCAACAGGTAGCAAACATTTTGACTAAGGCATTAGGGAAAGCGAAATTCATCTTCTTCGAAGATAAGTTGAGTGTCATCTAGAACAACTTCCTCGCTAAGAGGGAGTGTTAGTTTGTTAGCTTGGAGAATTGTTTGTCCATTTGCTAGAAATAAGTAAATAATTACTTTTCTAGTCAATTTGTTGAGATACTCTTCTAGAGACCCCTATAAAACTAATTAGTTAGGAGTTGTTAAGGTGTTATTAATCTCATCCATTGATTGAGAATAAATATCAACCATTGGTTTTCCAATGAGAGTAGTATAAAAGGGGGTCATTAGGCATTTGGAGAACACAAATGAGAATAGTATAAAGGGGGATCATTGGGCATTTGGAGAACACAAGTTTGAGAAACATTTGCAAATAAGTCTTATAGTGTTAGCAAAGGCGCAATGATAATGTTCAGAACAACAGTTGTGGGATATCAGCAAGAGAAATTCAGAGATTGTCAGCGCTCTAGCCTGGTTCAAGAGTTGTCTCTTGATTCAGCAGGAAGCAGAAGTTCGTGACTTTGAGTTCTATAGAATCAGAATACATAGTGGCCAACATGGCGACATGTGAAGCTATATGGTTTCAAAAGTTGCTAGTAGCCGTGTTTGGTTAGAGAGTTGAGACTACTGTAATACACTACGACAATCATAGTTGTATTAAATTATCTAAGAATTCAGTGTTTCATGATAGGTCTAAGCATATAGACATCAGGTATCACTTCATCAGGGATTGTCTAGCTACAGTATATACCTATAGAGCAATAGATAGCAAACATTTTGACTACAGCATTGGGGAAGGCAAAATTCATCTTCTTCGAAGATAAGTTGTGTGTCATCTAGAACAACTTCCTCGCTAAGAGGGAGTGTTAGTTTGTTAGCTTGGACAATTGTTTGTCCATTTGCTAGAAACAAGTAAATTACTTTTCTGGTCAATTTGTTGAGATACTCTTTTAGAGACCCCTATAAAACTAATTAGTTAGGAGTTGTTAAGGTTTATTAACCTCAGCCATTGATTGAGAATAAATATCAACCATTGGTTTTCCAATGAGAGTAGTATAAAAGGGGGTCATTGGACATTTGGAGAACACAAATGAGAATAGTATAAAGGGGGATCATTGGGCATTTGGAGAACACAAGTTTGAGAAACATTTGCAAATAAGTCTTACAATGTTAGCAAAGGTGCAATGATAATGTATCATTTCAAAATAACAGCTGTGAGATCTCTGCAAGAGAAATTCAGAGATTGTCAACGCTCTAGCAAAAAGAGGCAAGCAATTTTTTGCATTTCTTAATTTGCTGAAGTTTAATATAACTTTATCAATTCAATATTAGTTGTGAATTAATTTTCAGCAATTAAATAATCTGTATAAAATAAGAGATTAATAATCCATAACTACAATAGAATTTTCCCACTTGAAACATAATCTTTAAGTTAAACCATTCATGCACTTTACATTAAACTAAATGTCATCTTAACAATTAAATAAAATTATATTGCCTATCCAAATTATTTGGAAAGATTTGAAGACTTCCATTTATCTTAAAGAGGGGATTTAATTTGGGAAAATTTTAGGGCCACGTATTTGAAAATTCATCATGAATATAAGCAATCGTAATTAAGAAGACACAATGGGATTCGAGAACAACGATGGAGGCAAACTTCAGTCTATTGCGAGGGTTAGATACATAGCTTTAGAGGAAAAGTGACAGATAAAAGGTCAAAAAAAACCTTCAAACGCCATGATCCGATGATGTTGCAGGCGGTTAAGATGATCCTCGAAGTTGAATACCTGAATTTGAAGTATAAATACAGAACATATCTTGACATTCATGTTTTTGCTTTGGTGCTGGAAGGCTCGAAGGAGGAGGCCAGATGGGCAATGACGATACATTTGAGAGCAGGCTTTCGTGCTCAAGAGGTATGCTTGATTCAAGTTTATTATCGATTTAATCCACAACTTTTTGAGACAGGTGAAGGAAGAAGTGGGACTGTCCGATCTGTCCGATCTGCAACATTGGCCACAACATGACCAAATAGTGGAGCAGAGCAGAAAACGTTTTGAAGCGTATGCATTTTTGTTTTGATATCCCAAGACCTATAGTTATAAAGGCTATATTTTTTAAGATTAAAAAAAATGAAGAAAATTTGAAATGAATAGTAGTATGTTTTTTTTTTAGGGGGGGGGAGGCAATTCACAGAACAGAACTTCGTTGTAAAACCTTTTTATCATATCAATATAATGGGTGTTAAACGATCAAAAAATTATTACATCATCTTAATTTAGCACAGATTTTATTTCTACGGATTGGTTTTAAAATTAATGAAATTCGTTTGCTTGTCTTGGCTTCAACTTTTCGTACTTGTGACTGATGTATCGGAACTTAAAACTTGTTTAGCTTCCAGAACATATTGGATATGTGGGCAACTGTGTTCGTCTTGATTAAAATTTCATGATTGGTTGAAAAATATAACTTCTAATATGTTTGGAGGTCCATCTACTAGTTTTGCTACGATGCAAGTACCAGGTGTTATATCAGCTTAGCAACATTTGTCAGTATCATTAAGGATGCACTATAATGGTATGTTTGGAACAGGGTATAATTATATATAAAAAAATATAAAAAACTAATACAATTCATATTTGTAACCAGTATCGTTTTCGGAGCGTTGATGCACACTCATGCTATATGCAATGAAATGAAAAAAGAACTCAGGTCACAAATTTGAAAGTTTTGAGGCATACGCATGTTAAATGAAACGGCTGTTTAACAATTTAGTGAGCTTTGATTACTATTTATGCTAAATGTAACAGAATGCTTGACAATTTGGTAAAATTTGTATGCACATGTACACTAAATGCAGAAGAATAAAAAAGGAATATAAACTATTTAAAAAATACTTTAAATTGCAGACTGCAAGAATTGCTTGATAAGGTTTTTTAAAAAATCCCTGTTGGAAACCCCTAGGATTAAATAAATGCATCATATTCTCAGAATGTCCTAAGCCTTGTTATAAAAAGAGAACTCATTTATTTCCGATACGGAAGTACCAGAAATCTGTTACTTTCCTTTTTAACTATTCTGCAGGCAAAGGATGATATATTTAAGAATAAGCAGTACAATATTATAAATTGGAATACTCTCTAAAAATAGATTTAGTTTTATTCCTATGGTAGCGAGACAGCTAGACAAAAATCTGTCAAAAGCTTCGGCTTAAATGACCTATGAGTTTATTCGGAATATCATATGCTGGACCAAAAGACGAGAGTAGAGTAACTAAATTATATTTCTCTCTCCATTGCATGGTCAGAGAACCGTCTATTCAATAATCATGCAGTTGAAGCCATGTGCACGATCAAATCTACGACTCGTGAACTGCATACAAAACATAAACATCAAATTAACACCGTTGCAGTTTGTTGCTCAAGGCAAGAAAACAAGATGGATCAACTGCGTCAAACAATGCTGATTATTAAAAAATCCAACTAATATACTAATGTCCATCTGTAGAAGCCTAAAATTTTTGATGTTGGAAGTAGGGTAAAATTGATAGTCACCTGTAGCCCCATTCATTGTCATACCATGACACCAGTTTCACAAAATTGTCATTCAATGCTATTCCTGCCTTCGCATCAAATATACTTGATCTACAATCATAAAACATAGTATCAGTCGTCAGAACAATATCATAATCCACTAAAGAAAACGAATGGATTGGATTGAATAAATGTAACATACCGGCTGTCTCCAATGAAATCTGTAGATACAACATCGTCCTCTGTGTAACCGAGGATTCCTTTCAATTTGCCTTCAGATTCCTCTCTGCAACCAAAAATATCAAATAAGATCAGTTTTCAAATGTCTCCCCCTCCCCCCTTGAAGGAAGCAAATTTAGAGTTAATTACTTACTTGATGGCAGCTTTTATCTCCCCATAAGTGGCACGCTTCTCAAGTCTAACAGTCAAATCCACAACTGATACATCTGGTGTGGGCACTCGGAAGGACATTCCAGTCAGCTTTCCATTCAGAGCTGGTAAAACCTTTCCAACAGCCTTCAAAAATCGGGTTACAATCAAGATCAGCACAACTACGTGGACATATCAAATTTGTAAAATAACCTAAAATATGAATCTGAAGTCAAGATAATCAAAGCCTGCAAAATCTATTTAAAACCAGAGACCCATATAGAAAATCACCTACAAAGTGGGCATATTTTGATAGGTCTTACAGGGCAACAAAAAGCCTCTCATGGATTATAGAGAATGGCTTCCTGTGACATATATAAGAAGAATTTACCATAGCAAGACAGAAAACCCTACTCTTGAAGTTTGAAGTGTTGCATATTAAAGCCAAACTGCAGAGTGTATCCTAGAGGAAGAAATGAAAGAATTTATCACAACTAAGATTATATTCAATTGCACATACTAAAGTCGGGAAAGGACTTGTATCAAATTTTTCCGTCAGTGTCTGGTTGGAAATTACATTGGTCAGGAGAGCTCTAGAAAGCAAGAAATAGGTGACCATAGTTCATTTGGATGTGGTAGCATACCAAACATTGGCATTAAGATATAAAAAACCAACAAGTGCTGTTAATCTTGGTACAGAGAGCATTATTTGACTTCATTTTCCCCAAAAAATTCATTGCAAACTCAGAAAATATCAGACCGAACTCAAACCATTTTCAGAAGACCAATAACCCCAATTTTCTATGTAAATTTCTGAAATTAAATTTGCAAATAATCAAATTGGAGGCAATAAAAAAAAGTAATTTTTACTTTAACAATATGGACAAATTGTCAATTTCATATTCCTACCTTAGCTGCTCCAGTGCTACTAGGAATAATGTTAAATCCAGCACCTCGGCCACCTCGCCAATCCTTATTTGATGGTCCATCAACTGTTTTCTGTGTTGCTGTTCACATGCAAAAACAGAAATGTTCAGTGTAACTTGCAATAACCTGAACAATAGATGGTGGACAAGGCAGACGTAGCACTACAAGAATGGGATAAGAAAGAATGGCATCAATGCTTCCACTCCAATGGTGCAGGGTTAGCACTGCAAGAATAAGATAAGATATTTTCACATCAATGAGAACTCGTGTAAGATACCTGTGATGGAGTGTACTGTTGTCATAAGACCTTCAACGATGCCAAATCTATCATTGATCACCTGAAAAGAAAAAAGAGTTTAAAATTGTCAAACTTTAAAATTTTATCTCCGGTAAGAATACAATATTTTCATGTGTTAAGACTAAATACATCTGAAATTGTATGATTCAAGTATTTAATATATTCTTACAAACCTTAGCCAAAGGAGCCAGGCAGTTAGTGGTACAACTGGCATTTGAAACAATGTTCAAATCAGATTTGTACTCGTGCTCATTAACCCCGACAACAAACATAGGAGCATCCTTGCTAGGAGCTGAGATGACTACTTTTTTAGCACCTCCCTGAGAATGACCAACAAGAAAAAAGATTACCATTTCCCGCTAACGTAAGTAGTCACCCAAAAATCATTACTTAAGTTCAACACTCTAGCATCAGTATAGAGAATTATTTAAAACTTAACAAAAGAGACATGACACTTTTATTCATATGAATCATATCCAAGGCATAGCCTGTAGGATCTCTATGAAACAGCAAAATGACATGAATTGGACCATGAATTAGCAAGCTTCTGGTAGAAAACTGTGTGCAATATTTTGTAACAATGCTTCAAATCATATTCTGTGATCCTTCATTAAGATGAAGAAGGCAAACATTTTTTGTGCAATATTTCAAATCACATTCTCTGATTCTTCATCGCAGATGAAGAAAGCAATCTGCCAAAAGGATCATAGAATGACCCGAAATGCTGATAAAAAAAACCTGCACACAGTCTTCTACCAAGAGCTTAATTCAAAATTTTATTAGAGGTCAAAAATGGCATACCTTCAAGTGTGCAGCTGCTTTGTCTTTATCAGTAAAGACTCCTGTTGATTCAACCACATACTCTGCACCAACTTTGCCCCAGGGAATTTCTTCCGGATTTCTGAAGAATTGAATTTGATTAGAATGTAAATAAACATGTATAACAACACGTCAAAAAAAAGCAAAAAACTGTGCCCTGTAAATTCTAGTGGAAGCTTATCATTAGACATTTAAAAATGACTTACCTGCAGCCAAATACAGCTACATGTTTTTCACCAAAAAGTAAAGTTTTTTCATCCTTGACCTTAACTTCATCTTTCTTCCACTGGCCATGAACACTGTCATATTTGAACATATAGGTCTGATTGTAACAAAAACAAAGAAAACAATGATGAGTACTCGCAAAATCTGATTATGCCACTAGTCAGTTAAATAAATATTATAACATACTTCATTATGGAAAGGGCAAATCTTTGTAGGAAAGGAATCACCAAAAGAGGAGGATCAAAATTTCCTAAATCCCTATTCTTTAGAAAGTTATGACGATGTCCACAAACTTAGAAAGCAATATATAATGACAGATTGAGAAGTTGCATAGAAAATCGAAGTCTTCATTGTTCATTTTTTTTATAACAATCCTATATGCAGATTAAATTGACAACACTGAAATCTTTTACCATTCAAAATGTACCTACAAATTATTTGAAATAGCATTAGCTCAATGCCTCTAAATCTCGAAACGTTTAAATGTGGTTGTGCTGACCTTTTCCAAGGAAGAAAACTTTCATGTAACACTGTTGTTATATTGAAGTAACTGATATATTCTGCATTTCTTCAACAACGCCAAACGAACGAACAAAAATAGCCTCTTTGAGGCAATCCTGTACTCTGTAATAACTATATTGAAACGGTGGTAGCCCGTAAACAGCACAACGGTTGAACTTTTAATGAGCCTGGGAAATCGAAAGAGGCTATTCTGTACTCTGTAATAACTATATTGAAACGGTGGTAGCCCGTAAACAGCACAACGGTTGAACTTTTAATGAAGCTGGGAAATCGCTCGAATTCCCTTCTTAAAATAAAGTAGAGATGATAACGCTGATTAACGGTGAAAGGTGAAGAAATACAGGGGATAAATAGTCAGGAAGGGATTGCAATGGATAAAAGAGGACCTTACAGAAATCCTAAGGTGAAGAGGCAAAGGCAATGACTTCATGAAGTGATTTTTAATTTCAATTACAGTTCAGGCTTGATTGGATAACTAAGAAACACAAATTCTCAAAAACATGCAATCATATTCTTAAAGATTCCTCAAATTGCTATGATCAGATTATTAAAAAATATCACATTATACTAGTATCACAAAAGAGAGCTTAATCAGAAAGGCATCTGGGGCCAAACAATCTGTAATAGTATCAAAAAAAAATGAGCTCAATCAAAAAGGCTTCTGGAGCCAAACAATCCACCTTGCCCCTTAAAAACTGTTTTAATCCTTTTCGAGCCGTTCCGATCAACCGATCGAATAGAGTCGAATTCCTTTCAACTCCAGCTTATTTTTTCAATACGGAGACAAAGCTCGACAAACATATAATTTGAACTACAAAAACCCTCATTTAAATCGACAAATTATCAATTCCCTGAGTCACATACCATGTACTCGGTTGAAATGAAAGGATCGTTCACTGCAACGAGCTCGATATCATCGCGCTGAAGAGCCACACGGGCTACTAATCTCCCAATTCGCCCAAACCCTGAACAAACAAACAAATGAATAAATAATCAGCCAAAAAGAACACAGCGAAATTTTCGCTTAAGTCAATGAGACTATCAGAATTCTTTCCCTCCACGATCTAAGTGTATCTGAGGCGGTCTACTTCCAAAATAAATAAAAATTTAAAAAAATAAAATAAACGAACTTTTACACCGAAATCGTTGAAAAATATCACAAAGTCTAATAATCCAAAAAGCGTCTATGTTAAAAACACAGACACGGATTTCATTAAAATACTCGCATGCACAATTCAAAAACTATATCCGATTCAGTTGATTTGAGACTTTCCATGTTCTGATCACAATAACAAGATTGCAAACAAGTGATTACCATTGATGCCGATCTTGATCTTTCCAGTAGAACCTGCACACAAACAATAAAACACGCAAACAAATTCAACACAAATTTCATTCCATTCTTCCAAAACAAAACCAGCCAAGACCATAGATCAGAAGCTCACCCATTGTCAAAGACTAGAATCGAGCTTCCGAACAAAAAATATAAACTTCGTTAGGGTTAAAAATACACAAGGCTTTACTCTCGCGTTACGGAAAGCAAGCAGCGGGAAAGGCTATATAGAAGAGCAGTACATCGGAAGACGTGGGGAACAAGGTTTGGTCCAGATGGCACCCTGGTTTCCCATATTTCCGAAAAACCGGAGTATTCAAACATTTGCCGCGGCAGTCGCAACGGAGTTTCTAGTCGATACATGTGCTGCTGACGTGGCGGGCAGCGGGACGATGAAATCTGTTACGTTGTTTTCAATGACTGTGACAGCTGGCATCGTTGATGACAGAGTGGCGTTTTGTCAATCCGTTCGGTTGCTCAAATTATGGCGTGTGACGGAATGTCAGAGAGAGCGAGTTTATCCGCAGCTGAATTATTATTATTATTATTAGTTTTCCAACGTCTTCTGGGCGACGGCCGCCCACCGAAATAGAAAAGAAGATGAAAGGTGGTTTTTGAAAAAGTTGGTCGCAACAAAATCAGAAGCTTCTAGTTTGTGGAAAAACCGAGGCCGGTGTTGAGAGTTTCGAGATATTCTAAGGCAGGCAAATGTTCAAATTTTGTATGGAACTTTTGTTTCGCTTGTTGAAAATTGAGAGTTGAATTTGTTTTATATAAATTTAAAAAAAGAGAAGGGTCTTTGAAGATGAGGTCTTCTATGTCTTATTTGAATAGAACAACCTGAGTTCGGCAATCAACGGCATGTAATGGAAGAGAGGGAATGGACGACGATCCAAACGACCTTCGCCGTTGGATTTATTGCGGATATTTTGTGGTTTTTTCTTGCCCAGTTTCATCGTTTTTTTCCTCAACAGTTTACACAGTTACCGGTTGCAATATTACGGCTACCGTTTTACCTGACAGTTTAAGGAGGAAGACACTAGCGGAGAGGAGCCAGAACGTGGCACCCTAACATTGGGTTCATGTGGGTCGCCACATGGATTCTATACTATTTTTTTTATTGGTCATTTTAGTTGTGGTCTAGTTGGCAATTCTAAATCAAAAGTTGAGCCTATTTGGAAATGCCTTGCCACATGTTGCGACACAGTTGGCGAAAGGTTGGCAATACTTGTCATTTTTTACTGTCGATCGACATGTGCATGGTCACCGAGGCAAACATGGGAGTTTAGCATTAGGTACAGAGTATGGTGGACGCGTGGCATGTTGCCGCTGCACCACCCTGACTGCCAATACTTCCCGCGACCACCTTATGCGGCAACATGCAGTTGCATTTAGTAAGTGTCAAGTCACCTTAATTTCCCTTAATGGGATTGTATTTCTCATCGCAAATCCATTCAATACACCTTCTTTTGCATGAATCGAGACACCTAACATTCCTTTTACCTACCCGTTGTGGAGTCTTCCATCAGTTGGAAGCCGAAACATGCTCAGTAGAGAAACCTGCAAACACAGAATGTCGCCATTATCTGCTCAAGAATGGACCACCTTCTGCTTCGACTTTGTAGGTAATTTCATTAGTTTTTACATTTTTAAACTTATTGTTTCTTATTTTTTCCACTTTCTTGACAGGACAAACCATTGTTTCCTTTTTTTCCCTCTTTCTGGTTGCATGACAAACCGTCATATTTATGCGGCATGCTCAAGATTTTGAGGCGAAGAAGGTAGACGATGAGGAGATGTGGGAGGAGCTATGGGAACTTGTTTACTATCTAGTCTTTGATGGAGGTGAGGATAACTCTCCTCGCTAAGGCCACCTCTCACCATTGGGCCCAATTAAATTTGTCTTCTTTCCTTTTCTTTGCTTGTTTCGCTAACACAAACCTCCATTGTCTATTTTTTTTTGCATCTATTCAGTTTCAAACGGCATTTGTGTGTTGCTTTGTGTTTCAAAACATGATTTACTATGTCCATCAACACTATTAACCTCAAGGGAATCAAACTCTTGTGTTCTAGTGTTAGTGGCATGTTCACAGTGAAGGAAAATCAAATTTTTTCGGTTGTCAAACACCCTTGTTCATATTCGGCCTCCTACTATGCATATCTATGTTTTGCTATTCATATTTTACAAGCTTTGTGGGTTTTCTTTACATAAATGATGGGGTTTAAGAGTTTATTAAGCTTTCTTTTGTAAATGGGTTGCACAAATGTTGGGGCTTAAGGGTTTAATAAGCTATATGCAACATGGTTTAATGAGGTTTATAACCGTGTCGCAGTTATTTTTCATTTTCTCTACTATAAGGTTCCATTTGTATTATTTCTGGTTTTAGTTATGGCTTTCGACTTATTTATGTGTCATTCGTTGTCTATGGCAATGACATTTTTAGTGTTACTAGTTTCAAGATTTTTTGGGCAAATTAGGTTTTGCAGGTTTATATATTTTGCAATAAGTAGTTTGTTTTTGGGCTTCTATTTACCCGCTTCGGTTTCAAATTTAGTGTTAAGGGTTTAAATTTCAATTCCAATGTTGGGGGTTTCAATGTGATTGTTAATGCATTCCAACTTCATTTCATTTTATCGATTCTAGCTTCTCAAATACTACTTTCAAGGATTTGCAATTTCGTTTCCACTAGTAGGGATTAAGGTATTCAAAAGTTGTCTTTTGTTGGAATCAATTTCATGACTAAGGGATATACATAACATTTCCAATAAGTTGTTGTAGGGTTTCAATTTTAGTGTTAAAGGTTTTTAGTTTCAATTACAATGTTAGGGATTGGAGGTTTAATCAGTTATTTGCTTAATGGATTCAATGTCATTGTTAGTGCTTGTTGAAATAATTTCATTTTATCAGTTTTAGGTTGTCAATTTTATTATGAAGGGTTTCAAATTTTAGGGAGGAAGGGTTTCAATTTTATTGTGAAGGTTTTAAGGAGGGAGGCTTTGATAACTGTCAAGTTTTTTCAATTTCAATTAATTAGTCGTAGGGTTTCAAATTTATTGTTAAGGTTTTCAATTCCAATTCTATTGTTGGGGTTTAAGGGTTTAATAAGTTATCTGGCTAACTCAAAGGGTTTTCATTTTTATTCCAATATTCAAGATGAAGGGTTTAATAAGTTATCTACAACATGGTTTGCATGTGATTGTTACTACTTTCCAAATTCATTTCAATTAATCAATTTTATGTTGTCAATTTGAGTGTAGATGTTTGCAATTTCAATTCCAGCCTTGGGAGTTCGGGGTTTAAAAAGTAATCTTTTTTTTTTAAATTCTATTTGGCTCCAAAGGGATATACATTTCAGTAGAATTTATTAGCTGGATGGTTTCAAATTTAGTGTTAAGGGATTTTTTCCCATTTCCAATGTTAAAGATCGACGGTTTAATAAGTTATTTGATTGTTGGTTTCAATGTTATTGTTAAGGCTTCCCGAATTCATTTCTATTTGTCTTTTACTTTAGAACATATAGATGATTTCAATTCCAATCTTGGCAATTAAGGGTTCATTGTGATTTTTACGGTTTTCCATATTTATTTTAATTTGTCAGTTTTAGGTTGTCCATTTTAGTGTAGTAGATGTCTGCAATTTCAATTACAATGTTGGGCGTTAAGGGTTTAATATGTTATCTGATTTAGTGTTAGGCGTTTTTAATTTCATTTCCACTATTAAAGATCAAGGGTTTAGTGCTTACCCTATCCACCACCCTGACCACCAATACTTCCTAGGGCCACCTTACTTTGTAACATGCAGCTACATTTGGGTAAAGGTACAATCATGTGTCGCATTTTAGGCTAAATGAGAGAACTCGGTCGAAGCTGCATAGGTGCCATGTGGCACCTATGTGGCAGGGTATACTTGGTTGAGTAAGCTTCGACTGAAAATACCCAAATATATAACCTGCCCACTCTGTTTAAGCCCCTCATTTGCACAGTGCGAGGCTTATAGAGCGACATGGGCTATTTAGGGGTGCTCGACCGAGTCCTAGGTAGGGTCTCACTTGTTTTTTTATTTTTTATTTTTTTTGTTTGTTTTTTAGTAATTATATGTAAAAAAATGTTTTTAAAATGTTGTATTAGTGAAAAATGTTTATTTTTTAGTATTTTTTGTAATCATATGTAAAAAAAAAAATTTAAAATATTTTATTATGGAAAAATATTCATTTTTTAAATGTTTTTTTTTGTGAAGTTAATGTTTATATAGTGGTCATAATATATTTAAATTTAATATTTAGCATAAATGACTTAAATTAAATTAAACCATTCAACCATTCAACTCAAACTATTAGACCTATAATACAACTTAAACCAGTAAACTATTAAATCATTAAACAAACTTGTATTGATCACATTTATAATGCCTAAAGGGCCACCTCAACCCTTAGATATTAGGATATTGTTGTATCCATCCCCATCAAAACAATGTCCATCTATGATTGTAATGTGACAATTTAAATATTTCACACATCCAAATGTGTTTGTATTCTGACCACTTTTGCACGTAGAGAAGTTATACGAGTGTCCATATATCATTTTATCCCTATCTTTGTGGCTATTCTTAAGGCCTCGCCCATGGTTTCAACTATGACTAAACTAAATTGGCAACTATCACACCTACACCTAGAAAAAAACCTTTATATCTCTTTCTCCTCCCTATCCACTATCTTCTCCTCCCCCTCCTCCCCATCCATAATCTCTTCCACTCCCTCCAAATTTCTCGTCACGTATTATTCTCCTCCTCACTTGTAGCTTGGGCTACTCTTTATCATCTATCCTAGGAATAGAATCTCTCAATCTTATCAACCATGGTGGGACCTATGAGCTATGAACAAGGCCTCAAAATTAGGAACCATCCCTACATCTACAATATGTCTCCTTAGATCCTATAGTTAGGCTATTAGGGCCCTAGACTCTGTAGTAGCCACATCCATATCCAAACTAAGTCCCCACCAACTTTAGGACCTAATGAGTCTATGCGAGTATATATCTATCTCCCAGGACATCTCATGTATGCTCCCAAAATGGCTCAACACTCTTCTTAATAGATGTATCTCTATTAGATACCATATTTTCTAGATCAAATGTTGAGCTTGGAATACATATCATAGATCCACATCATTATCCTCCCACACTTATAGTCGAGGAACACTTTAAACATATGATTGTATACAAGTTGTTAAAAAAAATCCATTAGTACTTGATGCAGAGGACACAACGAGAAGACAAAGAGAACTTCAATCTCTTCCACAACTCTTCAATCTTAGGCTTGGTCCAATCCAACTCCACCAACCTTGCAATAGAATGGATACCAAACAACTTATGAGATCTTGATATCTTTCACACCCTACTTCAACACCTAAGGGTTTGGTTCAAGTTCTTCTCAAACAGAGACTTGGGACACTTTCCCTAAACTAAGCCAAAATGGGGAAATCTTCACCAGTGGCTTCAACCAACCAATATGAGGGTTGGAACACCTTACTTAGGTTGTATGGACAAGGAATCAACCGACAAATTGATTCTGCAACCCTCACAACCATACACACTCCACTTGACCTATGAATCCTACTAGGTCTCTCAAAGTGATTTTCCTTGTGCAACTTTCAACTATGGAAGGGATTGAACAAACTAAAGATAGATTCAAGGACCCTTTTGGATGTTTACAAGATCCCCAAAGTCACAGAGACCAATTCTACTCCAACAACACTCAACCCTCACAATGCTCACAAACCTAATTAGCCATATTAGGCTTGGATTACAAAGGAAGTGGTTAAGGATGAGGTCACAAAATTGATGTAGGGGTTGGGAAGTCTTCTCCTATCTCCAATTGATCTAAATCAACCATCTATTTGGTCCCTCCAATCAGTTTGATTGTCTGCACACAACTTCACATATTTGACTAGCTAAATACATAGGGATATTTAGCCAAGGGCTTGATGCTAAAACCACCAAAACACCAAATCTCGACCTGAGCCTCTGGAATCATTAAAATTACATTCCTAACTTGCATTTCCAAAGTGGTCGTGAAATTCCACTAGTGAAATGTCAAGTTAGGGCTCCATTTGTGCAACTGGCCTGAATTAGGCTCTTCTTTAGATTGTCCCCACAAAATTGCTTATAACTTCTACAATTCAAACCCAAATGAGACCAAATCAAATGCTATGGAAAGTAGATTCACAATTCTCTCTGATCATGGCAATAGTTTGGTCTCCTTAGTCCATACACGTCCGTACCATCAATAAATGCTCAGGAAATCTGGTGGTTTTTATTCAAAATTGCATCAAAACATCAACATACATTGTCTAACCTCTTGGAGAGGCTTGAACATGTTCAAATACCTTCAAATTAGAGTTCCAACTGATCCATGAGTGGTTATGACCATTGGTAACTGGATTTGAACTTCTCGAGTAACTTTTCAAAAAGTTGCTCGAGCAACATTTACAACTTTGCAACATTTTTGCATTTTTGCAACTTTCCTAATCCAAATGACTTGGAATGAATTCTCATCACCTAGACCTAATCAAATATGACTAAAATGATCCAAAATCATTGGGAACACAACCTAAACTCCTAAAACTCTTAAAACACCTAATCACGCCTATCAATATAAACTCAAGAGCCAAGTGAACTAAGGTATCCCAAGGTTTATAGATGTACCTTAGGGATCCTTGACCACACAAAGTGGATCAAAACACATGGAGGATGATCTCAAGGATCCATCCCTTTATTACAAAGAAAAAACATAAGGAACCTCCTAGATGTTGCTCCAATACATCAAATGCCCTGGGTGCCCTACACCAGTACTCTAGCTTACCCAACTTATGTTGGGTCATATGATTACTGATTATAACTATCTATAGTACCTCTAAATCCCATGCACATTAGTGTGATTATGACGCAGTCAAGGACAAAGGATCCAAGAATGGACAGTCCAAACCTTGCAGCAAACAAAGTCACACAACAGAAAACACCAACTCAACAAAGATATAATCAGAATGAACTCTTTATTATCAACAGTTGAGCATTACAGGCGACATGTTGAGCTGTAACGCCTTCTCGATTACGGCCAAATACATCAAAATTAAAATCAGGATTCAACTATCTCCTAGCTAGTCCAACTCTATAACACATTAGAAACCAATAAAACACCAAGGCAGATCTAAACGTGAGCTCGCAAGCCACCAAGAAATCTCCTTGTCTCTAAGCACCCAGACTACTCACTTTGCTACAAAAAATATTAGAAATATGATCTGATATGTTATCCCTTTGGATCTTCTATCTACCCCCCTAAACAACTACCCATACCCATCCTTATATATTACTCAGCCACAAGTCGGCTTTACAACAATAATTAATTACAAAATATCAGTCGGCTCTCACATAGCCTTTACAATATATATTTCTTCATGTCGGCCTTCAAATGGTCATCAGATCCACATAAAAGAATGCAACATGCCATATTTAGGTCCCCACATGTCCAACGGTCAACCCATAACTCAAGGAGTGTGACCCAAATTAAATGCATCAATCGACCAAGCTGATTCATCCAAACAAACAAGTCGATCAACAAGAGCACTGAGTGTCAGTACCAGTCAATAACATAACACCGAGACCCAGTCGGTAACCAAGCACCAAACTCTTCCACCGAGCAACAAATACACTGAGTTACTGAGTCCGTCAGTGAAGCCAAGAAAAATCCCAACCGAGAACCATCACCGAGTGAACACCAGCCACCAAGCTCCAACGATGAAACCAAACAACTTCCAATCGATAACTAACAAAAAGAGACTGAGAATCTCAGGTCTCTAACCAAGATACAACAGAAATCCAAAACCAAGCACAAACATATTTTTGGTTGATACAGGATTGCCAACTACCCCAGGATGCTTCTGTATCAGACACCCCAGGTGCAGAAAGATGTTCTCATTAGCTCAACGAACATCTTTCAGGATTCAACACATAAATCTTGAACTGGTTCTTGATATACATGTCCTCCGAGTTCACAACACATTTCCCTTGACTCCACATTTGTTTTCTTTGCCTCTTCAAACCCTTCCTTGGTATGCTACAGGCTTGTCTTCCATTTTCATCACCAATCCTTTCAGAATCCTTCAATTCACTCCTCCTACTGGAACTCGAGGTCTTCTTACCAAGTGTTGTATCTTGCAAAGGCATCAAGGAAATCTTCATGCCATACTTCTTAAAGTAAATACATTCTTGACACAATCATGTACAACCTTACAATCATACTGCCAAGGTCTACCAAGCAACATGTGACAAGAGCTCATCTCCACAATATCACATAACACTTGATCAACATACTGTCCAATCTAAAAATCAACAAAACACTGCTCTCTTACCTCTAAAGCATATTCATCTTGCACCCAACTAATCTTATAAGGATAAGGATGTCTCACCCTCTTCAAACCAAGTTTCTAAACCATCTCCTCAGTAACAAGGTTATTAGTACTACCATTATCCACAATCACATTCCAAATTTTACCTCTTGACTTGCACTGGGTTCTAAACAAATTCCTCCTCTAACAAGGTTTCACCTTAGTACCGAACAATGTTCTTCAAACCAGCAAGTTTTTTTACTCCACCTCGGGTTCATTATGTATGTTCTCATTCACCACAACATTTCTACTATTATCGAGCTTCTTATTTGCATGGGAACATTTAAATGATCGATGTCCTTCTTCACCACACCTATAACAAGTACCCTTGAATCCACCTATGCATGTTCCTCTCCTTGGTTCAACAGGTTTTGGTTCATCTTCAGTTTTTAGTTTGTCTTTCACCAACTATTCTTGTTTTTCCTTCCCTCATAAATTACCATGATTTCTTCTCTTTAGCTTCTCTTCTGCCTTCAGGGCATATTGATAAGCATCTTCTACTGAACCAATCTTCAACATACCAATCTCATCCTGGATATTGAATTTCAAACCATTAACATATCTTGCCACCTTTTCTTTAGAAAGTTCTCTATGTCCAAACCGAGTTGTTAACTTATAAAATTCCTCGGTATAATCTTCCACAGTCATTTCCTTCTATTTCAAGTTCTACAATTTCTTAAACAACTCAAGTTCATAGTCGGAAAGGGTGAACTTAGCTTTCAATTTTGTCATCGTCAACCTCCACCGATTGATCTTCATTTCACCTTCATCTTCTCTTTCTCTATGCAATCCTTGCCACCAAAGGTCGCGTGTCCTTTCAATTTTATCTGTGCCAACCTCACTCTAAGAGGATCTTTAATGTCTTCTAGCTCAAATTAATCTTCCAACTCATTGATCCAATCAATCAGGTCCTCAAATTTCAATGTACCTAAGAAATTAGAAACATCTTTTTGGTAAGATGTACTCAATCGAGCTCTAGGTCTTTGAAATTGATCAGTTTTGTCTCCACCAAATCTATCCATCTGGTCAACTCTATCATCACCACTAGATCCAGCAGCTTCAAAGTCTTCAACAACTTCCTCATAACCATCATCAGTTCCAAGATTCCTCAGCATACCAGCAATAGCCCTCATAATCTCGGTGACCATTTCATTTTTCATTGACATTATCTCAAATCTGACATCTAATTTCAATTTCTCTGTTATCCTCATTTCCACAACATCACAATGATCTTCAATCACCCTAGGGTCCAATCTTCTCGAAGGCATCTCTAAATATTTTTGAAAACCCTCTGCTACAAACCCTAAACCAACCACCTTGTGACAACCTTGAAACTGTCTGCAAGTCAAATCACAAACTGCTACCTTGCACAAACAATCAAATCAGATTTCACAAGTCCACGAACATGGATGTACAACATAGATCTTTGAAGAAACTCAAGTTTTGCACGGGTCAACCCAATCAAGCTTCGGTTCAACAAGGTCAACTTCTTCCCAACAAGATCAAACTTCGCTCCGATACCACCTAATGCAATCAAAGATGAAGGATCCAAGAATGGATAGTCCAAACCTTGCAGAAAACAAAGTCACACAATGGAAAACACCAACTCAACAAAGATATAATCATAATCAACTCTTTATTATCAACAATCAAGCATTATAGGCGACATGTCAAGCTGTAAGGCCTTCTCAGTTATGACCAAATACATCAGAATTACAATCAGGATGCAACTATCTCCTACTAGTCCAACTCTGCAACACATCAAAAACCGGTATAACACCAAGGTAGATCTAAACTTGAGCTCGCAAGCCACCAAGCAATCTCCTTGTCTCTAAGCACCCAGACTACTAGCTCTGCTATTACAACTATTAGAAATATGACCTGATCTGATATCCCTTTGGATCTTCTATCTACCCCCCTAAACAACTACCCATACCCATCCTTATATATTTCTCAACCACAAGTCAGCTTTACAACAATAGGTAATTACAAAACATCAGTCGGCTCTCACATAGCCTTTACAATATATATTTCTTCACGTGGCCTTCAAACGGTCATCAAATCCACATAGAAGAATGCAACATGCCATATTTAGGTCCCCACACATCCAACGGTCAACCCATAACTCAAGGAGCACGACCCAAATTAAATGCACCAGTCGGCCAAGTCGATTCATCCAAACAAACAAGTTAGCCAACAAGAGCACCAAGCACCAGTACCAGTTGGTAGCATAACGCTGAGACCCAATCGGTAACCGAGCACCAAACTCTTCCACTAAGCAACAAATACGCCAATTTACTGTGTCCGTCAATGAAGCCAAGCAGACTCCCAACCGAGAACCATCACCGAGTGACCACCAGCCACTGAGCTCCAACGGTGAAACCAAACAACTTCCAACTGAGAACTAACACAAAGAGACCAAGAATCTCAGGTCTCCAACCAAGATACAACGAAAATCCAAAACCAAGCACAAACATATTTTTGGTTGATACAGGATTTCCAACTACCCCAGGATGCTCCTACATCAGATTACAATGTTTTCACATGCACATATATGCAGTAGAGTTACCCATGTACAACAAAGCTCGCCCCAACTTGAAATTTGAATTAATTAAGGTCCCTATAGAGATTGTATGAACTAAATATGGGCCTCTGATTTAGCTCCACACTTCAACATAGTCATTGTTCACCAGTTGCAGACAAGAATGAATATCAAATCATTCATCCTGCCTATCTAGATGATTTGACTTGTTGCCTTCTATCTAGGTAGGGTTCGAAATTGCTCTCAGAATCGAGAGTTCTGCAACCATAGACTAACACTAGAATGAAGGATTTAACTGAAAGTACAATGCATATTATTCTAGAATGAGTATGCAATTAATCTAGAAATGATGAAATTAATCTAAGAACAATGAAAGCAAACTAGATTAAGAAATGAAGTGCATCATTAAGCTAAACATGATATATTAATCTAGAAATGAAGATTATGCTAATAAATGAAAGCTTCAATGCAAAAGAAGTTCTAGTAACAATGCGACAGCACTTCGTTGCTCAAAAAGTTAGATCCTTTGAATGAGAAATTAGGGTTCTTTTATAGAATCCCAAGTTCAATCGACGGTCGAGATTGAATCAGACGAATAGTGGAGATTGAATGAGAGATCAACTCAAAATGGAAAGTTTCATGCAGAGAGGTAGTCAGCTTTTTGTTTTTGTCTGTGTAGAGCTTTAACTGTTTTATTTCCTTTTTTGAATTCTTAATTAACTTAAAGTTTCCTTTTCTGAACTGCAGAGAAGATTTGGAGAGAATATTTAATTCAAAAAAATACAATATTACCTCATAAGTGGATTTTCTCAATTATTTGAATAATTAAATTCATTTATTGAGATGAGGATATTTATTTCAAACTAAATATTTATTTAATTCCTTTTTCATGTGTTTTAGCTAAAGAGGGTGGATTTAATTTAATTAAAGTGCTAGGACTTTTATAATTAAATTAAATGATCATAGGGTTTATTTAGCCAATAAATGTCAATATTTAAGAATTAAATATGATATGTGATTGATGCAAATTTAAGGTTTTCTGCATTTGACACTAAGTCAAGTAGAGTCAATCAGAAGACAGAATTGCCCAATACAATAGGACTTTGATGATTTAGAAATTTAATAGAACAAGACTAAATGCAACAAAATTCATTAGAATATGAAGATGCCAATTTTGGGGTATTACATTTTGCCCCTCTTTGAGTTGATGTGCGAGCAACGCATTGATTCAAATAATAGTCTGAATATGATAATTGATGAGATTTTCAGGATTATCTCCATAATGAAGCTTAACCCTCAAAAGTCGAGGTTAGATCGCCAAGACACCGATCGGATCGAGTTGTAGAACCATCTCTAGAACGAAGCTTGATTCTCCAAAGTCTAGGTTAGATTGCGAAGACCTCAATCAAATTACCACTTTCGTAAGACTGTCCCCAAAACGAGGCTCAATCTTTAGGAGTCAGGGTTAGATTGCCCCAATACTCATCAACTAAATGATAATTGATGCAGGTTTGTAGGACTATCTCTAGAACGAAGCTTATTCCTCTGAGATTTGGGTTAGATTGTTTAGATATCAGTAAAAGAGTTTTCGAGAGCCATCTCTAGAACAAAGCTTGACTTTCAGGAATTAGGGTTAGATTACCCTAATGCCTAATAGAGATTTCGAGAATCATCTCCAGAACGAAGCTTGATTCCCAAGGATCTGAGTTAGATCGCTCAAATACCTAAAGATATTTCGAGGACCTTCTCCAGAACGAAGCTTGATTCCCAGGGATCTGAGTTAGATTGCTCAGATACCTAACAATATGATGATAAGATGCAAGGCACAAAGATGCCCCTAGTGATTCAAGATAGTGGAACATCTAATTTTGACCATGAGGTATGAAAAACTGAACATGCCCCAAGTGATGAGATGCCCCTAGCAATGAGGACTTTTGATTTAGATCAGATTGATTCGAGACTGATTCGAGATTCAATGATGTAATCATCCTGCCCCCTCGGGAGCGAAATGGAAAGATGACAGGTAATTGACAGCAAAAGGTTGCAGATAGAGATAAAATCAGAGATCGAGAAGAACTCAAAACAGATTACGGAAGAATCAAGAAGATGCAGAAGTGATCTGGAGTGATTTGGAGGTCTGGTTGACCAAGTTTGACCATGGTTGACCAGAATTGACTATAGTTGACTTTTGATGAAAAAGATAAATAATTCGAGAAAATGATGATGAGATGTGATTCTGGAAAGAATACGACATCAGAAGGTCGACTACACAAGCGTCTGATCACGTCTGTCATAGAAATTTTAAAACGCGATTTTGAGCTATGTAGGAGTGTCAGATTTCGATTTCAATCCTGAGAATGGATTTAGAGCGATTGATTTAGCCAAGGGTGGGGTTATTGCATATTAGCGCAGATGTATCATGAGATGCACTAGATCATGTATCGGGGTGCGCGGAGCATGGCAGTAGGTGTTGTGATATTGCAAATATGGGCTTGGGAGCATCTTCCTGTGTGTAGGCCAGTGCTCCATGATACCAGATAGCCTTTGGAGCCATATATTTATAGGTATGGCAGACCGATGACTCAGCCAATGCTGGGTAAGACTGAGTAGTGGAGGGCTCAGCTAGATGACATGGTGGCAGTGGTATGGCGACCATGGGTAGGGACAAAGGTCTGGGATGATGCCAGACATGAGCTTCCACATATGTTTTGTTCACGTCCTTTGATAGGCCGCACTATCAGTATCATTGAGCAGTTTCCACTATCACGTGTTCTGCGGCAGTTCAGGAGGCCGCATGATATATCTCAAGAGTATTGTGCCTATGCTTGCCTCATCGATGAGGGGAAGAAGGGATGGATGGCAAGACTTGATCAGGGTTGATGCATGATAGAGGCATGGGTAGTGCCAGCCCAATGGGATTACATGGTAGTTGTAGCTGATGGGGGGATGATACCAGCATACCAGGATCATCTATTGGCACATCCATTCCCTAGATTCACAGATCCTATTGGGATGGATCAGTAGGTGGCACAACCGCCACCGCAGCAGCAGGAGCAGGTGACCAAGCAGAGGACTAGGCAGACTCCCATTCCTCCTAGACAGATGGGGACAGATCCTTGTGTGGGTAGCAATGGAGGTCAGGAGAGATTGACAAGGCAGAGGACTACGGAGACATCACAGTAGCTGTCGGCCATAGAGGCACAAGATGAGACTATGCAGGATCAGGCTGCACAGGGTCCCCCTCCTGGAGATTAGGTCACTCAATTGCAGGATGCGCTATGGAGGAGCCGAGATAGAGTGTGGCAGGTACAGAGGGAGATGAGTGATCTCCACATATAGGTCATCATCCAAGATACCCAGATAGCGGAGACAAATAGGGATATCAAAGAGATGTGGGAGGAGCTGGTGAGGGTGCAGGTGGAGACTCGATATGAGACAACATAGTCAGCCTATTATTATGCAGCATATATTGGTGCAATGCTAGAGCTAGCGGACCAGGTTCCACAATTTTCAGAGTATGTTAGGGCACCAACGGTACCACAGGGACCTCCTCCACAAGCACCACCACAGACAGATATGTCACCTCCTCCATCTCCTCCAAGTGGTGATGGCCAAGGCTAGATTAGGATTTTTGATATATCATGATGTATTGTAGCCCCATTTTTTATAAACTGTCCTCGAGTAGCACCACTTTTGTACTAACACTATTGAGATATATATATGAGGTCATCTTTTGGTATCATTGTATTTGTGTATATTGCTTTGGATTTTTATGCTTTATGAGATGTATCTTAAATGATTAGATGGGTAGATATGAGATGTATGGCATGTATGAATATGAATATGCACATGTTTTTTATTGTTATGTATGTATACAATGTGAAATGTAATGATGAATAAATGCAATGTATGATTTGATTTATGCTTATGATGAATGCACATGTATACAAATATGTAAATGTAAATGTATGTATATGGATTATGAGAATGCACTTTGATGGATGTAATGCAATGTATGTGATACTAATCATCTCATGCAGGATATCGCAATACAGGATAGGTACTAACCAAAAGAAAGTTCTTGAAGATTGAGACCGAGGATTGGACACTTGTGTAGCCAAGGTGAACCTGGGATGTAAGATGAGACCCCTCGAAAAAATCTAGAAGAATACAACAAAGAGAACTATGAAGTACTGCCGCAATGCAAGCCTAGAATGAAAATGCAAACCTAAACTAGACACAATCCCTAGGACTTGGTTGCTGGACCCATTAGATAGTTATCATCATAGAGCATTTGGTATCGGATGACCGCAAGGTGTCATACAACTCTCATTGATATGGCAATCATGAGAATATGAATATGGCATCAATCTTTAGATTTGTCGGAATGAGGTGTAAGCATTAAGGCACAAGAAGCCAGAATGACCTAAACACCTATTCCTTTTGATCTAGCAAGTTAACATAAGCATCAAAGCGCATTTGCTAGGATGACCTGAATGTTGCTTCCGTACAAACACACCAGACATGTGAGAGTGCCTTCTTTCTACCAAGTATAATAAGAATGCTTGCAGTGACCCTTACGTTCACTTCACAAAACAAGCATTTGAAAGTTCACTTGTAGCAGAAAGAAGTCACTCAAACAGACAAGGAGACCTCACCAAATTTTCCATATAAAAGGATTCGAGGTACACATGGCCATCTAACACGAGATAGAGGCTCTGACAGTGGACACCCATTTTGTATGGATTGCTTGGACCATTGGAACTAAACCAACAAACAGAAAGCAAAGAAAAGATTATGCCCCCAGTCTTCACATTTCTCATTCAGGATAGACATCCTAGAGTTGCTCGAGGAGGGATGATAAATCAAAAATGACAAGCACACAAAAATAAAAAGCTCAACATGCTTCAAAAAGTTACAATTCAGTTTCAGTTTCGGTTCTAGCGGATCGATGTCAGATCAGAAGTATACCGCGTTCGTGAGGAATCTCATCAGGACGGTGACAATAGACAGACTCAGTGAGAACCACTAGTGACTGATGCAAGAGAGAACCTCAAGGAGATATCATAGTGTGAACTAAGTATCAGTAGGCAGACACAGTGAGAACCATCGATGACTGATACAAGGAAGATCCTAAAGCTAAGCATCAATAGGTAGACACAGTGAGAACCATTGGTGACTGATGTGAGGAAGATCCTCTGAAAGGATAGGACAATGCCCCCTAGACCAGGAAGGGTGCCCCCAAGTGTGACCAGTTTCAATCCATGTAAAGTCGAGCATAATCTCGAAGATAACTGAGAGCAAGTGCATGGGCTAGCAAACTAAAGCAAGAAAATAGGAAAGCAATTGTACAGGGCCAAGCGGTGTTGTGATAGGTATAGCATTGTGGAACAAGAGGCACTTGTTTACCAGATTTTCACCTTCTTGTTAGGGAGTTATTGCTTTTGCTACCATGACGCCTATTTGCTAGGTTTTCATCAATGGCACATTTTTTTGTTTTTCAATTTTGTTGAATTTTTATCTTTTTGATTTTTTTGTATTTTTCAATTTTTCAATTTTTTTGGTTGATGCATCAAAGTGTATGTTCACCAGGTTTTCACTAAGATGATCATTTTTTCAGGACTTTTTGCAATTTTTAGGATTTTTTCGGAATAGAGTATGTCCATGGAGCATTTAGAAGATGCCTTAGCTGTAGAATCACTTCAGATGTAGAGCGTTGATCAGCTCTTTGAGCTGTTCTCCTTCAGTAGTAGATAGTTGATAAGTACCAGACCCAAATGTTGCAGTAACAATATATGGACCAAGCCAATTTGGTTCAAACTTTCCCTTTTGGATCCGCTATTGTTGATTCTTAGGGTTCTCTCACAGAACGAGATCACCCACTTGGAATTCCCTTGGTTTGACTTTCTTATTATAGCTCTTGGACATCCTCTTTTGATATGCTCGGAGATGATTGAACGCCACTTGACGACGTTCATCCAGTAGTTCTAGCTCTTGTAGTCGGGATATTCTAATGTCTTCATTAGTGATGAGGCCTTTCAGAGAGACTCACAAAGTAGGAATCTCGACCTCAATAGGAAGTACAACATCTGCGTTGTAAACTAAAGCAAAGGACGTGGCCCTTTTTGGTGTTCGAATACTTGTTTGATAGGCCCATAAAGCTAGATTAATCTGGAGGTGCCAATCTCTCTACCAGATTTGTGAACTATATAGTGCAGGATCTTAAGGATTGCCTTGTTTGATGCTTCTGCTTGTCCATTACCCTGGGGATAATAGATGGAAGACCAATGCTGAGTAATCTTGAACTTAGAGCATAGCTCTTTCAGATCCTTATTCTTGAACTGCCCCCCATTGTCAGTGATTATTGAGGAGGGTACACCATACCTACAGATGATGTAATTCAGGATAAACATGGCTACAGACTTTCCATTTTCTATAGTCAAAGGTACTTCCTCGACCCACTTTGTGAAATAGTCTATAGAGGAGATAATGAACTTGTGTCCATTTGATGAAGAAGGGTGAATCTGACCCACCAAATCAAAGGCCCATTGTTGAAATGGCCAGAAAGTGATGAATGGAATTAACTCCTTGGCGGGAGAGTGAATCAGATTCGCATGAAGTTGACACTGTTTATAAGCCTTAGCATATTATATAGCTTCTTTCTCCATATCAGGCCAATAGTAACCATCTCTAATAAGTTTACAAGCCAGTGTCAGACCGCTAGAATGGGATCCACAGATGTCTTCATGCACCTCAGCTAATGCATGCTTAGACTCGTCAGGTTTTAAACACCTAAGGAGGGTACCGTCTAGACCTTGCCTATACAAGTCATTAGCTATGATAATGTACCATGAAGCGTTGTGGATTAGGTGACATTTCTCATTCTAGGTGTAAGTATCCAGAACAATCTGGTCATGGAGGTAGGAATAGATATGATGGTAGCGGGATGAATCATGTCCAATGACTGAACCAATCATCCTAGATTCAAGAGTGTCATGGGTGGGGTAGCATAACATCTCCACCAGGAATTCATGTCGGAAGTCATTTTTTGGCATTTGTAACATGGAAGCAAGAGTAGCCATGGCATCGGCTTCTTTGTTGTCTGCTCGTGGAATCTGTTGGAAAGTGACATGTGTAAAGTATTTTCTTAGGTCATCGACCATCCATTTTTAAGGTACCAATTTGTCATCCTTTGTTTGATAAATGTCATTGACTTGGTTGATGACAAGCTGTGAATCTCCAAAGATCTTTAGTTCATCTACTCGCCATTCAATGGCTATCTTCATGCCATTGATTAGGGCTTTGTACTCAACAATGTTATTTGTACAAGGAAACAACATTTTGTATGCCTTTGGTAAAGAGTACTTATGTGGTGTAATGAACAATATTCTGGCACCTAACCCCTGTTGGGTAAGTGATCCATCAAAGAACATAGTCTGTGTCTAATGTGTGAGAAGCATTATGGACTCATCTGGAAACTCAATGCTCAATGGTTGATAATCTATGATAGGTGCTTTAGCCAATTGATCAGCAATTGCTTGTCCTTTAATGGCTTTTCTCTCGACATACTCAATGTCAAACTCACTGAGTATCATGACCCATTTCACTAATCTACCTGTAAGGGCATCTTTGTTGAGAAAGTACTTTAATGGATCAATTTTAGCAATAAGACATGTAGTGTGGGCAAGCATGTAGTGCCACAATTTCTATGAAGCAAATACCACTGCTAGGCAAGCTTTCTCAATGACAGAATAGTTCATTTCATAAGAGACCAGAGTTCTACTAATGTAATAAATATCCCTTGCTTTGTTGTTTTGATCTTATTGAGCCAGTAAGACACCTAGGGATGTGTCTGTAGCAGAGATATAGAGAATGAGTGGTTTCCCATGAATAGGAGGCATTAATATTGGTGGATTTGCAAGATATTATTTGATCTATTGGAGCCCTTTCTCACAGTCTTTGTTCCACTCATAAGTCACACCTTTATGTAAGGTCTTGGTGAATGGTTGTGACTTGTCTGCTAGTTGTGCAATGAAGCGTCAGATAGACTGTAACTGACCTTGGAGACCTCTCATCTGACTGATGTTGTGTGGTGGAGGAATCTCCATAATAGCTTGAACCTTTTCTGGATCTACTTCTATGCCCTTTACAAAGATGATGTAACCTAATAGTTTACCAGATGTGACTCCAAAGGCACACTTTTTTGGATTGAGTCTTAAACTGAATTGTTCCATTCGATCTAATATAGGACCTAGGTCTACAAGATGTGCTTTCCATTCCATGCTCTTAGCTAATGTATCATCCACATAATCTTCCATCATATTATGCATCATGTCATGAAAGATAGAGGTCAGCTCTTTGGTATGTGGCTCTGACATTTTTAGGCCCGAAGGGCATGACATTCCAACAGAAAGTTCCCCAAGCACATGTGAAGGTTGTCTTTTCTTGGTCTTTTGGTGCAATTTTTATTTGGTTGTAGCCAGAGAAACTGTCCATCAGTGAGTAAATTTCATAACCAGCTGTCATGTCTACAATCATGTCAATGTTGGGTAATGGGAAGTCATCCTTGGGACAAGATTTGTTTAAATCTCAAAAATTTGTGCAAACTCTAATAGATTTATCATGTTTGGTAACTGGAACAATATTATAAATCCACTCTGCATAGTCAATTGCTCTGATGAAACCAGCTTTGAGAAGTTTTTCTAATTCAGCTTTGACTAAAAGTGCCACATGCAGGTGCATCTTACGAAGATTCTATTTGATAGGTTTGACACCTGGTGCATTAGATAAGTGATGCATAATCAGATTAGGATCTAGTCCAGGCATATCAAAGTAGGTCCACGCAAAGTTTATTTTCTTTCTTTGAAGGAAACTGGTGAATTCCTCTTTCTCTTCTATGGATAAGGACTGTGCCAAATGAATAATTTGAGGTGTAGCTTCCATACCCAACTTTATTGGTTGAGTGGGCTCTATCAATATTGAAGATCTTTCCTGAAAATGACTCGGAAGTGTATCAAGTATCCCATCTTCAGGCACCTCAAAGAGGTTTTCACCCTTAGATACGTCTTTTGTTTTTACTTTTTTCGACTCTGACATTGCCACAATATGGTTTTCACCATCAGAGCGCCTATTCCTTTTTCTCTTGATTTTATGACTGAGATACTTGATATCAGCTTCAGTCATGTTGACATTGTCACCACTGGTGGAGGACATTACAATTTCGACAATGTTAAGGTAGCAAGCAAGAGCGTAGTCATTCTGGAATGTAAGGACTTCATTGGATGGAGAGGAGAGGTTCCAGTTTATCAGCTCAGGATGGTGGAGTGAAAGAGAAATGACAGGTTCAAGTGCATTCATGGTATAGTCGTCAAAAGTGTGGATAAGCAAGTCAAGACCTAAATCGATCTCATCTAGAGGTGTGTTCAAGTCCATTCAAGATCTAACACTAGATCCTTCACCTACTTTGAGGAGATTTTCAAATGTGTGTACTGTGTCTACATCCTTGTCAGAAGTTGCGTCAGATAGAGAATCAAACTCATACTCATGTGAGTTTGTAATACTTGAAATGGGAACTCCATCAACACTTGTTGTACCATCTGACTCATTATCATCTCTTGTAGCATTGATGTTCTATTGATTTTGTTCTTGTTGAAAACATGCTTGAAAAGTTGACAGCATGTGGAGTTCTCGTTGATAGTTAGGGTGAGTCGTTTACATTTTTCTCAATTGTTCATATGTCAAAGGAGTAATTGAGGTGGTGTCATCAGAATCACTATCAGTTTCAAGCTGTTTGATACACTGCTCTGGAGCGTCTAGCTCTGTAAAGAGTGTGGAAAGATCCAGAGGAATTTGATAAGGAAAGGTATCTTCATTTGAATTATCCTCTGAATTTTTAACTGAAATAGTGTCCCTAGATACTAGCGGACATTCTGGTTCTAGTACAAATTTATTGATCCCTAAATGAAACGGGATTTTCTTGAAGCCTAGACCTGTAGTGTATTTTGTCCTTCGTCTTATGGCTTCAATTGGTTCAAGCAATCCATTATCATTCACCCCTATAGGGCCACTCCCTTTATAGCCAAAGTGTTTCATGAGCTTGAAACCTTAACTGTTTGGTTCATGTTCTATATCACGAGTTGGGGTGAATTGTTCAGATGTGTCTTTCCCTTTATAAATCCAAGCTGTAATGGCTCTATTTTCCTCCTCGTATTCTAATGGTGTTGTGGCCTATACAAAAGCACCATCATAGACTACTTGAGGGGACAAGGTAGAAGGTTTCCTGTTCTCAGAAGGTCTCCCGTAGGAACGCAGAGATGGAGGTAAAGTTGTTAGTGACAAAACAAGCTCCATCTGATATTCCCCCATACTTGAATCCATAATTTTTAGAGTCTTTTCCATTTCTTTCAGTTTGGCATCAAAGAATTTAGTAGACTCTCTATTTTTTGGCACAAAACTGTCAGCAGACTAAGTGAGGGTATTGCAAGAATAGCTTCGGTTGGCAAGTATAGTTACTTCGGCTCCGTGGAACAGGAACTTTATGCACTGATGGTATGTCAAAGGAACCTCTTGCATCTCATGGATCCATGGTCTTCCCAACAGTATGTTGTAGGCGAGAGGAATATCCAATACCTGACAAACAACATTTCTCTCAATAGGACCAACCCTGATGGGTAACACAATCAAACCCTTAGACTTGCACTCTTTCTCATCATATGCTTTGATGGTAATATTTTTACGCACATCTATAGAATCTTCACCATAACCTAGCTGGGTGAGCAAATTAGCAGAGAAGATATTGAGATTGGCACCATTATCAATGAGGATGTGGTGGACATGCTTTTGGCCAATCATAACTTCAATATGCAGAGGGTTATTGTGCGGGTGTCTTATCGAATGATCATCTTCTTTAGAGAAAGATAGATAACGAGGTGAGGTCATATGACCTATCATGGATTGAAACTAGTCGAGATTGAGATCTTTTGGGACATTTGCCTCAATGAGGGCTTTATTTAGAATCTGCCTATGAGAAGGCGAGATTTTCAACAACTCAAAAATAGTGATCTGAGCATTGGTATGTTGTAATTGGTCTAGGATGTTGTAGTTAGCATTAGTAGGTGTGGGGACCAATTTTGAATTCTTGTTGGCAGGGGCAACAACAGCTTTGTCTATAGGTTGTTTCGGTGTAGATGTAGAAGGCTCAGGTCCTTTGAGAGTGATCTTTGCATTAGATTGAGTGACAGCGTTTGCACAAACCTGAGACTATTTTGATTCAAAAGATTGAGACATAGGGCCTCACAAAATGAATAGAGCTTTGGGTTTAGGAGCGTCCTCGCTCCCCTTGATAGTGATCACATCACAGTATTCGACATTGACAGGTTCAACCATATTAACAACATTGTCATTGGTATTGTATGTATAGTTGACCTTGTTGTTAGTATTCTTGGTCTTAAAGGACTCACCTTTCTCATGAGGAGGGAAGGGGTCTTTGAATGCTTGATGATCCGAATTCTTGTTATGACCACTCACAACATCACCATTATCGATAAGATCCTGGATTTTATGTCGAAGTTGAATATAGATAGAAGTCTTATGACCCTTGTTTTGATGATAATCACAGTATGCAGACTCATTCCAACAGGCAGGTCATCATTGTGGATCATAAAGACATGGATTATCTAGAGGCATGAGTATTTGGTTTTGCAAGAGAGTCTTGTAAACCACATTAAGAGGTTCTCCGAGGAGAGTGAACTCACATTTGGGTCGAGGTGCCCAAGGTTTGTTTCTGGAAAATTTTGAAGGTGGTTGAGTATCTGTCGTAGCCTTCTTAGTGGCTTTGGTTGCTTGCATACTAGAGGTGAGATTGAAAATAGCCTTTGGAGGCTTTGGGGTCACATTTTCAATGACACCATCATTCACAACATCTCAGTTTTTGTTGACAATTTTAGCCTTATCTTTGCTTGAGGAGGACCCTTGCTTGTTATCTTTATGTAGGGTCAACTCTCCCTTCTTGACCATAAATGCCTCTATTCTCACAGCCTGCTTGATCATGTCATCAAAGGTCAAAGGACCTTGCAGCTGTACTTGGTATCCAAAATTGGGAAGTATATTGTCGAGAAAGATATCAAGCTTCTTAGATTCTAGTATTTTGCGAGAATATTTGGTATAGAGTTGTCTCCATCATTGGAGAAATGTCAGGAAAGGTTCTCCAAATCATTGTTTCAGATTGCAAAGATCACAGATATTGACCAGATGTTGAATGTTATGTGAATAATGCTAGAGGAACAAATTAGCAATCTTGTCAAAATATTTGATACTAGTAGGAAGTCGGGAGAACCACTCCATAGCAGATCCACCCAGACTACACAAGAAGAGGTGCGTGAGATAAGTCTGATAGTGTATGAACTCCATGGATAGAGCACCAAACTCTCTCAAGTGATCCTAAGGATCAGAGGTACCCAGATATTTATTGTACTTGGGGAGTTATACACCCTTGGGAAAATGTGGCATGCTAAGACTCTTGTCAAACGGGAATGGACATATGCTCTCCAGTGTAAACTAGTTTGCTAGTGTGTCCTTGGTTTTCATGAGTTGTTGGATCTGGGCTTGCATGTCTTGGACTAGTTTTTTCATTTTAGCCACCTTTGTTTCCTCTTCTTTGACTACAAGAGTCTCAACTTTATAGTCTGGGGGTAACTTGGCCCCTTGTTTGGCTAGCTCGAGAAAGTATTTCTCTTTATCTTCTTTCGTCAGAATTTCCATCATTTTGAGAGGACTTTTGTTGGATCGGGTAGCCTCAACGTCTTGCTGGGTTATTTCTTCATCTTCATTACCAAGGATTTCAAAGATGCTCAGGGCATGAAATTCTTCTTGGTTATCTTGAGCTTGATCCTAATCATGATCATGAGCTCTGTTGTACTCACCCTCTTGATTTTTGTGTGACATCTTTCTAGTGTGTAGTGTGAGAAGACTAAGTATGAGGAGGTTCACTATGACGAGAGGTCACTGCTAAGGAAACTTTGGGTTCTGAAAAAGGATTAATCTCTAGTAAGGAAACCCTGGGTGTCGCAAAAGGATTAAGCTCTGGCAAGGAAATGTAGGGTTCCTCAAAAGGATCAATCTTTGGCAAGGAAAGTTGGGATGCCTCAAAAGGATCAATCTCTGATGATGATTCTTCAGAGTCTTGGTGTTCTTGAAACAAGGGATTCCTGGTTTGATTGAGGTTCACAATAAAAGTATGCTGGACATGAGGTCGAATGACATGGGAAGGAGAGTGAAAGGACTCTTCTCCAAATGTTTCAGAGGAAGAACATGAAGATCCTCTACAACACTTAGATTGTATGGCTAACTCAAAATGACCTCTTCCTCAGTTGCGAGGTCTATCTCTATCCCGTCTGGGGAAATGTGGAGGGAACACGTTGCCACTTCGAGTCACCACAAGCACAGACAAGGATTAAGTAACGAGAGAGGACTAGGATTATGCTTAGAACTCTATCTCTAGAATAGAAAAGAGTGAAATGCACCCGACATGAATCATTGAGAGTAAGGCTAGAACAACCAAGATGTGACTATCACGTCGCAACGTACAAGAGCATAGTAGGAAAGGAAAGATAACAGAGAGACAATGTGAGTTTAAACAATAATTGCTTGGTTCTCAGCCTAAGACATCCAGTTTCAGGCAGTGGACAATAGGAGAATAGGTAGATGAACCCCAGACAAAAACTAGTTCAAACAGAAAATTGACCAACTGACAGGAATAAGCTCATTGTTTTGAAAATTAGGGGACAGTCTCGCGCGAGGAAATGCCAAACTGTGCATGAAGGTTTGTTGTCTCACGCGAGGAAATGCACAGAAAATTGAAATCTCACACGAGAAAAGGCCATAGTTTAACACAGTTTTCAAGGCAAGAACAAATTTTGAGACACAGCGTTGGCTATTCTCTAATAAAATATCTAGTTTTTAGATAGATTTCAGATAGTTCAAATCAGCACCTCAACTTCTACATGCATCAATAGATTTCTATTGTGATCAAGCACATAAGACAACAATCAGGGATTTCAAGAAAACAATGTCTCCAAACAATGAGCAAGGGACAAGGCAACCTTGCACATGAACAAGAATATGTGACAGTATTCTATTCCCTAAGAGTGCTACTTGTGTATGTTCTCAAAATGTTTTGCAATCACGCACATAGTCCTAGAAAAAATAAAAAGTTGGTTGCATTATGGTTCGTAGTAATGGTCAACTCTACAACTTTTGTAATCTCAAGAGGGCGAACTCCAATCCAGGCGCACTGGGTTTTGACACATTCTGAGAATTTAATCAATCAGAGATGCTGAGGAGATTTGACATCCCAACCAGAAACTACACCTATGGAGATTTTTTCCACAAGGACATTTATATAGTGGCTACTGCTACCATGACAAAAATGGCTATTACCGCTTGAGGTTACATCCACGTGGTTGACCCAATAAAGGGAATGTCCACTACGGTTAACCCTCTCTAATAAGGAGACTCACAAAAAAGACCACATGGGGACTTGGTTCAGATTCAAGGATCTGAGTTTCTGATGTGCCCAAAAGGGAACAGAGCATAATCCTCTAGCCTCTTCACTTCACCTTGACATAGCGGACAGATTCATTGACACGCTAAATTGAAACCACCTCACCAAGTTTTGCATGTCAACAATAATGGCTACCGATCTCTCTAAATGGGACGAAGAGAGAACATACCACCAAAGATTGAAGACAAAAACCAAGGAAGACCGTGAGGTAATATCAACTCCTTCCCTACCTACAAGGGGTTTTGTCGTCAAGAAGAGCTTCACATGCAAAATAAGTGAATGAAGCCCACTCTCTCAAGAACACCACAAATAGTGTTCATAGGGCCTATTTACTATGTGAAACATATATGCTAAAAGTGAATCTAGATCCTTTTTAGAGCCCAAAATTGAAGTGTGATTTATCAAAGCAAGAAACACTCAAGCCAAACACGTAGAAGATTCATTTTAATGTCCAAAAATTGAAGTGTTATAGAGATTGTAGCAAATCACCTCAAGTCCAATGCTTTGCAATCCAACATTATGCTGTCTCCAAAAAGTAGAATCAAGAAAATCCACAACAAACAGTAAGTGTCAGAAATCAACAAGCTGAAAGTACAAATCTACAAGTTTTAGGTCTCTAGATGCAAAATTTCGCGTGAGATTGTGTACAGTCCCGCATGAGAAAACACCTTTTTTGCACGAGGAAATGCCAGAACCAACAAAACTTCGTGTGATATAGTGAGAATCTTCGCGTGAGATTCTGTACAAGGATGTATGGAAGTACGGATATAATGCAAAATTTTGCTATAAACTTAAAAATACGATAAAATATGATGAGGTCAAAAATTGATTTTCAACCCCACGGTGGGCGCCAGAAATGTATGAACTAAATATGGGCCTTTGATTTAGCTCCACACTTCAACATAGTCATTGTTCACCAGTTGTAGACAAGAATGAATATCAAATCATTCATCATGCTTGTCTAGATGATTCGACCTATTGCCTTCTATCTAGGTAGGGTTCGAAATTGCTCTCAGAATCGAGAGTCTTACAACCATAGACTAACACTAGAATGAAGGATTTAACTGAAAGTACAATGCAAATTATTCTAGAATGAGTACGCAATTAATCTAGAAATGATGAAATTAATCTAAGAACAATGAAAGCAAAGTAGATTAAGAAATGAAGTGCATCATTAAGCTAAACATGATATATTAATCTAGAAATGAAGATTATGCTAAGAAATGAAAGCTTCAATGCAAAAGAAGTTCTAGTAACAATGCAACAACACTTTGTTGCTCAAAAATTTGGATCCTTTGAATGAGAAATGAGGGTTCTTTTATAGAATTCCAGGTTCAATCGACGATCGAGATTGAATCAGACGAACGGTGGAGATTGAATGAGAGATCAACTCAAAATGGAAAGTTTCCTGCAGAGAGGCAGTCAACTTTTTGTTTTTGTTTGTGTGGAGTTTTAACTGTTTTATTTCCTTTTTTGAATTCTTAATTAACTTAAAGTTTCCTTTTCTGAACCACAGAAAAGATTTGGAGAGAATATTTAATTCAAATAAATACAATATTGCCTCATAAGTGGATTTTCTCAATTATTTGAATAATTAAATTCATTTATTGAGATGAGGATATTTATTTAATTCCTTTTTCATTTGTTTTAGCTAAAGAGGGTGGATTTAATTTAATTAAAGTGCTAGGACTTTTATAATTAAATTAAATAATCATAGGGTTTATTTAGCCAATAAATGTTGATATTTAGGAATTAAATATGATATGTGATTGATGCAAATTTAAGATTTTCTACATTTGACACTAAGTCAAGTAGAGTCAATCAGAAGACAGAATTGCCCAGTACAATAGGACTTTGATGATTTAGAAATTTCATAGAACGAGACTAAATGCAACAAAATTGGTTAGGATATCAAGATGCCAATTTTGGGGTATTACATTTTGCCCCTCTTTGAATTGACCCAACAAGCATTACCCATAAGAAAATTTTAAGTCCCATTCATCACCATAAACTCTCCCCTAGCTAGTATATAATCCATGTGACCTAATTTTGGGACATATTAGTCCCCTAAAAACTCTTGCTAATTGTTACATAATTTTTTAAGTTTCTAGTTCATGCCTCATGTATATATGATGTTTCTCCCAAGTTATTCTTACTCTAATCCCCATCTTCATCTTTGTTTGTATTCAAATCTCTTCCACAAAACTAGCACTGAAACACCAATATTCACAATTTGCAATGGAAACTTTTGTAAATCTCTACAATCAATACATGAACTTTTTATACATTGTACCTTGAAATCATTTGAATCTTTTGATTTATCAAATAAAATAAACTTCACAAATTGTGTCATACTTCTAGGGATGACCATATCTAGATTAAGTATGGTCATAATTTTTTTATATGATTGCAAGTATAGATGAATCTCAACATGGTTTTGACAACAACAAGCTTCGCGTACCTTATTTATGCATACAAAGCAAGGGCGCAACATCTCAAACATTCTATGAATTATTTTCACATCTGAACATTCTTGCTTGAATGCTTCAAATAGTTCACTTTGTGTTGTATCTACAAAATATTTTGGATGTGAAATTTTCGTACCAGTCTCTTCATCTTTCATCTGTATAGTGTCCCTTCTATTGGAAGAAACATGAGAGTGGCTGACCCCAATATTCAATGACCCATCTTTTTACATCTTTAGATATTTTGTCTTTTCGAGGAAGTCTATCAATATTTACCCAATTATTTTCAATAGCTTCATCTAACCTATTTCTCCTAATATATATTTGAACAGTTCTTCTAGATAAACTCAGTAATTTAGAAATTTCTTGAACTTGTCTTTTATGTGTCAACCTCTTACTGGAAATCATAGTCATCAACGCTCTATGTGCAACACCTCAATCAACTTCTCAACTTTTTTTGTTAACAAGGTCCAATGCATCTTGCAAATTTTCAATTACTATTTATTTTACTTGACCTCCTAAGCTTTTCCTATTATTAACACCCAACAACTCCAAAATCAGAGTCATTTCTCTTTTCCCAAAAGACCTGGCAATAATTATGCTCTTCCCAACAGAAATTTATTTTCAAAATATTCCCCCCACATGTTTTTGAGATGCAATTTAATTGTGTTTTTAGGTACCATGTGTTTAGATGAAATTTGACTAAAAAGAGAATCCCTATTCATCTCCATCAAAATTTGCATGGCTGAAAAAATATTTGTACCTTGACTAGTACCAATTTCTTCCCCTACTTGAATTACACCTTCTTCAACATCAATAGATTCTTTTTCAATATCAATAGGTTGCTCTTGATTATGTTTTGTGTGACCTTTCATTGTGTCATCCCTTTTTTGATCATATTTCCTTGATCTATTCCTTTTATTCCCCGTTGCACAAAGTATTCAAATTGAGAGCTGAACAATTCAATGCAAGAAAAGATCACTTTACTACTCCTTTAGAAAAAGATCACTTTTAAACTCCTTCAGAAAATCACTTTCAAAATCCTTTGGGAAAAATTGCTTTCAAACTCCTTTGAAAAAAAAATCGCTTTCAAACCCCTTTAGAAAAAATCGCTTTCAATATCAGGTTCGCAAAAAATCGCTTTCAAGCTCCAATAGAATTGATTTATTTGTATTTATTTTGATTTAAAAACATAAAAAATAACTCCTCATATATATGAGGATGAAGTGATCAGTCGCGCACGCGACCACTTGTGGGTCGGCCAACACTAAGTAGTGCTCGGTCAAGTAGGATTCGGCTGAGTCCTACTCAGCCGAGTCATCCTATGTGGCATGCCATGTGGTAGCCAACTCCCCAAAATTTGTAGAATAGCAAAAATTTGGACTTCTACAACTTATTTCTCCATCAAAACTCTACATATTGAAAAAATTAAAAATAACCCTTTGTAGAGCTTGAAATCAGGAACATGGACATATAATTTTCATAGTATTTCGATTAGAAATAGTATATTAAATTTACAAAATACTGCAAGTAGGTATATTAACTTTCGAGAAGATGTTGATTCGAAAAATGAAAAAAAAAAGTAAATCATATCAAAAAAATTTAAAAATTATATGGAACACTAGAGGAGAGAGTCATCTTCAACAATATATAATTTTTTTTTTGATTGGTATAGTTTTGATAGAGGAAATAAGGTGGGAGATGAAAACTGTCAATTCGGGTAAGATCAACTTTGAATAGTTATAATGGACAAAATATAAATTGGAAACCAATCTTACTTTTTCTGCACTGGCTATACATGTCATCTAAAACACATTTTGAAATCAAAGGAAAATAATATTTTTTACATATAGTGTTTTGGCGGGAGGTAGACCCCCTAATTTGCAATATTTTTCAGCAATTGAAAAATAGACTTCAAATTTTTTTAAAAAAAATTAATTCTTGTTCAAAAATTATTGGCATAAACTTCATCCATTTTTACTCATTTCATCGGTTTACATCATCCTCAAATTCCAAACAAAAATATCACTTTTATGTCCTTGAAGTTGAACAGTTTTAGTGTTGTTAGTCTTTTCCTTTATAAAAGTGTGAGACAATATTGTGCTTTTACCCATTTACTATGTATAATGTCACCTTAATTTCCCTTAATGAGACTATATTTCTCATCACAAAGCCATTCAATATGCCTTCTGCGTGGATCTAGATACCTAACATTCCTTTCATTCCCATCTGTTATGGACTCTTCGATTAGTTCGGAGCCAAAATGTGCTCAGTGATATAGAGTTCATTTCAATCTATCAGTTGTGCTATTTCAAATTTATTGTTAAGGGTTTACAATTTCACTTCCAATGTTGGGGATTAAGGGTTTAATAAGTTATTTGGTTAATGGTCACAATGTGGTTTCTAATGCTTTCCAACTTCTTTTCATTTAATTAGTTTCAGTTTCTCATTTTTTTGTCAAGGGTTTGCAATTTCATTTCCACTATTCGTTGGATAGGGCTTTGATAAGTTTTCATTTTTGTTGCATCAATTTCACTCCTAAGGGATGTACAATTCGCTTCATTTTATTGTTTGTAGGCTTTCAAATTTAGTGTTAAGGATTTTCAATTTATTTCATTGTTGGCGATAAAGGGTTTAAGAAGTTGTATGACTAACTTTTGGTCGAGGATAAGCAAAACTTGTCATTTTGGTGTGACCAAGGTGTATGTAGCATTTTGCCTTTTGTGTAGTCTGGGGTTTCAATGTGATTGTCAATGCTTGTGAATTTATTCCAATTTATCAGTTTTAGGTTCTCACTTTTACTATTCCAAAGTGTTTTCAATTTCAATTCCAATCTAGTGAATTAAGGGTTTCATAAGCTATTTATTTATTTATTTCATCTTCAGTCATAAGGGATATAGAATTCATTTCAATTTATTGTTTGTAGTGTTGTAGATTTAATCTTAAGAGTTTTGAATTACAATTTCACTTCTAACATTGGGGATCAAGGGTTTACTAACTTATTTGCTTGATGGTTTCAATGTGGTTGTCAATTCTTTCCGATTTCATTTCAATTTATCAGTTTTATGTTCTCAATTATTGTGTTCCAAGTTGCTTTCAATTTCAATTGCAATATAGAGAATTAAGGGTTTCATAGGTTATCTAATTTTTAATTTCAACTTCAGTCCTAAGGGATATAAAATTCATTTCATTTAATTGGTTGTAGGGTGGCAAATTTAGTGTTAAGAGTTTTGAATTACAATTTCACTTCCACATTTGGGGATCAAGGGTTTAATTACTTGTCTTCTTGACGGTTTCAATGTGATTGTTAATAACTGCTTATGGGTTCCACACACTTTTATAAAAAAAAAATTGTCACCTCAACTGGTGTAGTTGGCAAGCCAAAATCAAAAGTTGAGCCCATTTGGAATTAATTTGTCATTGAGGGTTTCATTACCCTTATTTTTTTCATTTATGTTTGGGCAATCCCATTTAAGGCATTGAAAGTGCCCTTTACTTTGGGATTTCATAAAATCTCTTTAGAGTAGAAAGGCTTGTAAGCCACTACTTGTCATACAAACATGATTATAAATTGTTGTTTTGTTTTCTAAGCTCCTTAGGTGATTCTAATTCAGAACAATCAACACAAGTGTTGTTGACATGAACAAAATTGAAGATGTGGAACTA